>BLKR01000166.1:0-598648 GCA_011170035.1 Teleogryllus occipitalis | reverse complement strand
TGTAACGATACCGAATATTATACCCAGGCTAATCGAAAACAAAGTGTTGCGTAATCACGCACTGGCGCTTTTGCGTCTTTTCTGAGCCGTCGGGCGGCTGATTCGTTACGCACAACTGCTGTCGCGACATCTCGGCGCCAAGCAAAAAAGGGGGGACTGTGTTTGTTTTCGCCAACGCCGACGCGGGTCTATCCCTGGGGATCTAGCTGGGAAGGGGGCTGCGCAGTTTGGAAACTCTGGGAGGGACCACCTGCGTTTATTTACGAAAAGTGTGCGAGTGAGAGCGTCTCATGGAAAATTCCGCTCGACACACCGATGAAACGCAAGATATTATTGGACCAAATTTAAGTAAGACGTAGGAACCTTTTGCCAATAGAAGCACATTTTGTAAAAAATTTTGGAAACTTCTAGAACATTTGGGAAACTGGGGGGGAGAAAAGACTTGCGAGCGCTGGCATGCGCCGAGCAGCCAGATCAGAACGGTGTGAGAGATCCCGGTAGGCGGAGCAGAAGGGTAGGAGAGGTGAGCGCTGAGGTGCGCTCAGCTCACAGAGCAGTAAAGCCGGAGAAGGGCAGTGTCCCTTTGTTTTAAATTGAGGACGAGTAGTTCCTCCTACTGCTCATTTGTCGAATATATTCTCTTTTGATCTCTGCCGATCACGCCCGCTTCGCCCGTCACAATTCACGCGACGAGTATAATCGCGTTACTGGACACCTGAATCTTGAGCTGTCGTCGCTTCTGGGTCGTCGCTTTCGTCGTCTTCATCACGCCGCCGCCGCCGCCGTCGCCGTGGCCACGCTGCGCCACCGCAACCACCGCTGCCGACGCGGGACTCAAAGGGCCTTCCCCGACACCCACGGGACACGCCGCCTGGTGTGAGGTTCGGCGACCTGTAGAGGGTGCCCACCCCAGCGGACCTGCCTGCGAACGGTGACTGTGTTTTGATTGTCGAGCTGCGGCAAGATCTTCAGTGCGCCCTTCAGGCGCGACGCTTGTTTAAAGAAACTCTTATCAAGGAAGTGCTCGCCGCGCATTGGCGACTTCCTTACATTATTAAGTTCCCTGTAATACAGTAGTTTTATAGCATAAAAAAATAGAAAAAGTAATTGCTAAGACCTTAATTTTTTGTATGCTTAAAATTTAAGTTTTTTCATTAAAGTCCATTTGTGTTCTCAATAATTTTATTTTAAATTCATCATCATTTTTTTTAAATATCCGTCCACCATCTATTCTTCTTTACTCTACATGCTTCCTGAGCTAGCCGGCCACACGAGCCCAGGTAAGCAAAGGTAGGTCTGGGAGACCGGGTTCGGTGCACTATCCCATGTCGCCTTTCAACAATGAACTTCTCAAATATACATTGCTGCATTGTTGCGCAAGGCAGCGTACGGTGGTAATATAAAATTGAATTTAAAAAAACGTTCTTAAAAAATTAATGGTACTCAATTTTTCAATTTTTCTTTCATATAACATTGAAATCGTTTATAAGAGAGAAAACCTAATTGGACGTATTTCAAATATGGCTTGCGGATTGCTCGAAAGAAAATACATCAATGCACTGAAAATAAAAATTGTAGAATAGAGTAAAAATATTACTGGTTTTCTAGAACTGACTTTTTTATATTTATTTATTTATTTAACGTCACATCTACAGCTAGGTAATTAGCGACTGAGAAAATGTACATTACATCAGTGGCACATATATGATTAATGGAAGGTTTGCAGCTTCAGTACAGGATACAGTAATACACGTTGTTTACAAGACAATAATACACAAGAATGAACAGGGCAGTAACAATAATATGTATACGAATTGGCATACAAAGAAACCTCTAGAGAAAAATGAGGAAAACAAAATTAAAACACCTGATATCATAGTAGTTTCATATACATCAACAAGCACTCTGAGGAAGGCAGTATGTATAGCAAGAAATATCCTACTACATAAATAGGTAGTGTGGAACAAACCACACTTCTTGAGGTGTTGTTCAGGTGAAGTATCATTTTTATCAGTTTTACAGATTCAGTAAAATATATAGTAATTCAGATTGTTTACAAGATGATAAAAGGCACATAGAAAGAGAACAAGTGTGGAACATACCACACTTCTTTAAGCGTTGTTCAGGTGAAGTACCATTTTTCTTGCCTTACTTTTCACAGTGTTTTTCTAGTGGATTTCACAGTGGATTTTATTCGAAATTGCCAATAAAATTCTGATTTGGCTGAATATTCCAATTTCCATATTTTTCAATTTGTGTATAATTCCGTGAATCGGCATTTTACGGAACTTACTGTTAGGAGACTATATGTGTCAGTCATCATCCGGATAATAGACTTCAGTATCCCAGGGATAGTCTTTAGCTATTATACTTGAGGTTTTATCTCCAAAGGAGTTTTAAAGGAAATTTTAAAATTTTATGTAATTGAGTGGAAATTGGTTAGAAATTTCATTGATCATTTTCTGGATAGGTTCAATTAGTTCATCAATAAATTTAGTTTGATTGTCATCTTGTGCTATTTTTTTCACTTTTACCATTTACTTTTTCTTTTTCTTAATTGGTTGTTTTGTGATGTCATTACTAGTAGTTTTGGATGTGCAGTAATCAGCATTAGTTTGAGAGAACGATTCAGATATTAATGTTCTTTTATTGATAATTGTCAAGTTACGGTTATTAACCATACTATGCTGTTCTATCTGGTTCAGTTTGTGTTGAGACACTTTTTGTGTTATCGTTGTCTCCTGTTCTTGACTTTCATTGAATTATTGGTTAACCGGGTTAGCATTTAAGGTGGGGGTCTTGGTAGGGCACTGATTGGATAGCTTGTCTACAATTGAAGCATGTCATGGTGTCACTAGTAAAGTTAATTCTGTATGTTGTTCTATCAAAATATATGGTCGTTGAAACCGGTACTTTGTTAATGTCCACTGAGTCAATAAAAACTGACTCCCTAAAATTGATAATGAGTGAAAAACCAGGTTCTGTAACTCCTGGTTTGATGAAAGAAATTTTAGAGTGATTATGTATGAGTCTCTTGTTCCGCTCTCTCTCAATTACATCATAAGGTATGATAGGGGAGACATTTGATCTTATAATCCTTTTTGTTTGTTTATTAGGGGTCTGACTGTTAAAATATGGTTTTGGATATTCTTATGATTATCAGTAATATGGTCAGCAATTTCATTACTGCTTAAGAAAATACATACTCTGTTATAAATCCTTGATATAAAGCTTATATTTGTGGAGTTTACAATTGTGGCTAACTTATTTATATAGTATTGTTTACAACCATTGTAACAAAAAATTGTAAGTTTTACTATGTAAATGGCCGCACCTACTGACGGCAACTGTAATAGGTAAAGCCTGTTATACAGTTTCAATAAATAAATAAATAAAATAAATATATAGTATTGTATAATAAGTCCTTTTGATTCAATTACTATAGCATGATCCTTATTTGGAAATACATCACTTGTGGCTGCGCTTGCACATGACTTCTTACCTTCAGACTTGTTCGTCATGTTGGGAGATTCTTTGGTAATGTTGCTGTCAACTTTAGGCATATTAGAACTAGCCAGCTGCAAACGCAGCCGACTTGACTGTGTTATTGTAGTTTGTTCAGTAGAGACTCCGTATAAATAGAACACATAACAGTTTACACTTTTATGCATTCGTATCGCATTCTTCGGCGCAAACGTGCAACTGGAATGATGTCACTACGCAATCTGTGAGTCGAATGAGTACATATTTTGTTTACGACAAAAATCTCTATCTTCTAATTTGTAGTTTCCAAATGTTTTTGCAATTTTCGAAAAAAAAGAGAGTTCAACGAAAACAAGACTCATTCTTTTAAGCGTCCCTTCTGAGCTATAGTTGACAAAAATTTAAAATATGGAGCGGTTTTTGAGAACATATTTTTTAAGAAATTGCTTAAATTTCAAGCGCAAATTACGCAAAAACAACTCATTTTTTTTTCAAAAAATTGTACATGACCTTTTTTAAAGAGCTAAGGTTTTTGTAACAGGCTTTCTCTGAGGCAAAATCTCTTTCTTCAATTTTGTAGTTTTGAAAGGTTAACTTTTTGTAATTTTAGAAACAAGGGATCAACAGCAGAAAATGGTACGAGCACCAAATTGTCCACTGTCCCTTATTACATATGTGGAGAAAAAAATGTAGAAAAAGATTGGAGCGGTTTCTGAGAAAGAAATAATTATTTTTAAATTGCTTATATTTCGCCAAAAACTACATGAAAACTACTAAAACTTTCGAAAACTTGAACTTTACATTACTTCAAGGTCTGTCTTTAAGAAATTGATTTTATTAAGGAATATATATAAGGATTGATTGAAAATTGATTTATTAAGGAATAATATATACAGTTGAAGGAAGATACCAAAAAAATTGAATTTTTGCAAATTTTCAAAATATCCAGAACATTTTTTTCTACATTTAACAACTGGATTTACCCACTTTTTCGTTACCAGGGCACGGCAGTTAGTTTTTGGGCCGAAAATTCGCCGTTTTTTCCCGCAGCATAACAATAATTTTTCTATACCGCCTAAGCAGTAGCAATAAAGTAAGAATTGGAGTCATTTAAAAAAATAAAATATTCCACAGGCTTCATATAAAACACCTCCAAAAGTTCAAGAATTATTTTCAAAATCTCAGAGATTTGAGCCGGGTCAGATATATGGGGGAATATTAATTTGTTATGTTACGAATGTTACAAAATTAACATTATGAATAGTTTAAGGGCTAGTGTTGTTCATAGATGGACTGACAGATCGATGGACGGAGAGTCCAACGAACGGACGTTTTTAAACAAAGCTTTTTCTGTGCCAGGGGTCCCAAAAATGTGTATATCGTTAGGAATATAGAAATCGATTTTTCGCAGCCTTACATAACAATTTTATTGTACTTATACTAATGCTTATATACTACGTACGAATATGAGAAAATAAAATGTATAACAATAAAACAAAGCAATATCGGAATTATGCAAAGCAACTGCATACAAATTTGAGAACCAACAAGGTGTGTATCACTAATAAGATATTTGGTGTTTTATGTCGTACTATTTTCATAATATTCGTACAATATGACCATGTTAGAATTTGTTGGTTGCATTTTGGTGGCGTTCTCACCTTTTTTTGCGATGTTTACTATGACAATCGCACCCGATCCTATAAGAATAATAATTTTATTTTCGAGGTAAGTAGGTTAAAAGTGTGTGTGATTTCTGTTAATGCATGTAATTTATTTTACACGTTACATCACGTCACTTTCCATGTGATTGTATTAGTATTTATCAAAATATTTTACTGTAATTAATTTCTCTTTTCTCAGCGCATTCTTCTGGTATTTTGCTTTATTACTTCCCTGCATTTTGTGGTTGCTGGCTCCAGAAGAGGTCAGATGGGGTTTAAGTTTAGTTACAGCCGTATTGCTACAGGAACTATTTCGCACAGTTTTATATAAGTTTCTTTGCCGAATAGAGACTTTTCGCAAGAGGCCACATATGGTATCTTATGGTAAGTCTTTTAGTAACTTGGCATGAAATGTATCATTTTATGATAGCCGTATTACTTTATCCCGGTATTAAAATTTTGATTGAATTGTTAAATGAGCTTTTGAAGTTCTTTGGGCTCGCGGTCAGTACTCTATACATCACTGCCAATTAGCATGCTTCGTTGCTATGAGAGTTAGCACAGTGATCTTAAAAATAAAAGTACGCAGGTTTAAACTTTGCGTACTTAACAGTTAAATTGTTATTTATATACAGGTAATAGTTAGGAACCATTGCGCACAATAATAGTTATTTAGTTTGCCTGTTATTGGGTGTGATATTAAAATGCATATTTCAGCTCTTTATGGCACAACTCCGCACCGACACACATCAAATTATTACAAACGGTTACAAAAAAAACGTTACGCTAAATCCAGTTCCTTTCTTGCACCTCTATTTTTAACCTTCGAAAATACACAAATTCAAGAATCAGAATCCGATCCCGTTTACCTAAAGACGATTTTCAACCTCCATAGACACTTATACTCAGGTCTATGGACAAAAATATAAATAATAAAGAAGCATGTGTTCAAAGCTTTATAAGACAAATCATCGTCAAAATTACATGTAAAATAATAAAAAATAAGTGTAATCACCATCAGGTGAAGGTTACAGATAGCTAAAAGAAAAATAGTAAAAATTAGGATAAAAATCCAAATTGTTCATATCATGTACCAGTTCAACTCACCTTATTTAGATTTAGATTTATTACTAATTCTGCAAATAAGTTCCAGAACTTGGTGGCAGAATACACAAACTAAACATTACAGAACTTAACAACGATACAAAATTTTACAAATTTTACACACTTTACAAATTAACATAAACATTTCACCGTGCAAGCTTCCATAGCACTTCACTTCACTTCACTTCATTTCATTTCACTTCACCTCACCATACTGCAATCACTTTTGCCAATCACGTTTTAATGTGATTCTGACACACTCTTTTCCCTCAACTTCACATCACTGCACTACACGCCACTGCACATAATAATAATAATAATAATAATAATAATAATAATAATAATAATAATAATAATAATAATAATAATAGTAATAATAATAGTAATAATAATAGTAATAATAATAATAATGTTATAATAATAATAGTTATAACATACTTTACATAGGAGATAAAAAGACACATATAAACAACTAGGAATTTAATTTATTTTTAAATTTGCTGACATCATGAGGAAAGGGATCAAAGATTGTCACAGGCAAGCCGTTCCAGTCTCTAATAGTTCGATTCGCGAATGAATATTTCCCAACGTCCGTTTTCTGAATTCTTGTCTGAATTTTGTTCATGTGATCCGCTCTGCCGAAATATGTAGGTTTCCCTAATCGACTTTGAATTTCTTTCCTCGGTCGAAAGCCTGTGTACGCTTTATACATAGCATAGAGACGCGATTTCATTCTCCTTGTTTCGAGTGACTCCCATACTTTATTCCTGGTACCCCTGAAAGCAAATTTTGAAGCTCTACGCTGAACCTTTTCTAGATTTCTTTGCTGCAAAAGTCTGTATGGGTCCCAACATATCGCGCCATATTCTAATATGGGTCGCACTAATGACATATATGCCAGTTCTTTGGCACTCACTGAACTCTTTTTGAGAATCCGCATAATAAAATGCAAAGATCTCCATGCTTTCCCTACAACGAAATTTACTTGATTTTCCCATGTCAATTTACTGTCTAGCTGAACTCCTAAATATTTGCAAGACGTGACTCGAGGTATAACATTATTATTCAATTTATACGCGGTTTCATTGTAACTTCGACCCCTACCAAACGTGATGGATTTGCTCTTTGAACTATTTATTTCCATGCCGTTTGTATCCGCCCAGATATGTAATTTGTCCAAGTCTCGCTGCAAAATATTCTCGTCCTCCTCCGAGTTAACAATTCTATAAATTACGCAGTCATCTGCAAAGAGTCGTACATTAGATACTAAACTTGTCGGTAAATCATTCACGAAGGCAAGAAACATGAGTGGGCCGATGACACTCCCTTGTGGAATTCTTGACGTGACGTTTCTCGAAGTTGATAAGTAACTCCCAGAAAAGCATGATCTGCTGAACAGGAATGAAATGTATTAAAAAGAAAAAATGCATATTTGGATAGGAAAACTAGACATTTTCGCCCCTGAGATATAGATTACTTATTTATGTAATAATAATAATAATAATAATAATAATAATAATAATAATAATAATAATAATAATCCTTATCATTATTTTAATTATGACGAAGATGATGATGAGAATAACCAAAATTCTACCAAGATGTATAAAGCTTCATTCTCAGAGCTGCTATATATAACATCCCGCTCTTTTTATGCATGCCTTGAATTGACACGCTCAGGTCACGTAAACAATGTGCGCGTTTTTAATAAATAACTAGATTTCTCTCGAGACAGTAATTCTACGAAATATTGTATCTCATATTATAGATATTTACTACATGTGTTAAAACTCACGAAGTATTTTGATAATTGTGTATACTATGATATTTAAATAAAACACCCATGTCATTATGGATTACAATCGTTAGTTTCTAATTTTTCAATCACCTTTAATTGTTGGTAGATTATATATATATATGTGAAAATAACTGCGTAAATAATTTTCAACTGTTTTAACTTTTCTGTGATCACAGTATCTGGGCTTGGCTTCGGAGCTATAAGTGGTGCATTTGCGATGGTGAACCTACTGGCCGATGCAGCAGGCCCAGGAACCGTGGGGATATACGATTCCTCGGAAACATTTCTTTTCTGTTCATCAGCAGTGACGTGTTGTTTGATTCTTCTGCACGTGTTTTGGAGTATCATTGCATTCTCGTCCTTGGGTCATGGAAACTATTTCGGAGTGTTTTGGGTTGTTGGATCACACTTGTTTGTTTCTTTATTAGTAAGTTTTTGTCAGTTCTTATCAGAAAAATAGTGCAGTTGGTTTAGGCTGCAGAAAATAATGAAAATGAAATATGGTTTTCTGTTGCAGACATTAGTTATGGAGAAGACAGGTAATGAAAGAAGTTTGTACTTGATATTTATTGTTACCGCTGCAACTGGGGTACTAACATATATTACAGTGGGAGGCACTCTTAGAAGTTTAACAGAAAGTTTCTGCACATGTGAACGTGATATTCATTCTTCATAATATTGAATCATTCCTAATGGTTTGGTTCTTTGACGATTTACGAGAGTACATTTGAAATACATCTTCTTGTACTGATATAAAAAATGTACCTAGTTATTGCAAGAAGAAGAATATTGAGTAATAAAATAGATACTGGAAGTGTGCAAACAGAATGGAGTGTCTCGCTTGACAAATAAGATACATTCACAATTATTTTTTTAAATCTTTGTTTTAAAATGTTTTGCACTCAATAAGAAATATTGTATTCTTGTCCTGTTGGATACCAATTAGTGGTTTTGACCAACCTGCAAAAAGAGCGAATTAACTTGATATACTTAATTGAACACGATTGTGGAATTTGGTTCTATATCAATAATGTTGAAAATAATATATACATAACTCTTTTAAGCTTGTTACATAAAATAAAAGCCTTCATTTCGTGTCTTACTTATCACGTTTACGATTGAAACCATTTGAAATAAGATTCACCATTTTGGTTTACTTATCTTTACTGGAATTCTTTTCATTCGATTAGCGACGAGTCGTCACACCTAGGCACCAACGACCTGAATTAATTATTATAAATTTATTATTATGTATCATGTAAGGTATGGATTTCCGTTATATTACGTTTTGTTACAAGTTAACATATAGACATGGTCCAAAAGTATTTCTGAGAATTACCTTCTTTTTAAATTGTTTTTATTCAACTATCACACATGACATTTCTTTCCTCCTTCATCAGACAATGTCACATTAAGCATTTAAAGCTAATAATGTGTCTTTGTCAGATAAAGGAGAAAGAACCTTTCAAAACGTCTTGTGTGATAGATAATTGAATAAAAAGTTAGGAAGATGATTGTCAGAAATATTTTTGGACCTTGGCTATATGTTAACTATTAATAAAAAACTTATGAATCAATTCACATATTTCATAATCACGAACTTCCAGGATCTTCCCTAAGAACTCCAATTAAAAGCTACTCCAAAATACATTCAAAATCTTCCTCAATAGATATACTCTCATATGCCTAATTTACCAACTATATGGTCCATGTCTAACAACATATTTCGCAACGGTGCTATTTTCGCATTACAATAGAATTCTGTATCCTTAATATTGAATAACAGTCGTCTTGGAGTTCAAACGACTTTATAGACATATCGTTTTAAACAAACATACACTGGATCTTCTCGTGCTTCTTTGACAGTTCCTCCAAGGAACGACCTGAAAGAAAACCAAGGTTGTGGATAGACTTGTTTGAAAGACATTTCCAAATTTCTTTATAATCCTCATTTCGTTTTCCTGCACTTAATGCTACTTTAAAAACCACTTTACATGGGAAGCAGAAGTCTTGTCTTTTCACGCTTCTCTACGCTAATATTTCAAGGGAGTCATCAGAAAAAGCTACTTGGTCTCCTCACATCAGATGCAAACAGTTTACATATTAAGTTGATCCTCAAATAAAGATTTTGATGATTCTCAAACAGAATGCTAAAATTTTTTCAAGTGAAGTTGAAAATGCAATTAATGTTTTTTTCAGTCTTTTCACATTCTCCACTATAGTTCTTGGATGAATGATTAACAAGTAATCTTGGCCGTCAACACTCGCCCTCTTGTCCTGCTTCCTTTCATCTAACTTTCAACGGTACTTCCTTTGAGACCAGGCCTTTCTCGTTCCGACTCGAAACAGGTCGACTTAAAGGGGAACCTCCCAACTCCATTTTGATAAGTTTTTTACTAAATTATTGCACAATTTGATACTTTTACCTATTCAAGATTGGAATTTTACAATTATACCAAGATGCTACCAAGATTATACCACGTATGTTGAAGGTAATTGAAATAAACCAAGGTTTATTAAGTCAATATAAGGTGAATTCGTTGCAATACATTATAAAACGTAAAATATTGATTTGTTTTGTTAATGGAATATAATCCTCAATATTGGATCTTTAAATCATTTCACTTCCTCTTTAAAAAAATTAGTAGTTTTTGCGTAATACCGAGTTGAAATGTGGAGGATCACAACAATAATTCGGATATCTCTGCAAACCATAAAGGTGTCCGTTGTGTCAAGATAGTGATTAGCTGTTGGGTTCCAATTCGAGCCCAAATAATATGATTCTTTTCTTATTATGTTTGTAAGAATAGAGAAGACGATAACTGCAATGGCAGAAATCAAATTTACTTTTAACTTTTGAAATTAAAAAAAATAAAGATATGAAGATTTTTAATCTCTAAAGTTCCGTTTGGTAGAGAGTTTTCGTAGTGTCGGATGAAATGTTACTAGGATAGAATTTGCAGTATTATAATATTATAACATTTCGGCCAAATGTTGCAGCTTTCTTCAGAGCTAAGGATGCTAGTTTTGTGGGTGACGATTCGCGCTAATCTTACTACAGTAAAACCTGTCTAAGACGGAATCGTTTGAGTCCAACATTTTCTTCCGTCCCTGGAGATACCGAGAGAATGACATTCAGAAAAACAACACGAAGTCCAATGAAACAAAGAAATCCATAAAAACTAAAATAAATATTATTTTCTTCTCTATTTGTACTAACACACAGAATGTAGCTTCAGCAATTCGCCTATGTCCTCATGAATATTGTGGAAACCACATGTAAACATGTTTCAACCACACATTCTTGATTTCATTTTTGTTTTTGAGGTATCACACACCTAAGCGTAACAATGACTTTCACAGGAGTAGCTTGGGTAATACGGCGTTCGGAGGAAGGCAGCAGAGAATGCCAATCGACGAACACAGCTCTGATTGTCTCTTGATACGATGTCGTCACATTTACAAATGTTTAATTTTAACCCTATACTGCCCCACAACATTTCTAGTCAACTCGTATTCGTACCTTTTTGCACTAATTTGCAAATTTTATTTCTTCAATAGACAGAGACAACCTAAATGCAACATATAAGCTAGTTTTTTTCATTCATGGATGCCAGATGTCTATTTTGCCGTGATTGCCAAGGCATTGTATACTTCTGGCCAGGGTGTACATATGACTTGCGTCGGTTTGATTCATCTAAAACCGTGCTTAGCTACTATATACCTGTGGTTAAGTCTGAGGGAGAGGCCGGTGCAAAGCAAACGGTAGTTGGTCTTTTTCGTTTCCGCATTAGGCAAGTATCCGGCTTATCCAGTGCACTTTGCATTGGAATAGTACGTTCTGAGATATATATCCAGTGAAGACTGGTTTCCGCCTTATCCAGATTCCGTTCCTTAGGGTTTACTGTATTTACATAGTCCATCAATGTTCAAAATGCGTTAATTACCTACTGGGATACCAGTCGTGAAGTGACAAGGAACCTTCCAACAGGTTGAGGTCGAAGTATGACCTGCCTTGTCTTTCTCACTAGAATCTCTTCTTAATGGTTATGTCTGATAGTTGACTGAGCGGAAAGCATTAGTTCATTTTGGGGCACGTTGTGTCCCGGTATACTAAATCTGTTGATTTATTTTTCTTCTTCGTTAGTTAGTTGCTAGGAATTAATCGCAATTAGGATGGAAAAAGATTATTTCATATGATTAATGAACACAAATAGATTATATTTAGGCCAATTAATCTATACATCAGTTAAAATTTACGATAATAGTATTCAAAAATTTCATTTCAATTTCAACTTTAAAAAAATTTGATGATGTATTTACATTTAATTTTAAAATGTTGCCATTTCTGAAAAATCGAGCTTCATTACAAGCACTTTCTGACAATGCGGAGTATTCGACAAGGCGGCTTTGAGCGGCCCGGAAGGCGATAATTAACCCATTGATTGTAATATAAATCAACAAATCATTGGCTTCCGAGTCGCTTACATATGTGTACTGTCCGAGTCGCTAAGAGCAGTCTTGTCGAATGAAAGAATGTTACTAACAGATGTTGTTTTCGAGCTCATTCACTAAGTGCCACCAGCATGGATATAGATCAAAGTAAAAATGCTAACCAACACATTTAAAATTTTAATAAAGTTTTGACATTCCTGGAACGAAGATACAATTTTTAAAAAATACTCTAATAAGGTTCAAACTATTAAGCAAATGAAAACACTGAAAAATGATATTAATGTCCCTGTGTTGAATAAACGTTAGAATATTTTTAACTTAAATGTTTAGATGTCTGAATCTTTCTTAAATTAGAATTTAAATTATATTCAAGTAAATCAAAGTCTAAATTATATCTGTTCATCAAGATATTTTACAATATCCTCTCTCCCTGCCTGCCAAATGGCCTTAAGTAGTTATTGATAGAATATTTTTAGCACTAAAATGTACGTGTGGGCTGGGCCTCGTACCCAATCTGCGGAGTTGAGCGTGGGACTGCGAGGGGCCACCTGTGAAGGCGGCGGGGAGGGGGAAGGTTGCGGTCAGAGGTCGCGCCGCCGCCGCCAGGTGCGCTCGATGCGTTCCCCCCACTCCCCGGCCAACCCCCCCTCCCCTTCCTGCGCCGCCACCTTCAACGTCGGTCGTTTACCGCCAGAACAGGACGGTTTATAAATATGGTGTTTATTTCAATTTATTGGTATACGATAATACGTACATATTAGTTATTTAATAACTTTACATATGTGTACTGATGCTTTAGTATAATGGAGCTGTTTGATAAATGTTCATGTACTGATGCTTCAGTACAATGGATCTGTTTAATAAATATTTATCTCACATCAGGACATCATGTCACTCATTGCCATGTGAACATATAAAATGTTTAATAGTTATATAAATTTCAGAAATCAAGATTGACGCACTGTCCGGAGCTGAACAAGTCGAAGTCTAAGTTTGTAACAACAAGGTTACAACACGTTTGTAATACTATTGTTAATATTGTACACCTCCGCCTCCGCCTCCGCCTTCGTCTTCGCCTTCGCCTCCGCCTCCGCCTCCGCCGCCGCCTCCGCCTCCGCCTCCGCCTCCGCCTCCGCTTCCACCTCCGCCTCCGCCTCCGCCTTCGCCTTCGCCTTCGCCTCCGCCTTCGCCTCCGCTGCCGCCTCCGCCTCCGCCTCCGCCTCCGCCTCCGCCTCCGCTTCCGCCTCCGCCTCCGCCTCCGCCTTCGCCTCCGCCGCCGCCTCCGCCTCCGCCTCCACCTCCGCTTCCACCTCCGCCTCCGCCTTCGCCTTCGTCTTCGCCTCCACCTTCGCCTTCACCTTCGCCTCCACCTTCGCCTTCGCCTTCGCCTCCGCCTTCGCCTCCGCCTCCGCCTTCGCCCCCGCCACCTACGTG
The DNA here is from genome assembly GCA_011170035.1 of Teleogryllus occipitalis. Lineage (NCBI taxonomy): Eukaryota > Metazoa > Arthropoda > Insecta > Orthoptera > Gryllidae > Teleogryllus > Teleogryllus occipitalis. The sequence goes on along the minus strand of BLKR01000166.1, from coordinate 584,710 downwards.
TCCGCCTTCAACATCACCGAGCGGCTCATCCTCAGGTGGACGCGCGGAGGGGGGGGGTGGCGGCGGCGGCGGCGGTTGCGGTCACGCGCTCGTGACAGGTCGCCCGCGAGTGCCTCACTCGAACCCCTTCCCCCACCCCTCTCACCCTCTCCCACCCGCATGCACGCGCGGGGCACGGCCAACGCCCTCCGATGTGGCCGAATGAGCAGGACAGTCTGGCACTTCGCTCACGAGGGGCAGCTTCCTCATTTGGAATCAATTGGAATTTGGGGACGACCCGGTTCCACGTAAATGCAATGATCACACACAAAAAATTCTAATCGATACAAAATTACAATAATGACAAAGATTGATTGATTGATTGATTTTTTCGTGTTTCCGGGCGCATCAACTGCTTTGGTCACTAGTCCCGTTAGTGTAGTGCATGTATTTTCTCGGGAGATGGCGATGATCTTCCCCCGTTGGATGGCGAGATCCGGCGCCGACCTACCTTCGGCTACCGGGGTTTCCCCGTAACCAGGACTAACCGACCAGCGGGGCACCACCCCAGCCGGGACAAGCTCTAAGCTCCCGACCGGTCTCCCGGATGATAGTGTAGTGCATGTTAGTGTAAGTGTGTGTGTAAGGGGAGAGGATAGGACAAGGAAGAGGAAGGACAGATCGCACGCGGTCCGTGGCCCTTTTGGTACGGTACTGCTCCAGTATTTGCCTGGTAGTGATAGGAGAAACCACGGAAAACTACCGATCAGAGCAGCCGGTCGCTAGAATTCTCCTCCAGACAGCGATTGAATTGGACCCAGCTGAAAAGCTATTGTCGAAAATCCTGCCGCCGTCAGGACTTGAACCTAGGACCTCCGGTCACAGGTAATGACAAAAGTAGAGTACAGTATCAATTACATACAATAATAGGCAAGACGAACAATTAATTAGCGTAAAAACTTAATCAAGTATATTGTCAAGACGAGCGGGTTAAGTAGTATAAGTTCAAGGATAAATGGACTTTAAACCGAATCGTCTGTTGTCCGTTCACAGTACAGCATCGCAATGTAACTACTCTACAATACACTAAAAATTCTGTATTCCCTTCCTACGAACCTTTACTTGTATGGAATTATGCAAGTCCCACGAAGCGATAACTCTATTAAGGAAGTGCAATAAAAAATACGTTATAGCAGCTCTAAAACATCAGAAATGCATTTTCTGGAGCCCTATAATCAATAGGTAGCATAACACACTTGATAATGACAATACGTCTTGTTAACAAATATGCAACAGATAATATAGTAGTACACATATCACTTTAAATTAAATAAAATATAAATTAAAAAGAAAGTTCTGTCTTAATTATTTCAGATTAAGACAAATTGTAAATATATAGTACCCTTTCTAAACTATTCAGTTTTGTTCTTGCAGTAATAATAATACTTATCTATTGTATAATGAGACTCATTATAAGTTTACACAAGAATCTTTTTAGGGTTGATGAGAGAGGTTTGATCGACATGAAAACGTAAGTTGTTTTCACAATTCGTGATTAGGGAAATATTTTCAGATTAGACACACCTTTTTTGCAGTTATGTTCATAACGTAAATGAGTCCTAGTTAAAAATCATTTTGTTGAGATTGCATTGAACGTACTATATAGATAGATATTCATATTTTTACCTTCTGGCTACGGAATAGAGAGAAAGCAGGGTTATACCGTGCGAAAAAACAGCAAATTTTTGGCAGAAAACTTTTATTACAGGGCCCTGCTAACAAAGAAGTGGATAAATCTAGTTGATAAATTTAGAAAAAATCCTAATACGTAGTAAAGCCTGAATCCATATTTTGAGGGTCCTTGCTACCGAAAAATCGAATAACGGCAAAACGTCTGTCTGTCCGTCCGTCAGTGAACAACGCTAGTGGCTAAACTGACGATTTTCTCCAAAATTGATATTCCCCCATCGATGTAAATGGTGTCACGGCCCCTTGAATTTGATAGCAATTTTTTTTTGGTGGGGGCGATTTTTACATGAAGCCCCTGTGACATTTCAAAGTTTTTCAAAAGAAGTGTTTGCATCGTTTTTGATTAAATTTTATTGATGGATAGTGTAAAGAACGTTTAAGAGAATAGTGCAGGCCGCATGTTCGTTAAGAGCATGATTTTTCGAAAACTGCAAAAGTTCAAAATTTTTTTCGGCGTCTTACTACAACTAACATATTTAAAACAGATTTTTTTCCTTAATAAAATCAGTTTCTTAAAGATAGATTTTGAAATAAGCTAATGTACAATTTTTCAAAATTTTGAGTACTTTTCGCGTAATTTTGCACGAAAATACGGACGAGAAAATGCTGTTTTAACATCACTAGTTTCTTATGCAGACATTTTGTTAAATGTTTTGCAAAATTGAAAATGAATTCCAAAACACATATGTGAAATGTATCAAATAACCTGACCTCAAAAATTGTTTTATCATAATCGTTTATTTTCTAAACACCATACAATAAGCAAAAACAGATTATATGCACTATCGTAAGCCATATTGACGAGTTAGCCGACAGAGAAAAAATACCTCGATACTCACCTAATGAGGCGCCTAACAAAGCACAGTCAGTAACTAATCCCTACTACCCTAACACCAAGGTTTGTTTTTTTCGTGTCTCCGGGCGCGTCAACTGCTTTGTTCATTAGTCCCGTTAGTGCAGTGCCTGTTTTTTCTCGGGAGATGGCGGTGATCTTCCCCCGCTGGATGGCGAGATCCGGTGCCGACCTACCGTCGGCTAGTGGGGTTTCCCCCTAACCAGGACTCTCCCACCAGCGGGGCACCGCCCCAGCCGGGACAAGCTCTAAGCTCCCGACTGGCCTCCCGGAATCTGTGGTAGTGTAGTGCATGTTGGTGTAAGTTTGTGTGTAAGGGATAGGACAAGGAAGAGGAACGAAAGATCGCGCGCGGTCCGTGGCCCGTTTGGTAGGGTACTGCTCCGGCATTCGCGTGGTGTTGATCGGAGAAACCACGGAAAACTACCGATCAGTGCAGCCGGCCGCTAGAATTCTCCTGCAGACAGCGACTGAATTCGACCTAGTTGAAAAGCTAGTGTCGAAAATCCTGCCGCCGTGGGGAGTGGGAACCTAGGACTTCCCGGTGAGAGGCGCTGCAGTGACATCAGTTGATGCACTGAGCTACCGCTCCCGGTAGCTTTGATGACATTATTGATAGTTCAGGAAGAATGTTTAGTTGTGAGAAGCCAACCTCACAACGGATACATGAAGACTACATGGGATTCGAACCTACAACTCCGTGTACTCACTCGCCGCGCCAATTCCCAGCGCTTCGGAGACCGGCTTCTTATACACCTATCAAAACGAGTTCCTAACCCGATGCATTTGAGAACGTTTGCTGGAATCGTTGGTCTTTTCGCAGCGGTCGATATCTTCCTTGAAACGCCCCACTTTCGACTTCCAAAAATTCGATTTATCCATTATTCATGAATTCCCATTCCCCAGCCCCACCAAAAGCGTCGTCCTCTGCCATGCGAATATTTGATTCTGAAGGTTGTTCTTCGATTTCCAGAAGAAAGAAAAGTTTTCGATGCTGTTTTGTGATTCAGAAGGGAATGCAAATTTGGTTTTTAAGAAACTTTCCCAGTTTTGGACTTCTTATATGTTCATCTATTTGAATACGTGTGCATGAAAATTCGACAAAGAAGTTCTTTGCAATTTGCCTCAATGAACCAACCCACTTTAGAACGAATAAGTTCCAGAGAATTAAAGATCATGACTGAAACGTAGATACATCTGATGTTTGAATTGTTGTAGAGTAAAAATCACATGTTTATCAGATTTAAAGACAGAATTCAATGTAAAAATAAAAACATATACTTTTATAACACAATGTTATTTTAATTATAAAACATCAACATACATTTTTTACATTAGGTCTGTCTTAAAACCCAATGGCCATATGATTAGGTTTAAATGTGCGAATCCATAACAGAAAAAGTTTAAATTATTGTAGTGTCGTTGCAGAGAAATGTATAACCAATAAAGATATCTTTGAAAACTTAATGGGAGCTAGAGAAAAGCAAATTCACGATACAAACATTTAATAATTTTATAAGAAAGTTTGGACTCACCCTCTCTACAACTATATGATAAAGATTTTCTAAGCCCCTATAAACTACATTAAAGTAACAATTGAAAATTCTGAATTCATACACACAACAATTATTAGAGCCTTAATTGTCTATTCCAGCCTTGTATGGATCAACGCAACAAATTCTAATGCCCATAAAATACAGGAATTTCAGAATAAATGTCTGGACTTCTGTGCCTAATGCACTTGGTTCCTCACAAAGAAACAACTTCATAAAGAAATTCATGTAAAACAGTTATTAACCATATCGCAAGTTATGCCACATTGTTGGGATAACCTTTCATCTATACTGCATCTATTCAAGTACAATGTAGGTAAAGCATCCAATGACAACAAAATCAAAAATAGATTTCTATTGTTTACTACTCATGTTGATTGTCAATAAATTCTGTTATTTTCAGTATATTATGTTTCAAGACAATCAGTATAATTATTTAGTACGTAATGAGTCAATTATATTTCATGTAATTTTAATTATAGAAATAACTTGTTTTATATTCCAAGTACAATGTTTCACGAACTAGTTGTTTGCATCTTCAGGTACATAAGTTCTTATCATATTTTAAAACTTATGGTGTTTTTGATTTTGTTCAAAATATGACCCAATGAAAATTCAAATACATTACACTTTTGATTCAAATTTATTGTTTAATTAATTTTGATGAATAAGGTTTCAGAAATTAACCTGTAGTGTATTCGTGGCTCTTTGTATAAAATAGATGGATTCTCAAAATCAAATTTATATGAAAACTGAATTCTGTTTTTTGAAGTTGTTTTTTAATTGAAATTTGAAAGTTGAAATTGATCGTCAGTGCTTTAATACAAAAGTCTTCATTTTATGAAGAAAGATTCTATCAAAACGCTGACATTACTTCACGTCACATCAACACCATGAAGACAGGAATGTTTATTATTTGTTTGGCAGCTGATGTCATTTACTGCCAATTGCATATTTTCAGTGAATTTGATAACAACTTTTTATTGGTCGTGTGATAAGAGAGATCTTTATCACGGATGTCTTTGAACATCGAACGGGGATACAACTCAGAATAAAGGCTACAAATACTATTTTTGAAAGGCTATGCAATGGGAATGACATTTCTGCCATTTGTCCCTGATTGTTAGGCAACCTCTCATGCAGATGCAAACGGCATCCTACCTACGGATTCCTTCAGGATAGTTCATGAACCTGCCAAACACTTGTGCGTAATAAGTTGACTGACAGACAGCATTCGACCTAGCTGAAAAGCTAGTGTCCAAAAATCCTGCCGCTGTCGGGGCTCGAACCTAGGACCTCCCGGTCAGAGCTGACAATCAGTTTTCATCAAATTTTACATATGTGTAACTCTTTATTGCAGCTTCGCTGACCAACATTAAGCAGCACAGTTGGAGAATGAGATTTTCATAAATGTCAAGGTATAATTTATGAAGTAACTGAACGAGTTCGCAGACGGACACCAATACTGACAGATCTGTTGTTTCAAGATTATAAACAGCTTCTTTCCCAATTCACAAAAACTATATTTCTCTAAAAGTATTGTATTATATTCCTTGCGCAGTTACATTCCATTCACCGTACTGTGTGGTGGAGAAAGAAAGAAGTGATACCGTTTTAATCTGTTGCACGAGCTGTGTAACTTCAGTGATGTTACGATGGTTGTTATCGTATGACAGCCGCCCACTTCAACAACTGTGTCAAATACATTTCTCTTATCTTAATAATCCTTATAGTCAGCTGAGAAGCAAGCCCCAACAATTCATCAGAAAATACTACAAACACGCTAGAGATCCTATTTTTCTTTTCATCAACGAAATTTTCTCGAGAATTAGCATAACGATCTGTTTCCATACACATTTCTCTCTGCTTCCACTGTGATTCGCCACACATGAAATCCACTTTGCGCAAATTATGGACTCATTGGCTACCCTCAGCCGCTCGATCCTAATCGGATAAAGGGAAATAAACATGTTGCGTGAATGACATGCATGATTCGCTGTAATATTGTAACGTGGTGCCTAGGGAAGTTTATTTATCGTCATGAGAATTACGAAATGTTGGAGAAATGATTGTAAATGAATTCTGATGCAAATGAGCACAAAGCTAATGAAAGTAATTTATGGATTACCATTGGTGGATTACCATGATCACTTCATGTGTATATGGTCAAAGTTTGCGAAACTGTTCTATATGTTTTCGCAGCGTCATCTAACCCAGTTTTACAATTCAGATAACATTGAGAGATGTACGACGGAATGCTTTGTAATCATAGTAATCTACGTATTAGAATTCTCAATCTGTGGTTGGAAACATACTGAATAATATATTTTAGAGCGATTTTATTATTGTAGAAGAAATTTTATGTTTACTTGAGATTTTACTGCGTTCTGGACAACACGATGTAAAAACTGCTTTGAATTTGACTCTTAAATTCTTCCAGAAGCACTAGTTTATCTATGTAATAAAGTAAGATTTGTTTTAATGTAGGTTATAAATAACGACCCAAAAATTTTCCATATTTTATAATGTTAAAATAGAGTGAAAATCTGGAATCTTCTAATTTTTGCCACAAGAAAAAGAAACACAATGTTAAATTGTGTATTTTAGAATAACTTCTTTGTGCATTATCCGGACACCTTCAGGTATTTTCAAGCTATGATACTCTCATTTACTTAACGTACATACCCATTTATACTAAAAAAGAAAACGAAATTATGAACTTCTAAGTTTTGCCGTTCAGAAAATTTCTTGCTATTATCTAATTTAATTTTAGTGAAACTATTCTGAATTCGATGTTTCCTTCAGAATTATCTCTTAATATTAGTTTTCCATCTTATACAGTATTACATCAACTTATTACATTATTTTATATAAAATATTGTTGAGTTTAGATATTCAAGGGACACGATAACCATTACGAATCGCACACGAATTCAAGACAATTTTAAAATTCGCCCCTTCACTGAATAGAGAACTTTTAATTTTCAGCGTCCGTGTAAAGTTTCATACGAAAGAATAACACAAATTATTCTATAATTCCGTTAACTATCCGATTAAAATTGTAATTACATTGATATTAAACAACAGTATCAACAACATTTATTAGTATAGTTTTTAGAAGATGCATGAAATGCAGTTTATGATTTTATCATATAAAACTCATATTTGAGCAGAGACAATTTCTGTGCGATGTTTGTCTTCGTAGTAATACGTTTTAGCGGTTTTACACTAATACAATACAAATTAATTCAACGAATTAAATGTCATTTAAATTATCTGTTAGAACTTGGAATGAAAGACACTACAACAAGTTTCATTGCTGGGCAACGCAAGGGGAAGTTCTCGAATTGAATGTTTCCTATCCCTCTAGAGGTGAGATATATAGCAATGCCACAATCATGCCTGTATTGAAGAATATACATCACAATTTTGCATTCGTACCTCAGACAGACATATACCTTCATAGTTTAAACACGCGTAAAAATTTTAATACCGCACGCCTCATAAGCGAGACATCCATTAAAAGTCATCCGACTCGCTTCCACGCAGATGGAATTCCTTGGGCCGCGCCGCCTGCAGTCTTATGCTTTCACGGTCCAGCGCAGCAGCGATGTGTTTCCTCTGGTCCCAAAGTCTTCCTTCTTCGTCTGAGATATTATAGTCCATTTCCGCAGGGCCTTTCCCGGAACGGGGCAATTCTCTTTATCTGCCGGGCGACACTCGGGGGCAGAATGAGTCCCCGTCCGCTGGCCGTACGTCTTGGGGGCGGCCGCCTACTCGCCCGCCACGCGCGCCCGTGCGCCGGCCCGCTGCGGCCTCTACCAATGGGATTCCCTCCTGGATGAGGATTTATTAGCTCTGTTCATGCCTTTTTGCCGTTCTCCAAACTCCCTTTTCCCTTTCTTGGCGGGTACCATCACGCCTATGAGAAGGGGTTTTAGGTGGCTTGGAGAATCTTCCATTAGTTACAATACCTGAAAATTAATATTTTTGCTTTCTAACGTAGAAGTACATTGTGTAGAGAAAACATTATCGGTCAAATGTATTAAATTTAAAAGAAAAAATTAGCATTCACCAATCTATCCGTCCCCTGAACTGGTATTTCTTTTTGGATGAGGATTTATTTGCTGTGTCCATTCCTTTTTGCCGTTTTTCAAACTCCCTTTTCCCTTTCTTGGCGGTTACCATCACGCCTATGAGAAGGAGTTTTAGGAGGCTTGGAGAAGCTTCCATGAATTACAATACCTGGAAATTAATGGTTTTGCTTTCGAATGTAGAACTACGTAGTGTAGAGAAAAAAATATCAGTCAAATGTATTAAATTTAATAGAAAAAATAGCATTCACCAATCTATCTGTCCCCTCGAACTGGTATTTCCTCCTGGATGAGGATTTATTAGCTGTGTTCATTCATTTTTGCCGTTTTTCAAACTCCCTTTTCCCTTTCTTGGCGGGTACCATCACGCCTATGTGAAGGGGTTTCAGGTGGCTTTGAGAAGTTTTTATGAGTTACGATACCTAGAAATTAGTATTTTTGCTTTATAGTGTAGAACTATATAGTGTAGAGAAACAATTTGCATCAGTCAAATGTATTAAATTTAATAAAAAAATGTTAGAATTCACCAATATATCCGTCACCTTGGATGAGGATTTATTTGCTGTGTCCATTCCTTTTTGCCGTTTTTCAAACTCCCTTTTCCCTTTCTGGGCGGGTACCATCACGCCTATGAGAAGGGGTTTCAGATGGCTTAGAGAAGTTTCTATGAGTTACAATACGTCGAAACGAGCGTTTTGCTTGAGAGTGTAGAACTACATTGTGTTTAGAAACAATACTTATCATCAGTCAAATGTATTAAATTTAACAGAAAATTATAATATATACCAATCCATCCGTTCTTCTGCACGATCGCAACGAACCTCTTAGAATTTGGGTTTACTCTTTAACGAGAGGTTATTAGCTTTTTTATCCGATGAACATTCTTTTCCTTTCTAGATAGATACCATTTCTGTCGTACTTTAAAATTCTGTGTTCATGTAATGTTTGCTCTATCGTGCGCGCAATTTTAAATAATTTTCTTCCGCATGATGTTTAATTTTATTTCTCTACGAGAATTTTCATGCAATGTGAATTACAATTTTTTTGGGTGGAGATTCTTGTGTTTTCTGTATCCATAGAGATACAGAGGAATGAGGAAGTTGTTCAGTAAAATTTCCCCTTATATTGTTTTAGTAAGGCATTATTACATATACAAATACATTACGTAATGCTATGTGGCTCTTTAAGCCATTAGAAAACTTTCATCCTTCGATATTCTAGCCTTTTAAATTCTGACATTCACCCCGTATGGTCTCTCTATCGCAATGAAGCCGCAGAAAAGAGGTCTAAGAGGCTGAGGAAAAATTCCTGGAGGGGAAGAGATGTGGCGTCAGAAGACGAGTACACATTCTATTGTATCAAAACCTTTCTAAGCTGCTTATAGGTGTAGACGTCAGATGTTCTCCCCAACTTTGGCATTCTCAGTTGCTGAATTAAAAGTTCCGCGGAAAATCGTTCGCAACCTCGCCTGTGCTCTTATTTCTTGCACATCCTTTCCCATTTACCCCATAATATGCTCATTTGTATATTTACTTATTTATTTACGTATTTACTTTATACATAAGTTATTCACTTTTTAATTTATTTATTTTCTACTCAGTCTAGGCTTACTCTCTGCTTACTATAAACCAGTGCTATTAACCAACCCCTTAACCCCTTAACCAATAGTCCGAACGTTTCACAGATATGTTCCTAGTTATTTAACGAAGTGATACCTAGTATCTGTTAATATTTCTTAGACAAGCGTTACGTTTCTATGTCGGAAGTAATAGTTCCACATTCCCGTACATTTTCTTCTTTATGTGCCAGTGGTACAACACTTTAAAAAAATGTGTACATACCTAATCATCTACGTCGCTGCAAAACACAGACATCACAGCTATTTAAGTATTTTAATCTACGTTGCATCTGATCCTAAACCACACGTAACCTTCTTTCGCGACCTTTATAAGTGAATGAACATTAATGTTTATGATGTTTATATATGATGTAAGATGTTTATATGTGTCTTATTACCTCCTATGTAAAGTATGTTATATTATAACTATTATTATTATAACATTATTATTATTATTACTATTATTATTACTATTATTATTATTATTATTATTATTATTATTATTATTATTATTATTATTATTATTATTATTATTATTATTATTATTATTATGTGCAGTGGCGTGTAGTGCAGTGATGTGAAGTTGAGGGAAAAGAGTGTGTCAGAATCACATTAAAATGTGATTGGCAGTATGGTGAGACGAGGCGAGGTGAAGTGAAATGAAGTGATGTGAAGTGAAGTGAAGTGAAGTGGAGTGCTATGGAAGCTTGCACGGTTAAATGTTTATGTTAATTTGTAAAGTGTGTAAAATTTGTAAAATTTTGTATAGTTGTTAAGTTTTGTAATGTTTAGTTAGTGTATTCTGCCACCAAGTTCTGGAACTTATTTGCAGAATTAGTAATAAATCTATCTAATCTATCTAACATAATTTTCTTAACCGCATGCCAGTGTAGTGTAAAACAAATAGGGTTGTCTCTTGGAAGCAGATAGATATGTTAGTTTTGTCCAATTTATTTTGTTATCCCTAAGTACATCTACGAGTACTTACGTACCATTCAACGCCACGCACTAGCTGATTTTTCATTTAACTTCAGTACCAATGAATTGCTATAGAACAAATTATAATAACAAGTCAAGAAACAACCAAGTTAGTTTTGAACTTCTACTTGCAAACGTAGCCAAATATGATCATAAATTCCGATATTGTCTATAGAAAATAACTCAAGCTTTTTTACGTTCCTTTTATGAAAAATTCATGTTTTTTGCACATCCCATATATTTGTATACGTGTGACGTGTCGCGTAAGATTAAGCCCAGTGAGTGACTGGGGCAGTCCCGTTCCACAAATGGCGTAGCAACAGAGCCAAAAGCGACAGCACGGATGACATTTTATATGCAAAATAGTTATTAACGTAATTTGCCGATTAGCAATAAAATACAATAGAGTCCGTTATTTGTGTCATCAACCGCGTGTCGTTCAATAATTTTCGAAATACCACCTTCTTATACGAAAAACTATTGTAAACAAGAAATATAATATCATGCAAAACGTGTACTAATTGATCTTCAACATTTTATCATTTTTTCAATTATTCTTAACGGATGGCAAATTGTTAAGTCCTTAACGGACGCCGGCCATTAATTGTAGCTTTTCTCTCCGCTGTTTGGTGGCGATGAAACGAAATCGCAGAGAGAGTTATGAAAAATCAAGAGGACCGTGTTCACCTTAAGAACAGTAAATAATTCTATCATTGTTTTGTCCTCAGAAAGAATGTTTACTAGTAGAAGGTTCATTGCATTTTCGAATTCCGTCAAAGCCTTTATCTCTTCACAATATCGTTTGCAAAGAAACAATAATAAAAAAAAAAGATTTCAAGACTCGAAGAAATCGCGTTTTTCTTTCGAACCAACGAAGGTTTTCCGTTTGTTGAGGACAAGCACTTATTTCATCAGCTCCATGCACTCGAAGTAAGAACTCCTCGATGTTGTAAAACAAGAGAATTCGTCAGTAATATACTATGAAGTAATGTAATATTTCTTAAGCAAATGACACAAGAATAATTTTTTTCGCCATGTGTAGAACAGGCTGATGTTTTTAACACATATAACGACTCATTTTGTATTAAATACATTATAATTTAAAGATGAGTAATTAAAATACAAAAACTACCGGATTTCTGAAATTTAAAAAAGTTACTTAATTAAAAAATTCTAATGTTAACTCTGTTTTTCTTCCTATGAATTCTTTAAATATAACCTTGTTCTTCATCCTTCAATTGCGTATGTTTGAAAGTATACTTCGTGTAATGTAACATATAGCAAGATCAACTAAATTTCTCCACATACTTATAAATTTAAAAAAATCTTTTAGAATTTGAAAAATAACTTAAATTAAGTCAAATGAACGGCAGAACAATTTTAAAAAAATGTAATCGGATCAGGAGTTAATGTTCACATACCGATAAAAGGGTACTGATTTGTTATGTTTTCACCCATTTCGGACCCAAGTGCTCCAGGCTCTTCGCGAGTGGGGAAAACGCTTTTCTCCTCCCCTCCCACCCCTTCCATTCCCGCTCCCAGCAGCTGCAGGCAGCCGCACCTCGCCGACTTTATCGGCCCGAGATTGCCCTCTCCGCTCACTGGCGTCCCACAGGGGCCGTTCGCGTGTCTGCGAGATCCTTTCCATTGCCCCAACGCGAGCAAATCAGCGTCTTACTTGCTCTTGAAAAATCTAGCACGTGAAGACGACTTCAACTTTGCTTAACGCGCAGTTTGAATTAATTTGCTATTTGTTTTACGAGGGATTTTTTTACGTGAGTGGCGTGTGATTCTAATTGTGATGCGTTTGTGAGCGTTTCTTCATTGTTTACATGTTACTTACGTAAAAGCCAGTTTACTTAGGCATTTAATCGCTAATCATTATTTACAAAAACGTACCTCTCCAGTACAACTTTGGTTAGAAAATTGCCTGAGGCTAACATAGTCCAAAATAATTCAAGTAATTGACGAATGCTATACAGATAGTTCCTGTCCGAACAAATAATTTTAAATATGACTGCAGTGGAATGGAGACAATTCATACTCAAATATAATGCATTTTTAATACTCCTTTTTACGTTTTATTTTTCTTCATTTCCGTCTCATTTACGAGAACACAAACAGTTTATTTACGCGTTTGCGATATTCAGTCTGCAAAATTGTAAAAAGAAACTGAAAAGAATCTCGAATGAAGTAGTGCAGACACTTTTAATTCTAATAAAAAAATATTCTGTTAAGAAATGTTATCCTCCATCCGATACTAAATGAATTTATGACAGAAAAAGACAGAATATTTTTAGAAAATAGCATTTTATTAAACAAGGAATCCAAATCATCTATACTTAGTGAGTCTGATAATTAAATGGACGAGGCGCCTTTCAATCGCAAATAGATTTCCCATAAGAGCAATTACATCACTAACCAGCTAATCACTTAGGTCTCTTAAATACTAATACAATGCCATATTTAGTTTCGAAATTGCAATATTTAAAAATAGAAATATTTGCGCATTGAATGGCTGTAATGATGATGTTAAATGGGCCGTCGTATTGTGAGGTTTCCAGTACGTGCTAAATAAGCCAACAAAGGGCTCTGCAGTTATTACTTTGCAGATGAGGAAGATGCAATTATAATACACATTTCGTTACAAATGGGATTCAAGATTAGTATGAATGAAACTATGAATATCAATTTTCCTTAGAGAAGGTGGTTGAACAAGCTTTGACCAGAGGAGTGTTCCTTAGGAGTGTTTGCTATCATTCAACACGATAAGGTGAGCCCCTTCAAGATATTTGTTTCTTGTTCTTCTTGTTAATATTTTTCTTTTTATTATTGCAAGTATATAAATTTAATTTGAATATATTATGTTTTAATGCATTTTAAAGAATTATTGTTCTTCAGTTTCATAGAAATGAGAGAGCCTTACTAGAATTTCTGACATCTAAACACGATTAACCGATGTCTTCAATTTAAGTCAAATTCTTGCCATTTTAATTGCCATGCAAATGAATTGTTGTTTAGAAACGGTGCTACAGAGATAAAGAGTGTTTATTATATAAAATTAAATATACAATAGAAACATAAATCCGAAAAATTTTAATGTCACATGTCACAGTTAACTTGAAATGTTACTGGTTAATCAGTTCCTTTTGAGGTTGCTGGAAAATACACTGTTTGTGTGAACTGCTATTTACATTTTACAAACTTGTTGTGTTTTTGGTTTAGAATCGATTAGATTGTTTCGGTTTATATTGTTATTGAAGTATTAATTTCAATTTTGCATTTGGCCTTAGCCATTTTCTAAAGTAAAGAAAACAATTCTTCAATTTTCAAAACAAGCAAAAAACCAAGATTTATTTCAGAAATTGTTTCAAGATACCATCGTTTCGCTTCCTGTTCTTTACTTACATTCGGTTCAGATTTAATATACTGTGAGACAAATTAACCTGTAATCCAAATTAGTTGCTGATTATTAGTTGTTCATTAATAAATTGTGTTATTTTATTTCTTCTGTACATTCTATAAAAATAGTTGTCACATTACAGTTTTCATTTGTATTTTTAAATTAATACTTCGGTTAAGTTAACAAATAAAAGAATATTCGTTTTATTTAATATATTATTAACTAATTAAATGTAACTCAAACACAATTTCAATTATTTTACCTCTGAAGTAGGATGACATATTATTTATTTCACAGTTTCAAACCAATTACACATTTCGTTTGTGATATTGCTCATAGACCGAAAAGCAAACATTTAAATAATAATAATAATAATAATAATAATAATAATAATAATACATAAAAGTAAATGTAAATAATAATTCTGTAAAAAAGTAAAAATAGTACGCTGATGCTAACATACTTTTTCGAAATAATTATATCTTTACTGTCAGGGAAAAATTATAGAGCACAGAGATTAGAGAGTCTAGTAAAAAAATGTGCAGTATTTTGTCTTCGTGAAGCCGAAGAGTGTAAAACGCTGTTTCATTTACGGAACTCTTCGAATGAAAACTGAAGTAGGAGGGAGTAGAAGATATAGAGTGGAAAATAAGAGGCAAAGGCAAAATGACGTAAGTAAGCTAGAGGTATAAATGTAGAAAGCATGAAGAGGGTGTGTTTAAAAGAAATAAAGAATGAAAGAAAGAGTGAGAGGAATGAAGAGAGAAGGATACATTTCCAGCAAGAAACAAAATACAAAGTGAAATCTAGGAAACGAGAAGGAAGACAGGGAGATGAAGCAACAGAGAGCAAACATAGGGATGGACGAAGTCAGGTCAAAGTTCAGTAGGAAGAGACAACGGTGGAAGAAAGAGGGAAGCAGAAAAGTAAAATACAACTGAAGAGATGTTTCCATTCGGGCTGCACGCAAGCTTCCGAAGCAGGGAGTGTCCTATATCCTTCAAAACACTTCCTGCAAGTTGCTCTCGCGAACAAAAATTGCAACGTTTCCCTGGACGGACGCGGCGGCGGCGGCGGCGGCGGGAGTGGCGACGTAGCCCCTCAGAGTGATTTATTAAATCTCCTCTGCAATTTAATAATGATTATGAATGGGTCCGATAAATCACTCGCAGCGGACAGCTCGACAGTGGCTGGCGCATTCGGACGCCCGTTTTTCTCTGTCAGGGGAAGGGGCGGGGGGACGGGGGACAGGGGCGGGGGACGGCGCGGGACTTCCGGTTCCATTAACGCCCTTGATGAAATGAGCACGACGTCTTTCAGGAACTCCGCATGCCGCGTGTTCACACTGCTTTCGTTCCGGACGTGCCGAGTGTGGAGTTGTGACGAATCATTTATTTGCAGTTGATTAGCGGGGGATGAAATGAGCCATCTTCGGCGACTGGTTTAATAGCACTGCGGTGGAATAATCAGACGTTAAGTGGTATCTCGATATACTGTGGCGTAGTTCTTGGTGGAAATATCGTTTTCACTGTTTTATAAAGCTTAGGTTCCAGTATTTCGGAATATTGAGAAATAACGTTGACTTACATTCTTACCCATATTTTTCAATAATTTCGTTTTGTCTCCGATAGGTAGAAACTGGGGAAAAGGTGGGCAATACCGAAAAGCTAGCGTAGACTAAAAAGAGTAGAAAAATAACTAGTGTGAGAAAGCCTTTGACATTTTGTAGCACCACCTAATTATCATTACTTTGACTGGGTTCATTCCGATTCATAGGAAGGAATCTGTATCTTAATGACAACCGCCTTTCGCTAGGGCATGTTATTTGCAATTAATGAACTTGGTACGACTTCATTGACTTAATGTGCATATTTTGTGTTTCTCTACCACGATTGGCATGTGGTCTATTAAAAAGAACTTCAATGGATTTTTGTGTCTGGCATTCTATTCATGTCTCCAATTCATTCGGTTGATAAGTATTCCGTCATTAAAAATAAGTATGTTTCATGACCTACTACATATACACACAATTACATTAATATGATTAAAAATGATATGACTGAGGTACGATTTTGAGGTTTTCGAGTAATGTTTAAATTTAACGAATCACGCTGCATTAAGATTTATTTTTGAAGAAAAAATTAACTCCAAAACTTCACTTCCTTTTAAAACGAGAATAAATAATTTTGTGACTTACAGCTTGAGGTTCTATATTGTACACTACATCATAAAATATGGAACTAAGTATGGCATAAGCGGATTCAGAAAGTGTTTTAAAAGGGAAGGGGCAATTTGAGTTCGGACCCCCTTCTTAATAATATATTGTAATTAAAAAAGTGTAATGCAACGTACTTAGAAATTAAAAGAAAGTTCATTCGTAGTGAGAATAGTTCTACGTATTTGGATGCGATGGGATCAATACTGTTATGTACGTGAAAAGACACAAGTCAACAATAACAATTTATTGGTTCAACTTTTTACAAGCGTGATCCAGATTACAAGTATCCAAAAGCGTAGTCCGTAGTACAAAGCTGTGGTGTCCCAAAATCCAGTAGATGTCCAAAAATCGTGCACTGTCGTCCAAAAATAGCCGGAGCGAGAAAACCAAATAACGTTGCAGAGTTCGCACTAGATTCACAGTCACTACTTCACTTCAGGATCGCACTTCACTACTGAGTGCCCCTCCGGCCGGTGCGGCCCGTTAAGAAGCGCTCTGCGTCGCAGATTCGCCTCGGGCCTGCACATCCGCTCGCCGGCCGCTCACTTCTCATTGGGCGGCCTTCGCGCCGGTTCGTGGCCCTGCTGCCTTCCGTAGCCGGCGTCCCGCGCTGCCGAATTGGCGCGCGATATGACTTCTCGTATATCGCCGCAACAAATACGTGATAATTGTATTTGAATTCTCTGAATTAACATAAAACTAGTGTACCCGTGCGAGAAATCTCGAATGTTAAACTCCACCCTCTTGTCTATCCTTCCATTTCCATATAAAGAGACAAAGTTGTCAACGAAACGTATTTTTTTGTTTAAAGATGTATAAAGGTAACATCCAATATACTTATTTATAACATGAAATAAGTAACAAATAATAAAATTGATGTTTGAATCAAATTTTCAATTAAGAGTTACTCAGTTATTGAGATTTTTTTTGAACCGTTCACAGTAATTCCTTAAAAATATTTGAAGTAATTAGACACCCTTTTTTGACATCTTTTTGATTTCCTTGATAGTGTCAAAATATTTGAAAAGCTTTTTACTCTTAAGAAAGATACGTAAAGTTGTCCTTTCAAAAATACAGAATCGGGCAAGTACAACCAAACTCACTGAAGTATTATTTAACTTTATTACCGAACTGAGAAGTACATTCGTGTAATTTAATTGCCTGTAATATCAAGTAACTAGTTTATTTTCATCTTCATTCCGATTCTTCATGTCTCTGAACACGTGAGCTAGTATCAACGTGCGCCAGATCAGCAAAATCTAATAGAATGTCCAAGGAGCTCTCTCGTTCTATATATTATGGAGCGAGGAACAAATATTTGAGGCCACTGGCCTCACAATTCTACATTTTAAGACCCTAAAACGCTTTGTTTAGGAGTTATTTAAGTAAATAGATTTTAACAATGTTGGTCGAGTGTTGTGGATTGCATTTGACGTGAATATTGAGATTTTTTTTTCAACAAATCCTTCATATTTTAAAGTCAAAGTGCAATTCGTGACGTCTCCATGGAATTCTCTTTCTTTAGAGACTTCATTTATAACATAATATAAACAATAAAACGAGGTGAAGTAGCAGCATTTGGACTATTGTATGCTGTGCGAACTATCATTCCACTTTTGGTGTCCAAGAAAGATTTGAAATAAATTTCATCTAACATTAATGAACCTATGCAATCTGATTCCTGCAATGATTTGAATTTCTCCTCAGCACACTTCCAAATATTCTCAGCTGCTTGCTCTTACTGTTCGTAGTTGTGGAGAGAAAATATAACCCGATTTCCTCAAAAATGTGTATGCATGAATGGTAATAGAAAACAAAATACTGCAGTAAGCTGACAAATCAGCACTGTACCTGTAACACTGTAGTTCAGTTATGAATCAATTGATATGTTTAATAATAAACTTAACTTGCTTGCAACTATCATCTAGATCTTTTATTGACCTGCTCAAAATAGCACTTACAGCACTGAAAGTGCTTCGAGAATAGACCTCCTAGTTTTCTTGCAAATGCTTCAACGTGTCCAAGATAAGTTTATAAATTATATTGTTGAAAATTACTAATCACTCTAGGGAAAGTATTATTTCTCAGCTTTATCAATACAATCTCATGACTGAGCACGCTGACTTACACATTTGACCGAATCACAGCTCATAACGAAAATCCTGTCACAATTACTACAAACATCAAACCTAACAAGACACAGTCTTCTCTCTTAACTGTTAATCGTCCCTTCTTTACCAATATTGTTTCTTTCTTATTTTTGACGTAGAATATCAATGATGATGCAAATAAATCTCGGCAGTCTGCGCAACATGTAATATACACAGATAGCGTAAATATTAGATGAAGGAATCTAAGCCTTCAACGTGTGATGTGGGAAAGATGGACATACGGGTTAAAACATAGGTGACATTGGTAGTATCTATAAGCATCGAATCGGAAAAAAATTAATAAAATGTCCATCAATCTCATTCTATAGATTGCAGTGTAATAAACGTTTCTTTGAGAATTTTGGCCTGAAAATTTTAGTTTTTAAGGCTCTAAAACGCTTCGTTTAGGAGTCCTTAAAATATATAGATTTTGACAATGCTATCGAGTGTTGCGGGTTACATTTGATATGAATATTTAAATACGTATTTTGTCAATAAATCCTTCATATTTTAAAGTCAAAATGCAATTCGTTACATCTCCGTAAAATTCTCTTTATTTAGAGACATCATTTATAAAGATAGGTAGTCTGTGAGAGCCGCAAAATTTTTTTTATACTACTGAAGGAGTCGATGTGTATGCTAGGAGTCGATGTTGGCTTGGTGAAGAATGGAGCAATGGGACCATCCTACCTCTCAGATGTAGCACTCGAGTTGATTGACCCATTCATCTGAGAATAAGGCAATAAAGAAGGCAAATTTAAAACAATGTAGTTTATACATTTAAAAAAAGCTAAAACTAAAAATAACGAAAGTGGGTCACATTGTGCAAATTATTTCAAATTTTACAAACTTGGGCCTTGTTAAAGTGCAAGGTTGCAATACGTTTGATGTGGTAGCGCTCTCAAACGATTTAACCGAGCGTTTGATTAAAGCGGTGTGTCGAGTCAAGCTTCCATCTTCGTCTCCAGTTGGCCCACTCAACTTCTTAGAGACTACGTGAGAAACCGCCGCAAATCTCGGAGGGAATTGCACCGCCCACGCACATCTCCGCACGCGCGTGCACTAGCGTCACCGCAAACCACAAGTGGCGCAGACCGCCCACCACAAAGCCAGCGCCCACGAAGCGGCACTTCCGCCGCGATTCCGGCGCACTTTAGGCTGTCCAACGAGAGAATGAAGTACAGTAGAACTCCGGTAATCCGAACTCATTGAGGGTGTGCTCTGTGCGGATTATCCGAAGAAATGTACCGACATTTACAAATATGTCTGTAGGATTACCAGACAAGGCAACGGAGCGTGCGATGTGAGATAATGGCAAGGTATCTTAGCGATTGCATCATCACATCTCATCATCAAGCAGATAGGGTTCCTTACGGCAAAAGAAGATTACCGATTTTGCAAGTTTCTCTAAGTGAAAATTACTGCTACATAAATATTAGATATACACCTTAGTTACCAGCATAATAAACGTTTCATTTCGAGAATTTGTGTTTCAATAATTAGTTGTTCAATTATACAGTAATTGTAAAATCCTTTCTTTCCACTTCAAAATAAGCATTTTATTATTATTTTTATTTTTCCTTCACGTTTTATTATTATTTTTTTTCCTTCATTTTTATTTTCCCCACAATTTTGTTCGGTTCATCCGGTATTTCGGATTTGCGAGGTTGGGTTTGCGAGGTTCTCCTGTAGAGCCACTGATCTATCATCTTAGCAGCTGCCAACACTCCGCTGTTACCGCTGGCTGTTGGCGATCTCTAAGTGATCCACACGTTGCACAACACCCTTCTTTCTATCAGAATGTACAGGATGAGGAAGAGAAACGGACAACTATTCCATAATTCGGGATAGATATCATTACATCGTAAGGATAATAATGCATTTGTGCGGCATATTATTTCAAATTACTCAATTATATTTAATAATTGTTTAATAATTAAAGTTTTTCTAAAAATTACCGATAAGATGACACGAAACTTTCGCACATCACAAAAACGCGAGCAGGTCGTCTCGCATATGACACCATGGTCTTTATTACATTTAAACCCAACATTTGATTTAACATGAAATTTATTACTTATTTACATGAAAAGAATAAAGGCGTTCATTCTAAATCTATCAAGAACTCTATGGTCTAACATTTTACAAGTTCCGTATTCTTTTTGGGTAAAGAATTGAATAAATTTAAGATAAGTTTAAAATAGTTGTTTCGCAACATTCTGTAGACTTTTCTAGCTAATGTTTTACAACTTTGAACGTTTCCGGTGATGGAGATGATTGTTCAGTCGTGAAGTCGTAGGCTTCCACGGCCTGAAGTCACGTTTACAGTGCACCGGTAATGGATGAATGTCAGGGCACACACGCTAAAGGCCCTAGCCGGATTAGGGGGTTTCCGGCCTTAGTTTGCTATTCGACTCAGGTTTTTCCCAGATGTTTGGATGTAGAAAATATTATTTTCAAAATATGAGGCCAAAATATCCACATGTAAGTACTTACAGAGAATTTGTTTTTGTATTTAAAATCCTGTGAATAAATTTCAACAATATTCTGTCAACAGCTTTTGCACATTTTGAAAAATATTTTCTCAATCACTGAAAAGTCTTGGTGAAAACGTTCACATTGCTCTTCACTTGTCTGTCACAAATTCTGAGTGAAAGTACTAGATGACAGTCAAGGAAATGTAACTTAAATTAAGTGTTATATTTCATCTTCTGGAAGCATGCAATCACATCATTCAATATATTTATATTTTTAGATTCGAAATTCCCAAGAAAGTTAATGAACAAAGTCCTTGAACGCATCCCATTCAAAGTTTCACAATCACCCAATGTGCTCGGAAAAATAAATCTTGTATCACTTCATGGATCTAGGAGCCAATAAAAGTACCATCTTTGACATTCGCCTCACTGATTCTGGGAAAATTTCCCCTCAGTATGCAAATGCTGCACCATGCTTTCACAAATATCTTCATCCAAGTACTTTGATGTAGAGGGGTCGAATAAACACAACTTGGGGGTTAACTAATGGTTTACTGACCACACTAATTTTGCCTGGTCTGTAGGTTTTTCGTTGATGCCCTCTTTACGAATGTAATGGAATTTCGTATCGCGGCTGTCTCACACAGATACGAAAGAGCAGTATTTAGTGAACCTTGATGCAAATGAAGTACTAGACCAAACTCTTTCAGGCCTCCACACAGCATCCAGTTGCATTTCTCATAACTAATATCATCCAGTAACATGTGCATTGATTGTTTTGTAAGTTTGTTTTCTTGTAGAGTATTGAATTGGAACTGAGGGATATGTATTGTCGTTATGAGGAAGCACCGTTTTCAAACTTAGTGACAAAAAGTCAACGAATAGTCTTCACTCGTACGGGTTGTGAACATATTCCTGAGCTAAAAAATACACCTACATTATTACAATAGTGAAAGTTATTGGGTATAGGGACGTACATTTCAAAATTTTCATTGGAGCCTCCTAGATGTGACTTTAATATATTTTTGTAGTGAATTCCAACCTTTTAATCCGGAAGTCAACAACTCCAGCCGCACATGAGAATGATTTAAGTTCCTTCAAAGAACATCAGTTCTTGCTGCGTGATGAGATGAGACGTTTAGTCTGTTTCCAACCCAATATCTGGTTCATTGGTTGCTGTCTCGATGGAACTGTCGGAAGACATAATATTTCCAAACGGTTCAATCACTCGGTGAAGCATTAGGAATCGGGAAAGCATCACGAACAGGTCTCATGATTGACGATAAGTTTGGGAACGGAATGGCATGCACGGAATTGGCAGAAAAATCTTGCTCTTTAGTCCTTGTTGGACTAAAGTGAGAGTAATAACAGTCAGAGACGTGATCTTTTGTTTCAGGCAATCCGCTGACAGCGCCCATGCGGGACACTATGCCCTTTGTTCTGAGCACTTACTGTATTTTACTTGTCGAGACGTGCAAAGATCAGTCATTTTTACTGCGGAATAGAAGTGCATATCACACGGAAAAGAGTTCACTAGGACTCCATGACTACTCAAATTTTGAAGCAATTTGAAGGTGCAATTTTGAGAATTTCTACTTTATGAAAGTGATAGTATATATATTTTTATGTACCTAAAAAACTTTAGAACCCCTGCAGTGATGGCTCTGAAAATTACCACAAATTCTTTAGAGTGGCCAAGAATCAAAGTAAAGTAGCTGCAATTCCAAATCTTATCGCAAATTGTGCTTTTTACGGTATTTTGTTAAATCGATGCCCAATGCATCAGGGCCTGACGTTGCTGGAGTGGGCGTGGCGGTGCCGAGTGGACTAGGATAGACCGGGCAGAGCGAGGGACAATGCGAGGGGTGAGCGGAGTGAGAGGGGCGAAGAGAGCAGAAGGAGCCGAAGCGCAAGGGTTGACCACATCAGGATGGACGGAAAGAGTGAGAGAAGCGAAAGAAGCGAAAAGAGAGGAAGGAGGGAGAGGAGCGGAAGAAGTGAAAGCAACGGAAAGAGCTAGAGGATTGGAAGGATTGGGCGTAGCTGGAAAATCCGAAGAAGCTGGTGGAATACGACTAGTGGGAGGAACATATATAATCGGAAGCCATGGCAGATTAGATACGGCAGGCGAGGGATACGGACAACGCTTCTTAATTTAAATATACTCGGGAATCGCCGGGAAATCAGCTGGTTCCTTCCATTGATTGATTGATTGATTTTTTCGTGTTTCCGGGCGCGTCAACTGCTTTGGTCATTAGTCCCGTTAGAGTAGTGCATGTTTTTTTTCGCGGAAGCTGGCAGTGATCTTCCCCCGCTGGATGGCGAGATCCGGCGCTGACCTACCGTCGGCTAGCAGGGATTCCCCCTAACCAGGACTCTCCCACCAGCGGGGCACCGCCTCAGCCGGGACAAGCTCTAAGCTCCCGACCAGTCTCCCGGAATATGTAGTAGTGTAGTGCACGTTAGTGTAAGTGTGTGTGTAAGGGGAGAGGATAGGACAAGGAAGAGGAAGGACAGATCGCGCGCGGTCCGTGACCCGTTTGTTAGGGTTCTGCTCCGGCATTTGCCTGGTGTTGATCGGAGAAACCACAGAAAACTACCGATCAAAGCAGCCGGTCACTAGAATTCTCCTCCAGACAGCGACTGAATTCGACCTAGCTGGAAAGCTAGTGTCGAAAATCCTGCCGCCGTGGGGAGTGTAACCTAGGACCTCCCGGTCAGAGGCGCTGCAATGACATCACTGAGCTACCGCTCCCGGTTAGTTCCTTACAAATTTGGAAAACTTATCCCAGAATACCCTACGATTTCGGTATTGCAGCAACACTTTGTATTTAAAACGTCGCAATCCTACATTTCTGAGGAACACCTTGAAGAAAAATCCTCGCAAAATCGACCACCCTCATTTTATTCCCAGGACTCCTGGTACTACCCTGCAAAAAATGCCCCATCCCTTGCGAGGGCCAGTAAAACCTTCGCGTAAAAACCCCGATAAACGTTCCGTCCCTTATCTGGCGAGCGCGCGGTAAGTGGGGAAGGAGGCGGACGGGGCTCCGGCGGCAGACGCCGTGTTTCAACATCGAGCGCGGCGGATCCCTCCGCCCCGCCCCGCGCCGCGCCGGCTGGCGGCTGCCGATCCATTAATTTCCAAGCCGCTCCCAGTCATTTGCATGCAAAACCCCGCCGAGACATAACGACTGCAGCGGTATCGCAATGGCGGTCGGACTCCCAAATCACGGCGACCGCAGCGCGGCCCCGCCCCCGCCCCTCCCGCGGCGAACGAATGAACTAGCGAACTGTCGCTATTTATGGATGCGCGCGCGGGGGGTCGGGGGTTCGCGTCGCGGCGCGGTCTGAGTTACGACACGCGTCGCGCGCCGGCCTGGCGCGGGGACAAGAGGCGGATGGCCGCAACACGTGTGGACGAGTGTTTGAAACGTGCTACTGCCGTGTTCGTGTATAAAAATTGGGTTTGTCTCCGTGTACTTGAAGGATCGTGGGCTCTGCGTATGCAGATAAGCTCGGCACATGTACTGCTCACGAGTCAGGCCAAATGTTCTGTTGGGTCTTCAATGCTGGACGTGTGGTGATGAAAACAATACGTTTTATATTACTCAAAATAATTGACATTTGATCGTTGGCGAATAGAAAATAATGGTTTACAAGTGCAATCATAGGTTTCTGCGCTCAGAGTCATGTGGAGGGTCTCAGACGTCCAGGTGACGCCACGTCGAGTTGCCCTGAAGAAGACCATGATATTATTGTCAAAACTTTGGCATCACTGCCTCTGACGCAGCGTCACCCGGACAGACGAGAGCCTTCATAATGGTTTACAAGGGTATTTTACTAAAACGTATAGTTTATAATTTTATATTATTTCTGGAGAATTTTTAAATTATCAAAATGTAACAAGATCATAGTGAGAAAATGGACTAAAATATCTCATTTAAAACTTTCACACAGAACTTTCAATTGTTGTACATTATTAAGGAATTCGCAATGTTATATTTTTTTGTAACGGAATTCAAGAAATAAAAGTAATGCAAAAATGTTAAAAGAAAACATTGATGCAAATACAGGAAGCATGTGTGAATGTGCATTAGAACCAGAATATTCTGTGCTCATGTATAAATAATTTTGTTTTTTAACATTGTACTTAAATGAAAGTAGTTCCCGATAAATTTTCAATTCCAAAACCTAACGTTCTACCAAGTTTCTGACTATGGTCTTGTAGGCCTGGGGTCACATTTGGCTGCTAAATATCTCATGTTTGAAATTTGGTATCTGCAGCTCAGTTGATATTTCGGTGAGGATTAATTATTTGATAGTACTGTATTATTTTTTAATAGCCTTGGACGTTTAAATTATAAAACATTACAAATTCATTAGAAAGAAATAATCTGAATCTACACACGAAACCCTTTTAGCCTTTCTTCATTATAGTGTTTGCGCTACTAAATTCACATCAGCTTTCCCAAATTGGATTTATATAAAAAGGGTTCACGCGTAGATGTAAAATCATTTTTACTATTTGTACTTGAATAAATGGAAAAGATCTTTCATTATGATTTGCAGTAAAAAAAGTTCTCAAAACCTGTCAATCTGAATGGTTATTGAAGATTGGTATTTTTATTCTTATTCGCCTTCATTTCTCGACAAAATCATTTCTCGTGGAACACAAGGAGAACATTCCAAAATCGAAGATTATCAGATTTTATTTACAAATAATTGAAAGTAAAACATCACCATCACATTTTAACGCGTTTGCTAAATTAGTCAGATCAGACCGAGATGGCGTGGTGCGGCGATGAAATCTTTGATTTGGATCAAACAATATACCCTTCCTCCAAAGGAAAACTGTCACAACTGCAAGAGTTTCAATTCAATAATTCTGCCATCATTTGTTTAAAAAACATTTATTCAGTTGAAAACCATATTAATTGAAATTCTTATTACCGATATTACTTTTCTACCACGCGTTTGTTATAAAGGACGAATCATGAAGCACTTCTACGCTATCGAAGAATGGGTGAGCGGACAAATGACCATGGAGATATATCATTGTACCACATTCCAAACTGAAAAATATCATAATTATAATAATGATAGATATCTTTATCTGTATACTGTACCTGTGTGAAACTACGGTATTGGTATAGCGGCATATCAAATTATAATTTACAAACAACAACTTGCATCTTACTCGATTTGGAAATTGTTATAGAATATGACAAATTTTACTAATAAAAGAACCATCTTTAGGAGCTAGGCATTGTTCTTTCTTCAGGTTTAAATTTTTAAATTTTCTTTCGATTTACTTAGTAAAACCTTCAATTTCTCAAGCAACCCACTTTGAAGATTGATAATAGTTTGTGATATCTAGTCAACCAGTTCATTGTTGGCATTTATCTAAATATATTGTGACAATACATGTAGATGCTGTGAAGGCGAAAGCGAGTAGGCAGCATGTACTTCGAACGTGTAGATTGTAATTGTTTTCATATAAAGGTTAACTGAGTACACGAATAGATGTATTATAATTTAATAATACCATTACCTGGAGTGGTTAGAAAATAGAATAAACTATGGGACAAATCAAATGTTTATAAAGAAACCCTTTGTCTGAAAAAGCATAACGTGCTAAACTATGTAGTGACATTTTAAACATTCTATTGAAACAATACAATTAACCCTTAACTGGCGTGGTGAGATTTTGTTACATAACCAGCGTCGTGATGCCATTTTGGCCCCATGCCATTCTTTCTTTGTGTTATGAAAATTTGTAACAAAATTTTAAACTATTTCTGTTTAATTACATTTTTATAGGATTTTCAAAATCATTTAGATAAAATAATTCATATTTAATATATTTTACGTCACTAAATAATAATTAACTCTGTGACAGATTACTGATAATCATAAAACCTTATTTTTACCAATCATTTTTTAACCTAATTTTTTTGTATTATTTTCTGATACACATATTTAACGATAAAATACAAATGTTATTGCAAAAATAAATTTGTAGTCACTCCTTACCAATGTTTGGCTAATATACAAGGTGCATTGAGCAGCCACATGTATAATTTTTTTTGTTTATAGGTAATTTTTTCTGACATATTGCGCACCACTTCATTTGCCTGGGTACTTGTGAATTACGAATCCTGAAGAATCGGGGATATATTTCTTCTATATTATTGAAGTGGTTTCACGAAACTCTTTATTTAGGTGCACGTTCAAGAGTGATGTTCATGTGAGGTTCGGCGATTTGACATACCGGTATCTTAAAAAATTCTTGCTATTGCAGTCACATCCATTTTGTATGTTTTCATTGTCACTATATTCACTCTACACCACTTCTAACCATCTAGAGATAGCGATATCATAGTCCGTGTCAGCATAAGACACATTTTTAATGAAAACGGCATTACCAACGCAGCTGCGTAACTGGCGAGGTAGTGCTGCCATGACCCCAACAAATATTTTCACTCACGTCTCTGCAAGAGAACTGCGCGAAATTCAACAGTACTTCTCAAATCGAAAGATAAGCACATTATTTGAAGGTAAGCAACATACCAACATTCTCATTTGAAAAATAGGCAGGATATTCAACTTCGAAATTCGAGTGAGGTGAAAATTGTACCACGACGCCAGTTGAGGGTTAAAAATAAGTTTAAATGGGCTCTGCGGCCCACTGTTGAAGTCGCTGTCCCTGACTCCACTTCGAATTGATGGGAGGACACTGCGAACCCGAGCGACTACATCAGGCATTCTCGATAGGTATCGAGAAGAAAGGTTAAGAACAAATTGAAATATGACGTCTACCCCTGATTATTAGGCAACCCGTCAGGCGTTGGTGGTCGGCGTGTAGGCGAAATCTGAGTGAGCCAGCACGTGAGCTGCGAAATGGTGTGGAATGAAGTGGACTTGGGCATAACGAATTCACTACCAATCAGGACCAAATACGAGGGTTGGGGCAACTATTTTTATCTTTGTGAGAATTCTAGCGCGGGTGGAAAAAGTGTAATATACACATAAAAGAGCAAGGTATGAACTAACTGCATGGACATTTAACGACATACCAAAATTGTGTTTCTCATATTTATTAAGAAATTTGAAATGGCAATGTTGATTTCATGTTACAAACCATTTTAGCATATATGAGTTCGCAACATTCCAAAAGCATTACGTACCCGTACTAAAGGCCCGATTAGGCAGATGCCTGATTACCGTTCGTGCCACATCGGTCCACGCAGTCACAGATTGTCACGTGCGTTGCCGATCACAACTTATTTCATATAGCTTTCTGTGCTGATAGAGACACATACAGAGCCTACACAAGTTGTGAACACATATTAGTAGAACATTTCTTTTGCACGACAAATAAAACTGTGCGATCCAGAACATTCGTTTAAGAAAAGAAAGTGTTACAATGACTTCTGCCCCAGCCCTTGTGGAGGAGCAAGCAGTTGCGGAGCATTGGACTGCAGTGGCTTAGCGTGTCTCGTGCGTTTGGGGATGCTAAACAATAACGCGAACTGAAGACATCATGATCTTCAATGTTTTCTAGAATCTATGTTAACGAAACAAATGTTACAATACTTTAATAGATTTATGTCAGGAGACTTCTACAAAAAAATTCTACACAGGCTTGCGCAAAATATTTTAAATTTAGAATTTAAATACTTCTCAAAAATACTTTATTAATAAGTATTTAAATACATTAGGAGTTGGTGTGCTAAAAACATACGTATTTAAAATACTTCAAATACTCAAAATATTGTAAATATATAGTAATTTTGTATTGTATATTTTTATTGCAACTATATTGTAAGTCAATTACAGTAAATTAGTAATTGATAGTCATACAAATTTCTGAACAATAACTCTTGTATTGTATTTTAACCATATGTATAAACATTTTGAAATATAAAGTCATATCAAAAATATGTATAATACAAAGAAATGGATTTTACTTTTAAAACAACTAATTTTTCAATCAAATCATCGGACAATAAACCCTTATTTGGTGAATGCATAGAAGGAAAACAGTAATTCAACTAGCGTGGATGAATATAAACTAGTGTTGTAACAAATCGCCTTTTTTATTGCTGGATAATTGTCCAGCAGTTTTAATGATTTTAAATTTATCATTAAAAATGATGAAAATGCAAATTAGATAGCTGAAAGGAACTTTTATTTTTGTTTCAATGAAGTGCATTTACTAGCGGATTCAAACAAAAAGAAAGTATCGTCTTTCTAAACTATCTTCTTCTTTGTATTTGAATTTATTTTTAGTATTCCTTTTTTAAATACACCTACTACTTGGTGTATTTAGATACATCGTTAAAATAAATTCTCATAAAAACAAAAAAATCCATTATTAAGGACCACTATGCAATTGAGAGGCAGAATAGACGCATTGTTTAATCTGGAATATACTTTTGAAATGCTCTAGTACGAGGGAGCTATCGTGGAGGGAGATCCAAAAAATATGAAGTTCATTTAACTTACGTATTATTGAATTTAACCCTTGGTGGTCGCGTGAATTACTATTATATTCCAGTCGTGTTCATTCAAACAGCTTAATTTACAATAGTAATCCATGCGACCACTTGCGGTACAGTTTCTGATCTACGCGACATCATGAATATTGCTGCAATCATGCTGTGAATGTTTATGCAAAGAACAACAGTGGAGAAAGGTTGACTAGGAGGGGATTTCTAAAGGTTCTCCCTTTGTTTCTTCCAACAACAATGAAAGCACGCGGGAGACTTGTGATGGGTTTCCGAGAAGGGATCGAGAGGTCCGCGGAGTCACCAAAGAGCAACGTGGGACGATGTTATCCCTGTGGACTTCGTCGAAACAAGAGCACTCGACAGTACTGCGTAGATTATGTTCAATGGGTGTGCCCAGAACACATTAAGAAAATTTGTGTGAGAGTTTCAGCTGTTGTTGACATTGAATCACGCGCAGATTACAGGCTTCAAATATTTAAACAATTCTGTCAAACGGCTTTATTTAATAATCGCAATACAATATACATTAAGTGCACAAAATATATAGAGCACGATACATTTCAAAAATAAACATATATTTGCGTATATTTGAGTATACTTATTGAAAGTCATGCATGGTATTTTGGGTAGCATTTCATAGAATTTGCACTATAGCAACGTTCTAATATATTTAATTGTAATTTGTAACTGGTCAGTATTTTAGATACCAGTACTCGTCTACGTTTAAATTAAAAGATGATTTTCGTAAAATATTTTTAATAAGAATTTTTTTGAAAGGATTACAAATGTAATCTACGCGACCATTCGCGTTTCAATTTTGAGTGCAACCACTGAAGTGTTAAGAGAATAATTACATGAATTGCATAATGATTGACTGAAAGATGATGAACTAGAATGTTAATGGTCCTTGAAGTTGACTGAAAGCATTGGACACTTGTATCAACTGATTGGCAAACAGTTGTTGGCATTGATAAGGTAACTTAACAGAAATTGATCTTGGCATAAATTGAAGTAAAACACCTTGCACATAAAATACACTTATTGTATAATTAGGTTGGACATAAGTCTGCTGATAGACAGGAAAAAACAACAGTAGCATTGACTCTAAAACTCATGTCAGAGGGGCAGAGACACCCTTGGAAGTGTGTCCTGCCACCAGACGCAGAACAGCTGACTGCGCGAGGGCGACGACCTTACTTAGCGGGCAGTGGGTTGACTCAATTGTCACGCACGCGGCGCGCATGATGACTCCAATCCAAGACTTGGAAGTTCAGGATACATTTATCAGTCTCATAAAAAGGCGTAGAACTTGACATATCTGCAACAGTTATTGGAGTTGACAATGCTTACAGTTATTACACAGTCATACTGTTATTAAGATGACGTGATGATATGCGCTAACCGCGCACTGAGTGAAAATAATTACATGGTGGGAAACTATATTGTTCACAGAATTAACATTACACTGTTCATTAGGGAAAATAATTCGAAACGTGAGGAGTTGGGTAACGCACGTAACATATCTGTTCATGAGCCGTGCTGAGCAGTTCGTTACAGTCAAGAAGTAACGTATTGAGTTGTGAGTGAATGTTGCACGCACGCGCACACACGCATACATTAAATATTGCATTGTCAGTGAACCACAATTAACAAATGCAAGAGGACGAGCGAGCGAAACATGCATCCATTCTCTGTGCAGAGAAGAGTGTGACTGAGAATTTAGCTCTTTGTAAAATACTTGTATACACTGAGATGTTGAAAAAAGCATGTTAAGACAAATGTTATACATACGAACATTTTAAAGATTACATTACCAATTTAACACAATTAACAATTCTGAGTGTAAGCCAGACACACGCGTCCGCTCTATATGAAAAGCGAAGCTCAACTGACTTGCGGTCCGAATGGTCGGCTGAGAACCGGAGGTGTATCGCGGTATGAATTCTTTTGGACTAATAAAAACTCAGATTTCATTTATTATGTTAGAAGCGTTTTAGCTAAGCTAGTTTCTAATTAAAGGAGATGCGTGGACATATGACAAATATAATTAATAATGTTGGTGAGGTGTTGGATTTAAAAAATGTGAATTAATTGAAATTTAAAAATGTTAATTGAATGAACTACATCACTCATCTAGGAATTTTGGGGGCGTTCATCTACAGTTGAAGTCAGTTCGGACTGTGCACCACGGATGTGCGTAGGTTGTGTTCATGGAATTTTCTGGCGAGCCCGTCTGGTGAGGCAGCGTGCATGTTGCGTAACATTACGACATAGCCGTGCGGCAGAATTTCAACACTGGAAGAAATTATTCAATAAAAATACAAATTAGAATTACAATTCTGATCAAGGATATTGATTGATTGATTGATTTTTTCGTGTTTCCGGGCGCGTCAACTACTGTGGTCAGTCCCGTTACTGTGGTGCTTGTTTTTTCTCGGGAGACGGCGGTGATCTTCCCCCGCTGGATGGCGAGATCCGGCGGCGACCTACCGTCGGATAGTGGGTTTCCCCCTAACCAGGACTCTCCCACCAGAGGGGCACCGCCCCAGCCGGGACAAGCTCTAAGCTTCCGACCGGTCTCCCGGAATATGTGGTAGTGTAGTGCATGTTAGTGTGTGTGTGTGTAAAGGGAGAGGATAGGACAAGGAAGAGGAAGGACAAGGAAGAGGAAGGACAGATCGCGCGCGGTCCGTGGCTCGTTTGGTAGGGTACTGCTCGGGCAGTCTCCTGGTGTTGATCGGAGAAACCACGGAAAACTACCGATCAGAGCAGCAAGCCGCTAGAAT
The DNA here is from genome assembly GCA_011170035.1 of Teleogryllus occipitalis. Classification (NCBI taxonomy): domain Eukaryota; kingdom Metazoa; phylum Arthropoda; class Insecta; order Orthoptera; family Gryllidae; genus Teleogryllus; species Teleogryllus occipitalis. Next base: position 552,336 of record BLKR01000166.1, on the reverse strand, counting down.
TCTCTTCCAGACGGGGACTGAATTGGACCTAACTGAAAAGCTAGTGTCGAAAATCCTGCCGCCGTCAGGACTCGAACCTAGGACCTCCCGATCACTGATCAAGGATAGGTTGCTAAACATGACAACAGCATGCATATAAAATATATAATTGTAAATTAGGTAGTTTTTTAGGAGCTTGCTCCGACATCTCGTATAACACCTAACTTCAGTAAACATTCCCCATTACATGTCACTACGACACATACATTCTTGTAATGTTGATAGATGTGAAGCGATCCTTTGCGATATCAATCGTTTGCATTTATAAAAAAATCGGTATTCTTAAAAACTCTGTTTGCAAATTTTTGTTAGTTACTGTCATTAAGGAGAAGTAGTAATCAGCAGGCCTGGAAGAATTAATTTTGTTATTCATATACTTTTTATTTCATATCGTTAAAGAGATAATCTTCACAATTAAAATAGGCGAGGTGCCCTCCGCAACATTCCTCTAGAATTGGAGCAAATGATTTTTCTGGTTAAAAATATGCACAAAACATGTTTTCGAAACGATTTTACGCATTAGGTACTTCAGTTTGAGTTACAATATTTTTAAAGAGAGGATTTACTCCTCAATGCCTCTTTCGCAGTTGCTGCACCTTTGGGAATGAAATTTGCGACACACTCTCACTAGTGAATGGAGCGTGAAGCATTTCATGCATGCCGGGATCCATTTGTGGATTGCTGGAAACCGCGCTATCAATTGGAGGCCTTTTCAAACACGCATCATTAGCCTCCGCAATCCACGCAATCTGTGAATTTCAGACCGCTTCCAAATTTTAAATGTCATTTCAAACGTATTTATGATAGGGTTGTATGTATTATCAATAAATGAAACACGCCGGAAACACCTTGCCAAAGTTAGACGTATTATCTCGCGCGCAAGTCAATGAATTCTGTGCTTGGCGCGACACACAGCGACATGACTGCGAACTCATATTGGGACAGTCTTCAGGGTAAAATGCATTTTCACAGTCAAGTATCTTCGTTATCATGTTGCATTTCATTGATTGATTAGTGATTTAGGGTGCGCCAACGGCTAAAGTTATAAATCCCGTAATTGTCATGTAATATTCCCTCGCTGGATGGTGAAATCCGGCACCGACCTACCCCGTCAGTTTGCGGGGTTTTCTTCAACAAAATATCTCGCACCAGCGGGGTACCGCCCCAGTCGGACTAAACTCCCGACTGGTTTGGTTTGGTTTTTTCGTGTTTCCGGGCGCGTCAACTGCTTTGGTCATTAGTCCCGTTAGTTTAGTGCATGTTTTTTTCTCGGGTGATGGCGGTGATCTTCCCCTGCTGGATGGCGAGATCCGGCGGCGACCTACCGTCGGCTAGTGGGGTTTCCCCCTAACCAGGACTCTCCCACCAGCGGGGCACCGCCCCAGCCGGGACAAGCTCTAAGCTCCCGACCGGTCTCCCGGAATATGTGGTAGTGTAGTGCATGTTAGTGTAAGTGTGTGTGTAAGGGGGAGAGGAGAGGACAAGGAAGAGGAAGGGCAGATCGCACCTCCCCATCAGATGCACTGCAGTGACTGCAATGATGATGCCCTTAGCTACCGGAGTGGGTTTTCATGTTGGTTGCGTGGCGTCCACTTCTCGAGGGACGCGACTCCTTACATTCGCGGTAGTCGCATGAAGTAATTTTAGGGTAGGTCACTTCTATTTTTTTAAAGATTTCTCGCGTATGATCTCGCCTTTAATGAAGAAGAAGGGGTCCGCGACGTGAGACAATGAATGCTTGACTGTCCGGAAGACGCCATGTCCTAGACATGACTGCAACTTTTTGAATCGCAAATGGTAGTAGTATTTCAAATTTAGTTAATTCAATGTTCTATAGTTGATTTCAATTTTGCAAATACAAGTGACTTCATATTTTGAAAATAAATATTTGTGCATCTGTATTGTTGTAAAACTGAGTATTATACCATAGTTAAATATATTTCTGAATGGCTTGACCGACAATGCGTATTAGAGTCCCTGTATTGAAGGAACATTGCCCCCCTCACAAACATCAAAATTAGGTTGCGGAGTTTACTAGAAGAAGATCAATTGTCAAAGATGTAAGGATCAAATATACATGCACTGGAATTACCAATTTGAAGATTATTTGATAGAAAAATTACCTTTTGTGGATTTAAGTAGTATTAAAATAAAATGTAACTGATACAAATAAGTGAGAAATTCCGTCCTATTGAAGGACTATTGGTTAAATTAGTAATGCGTTTTTATGGTGAATAACTGCTTGTTAGATTCCAACGGGGATTCTGGAAAAATACAACTCAGTGATTATTTGTTGTGAGTTCCTCACAACTCAGCCTTCTCGGTTTAGCTTTTTGGTCAGCGTGCTCGCTTTCCATGTCGCGACCCCGGGTTCGATACCCTGTCGGACAAGATTATAATGTTTTCTTTGCAATGTCCCAATGTATGTTGCTGTGTGACGATGAGAAAACTCACTTCTTAGGTTGAAAAGACCAGAATAAAGCATGGCGATGTCTTCGAGCTAACCACACGTACCCCCATAATCCATGGCCGCGAGGCCAGGACGCTGCTGGTAGGCCATGGCCCGTACGCTGGCTCTCGCGCCAAGCACAGACAGACAGATCCTCACAACTCTTATTTATTCCATTGCGTAAAATTAAAGTTAATGTGAAATTGAGCTACATTAAGAGGCTTCAGAAAGTTCTTCATATTTCATATTAATTTGACAGGTTATACGTCTTTTCGAAAACTACTTACAAAAATGTGACAAGTAATGTGAAACTAAAAACTTTCGTTAAAATCTTACCGCAAAGTTTATAAAATAAAATGTTTAATTTTTTAGAAAAATTCGCAGCGAAAAGCTCCCAGTGTATAGTATGTGATACCCGGATGCACTCCACGTTTTATTAATATTTATATTTCATATAAAATATAATTACTTAAGATACGTATAAAATATAATTACTTAAAAAACTAAAGTATTGTATATGGACGACCTGAAACTGTTATCTAGTAAATAGCAATGCTCGCACCACCGCAAACGCAGGGATTGCCTTCACGGCACGTTCTGGCCGTCTGCACCAACCGAAGGCTCTGTCTACACCGCCCAAGCCGTTCCACGCTACCTGGCGTCAGTCTGCTCACTTCCCTCGCTCGGCAACACCCAACAACGTTTCGCGGTGCGGGCAGACAGGAATTCACATTTCGGGATTTAGAAAAATCTATTCTACTAATTTACAATCTGCTCACTTGGGACAATTAGTAAATGGTATAAAAGATGTAAATATCAATTAGATGACCAAACGGGTATATGCAGAATATGCTCACGCTTTAGACTATACATATGTTCACTGTTGTCCAACATATTCACTGATTCACAGCTCAGTCTCCTCTGATGCCTCTTACTTCGCTCGGTGATAGTTTCTCTCATAGATGTTCAAATCATTGTACAAATTATTAGTTACGAAACACGGTGTGTTGCATAAGCATACCAATGTTTTTGTGACGAATCTTCTCAGGATCTCCAGGTTTGACTTGCTGACTTTACCCCATAGTTTTATGCCGTAAGTCCAGGTTGGCTTGATTAGTTATTGTTTTGTACAGTAATATTTTGTTCTATAAGGAGAGATTAGATCTTCGGTTAAATAGCCGTGATAATTTGATATCTTTCATTTGTGATTCTTTCCTATTATTTTTTCGATATGATATTTCCAGGTTAAGTGGCCCTCTAGATGTAAGATACATCACAACAGTTGTTAGGGTAACGTGGAGGCAAGAGTTCGCATTTTTTATATAAAAGTGAATTTCCACTCGGGTAATTGATACATTGATTTGGTTTTAATACATATTTATGCTTAATTTATGAAGAATAAACTGTCCAAACAAGAATGGCGTTTCTTAAAATTTGATAGCTAAAGGAGCATTAAAGAAGAAAATGCAGTGTTCGGACTTTTACCCTCGGATGAGGGGTACATGTCCCAAACATATGGGGCAAACGTCCGAATATACAAAAAATCTAAACTTCCTTATTAAATTAATATTTTTACGGCTTTTTGGGCATTAAATTAATGTCCGTTTTATTGGTAAATGACTAAACGTGATACGTAGATTCTGAAAGGTCATGATAAACTCTTCAATTGCAAATTATACTCTGTTAAAAACACTCATAATAAATTCGAAGCAGATACTGTACATATTGTTTCTTACAAAATCACATAAAAATTGTCCTTCCTCATAAGTTCTTTTACATGCCACCACTCTTTACACGATTCATATTGGATTCAGTCTTCAGCTGGAGGGTCTTCGTATTTGCAAGATGGCCAGAGCCCTATCGAAGTATTTTCATTGGCAACTGGTTTACTATTCTTCTCAAGTTCCAAAACGATTTTTTATTGGAATTTCTGGGGTGCTATTTCCCCATTTCAAGAGCAGTCTTGTGAGGTGTTATGTCAGTATGGTGGACTTCTTTCCTCACCGCGTTCGTTTTCTATCCAATCCTGTCTTTTGGATTGGCATAATGCCCGATGCAGAATAATGTTATCAGCGATTGTCTCACAGCCAAGTTTCACAATTTGGACACTCGTATTCCTTGACGGGGTGTTGTGACTGATTATGTATATTGGAAGTAAATAATCATAAAATCATAGTGAATTTATGAAAACTGCGATTATTGGGCAACCAGAAGGAGTAGGAAAGGGGCTTGTGCCCGAGATCCGATCCGGAAGGCGGCAGCTCTCGCCACGCGATTGCTATTTTGTGTAAATACAAGAGAGCACAAACATACACACAGGCATGTACTGACCAAAAATATTACCAAAAGGGAGGTAATATTTTGGGATCGCGAGCCCTTATTTGTTTTTCTTCGTTGTCCAAAATTATTTGTGTAAATTTCGAGAGCCATCGTTTCAGTGGTTCAGACCTCATTGTCGGAGCAACGCACCGGGGATCTGGAAGGGTTGATATGAACTGTGGATGTTTTTTCGGAACAGGGACACACAAACTAGAACAGGTTCATCCAAATTGACTTAAAAAATTCTTGCCTTTTAGGGTAGTTTAGATTTAAGAAACGATGAAAATTGGAAATTTGTTACACTGAGAATTCTGGGGAGGAGATGAAAATAATTTATGGGTCAGGTGATTTGTGTTCTTTCATTAGTTGCATATGCATTTGTTTCGCATTTATTTGTTGCTTATGAACTATAGAGTTTTAATAATTTTCTTAGAAATTTATTTTGGATGTATTCTGTACATTGAATACCTTTACATTACTATACATAGTTCGGTTCGTGCTATGTATAATCGTCGATCCAGAAGTTTTGTCCATACATGACGGTTAGTATTATGATTGATATGTATACAATTAAGGCGCAATCCATGCCAAGTGCGAATTTAACATTTACTATTCAATACAATTTTGATATTTTCGCATGCGATTTTCTACTATTATTTTGAAATGTGGTTCCCATTTTAGTATAGAACCTTACAGAACGCGTAAATACTTCTCCACCGTCCCTGAGTGCTTCTGCACCTGCAGAATTGTTCCCGTGCACCTGTGCGGTCTCCTGGGGAGGTAATCGATTTTCGTCCGTTGCGGTGACCGCGGCGTTAGGCGAGTATTCCGGCCGCGGCGGATGGGCCGGCGACAGATCCCGCGACGGCGATAGCGTTTAATGGGCGGCGGCGAAGGCGGAGCAGTGATTAACACGTCTGCGGCGTTTATGGCGGAGATTTATGGATCCGCTTCGCTGCGCCGCCCCGCTTTATGCCTCGGCCAGCACTCGCCGCCGCAGCCTCCCGAACGCCCACCGTCCCCGCCGACGCGGACAGAGGTGGCGAGCTCAGGAGGTGGCAAGGCCGGAGGGGACGTGGAGGCGGGAGCGATGTGGGTGGTCGAGGCGGTGGAGGAGGTAACAGCGGGATTGAATTGTGAGGTGGAGCTGGGGTGGAGAAAGTTGCGACGGCTGGGGAAAAGACTCGGTTGATTGATTGATTACTGATTCCGGGCGAGTCAACTACTGAGATCAACTGTAGTGCAGGTTTTTCATCGGGAGGTGGCGGTGATCTTTCCTCGCTGGATGGCGAGATCCGACGCCGAGCTACGGGATATTCCTCAACCAGGTATCTCCCACCAGCGGGGCTCCGCCCCAGCCGGGACAAGTCCCCGACCGGTCTCCCGGCATGTGTGGTAGTGTAGTGCGTGTTAGTGTAAGGGTGTGTAAGGAGTAAGGATAGGACAAGGAAGGAGGAAAAATCGCGCGCGGTCCGTGGCCCGTTTATTAGGGTTCTTCTCCAGCATTCGCGTAGTTTGATCGGAGAAACCACGGAAAACTACCGATCAGAGCAGCCGACCGCTAGAATTCTCATCCAGACAGCGACTGAATTCGACATAGCTCACAAACTAGTCGAAAATCCTGCCGCCGTCGGGACTCGTACCTAGGGCCTCCCGGTCAGAGGCACTATAGTAACATCAGTTGATGCACTGAGCCACCGCTCTCGGTAAAGAGGACTCGGAAGAGGGTGGAGGATGGGGGCAGTGTCTGGAGTGATGGAGGGGGCTAGGATTGGGACTGGAGCGGTGATGGCAGTGGCAGGGACTGGGACAAGGCAGAGCGGAGGCATGGCGTTTCGAGTGGACGGGGCGAAGAGGGGACAAGACATCAGAGAGGCGGGGCGGGCGAGGGGAGGCGGATCACGGGTCGGGGCCTGGCAGGAAGGGCGGGTGCATGGTGCTGGAATAGACGGGTGAGGGATGGGGAGAGTGCGATGACGTAGCGTGAGAGAGGGGTGAGGGTGAAGAGGTGAAAAGGGGTGGGGGCGGTGTCTCGTGCGATAGCCGGAGCTAGGATTGGGACTGGAGTGGCAAGGGCAGTGGCAGGGAATGGAATTGGGACTGGGGCGAGGCAGAACTAAGAGGAAGCCGGGCGGTGGGAGGGGAGAGGCGGGGCGGGATTGAGACAGGAGTGAGGCGCGGAGGGGACCAGGAGGGAGAAAGGCGGGGGCGAGACGGACTTAGCAGGGGGAGCGGGTGGTGTTGAGGGAATGGGCGAAAGGAGATGGGGATGGCGCAGGGACGAGGGGGCGGGGAGGGGGCGGGGATGGGCGGGGAGGGGGGGGGGAGGGGGGGGGGAGGGGGGCGGGCGGGGAGGGGGCGGGGAGGTCGGGGAGGGGTTGGGGAGGGTCGGGGAGGGTCGGGTCAGGGGAGGGGCGGGGTGGGGCGAGGGAGGGGCGGGAGGGTCGGGGAGGGGCGGGGGAGGGGCGGGGAGGGGGCGGGTAGGGGCGGGGGAGGGGCGGGGAGGGGTCGGAGAGGGGTCGGAGAGTGGGCGGCGAGTGGGCGGTGAGTGGGCGGAGAGGGGGCGGAGAGGGGGCGGAGAGGGGGCGGTGGAGATGGCAGTGGCCCTCCGCCGCCTCCCGCCGCCGCCGGGGAAGCCAGAGGCGTGAGGGCGGACACAGCCTCCGCTCGTCACGAGCGTTAGGGTAATAAAACGCACAGTTGCGTATGCTCCTTGGTCGTTAAGATGTTTGTAACTCCTTTAAGTAGTTGGGATGTGTGAACTTCGCAGACACGCACTTGGCCGATAAGTTCAGTAGAGTGGTGGAGACGACCGGGTGATAGACGCTCACATGTTCTGGAGATAGCACATCGTAGAATTAACAAAATTTGGGACAAAAATTAAGGCAGCCTATTCAGTGAAACTGCATGAAAAATCTCAGCCAAGTGACAGGAGATCAAAAATGAAAATTTAAATAATCTGTACATCAAAAATTAAAATAAGAATTTTAACAAAATAATAATAATAATAATAATAATAATAATAATAATAATAATAATAATAATAATAATTATTATTATATCCAATTAATTTACTACTGTTCTACGGAGGGGGGAAGTTGAAGTGCAAGGCGACGTATAGGTCGGCGCAGGTTGTCACATATCAATGGGAGGAAAATAGTTATCTCCCTGGATTTATTCACTACACTTATGGGATTAATGATATCGGTTGTTGATGCGCTTAAATATAACTCTCATTCATTCACTTATTCACTCTCTCACTCTGTGCTAGAAATTCAGCCGAGGACATAAGATTCTGCTCTTTCCCCGTATAATCTCGTCAGGAAATCACTGAACATTTAACACTTTACACACACACACACACACAATGTTACGAAAGGTTTTCGTAAATTATATATTTAATTCAAAATCAATATTACAGACTCGAAGTGTAGATACCTCACACGTGTGAAGTGCTTAAGGAACCACATACTATTTATTTAATACTGTAAAATAACTGAACACGTTTTAAAGATTTATTTATTGTTGAACATCAAAACAATCTGAATATCCGTACGTGACGTTTGAGAGGGAGGAAAGCTACATTTTTGTGTACATAAAATGTACGATTAGAGAATGTGAAAATTAGTCTGTCAAATATAGTATATTCGGCGTTGTATTAAGCTAAATAGATTCTTAGTATACCTCTGCTTTAAGCAACTATCACTAAACAGCTTCTGACGATAACATTCAATTGCGTTGCGTTACTCTGAGAAGATGCATCTGATGCCCGACAGCATGCTCCAGCAATTAAAGGCTCAGAGGCGAGCGCTTTCCGGTCGTTAAAGCGTTTGTGGCCCTTGAAAGTAATTTCAATGCGTCATAAACCTGGTAGGGGATCGCAGATGCAACTTTTGCAAGTACGCTGCTCTGGAGAATAATTAGATTATGAAATCGGATTTAATCTAGTCACTATGTGCGTCAAATTTCTGATGATTCGAAAGATACGTAATAGGGATCAATATTTGCATATAATTCTTAATACTCACAGTTTTAATAGGTGTTTTATGTGCATTACATTGTTACGTATCTAATGAACGTCCTCCTCGTAATAGTGTATGCTCCCGTAGGTTCATATAATTCAGCTGTCGCTGCTTTCCATTTCCCTCGTCGCTGTCATTCTCATCACTCTTGAGGTAATGTCAGATAAAACACCTAAGTTCCAACAAAAAGAAAATTGTTCTTAAGCTGTGGTTCACCAATCAATCGGCAAACTCTTATTTGCTTCACTTTCACGGACATATTTTTCTGTATTCTTGAACCACCTATTAATTATATCAAATATCTTTCCCCAAGGTTTTGCCAATCTTACAAACAACCGAAAACGCTACTAGTTGGCTATTTAAACATAAATATCACTTCAAATATCTGTACCTCGTCACAAGATTCCATCTCTTACGAACTCTAGCTAGCCTCTCTCAAAACAAACTTGCCTCCATAAGAACCCATTAGATTACTCAATGGTTTGTTCTCTTACCAGTTGATACACTCGTACCAAGTTCTATATTTTCAGTTTGAAACTTATTTAATTTACAATGTATACAGTCAGAATGTTTTAAGGATCGCTGGTGAAGTAGTCATGTCCTTCAGTCGCTGAGACTTGGATGCTCGTTACTAGCGCCAAGTCCTCGCCGCAAACGTGCGATCAATCTCTTTCCCCGTTCCACACAAGTGACGCAAATCACGCGAAATGAGGACAATGCTATTTGTAATGTGTTAAGTAACTTTTATCATCTACGCGTCAGTTACTTGCATATTTTTTTTCCTTTAAAGCTCACACAGAATAATATCACAATGGGTAAGTTCTCAAGAGCGACAATTCGTGTCTGTGACTTTTATTGCAGCACACCGCAGATTTTGTGCAGTATTTACAGAAGGAAGGCGAGAAAGTGTTTCGAGCTGCCTGCTTATTCTGGACAAGAGGAAGCTTTATACATACATCACGTAGTAAAACATACTGAGGACGGTGAGAGTAGTTGATTGATTGAAGTGTCCGGGAACGTTAACTGTTATGGTAATTAGTTCATTAGTGTAGTGCAGTGTAGTGTAGCGTATCTTGAAAATATCGGTGCTGCATCCCCGCTGTTGGCGTATACGTCGACATGCAGGATTTCCCCCAAATATCTCCCTCAGTGGGGGACACCGTCCCAAACGGGACAAGCTCTAAGCTTTCCACAGGTCTCTCGACATGTGTGGTGGGGTAGTGCATCTAAGTGTGTATATGAGAAAGAGAAGATGATAGGTCAAAGAAGAGGAAATAAATACCGTGCGCGGTTCATGACCCATTTGACAGAGCACTGATCTGGTATTGATTTAGTATTTAGCGGAGAAACGACTGAACCGTTACTCGCGGCGGCGATGGTGTAACGATTAGCCCAATCGGACCCAACGGTTATACCCAAGTTCGCAGGTTCAAACCTGATCAAAGCCGTGAATTTTTAAGGGCGAAAAACCCCTTCGTACGCCTTCCTTCGGAGGGGAAGTAAAGCCGACTATCCCATGTAGTAGATTGACTGCACGTAAAAGATCCTCAAGCCTAAATGAAGCCTCTGAGCTAAATTCAAATTGTGGGAATTCTGATTGGGTGTTGTTGACGTTCTTATAAGAAGAAATAAAAGAGGTCATCTTCGTCAACATATTAGCTTTATTAAGATAGCCGGCTTTCGACGGCTTTGCCGTCATCGTCAGTCTATAAGATACAGAAAGATATAACAAAATTATAAATAAATACACAATAAGATAGAAAATTAAATTACAATTAATGGATACATCAGAATTAACATAAAAAATAAAAGGATAATCGATATACGATTGCAAAAGATAAGGAACATATAGCAGATAAAATTGCAAAAATGAATTGCGACGGGAGGGGGGGGATTAATACAGATAATAGCAGTTCAAATTTCAGATTATAAATATATGTGAAGAGAACCAAAATTAATATATATATATATATATTATATATATATATATATATATATATACAATAAATGGGGGATAGTAATAATAATTAATATCAAATGTTATTACAAATATGGGGGGGGAAATTGAATAATAAGTTGAGCCGCTTTGCTTACCTCGCTGCTTTCGGCAAAAGTCGGTCGACTGTGCCCAGAGGAAACGTGACACGGGGTTTTTATTGCTTTCGGGAGATCCGGCGAGGGGTCGGAGGAGGTCTGTTTAGTGTTTTCTTAGGAGGCGGGGGAGTCAGTTGGTGAGGTCGGGGTGTGTAAAATTATTAGTAGAGGGGACAGAGGGAAATTAGTTTGTTCATTGAGAAGGGCCTCAGATTTCTGCTTGGCTTGAAATATGTGAAAGATTTCTAAAGCGCTTCTGTTCCAGAATTTATTTTCTATTTCAAGAATTTTAATGTCTGAATCTGGGCGGAAAGTGTGGCCTGCGTTAATAAGATGTGTAGCAAAGTGCGATTTGTTTGTATTGTGTTTCCATGCATGTAAATGTTCTTTAACTCTGGCATTGAAGCTTCTACCTGTTTGGCCGATGTATTTAGCCTCGCAATTGTGGCAGTGGAGTTCATAAACTCCTGATTTCGCCATGAGTGGGGTGGTGTTGTGAGGTGAGAGTAGGTGTTTGAGGGATTTGTGTGGGGTAAAGGAAACGTGAAAATTGTATTTGTGAAGAATATGGGCTACCTTCTGCGATATTTTTCCAAAGAACGGAATAGAAATAAATTTTGATGGTTTCTGGGTGAATGGAGTGAGGCTTGTATACGTTTTGAGTTTTTTCTTATTTAATTTGCGGCGTAGTATGTTGTCAACGAGAGTGGTACTGTATCCATTGGCGGTAGCTATGTATTTAATGGTGCGTGTTTCTTTTTCAAAATTGTCTTGTGATAAGGGAAGGCTGACAAGTCTGTGAATCATGGCATGGAAAGCTGCGTGTTTGTGGGCAGATGGATGTTGGGATGTGTTGTGGATGACAGTGTCTGTGTGTGTGGGTTTTCTAAAAACATTGAAGATGTGTTTATTATCCAACCTAGAGATGGTTAGGTCTAAGAAATTAATTGATTGGTTTTCATTTTCTAGTTCTTTAGTGAAATTTATGGATGGGTGTCTGGAGTTAAGGAACTCGACAAAGATGTCGAGTTGTCTTGTTGTACCTGTCCATAGAGCTAAGATGTCATCGACGTAGCGGTACCAGTACGTTAAATTTTGAAGAAGGGGATGTTGTGTTTCAAACAAGAGTGTTTCAAAATTGTCCATGAACATGTCTGCAAGAAGTGGTGACAGTGGTGATCCCATCGGAAGACCAGAATTTTGTTTGTAGAAAGAGTTATTAAACATAAAGTAGTTAGTGTCCATGCAGAGTGAGATCAGATTATACATTTCTGTTCGTATTGGTACGGGGCATGTAGCTTTGTCTAGGATATTTTGTAAAATTAATTTACAATCTTGAGTCGGGGTGCTAGGGAATAAATTTGTAACGTCAAAGGATATCAGTTTGGCATTGGCCGGTATGTATATGTCTTGAAGTTTGGTCACAAGTTCCAAACTGTTCTTGATGGTATGGACGAGTTTAAAACGTACGTGTTCATGAAAGAGGTTGTTGAGTCTGTGAGCGAGTCTGTGGGTAATAGTGTTGGTGTAGGAAACAACAGGCCTAATAGGTATGTTTTCTTTGTGGATTTTAGGGAGGCCGTAGAGGCGAGGGGGGCGGGATTAGAGGGAATAAAATATCTGGATTTAGTGAATAGGGCGGGGGAGTCCTTGAGTTCTGTTCTCAGCTTAACAAGAAGTTTACTCGTAGGGTCCTTAGGAATTTGTTCAATGTTCTCTTCATTCAGGAAATCATCTATTTTGTCATTGTAGTCTTGGGTGTTGAGTATGACGACCGTGTTCCCTTTGTCAGCTTTTGTAATGGTCAAGTTGTTTTCCGTGGCTTTCTTGAGAAGCTGTTTGGCAGTAGTAATTTCATGGTGTGTGTTTTTGATGTGACCGGCTTCGGTTTTTTCCCGGGAAAGAGCGCTGGCAATATCATATTTAGTTTGGAGCATGTTGTTAGAAGAAGGAATGCTTGTGTCTGTTTGAATGCATAATTGTTTAAGTTTAGTGCCACTGAACTGAGAAGGAGGACAATGCTTGAGGCCTTTTTCTAGAAGTGAATGTTCGTTTTTGGATAGTGTTGTCGAAGAAAGGTTAATTACTTTGGGATGGAAGACTGGATCGCCGTTAGGTGACGGACGGGGTGGGTGGGCCGGTGCAGCGCGAGAAGCAAGTCGGCTCAACTTACGTGTTTGCACGACTTTCTTCTTTTCTCCAAGAGCGAAGACACGTTCTCGAATGCAGCTGTCGAGGGTAGACCACTCTGCGGGGTGTAGTCGTGATGCCAACTCCCCTCGAATCCTACACCAACACTATTACCCACAGACTCGCTCACAGACTCAACAACCTCTTTCATGAACACGTACGTTTTAAACCCGTCCATACCATCAAGAACAGTTTGGAACTTGTGACCAAACTTCAAGACATATACATACCGGCCAATGCCAAACTGATATCCTTTGACGTTACAAATTTATTCCCTAGCACCCCGACTCAAGATTGTAAATTAATTTTACAAAATATCCTAGACAAAGCTACATGCCCCGTACCAATACGAACAGAAATGTATAATCTGATCTCACTCTGCATGGACACTAACTACTTTATGTTTAATAACTCTTTCTACAAACAAAATTCTGGTCTTCCGATGGGATCACCACTGTCACCACTTCTTGCAGACATGTTCATGGACAATTTTGAAACACTCTTGTTTGAAACACAACATCCCCTTCTTCAAAATTTAACGTACTGGTACCGCTACGTCGATGACATCTTAGCTCTATGGACAGGTACAACAAGACAACTCGACATCTTTGTCGAGTTCCTTAACTCCAGACACCCATCCATAAATTTCACTAAAGAACTAGAAAATGAAAACCAATCTATTAATTTCTTAGACCTAACCATCTCTAGGTTGGATAATAAACACATCTTCAATGTTTTTAGAAAACCCACACACACAGACACTGTCATCCACAACACATCCCAACATCCATCTGCCCACAAACACGCAGCTTTCCATGCCATGATTCACAGACTTGTCAGCCTTCCCTTATCACAAGACAATTTTCAAAAAGAAACACGCCCCATTAAATACATAGCTACCGCCAATGGATACAGTACCACTCTCGTTGACAACATACTACGCCGCAAATTAAATAAGAAAAAACTCAAAACGTATACAAGCCTCACTCCATTCACCCAGAAACCATCAAAATTTATTTCTATTCCGTTCTTTGGAAAAATATCACAGAAGGTAGCCCATATTCTTCACAAATACAATTTTCACGTTTCCTTTACCACACACAAATCCCTCAAACACCTACTCTCACCTCACAACACCACCCCACTCATGGCGAAATCAGGAGTTTATGAACTCCACTGCCACAACTGCGAGGCTAAATACATCGGCCAAACAGGTAGAAGCTTCAATGCCAGAGTTAAAGAACATTTACATGCATGGAAACACAATACAAACAAATCGCACTTTGCTACACATCTTATTAACGCAGGCCACACTTTCCGCCCAGATTCAGACATTAAAATTCTTGAAATAGAAAATAAATTCTGGAACAGAAGCGCTTTAGAAATCTTTCACATATTTCAAGCCAAGCAGAAATCTGAGGCCCTTCTCAATGAACAAACTAATTTCCCTCTGTCCCCTCTACTAATAATTTTACACACCCCGACCTCACCAACTGACTCCCCCGCCTCCTAACAAAACACTAAACAGACCTCCTCCGACCCCTCGCCGGATCTCCCGAAAGCAATAAAAACCCCGTGTCACGTTTCCTCTGGGCACAGTCGACCGACTTTTGCCGAAAGCAGCGAGGTAAGCAAAGCGGCTCAACTTATTATTCAATTTCCCCCCCCCCCATATTTGTAATAACATTTGATATTAATTATTATTACTATCCCCCATTTATTGTATATATATATATATATATATATATATATATATATATATATATATATATACATACATACATACACAATACATACATATATATACACAAATACATATAAATATTAATTTTGGTTCTCTTCACATATATTTATAATCTGAAATTTGAACTGCTATTATCTGTATTAATCCCCCCCTCCCGTCGCAATTCATTTTTGCAATTTTATCTGCTATATGTTCCTTATCTTTTGCAATCGTATATCGATTATCCTTTTATTTTTTATGTTAATTTTGATGTATCCATTAATTGTAATTTAATTTTCTATCTTATTGTGTATTTATTTATAATTTTGTTATATCTTTCTGTATCTTATAGACTGACGATGACGGCAAAGCCGTCGAAAGCCGGCTATCTTAATAAAGCTAATATGTTGACGAAGATGACCTCTTTTATTTCTTCTTATAAGAACGTCAACAACACCCAATCAGAATTCCCACAATTCATGGACGCAAATCTAGCGATTCTGATGAACTCTCTCTTCTCTCTCTCCAAAAAATTCACTTTCTACGGACTGAATATCTGGTTCCTTTCAAATTGCGCAAAAATGCATATCGTGCCGGATTTCATCAAAGTTTCGACAAATCTTCACACTAAGGCCGCCTCTAAAGCTGTGGATGCAGCCAAATCAACGTTGCTGAAACTCGAGATCCAAAAATGGTATTCGGCGAGGGACAAAGTGTCTCTGGATCTCTATTGGATTCGAGGGGAGTTGGCATCACGACTACACCCCGCAGAGTGGTCTACCCTCGACAGCTGCATTCGAGAACGTGTCTTCGCTCTTGGAGAAAAGAAGAAAGTCGTGCAAACACATAAGTTGAGCCGACTTGCTTCTCGCGCTGCACCGGCCCACCCACCCCGTCCGTCACCTAACGGCGATCCAGTCTTCCATCCCAAAGTAATTAACCTTTCTTCGACAACACTATCCAATAACGAACATTCACTTCTAGAAAAAGGCCTCAAGCATTGTCCTCCTTCTCAGTTCAGTGGCACTAAACTTAAACAATTATGCATTCAAACAGACACAAGCATTCCTTCTTCTAACAACATGCTTCAAACTAAATATGATATTGTCAGCGCTCTTTCCCGGGAAAAAACCGAAGCCGGTCACATCAAAAACACACACCATGAAATTACTACTGCCAAACAGCTTCTCAAGAAAGCCACGGAAAACAACTTGACCATTACAAAAGCTGACAAAGGGAACACGGTCGTCATACTCAACACCCAAGACTACAATGACAAAATAGATGATTTCCTGAATGATGAGAACATTGAACAAATTCCTAAGGACCCCACGAGTAAACTTCTTGTTAAGCTGAGAACAGAACTCAAGGACTCCCCCGCCCTATTCACTAAATCCAGATATTTTATTCCCTCTAATCCCGCCCCCCCTCGCCTCTACGGCCTCCCTAAAATCCACAAAGAAAACATACCTATTAGGCCTGTTGTTTCCTACACCAACACTATTACCCACAGACTCGCTCACAGACTCAACAACCTCTTTCATGAACACGTACGTTTTAAACCCGTCCATACCATCAAGAACAGTTTGGAACTTGTGACCAAACTTCAAGACATATACATACCGGCCAATGCCAAACTGATATCCTTTGACGTTACAAATTTATTCCCTAGCACCCCGACTCAAGATTGTAAATTAATTTTACAAAATATCCTGGATAAAGCTACATGCCCCGTACCAATACGAACAGAAATGTATAATCTGATCTCACTCTGCATGGACACTAACTACTTTATGTTTAATAACTCTTTCTACAAACAAAATTCTGGTCTTCCGATGGGATCACCACTGTCACCACTTCTTGCAGACATGTTCATGGACAATTTTGAAACACTCTTGTTTGAAACACAACATCCCCTTCTTCAAAATTTAACGTACTGGTACCGCTACGTCGATGACATCTTAGCTCTATGGACAGGTACAACAAGACAACTCGACATCTTTGTCGAGTTCCTTAACTCCAGACACCCATCCATAAAATTCACTAAAGAACTAGAAAATGAAAATCAATCAATTAATTTCTTAGACCTAACCATCTCTAGGGTGGATAATAAACACATCTTCAATGTTTTTAGAAAACCCACACACACAGACACTGTCATCCACAACACATCCCAACATCCATCTGCCCACAAACACGCAGCTTTCCATGCCATGATTCACAGACTTGTCAGCCTTCCCTTATCACAAGACAATTTTCAAAAAGAAACACGCACCATTAAATACATAGCTACCGCCAATGGATACAGTACTACTCTCGTCGACAACATACTACGCCGCAAATTAAATAAGAAAAAACTCAAAACGTATACAAGCCTCACTCCATTCACCCAGAAACCATCAAAATTTATTTCTATTCCGTTCTTTGGAAAAATATCGCAGAAGGTAGCCCATATTCTTCACAAATACAATTTTCACGTTTCCTTTACCACACACAAATCCCTCAAACACCTACTCTCACCTCACAACACCACCCCACTCATGGCGAAATCAGGAGTTTATGAACTCCACTGCCACAATTGCGAGGCTAAATACATCGGCCAAACAGGTAGAAGCTTCAATGCCAGAATTAAAGAACATTTACATGCATGGAAACACAATACAAACAAATCGCACTTTGCTACACATCTTATTAACGCAGGCCACACTTTCCGCCCAGATTCAGACATTAAAATTCTTGAAATATAAAATAAATTCTGGAACAGAAGCGCTTTAGAAATCTTTCACATATTTCAAGCCAAACAGAAATCTGAGGCCCTTCTCAATGAACAAACTAATTTCCCTCTGTCCCCTCTACTAATAATTTTACACACCCCGACCTCACCAACTGACTCCCCCGCCTCCTAAGAGAACACTAAACAGACCTCCTCCGACCCCTCGCCGGATCTCCCGAAAGCAATAAAAACCCCGTGTCACGTTTCCTCTGGGCACAGTCGACCGACTTTTGCCGAAAGCAGCGAGGTAAGCAAAGCGGCTCAACTTATTATTCAATTTTCCCCCATATTTGTAATAACATTTGATATTAATTATTATTTACTATCCCCCATTTAATCTATATATATATATTAATTTTGGTTCTCTTCACATATATTTATAATCTGAAATTTCAACTGGTATTATCTGTATTAACCCCCCCCCCCTCCCGTCGCAATTCATTTTTGCAATTTTATCTGCTATATGTTCCTTATCTTTTGCAATCGTATATCGATTATCCTTTTGTGTTTTTTATGTTAATTTTGATTTATCCATTAATTGTAATTTAATTTTCTATCTTATTGTGTATTTATTTATAATTTTGTTATATCTTTCTGTATCTTATAGACTGACGATGACGGCAAAGCCGTCGAAAGCCGGCTATCTTAATAAAGCTAGTATGTTGACGAAGATGACCTCTTTTATTTCTTCTTATAAGAACGTCAACAACACCAAATCAGAATTCCCACAATAGTTGAAAAATATGAATTTACAGATATATGAACATTATTTTGTTTAATAATAGTATAAAATTAACAATTACAATTTTAGATTATTTATACCAGGTTAGTGCTACACAACTATTTTTATTCTGTAATTAAATCAGATATAAGGAGTTAGCTCATGAAACAATAAATCCTACTTTCATCAATGATATTTCTAAAGCTTGTGCAACGTCACGAAAACTGCGTCAACACGTTCAACATAGTCAAAGCTCAACAGTGTTCTGAGCACCGCTCAGGCAAAATCTTGTTTCTTGGGCGAAGAAACGGGTGCGGTGGGCAGGTGGCGCGGCGGCGGCGCGGAGGCGAAACTCGCTCTGCGCTGCCTCAGGAGGAGCGAGACGGCGGCGGTGGCGGCGCATAACTCGCCTGCGGACGAGTGGAATTTCCGACGCTTTAAAGTATTCACTGCTTTTTATGCGTCCTTCGGGCCGGAAGTGCGCGGGTGAATTCGCCGGAAGTGTTTTCTTTTTCTCCCTTTCCCTCGCGTTGCCGCAAGTGTGGAGTTTTTTTCTTTCCCCGGGTGCTCTTTCGCAGCGGAATATCACATTCAAGCGGATTAAAGAACTGGCATTATCATCGTCTCTAAAACGCCCCGACGCCTACTTTTGTCCATTCGATTTCTAGCTTTGGTACTCGATGTGAGCCGTGCAGTGCGTTAGAAATGAAAGGAATGAGTTCTATTTCCAGCTGAAATTGTCCGACGATTGCAAATCGTCGCTGACCAGGAGGTCCGTAGCAGGCCAATTTTCCACACTATTTTACCCCTCGCAAATAGCTGGGTTGAATTCAGTCTCTTTCTGGAAGATAATTTCAGCTGGAAGATAATTTCAGCTGCAAGCTGCTTTGAGTTTTCCATAAGATCTCCGATAAATCCAGGTGAATACCGGAATAAATATCTTCTTGCATACACACATCCACTACATTACTACTCATGTTGGAAGCACAGATTTTGCCTCGCCCGCAGTTTGACTATTTAAATCAACCCAATATAAATTCAAGATCATCTCATTAAGTAAAAATGCAACAGCAAAAACAGGCCATCCGATGATATCACATCATCAACACGTATATCAACAGTAGACAGCGAGCCTGCACTCAGGAATAAAGTACATCACATGTCAAACAATTCTACATTAGGAATGATAATCATTTAAAGAAAAGAACTTACCAGAAAAATTTCAATTCAGAAAAATATTAATATTTCTCAAAAGAAGTAAATTTGTTGACCAAGAGCGACTTCTGAATAATTGAAAATAGTAATCGTAATATAAAATACTATTTTTTGATTTGTTTTTATATTATGAATCAGCTCATATTAATATTAAGAGTCTGGGTTGAAATGCAAGCAAATTGTTATCAATTTCATATTTATCTTTTCTAAAGGTCTCCCCTTCCTTCAGACATTTTTTACTTCGATTATTCTTTTCTCATTAAGGAAATTTTTTCAAAAAGGAAATATTCACAAGATGAAAAAAATCTTTGTAACAAATTAATAATCGCAACATGTAAATATAGCCATGAATTATTCTATCATGTGCCAAATGTTCGGCACTGAGAAAAGTACAACCGAGAAACCGCATTATGAAAAAAGAAAAAAGTTCTGTATGAAAAAAGCTTCCAATGTTCTTTTCTTGGTAGAGAATATACATCGACGAATTGAAATTTACATCTGTTTTTTTCATTTTATTGATTTAATGCCTGAAATTGGAATTTTGACTATTTTCTTGAAAAGTCATGCACGAATATCCATATTTTTTCCCATAATTTTAGTTCTACTTAATATTACGTTAGAAAATGTGTGCCGAACGATATAACTATCCTCGCTACACTACTTTTTGTTCCCTATTCTCAAGTATACAAAGTATACACCAGAAAAGTGTATTATAACGAGTTATATCTATCTATCGAAGGCAATAGAAAGCAATAACATATTAGTAAAAACAAAATATAAGCTATGAGCAATCATATCATAGAATATTTTTCTTCTGCATGGCCTAAGTTCAACGATTTAAAACGTATTTAAAAATATTTTTTTGTAAAATATGCCGTATACTTTCCTTGACGCAGAAGAATGTGTAGAAGAAAAAGGAATTAAGTTCTCAATTTAAGAGAATCTGGAGACTCACCGAAGGCCACAACAGCAGAGCAGAATAGCAGCACAGAGCAGGAGCGCGACACGGCAAGCAACGTGTTCATACCTACAACACCAAAGAAACAAGAAATTGTGAGACACTGAATAAAATTACACAGAATACAAATACAGTAGTAGCACGGAAATATGGCGAAAAACACCACGTTTAAATCGATAGTAATTCCTATATTTTAAATTTAACTAGTATCTTTTTAATTAATTTTTACATTACTACTAATTAAAATTTTTCATTTCTACTTTACTGATATATTTCATTATTTTATTTACGATATGTTTAAAAAATAAATAATTAATTGTAAAATAAAACCGTTGTGGAATTTCGCGTTCAGGACTGCAGCACGGGATAGTAATTGTATTCCAGAGCATAATACCTACCCTCACCAACATACTACGTATTAAAATCGAAATATTACTATCAGAAATAGTGCACAAATGTACTTCCTTTGCTTGTACTGCACCTTTATAGCTTCTAATTAACGCAATTCTTTCCAACTTACCGTTCAAGGGAGATGTCAGTTCCCAACATGGCGGTCATGAGAGCAAAGCATGTTGAATTATTTTTCAATTTTATTTCACCCAGAATATAGTTATATACGAACGGACGTGAGATTACAAATTAATATATTATTTCTCCTCACCTAATACAAAAGCGAATGCTTATTGCGATATAAAAACCAAAACACGACTCAAAAGAAATATTTTACACCACACCCATTGGTACCAGCGAACAGATGGCACGTCGCTCGCAACCTAACGGTGCATCAGGATTTCAGAGGGGAAATGCGTTCAAAATCTACGCCAATCACAGATCACTTTGTTTGCTCATGCGCAGAGGAGTGATTTGGAAGGCCAAGCGTCACCCCTCTCCCAACCCCTTCCCTCCGGCAACTGTTTCGGAACAGTTGACGGTCGCTGCCGGCAGACGGACACCCGCTCAAGGCCACCTGCAGGCCGCAACGGGAGACGAGCGAAACAAAACACGGCGCAACCAGGAATGTTTCTAGAAAACACAGGACGTTGATTATTTTGCCAACAAGAAAATATTGATTTTTCTAGAATTATTATGCACAATCTAATTTTTGCTTGTGTAATATATAAGAGAATAAATTCCGTTGTGGTAGCATTTATCTTGTGGTAATCCATAATGTGAGGTAGAAAATAATCATCCATAACCACAGTTATAATATTCATTACAACCTGCCCAAAGTAGGTTATTACTTTTATTTGCATCCCCTACACAGGCCCAGAATCTAAACGCATAGGCAAATGTTTCACAAAATACAATATTCCAGTAATAAACTATCTGGGGCCAATGAGGTATCTACCACAATAGTATTAAATGTAATTTTAATAAGATTACATATAGCCAGACACGTCTTTCGGGAACACTCTTCCCATCCTCAGTGGTTCTACAATTTTAAGTACATAAACAAATTACACATGTATTAACGTCAAGAATATCATATATAAACAGTGAACAATAATTATTTAAAATTAGTACTTACCCAAATAACACAGATTAAACTCATAATTTCAAGGAAAGTCGTCCAAAGTCTGACGCCATTTTGATCGTACGCTGTACGAATGCAGACTGCGGGAAGGTTCGGGAGGAAATGAACGGATGGTAAAGCTAGTCAATTAATAAATTTATGATGGAGCTGGATTTTACTATTGATTGTTCATTGAGGCATAAAAGGTTGGGATTTTTGCATAATTTTAGGATATCTAAATTTTCCAATATATTTAATTTTGTACCTTTATTTTCGAAATGTAGAATTTTGAAATTAGTGTCAGGATCGAAGGAGTGGTTATTTTGAATAAGGTGGTTAGCAAATGTGGAATGATCTTGTTTCAGTCTCCAAGATCTGAGGTGTTTCTCCAGCCTACAGGAAAACTTCCTACCCGTTTGTCCCACATATGCAGAATTGCAACTATTACATTTTAATATGTAGACTCCACTTTTTTCCTTCATGGGTACAGGGAGTTTGTTGCTGGGAAATAAAGTTTGTAGTTTGTTGTGATTTTTGTAAGCTACCTTAAAGATATATTTATTAAATATATTTCCTATCTTTTTAGATATGGGACCTATATATGGTATGCTTACAAATTGTTTAATTTTAGTGGATAGATTTTGAGAGAAGGTCTTCTTAATTAATAATTTAATTTCTTTTTGATTGAAATTTTTTTTAATTATTAAGGGGTTATCACCATTATTTTGTCCTATTTGTAAAATTGTGTTTACTTCTTCATCGAATTCTAATTTTGACATGGGGACACTGAATGGATGTGAATCAATGAATGGAAGACAGCAAATTTATGTTGATAACAATGGTTTGAGTTGTAGGATATGATTACATCTGTTTAGGTGGGTTTTCTAAAAATGTTAAAATTATGTCTATTGTTGTTTATATAAATGGTTAAGTTTAGGGTATGGTTCTGTTCTAATTCCATTTTAAAAGTTAAATTTGGGTGAAATGAATTGAGGAAATCAAAAAATAGGTTAAATTGTCTGGTTGTACCTGTCCAAAGGCAAATAATGTCATCGACATTTCTAAAATAATACAAGATATACTTTAGCAAGGGATTACTAGTATTAAATAAGTTATGTTCAAAATGGTCCATAAAATTTTCAGCAAATAAAGGAGACATGTTAGAGCCCATAGCCAAACCTTCAGTTTGTTTGTAAATAGTGTTGTTAAATTTAAAATAGTTATGTCCAATACATAAATCTAATAATTTAATTAAATCTATTTTTACATTAATAGTGGATTTGGAATTCATGATATATTTAATGTAAATATCTTGTACTTCAGAGGGTGGTATATTGGTGAACAAATTATTCATATCAAATGAAACTAATTTGGCATTGTTCGGTATACCCAAATCTTTAGTTTTCTGAATGAGATCAAATAATGTGAAATATTACGGACAAATCTGTATATATTTTAGCAATTCTTGCTTATGGGCGGAACATCTCTTTTAACATACAATATTCTCGATTAAACCTCCCAACCTGAACGCAGAAAGCTAATGCAATGATTGCACTCTAAAGAAAGCACGATTACAAAATCCAAATACTTTTGATTCAACACGTTTAATGTCTTCATTAACATCTTCAAATCTGACTGATATATTAGTACTTTCAATGGATCATTTTTTTGCTTTAGTAGATAAAATGGAAATTAACGCTGCTAAATTTGGTGCAATATCTGTGAACTGACTTCTTCAGAATGCAGCCACGAGACAGGTATGCAGGCGTATCGCCAAACTGGAGATATTTGCACAACCTTAAGTGTCAAACCACGCACCAGTTTCTCTTAACGCAGAGCCCGCACATAGCTTCCTTTCCTAGTACCTTGACATGGTGCTAACCATGAAACACAAATCAATATTCAATTTCAGATTTAATTTACGGAAGGAACACCTAATAATAACCAAAATGAGACAGAAGGTGTGTAGACAAAGGCGCACAAAGAAATCGTACAGTCGAAGTAATGAAGCTAAACGGTGTAGCTAACAATGGATTTGCTAACCTCTTATAATTCTCATAATGAGACGAAGCACTGATAGCACGCATAGCGCGAACAGTCCTCAACAAGTTGCTATCAACCCTGAAAGGCGAAAATAGACAGCGACAGCACAGAAACTAGTGACGCTACAAGAAAAGAAATTACGGAATTGTGCAGTAAGTTAAATCGTTGCAAAATGAATATCTGAACTTGTAAATAGACCTCATTCAATGAGCAATCAATAATAGGAAGGTTTTGTGTCCATAAACAGTGAACAATCGACCCGGAACACTCGGGGCGAGGAGGGACGGGGCGAGGAGGGACGGGAGAGGAGGGACGGGGCGAGGAGGGACGGGGCGAGGAGGGACGGGGCGTGGAGGGACGAGGCGTAGCGAGCAGGTCGCCACGTGTGCTCGAGGCGTATCTGGCGGGTGGCGGGGCGGGGCGGGGCGCGGCGGGGCGGGGCGGGGGCGAAATTGAAATGTAAACCTGGTGGCGGCGGCGCAAACGACGTCGCGGCGGCCGATCGTGCGTTTTATGGTTCCGGTCACCCCCCCCCCCCGATGCCACTTCCGCCGCCGCCACCAGGCGTCGCCATGGAGCAGCGGATGCCGCCACCACACACCCACACATGGACGCAGGCCCGAGGCGAGGGAGGCAGCTGCCAACGACCTGCCGAGGGAAAAGAGGCCAGCGCGGGCGAGGGCTCCAGAGCGAACGGCGCGATGGGGAAGGAAACTAGGGGTGCTGAAACAGCGACAACGAACATTCTCGCCCTATTTTCACGCAAAATTAAGCGAAAAGTACCCACATTTTCGAAAAATTGTACATCACCTTACTTCAAAATCTATCTTTAAGAGAAAAATTTCATGACGATAAAAAACCTCTATCTTCATAATTGTAGTAGTTGGAAGACTGAAAATATTTTAAACTTTGGCAATTTACGAAAAATCAGGGTTTTCAACGAAATGAGACCTGCGTCATTCTCTTAAAGGTCCTTCACAATATTCAACAACAAAATGTAATCAAAAACTATGAAGCCTTTTTTAGAAAATGTCCCAGAGGCTTCATGTAAAGTACCCCCAAAATGAAAATATAGGTTTCAAATTCAAGGGGCTGCGATATCAGTGAGATCAATCGCGAAATATCAATTTTGGAGAAAATTTGTTGAACGGTTTAGCCGCTAGCGTTGCTCACAGTCGAACAGGTGGACAGACAAACTGACTGACAGATATTTTGCCGTCATTCAATTTTTTGGTTCAAGGACACACAAAACATGCACTTTGGCTGCATCACGTGATAGAAGATTTTTTCTAAATTTAGCAACTGGATTTATCCACCTTTTTGTTACCAGCGCCCTGTAATAAGAGTTTTTCTGCCGTAAATTCGCCGTTTTTTCGCGCAGCATGACATACCTTTCTTTCTACTCCATTGCGAGAAAGTAAAAATACGCAAGGGGACTGTAATGACACGGGTGTCCGATTAGGTCGGAATACAAACATTGAGGAGTAAGATGCACAAACGAAACTAGTAATGCTTCAGCAACACATACTTTCCCCTCTGATGGGCAACGGTTACCTTGAAGTATTATATTATAGCACCTGCTATCCTATTTCGTAACACCACAGCTTTCAATTGAAAAAGTCAAACGATATAATTCAAATTTCGCCAAACGTTCCCATTTCTTCATACAATTATGCATGACTCATTGAAATACATAATTTAGAAGAACATATTTCATTAAGAAACAAACTTCTATCTTCAATTCTGCATTTGGTGGAAACTGTCGAAAGGAATTACACAAATTTTTCACTTTTGCCACGAAATTTTCGACATCGGTTTTTGGCAGTGCTACATATCTTTCTCTACACTTTTTATCTGAGAGGTATAGGCCGTACGAAGAATTATCGAGAGCTGCTCCAGAGCGAGAGGGGAATGTAAATCCCAGGAAATGCGTTGAGGTGGAAGGAATGACGTATATATGTTTCATCAGGTAGAATCAGAGTCGAAGGAGGAGATGCAGGTACGGAGAAAGACCTGAAATTTCAATGTCATGGGTAAAGATATAATAAAAGAACATGGATGATATGGAATGGGGAAGACAAAAATGATTAAAGAAGAAAGAATAGAATAAATAAGAACTTTAAAAGGGTTTCATTCGAATTAGAGCAAAATCATGAATAATTGTCATGGTTTAGCATAATTAACTAAAGTGTGCCGTCTGAATCGTCTATTTTAAATACTTTAATAAACTCGATGTAAAACTCGGTAATTTATAAAGTAGCAATACCTTACCACTAGATTTGTTTACCGAGTAAATAATATTGGTGAAGTAAATCAATCATAACCCAGTGTGTACAGCTGTCATCCGAGAAGCAGGATTCATGGTAGAAACAAACGGTACATCCAAATGGTCGTGCACGCAGTGGCGGAGGACGCCATTCGCCATTCGAGTACTGACGAGCATATAAATGGCATGTGTACATACGTCGCCTCTCAAATCATAATTTAGAGAAACGTGCCTCATTAGTCAATTTGCATCTTCCTAATTGCGTGAGTTTAGTTTATATTTAGTGTTTATTAAGTGCTACTTTCTAAATTACAGAATCAGATTTGTCTCTCTTTATAAAACTACTGAACAGTCAGCCTCTGCTTTTCATATTTACACATTAGATATATTCATTCGTCGGAAAGCTTTCTATCTGGCAGTGTCATCAATTGATGCCATGAGCAACCTCAGCCGGGTTTAAAATATGAAATCATATATTTCATCAAGTAACCATTAAATCGTACAATCCTTTCATTCGAGGTAGTTTGGACTTTTTCATTAAAGGGAAGGAGACAAGATGGAGGGTTTCTTAGCTGAAGTGCAGTCGTGTTAAGGGGAGGGTGGAGCAGGCTGGGAGTGCAGGCGACCAAGGGTAAGCAGGGGTAGGTGTGGGTGAGAGGGGGAGGGCAGGAGCAAGGGAGGAGGAGGGCTGAGTGGGGGTGGGCGGGAGAGCACGTGGGTGAGCGGAATCCTCCTCATAACGCCGCAGAGGCAGAGGCCCAGGGCCCGGAGGCAGGGATGGCGATTCTTTCATTCGGCGGCGGCAGATAGGAACAAGGACCGCAGCAGGGGTGGGGACGACAGCCCTTGGATGGAGGGGAGGGGAGGGGAGGGGAGGGGGGCGAGGGAGAGGTGGCGCCGAAGCGGAGACAAGACGGCCGTATGCCTGGGACAGGGGGTGTAGGGAGCAAGGAAACGTCTGCGGCTGGACCGACAGGAGATAAAGCAGGAATCGGAGTGAGAACGGGATGGAAGGAGATAAAAGGGTCCAAAAGATCGAACGAACTATCGGGCGGAGTGGAAACGAGAAGTAAAGAAGAATAAGACAGACATTGTAGCAGGAAGTGAGTAGGGACGAGAAGAGGAAACAAGGGTCAGAACAGAGATGAGAAAGATATCATGAGAAGAAGAAGGGTTCCAAGCCTGGGAGTAGTGACAGAGGTTGGAAAAGTTAAGGCGAGGAGACGGAACGGGAAACGAAGTGCCTGAGAAAAGAGGATTCTTCGTCGATAATACAGAGAAGAGGGTTCGGAGGAACGAATGCAAGTGAGAAGAGCGGAACCCCCGAACAGAGAGGAGGTGGGCACAGGAGAGGGGCGAGAAGGTATAAGGAAAGAGAAGGGGCTAGAGTACGGAGAGGAATGAGAGAGTGTGCAGAGGAAAGGATCAGGAGAGTGCGCACGCGTGGATGGGGACGCCGCCAGGAGGCGGGGGGGAGGGGAGGTGGTAAGAGAGAGGAAGGGGGAGGAGCGCTGAGTAGAGGTTCTGGTGGCGGAGCGAAGAATCGTAGCCGGAGGGGCGGGGCGGGGCCCATACTTTCATTTTGCGCGAAGGAGGGCCGGGCCGCCGCGAACCGCGGGATCAGCCGGCGCGGGGGTGGGGGCCGAGTGGCCCCGCGGCCCAGATCCACTTTGCAGCCGATTTGGGGGCTCTGCGCCGAAATTGGAGCCTCCGCCGACAAAGGAGGCAGTGGCTCCGGGGCTCAGGCGAAGGCAGCGCGGCACCCCGCAAGGTCCTCGTGCAGGGCCACTCCGGCGGAGCAACCGCTCGGCCACAGACACCCGCTCCTACGCTTACTTCCCTTCCAATCGCATATCACCACCGTCGCTGTTGTGTCTGCAGCGACTATGACGCGCAGGTCACGCCCGTCATTGACGAATTTTCGGCACCTGCTAGATAACTACAGTTCAACCGCCCTCTTGATGACGATTCTAGCGTCCAAGTGCTCTCATCGGTAGTTTTCCGCGGTTTTCAACAATACTAGACGAATAATACGTTACCGAAAGGACCTTGCACGGCATACGACCCTTTCCTCTTTGTTGTTGTTGTTGTTGTGACCTCTCTTCTCACATACACTGACTCTTCCATGGATCAAATTGCTACAAGTGTCAAGAGACGTCGGGAGCTGAAATCTTGTCCCTACTGAGGCGGCGCTCCGCTGAGGAGGATACACCTGAGGGAATTCCTCCATAAGTTGACGTAGAGTCAGTGACGTCGGATTTTGCCACCTAGTAGGGAAGAAACACTGCCACTTCTCTGGATAAAATATACACTCTATTAAAGGGACTAATGACCATCGCAGTGGACGAGCCTGGTATCATCAATCATACGGATAAATGCAATATGGTCCGCCGCAGTCTTATCAAATACATACTTTTTTCTTTTATTTATTTATTTATTAATTTTTTTCATTCATTCACTCATTTTACTTATTTATCATGTTGAATAAATTTTCTGAGTAATGGCGTAATGGTCGCAGATACGGAACATAAAATCTCAAGATCGGTCATCAGCTCCCCCTCCCTCAGTAAAACACTTGCGTTGTAATATAAAGATAAATATAATGATTGCGTATAATGGTGATTATAGAAGATGATAATGACGATGATGGAAGCAAAGTGAGTGAAGGTAAAGAAGATAAATTGATGGGAAACGGGAGCACGGCCCGATATCCAAGCGCTATATCACTTATCCCAGAACGGGACGTTACAATATCCACAAATCATCGAGCGTCTACGAGAAAAATGCGGATATATAAACAATTTATATCATCTCGATATTCAAAAATGAACTTTGAAGAATTTGTTGACAATTTAGTCTTGAATTACATTCTCATATTATTGGGTAACCTGCAACCTTCACTCACTCACATTTAGATCCCTATCGGTTCGCCAATTGACATTAATAAGGTTCATTCGGCACGTCTCGATCTCCTAGTGGGGAACTGATTATGTTGATGCGTATCCATCCACAAGATTCTAAGAAAATTTTGTAACATTTTTATTTTTATTTTTAAGCAACTATAACGCGATTTAAGTTACTTACGGCATGCACAGAGTTTATCACCGGCTCATTCGCTTCCTCTCGACAAGAAAAATCGATTAGCACAATTGTTAGCCGGTTCCCTCTAGGTTATTTTGGAGGAATTCTAGAAAATACATATTTTTTATGGTTTCAATGCTCCCTACGAAAACGATGGTGAAACGCTGTTAATTACTATACTCTCTATAATTAACCCCAATTTTATAGAGAACCAAAAAATTAAATAATAATTTTAATTGATTTTTTTTGCATCCAACGTTGTATCCCAGAAAATGGACGAACCGGTCAACTGTAATATATTTAGAATTTATTTCTTATTATAAATTTGCAAAGCACCAATACAAAATATATATATTTATATAAAAATACTCTCCAGAAGCACCATGTTAAGCTTGTAATCAATATGTCACTTCAAATCCCTACATTTACAACTTTAAATCTTTGCTGGAGAGACAATTCAGATTATTTTAATTTTGCGTCGGTAGTCGAACTGCTTAACCACGCTCCGTGAAGTCTCGGAGTAAGGAGCTCCAGGCAACAAGAGCCCCTGGCTGGGTGACCGCTGGGAACCCTGGATACTAACGGCGCCCACAGCGTTTGGCCGATAGGGGTAACGGCGATCGTATTACGACAAAACGACTACAATCAAGGGAAATTATTTCAATACCATCGCAAAATAAAGGCTTGAAACATTGTTACGAAAGTGAAGGAATTTTTAAACAATGGAATACAAAACACACATCGACATTAATCCACAGAGCTATGGAAATATTATTTACCATCGGTAGAGTTTTACCTGAGAAAGATTCATAAGCTTATAGTTTTGGAAACACTTGTGAAGCAGTAAAATAGAAGAGCAAAATAGCACTTTAATACACTGGGACCATAAAATACATTTCATTATGCACGGTAAGAGGAAATGTATTCTGATATGCATTTAACGTAATTTATTCAGTTATCCAATTTCCTCAAATTGTGAGTACCTGGATATCACTAATTGTTTCCTATATTTTATGGCCTGGAAGTTGTTAAATATTCGCAGGCACATTTCAGAGAATTCGTTAACATACAGTTACAATAAAATTAATCATATATCGAAAACACAAACTGAAGGGAATAATTGAATAATAATCACCTCTAAATATCAAACTGATACGATTCTCAAATGATCACCCTTGAATAATTCCAATGTTTGATTGCTTGGTTTAAAAGCTTCGTTTTGACGTTGCGAAACAATTCTGCATCAGAAAAGTTTTAAAGAGTCATCCATTTTCAAAATGTGAACTGAATTTATATTAAAAGAATATCTTCAAGCACTGCCTCATTTATATTTTGAAATTGTTGTAGGAATATTACATGAATTTAAGGCTTAAAATTTACTTTAAATTATGCTATCCTCAAGCAGTTTTAAAATATATTTTATGGATTTCATTTCAAATTTCTTACAATTTATTTTCATTCATAAATTAAATGTTATTTCTTCAAAAGCTTCAAAAAATTCATTAATAAGTAACTTGTGACAGAGTGTACTCACTTTTTGTCGTGCAAATCAGTGATCTGAAAACAGGAGCAGGTAAACTAATTTTTGAAGTACTGCAGTTAAGAAAAACATTTTGCATGTGGCATCGTGTAACGGATAAATAAGGAGGATAAAAATAAAAATGTACCTAGCGTACAATGTCAGGGTGTCAATGTGTGTAATTGTGGTTCAACCACGGACTTTTCTTGGACAGAGATTCTGCTGTCGAGTTCCGAAACAGCTAAGTTTCTCGGCTGCATGCCACGCCGAGATCGCGACTTGTAAAGGCTGCTTTTACCATTCGTTTCGTCGGTTACTCCGTAAGACTCCAGGTCAGTCCCAGTAGTTTCTTAAACATCAGGTCTCGGACAAAGCGCGATCGTCTCTTCACCACCTTGTTCCAACCCCCATCCTGGGGACAGGACGACCCTCTGCTTCCCGACAGCCAGAAAGTGTCCACGACGACTGAGAAAACACGGGCAAATGATCGAAATAGACCGTAAGCATCTCTAGGAGAGAGAGGGTAAAGGAGAGGAGACATTGAGACAGATTGAGGGAGAAAGAAAGACACAGAAAGAGGGGAAGACAGAGAGAAAGAGGGACGGAAAGATAGAAGGAGGGAAAGAGAGGTGGATAAACAGAAAGGCAGGAAGAAGGAAGGAAAGATAGGATAAAAGGGTGAACACCTCTAGAGAGAAAGGGAAAGACTGATAGAGAGAGGAAGATGTAAAGAAAAAGAAACAGAGTGAAGAGTGAAACAGAAGGAAAGAGAGAGAAGAACATAGGAAAATAAAGGGAGAAAAGAGAAGATAAAAAGAGGTAAAGGGTCACAGAGGAAATGAAAATGTATGATGCACACACGTACGAGGGACAAATTTCATTACAGCAAATGAAATTATGATCATCTAATCAAAAGGGCACAGTGTGATAGGGTACGTGCGAAAAAATTCAAACTCTCAGAAGCTCTATGGACTGCGTGCGGCCGGCGCTAAAACAGGTCAACTGTGTCGCGGGAGCACGGAGGGGGGGGTACTGCCAATCAATAGCTGCCATTCGTCTCCTTCAGCATCGGCTTCATCGCCTGGTCCACGAAGTCGCCCCTCCCCTACCCCAACCTAACAGCACCTCCTCGACCAGATGACAAACGGAGACTCATTCAGTGTAATGACCCTCAACTCGTCGACCTGTCATGGAGGACACGTAAAATTTTAAGTACCAGCCACGAAGTCGTGATGGCCAGGTTAAAGTGGCGTTGGGATTGAACTGAGCTGCTCCGAAATGCTGGAGGTGTTAGTGACGAGAGAAGCAAAGGGGGCTGAATTTCATTACTCGTGAATGTAGGCTAGTGCACGAGGTCGAGCGCATTCGGCGGCCCTCCCTTTGCTTTGTGCGGTGGCGCCGAGCCGACCCCCGAGTATTCTGCAGGCGCTAACTGCCTCCCTGGGCTTCGGGTCGGGGCGGTTTCCAAAGTCCAATTTAAACATTCTTCTCAAACGGTGAAAACTGTCAGTTCACCACCTTGTTCCACGCTTACATTACATTACAGTATATTGTAATTTGAACATACTGCTTCAGTAGGAAACTCCTTTAGACCACCCACCTGGAATTAATTCACGTACGAAATGGAAATTTTTGTCACTTTATTTGATGTTTGTTATGAATGTTCATCATATCTTTCACTGGCACAGTTTCGAAAGCCTATCCGTTTGTCTCTTTTGTTTTTTACTATTTTTCGACTTTGAATTACTCTTTTTCAACTGGTTGTGCACTTCAAGTTTCACCGAAACCTTTTATGTAGTATAATATTGTTTATTTTCACAGAAATATATGTAGGGTGAGTCGGGATTAATGTGACACAGCAACAAAATGGGGCTAATGTGATACACTTTAAGAATTGTTACTATTGAGATTCAAAATTAACAAAAAATAGCAAACAATAGAAAATATGTTCTATTATTAATAACCGCAAATCAGAACTCAAAATGTTCAGAATTTGCACTTTTTTATTTACACATTTAAATATAAAAAAGAAAAAAATGCTGCTGAGGCACTAGACCCTAAGGTCCACTATAAACTACTTACACTAAGACCACTATAGCCGGCTTGTTGTTTGCCACTCAAAATTCATATAAATATCAGCTTTATCACTTTACCCCATCAATGTATCGTATTAGCCTCATCAGGTGGGGATAATTCAATACACACTTTTGATTTTTTTTAAAGAGTTGTGGATGGTATTATGATATTTTACTTGGTCTTTAGCACTAAAAGGTACATATTCAGCATTTTTTCCATGTGTTTGCTATAAACAGAATAGAAGCTAAGGTGAAAAGTTTGCTTTTCTATATCATAATAGCTCCGACTGGCCCTATACAATCGCAGAATAACTATTTTTTATTAATGAAGGAAATGGAAGGGATTAAGGAAAGGAATGAAAAAGACGAACGTTGAATGAATTACCCTAATGGCATTTTTTGTAAAAAATTTCTTTCTGATTGACTGTTGTGATTATTTCATACTATTGAATTAAACAAAAGAAGTGGTCACAAAGGTAATTATGCAAGACAATTTTCTCCAATATTTGCACAGTAAGGGGTCATTTGAGCAAAACAATGAACTTCCTGAAGACTTCGGAAACCATGTCTTCAGCCGCATAAAAATAGCGAATGTATTTATCCAAAGTTGTTCACCAGTTTGCTCGATTCGTTGGTCTCAGTATCTCAAAGTCGAAATGTAAGAGTTTGTTTACAGTGGGTACGCGTTAGTCAGAGCAGGTTAGATTCCTGTTTGGCAGACACAATCAGCAACCTAAGCATTCCTTCTGGAGTTTGCTGCAATAATTTAGGAGAGAGGAGTCGGAGATCATCCCTAGAGCTATTCTTTCAAAAACATACGGAGTAAGTTTGTCTACGTCCATTCAGTTCGTACGATTACATCAAATTCATTTGATGCCGTTTACTGATCTGTTATGTCTGCCGAATTCTTCAGAACGCGTCGGACGCTGTAGCACTGAGCTTCGGCTCTAGAGAGTTTGACAAGAAAACGAAACAAATTTGTCTTTATCCATGCTGTACGTGCCAGCTCGGCCGAATTATTCAAATTGAATTAAAGCTGTTCTGCAAGGTCGACCGTATTTGTCAGAACACGTTGATCCTGTGGCTTCGGACCTCTCTAGTGATTGTTTGGCACAATCGGTTGTAAACTGTCTTGTTCGTCCGACGCGAATTCAGCCGTGAATATCTACTTCTACCACACCCTTTC
The DNA here is from genome assembly GCA_011170035.1 of Teleogryllus occipitalis. Taxonomy (NCBI): domain Eukaryota; kingdom Metazoa; phylum Arthropoda; class Insecta; order Orthoptera; family Gryllidae; genus Teleogryllus; species Teleogryllus occipitalis. Next base: position 518,150 of record BLKR01000166.1, on the reverse strand, counting down.
ACTCGGTTTGCACGCTCACATTTAGCGAGCGTACGTCCTTTTAACAGAGCTTTTTGCAAACGCATGCATACGCACAGCGTCTATACCACCCCAGAAGCCACTGCTCATGCGCGCGTTCGCTGAACCTTCTGATATCGTTCGTCAAAAGGAAGCGTGTAAAGAGGGACATTGTCTCTCGACGAAGCCTGTGCCCCCGAGCATACAACACTCTACTCCCCCGCAGTACGCGCCTGCCTAACGGGTTGCCTACCCGTCGCAGGCGCCCCCCCCCCCCCGGTGGTATACAGCTGACCTTACACGAGTCTGATTGCTGCACAGAATTGAAGAGACGATTTCCACAGTGACATACCTTCATGAAGCACATTTCAGGAGGGGACGTTCGGAGAAAAATAAACAATGTTGAATTAGTTCTTAAAAAACATTGTCATCAGTGTCTTTGCGGAAAGGATCGCAAGTACAGAGAATGGCCAAAATATAAATGCCTTTACCACGTATCAAAATATGGAAATATTTTAACCAAACTTTCGGAAAATGATTGCAGTATATTGTTAAATATGATAATGAACACGAAGCATTAGTTCATTAATACAAAAAATTTGCTTAAATTTATTTCGAAATTTATTCTGAAGTCCAGAATGGACCTCACCTCCTCATTGGCGTTCTGAGGGTGATGGAATGTCGTAGCTATGCGAATAATTAACAATATGAATATATTGATTAGTAACACTAGAAATAAACGGATACCGGTTCTTCGTAAATATCTGCTTCAAATTTTTATAGTAACTGATGAAAATGTTCCACTGTTTCCTGAGTTTTTGCATGCATAATGTTTTACGCCCTACAGATCTGAATACAACAGAGTAAACAGAATTGTGTACATAATAACAATTCCCGCGACCAACCACAGGTTTTAAAGCAAAAAAATGTTATAATTGTTTGTTTATATGTGTTTCTCTATGTGAATGCCCTATCTTTTTTGTATTCGCTGATATTGGAATCATAAACTGACTTTTTCATCGATTATTTCCGTTAATACAAGTGCCAACACACTGGACCAATAGGCAATAATATAGAACACAATAACTACTGATATCACACACGTGCATTCGAGTCGCTTCCAACGTAATATCACACTTTCACTGCTTGCAATGTGCCCTCCTCGAAACCCACAGTCAGCAGTAGATCATCTTTGGCTCGCAGCTACGCTGGCGAGGAAATTATGACTACCCGGCATAGCGCGTATTTGTTATGCAGGAGCCAGGAGTATTAAATTTTACAACAGAAGATAATTTCTGAAGAGAATGGAAATAAGTTAATACATTTAATAACAAATTGTGAGAACGCTGATGAGATGTAGTTGACATGAAATAATGGAAGCCATCTTTGTCAATTCTGATTGATTGATTCAGATAAACTTTGTCAACTCAGATAAAGCTCATCACTAGATAGATAAAGGAAAAAGGACTATTCTACTACACTGTTTATACTAGGATATCATTAGGGACCTTGGTATTTACTAGAGTTAATGCATATTGAAGATAAAGCGTTTTTGACACTAGGACAGACCTTCTGAGCAGGAAAGTTTGCAGGGCACGGTTGGCCACCTCCCACGCAACCCAACTTCCAGGAATCGAAGCGGGCGAGAGGGAGGATCCCTTCGTGGAAGAGGCATCGGCCCAAATCCCAAAGCCGCCGCAACCCTCGCCCCGCCAGCAGATGCGCGAACATGAGGCGGAAGCCCTTTGAGGGAGCGGCTTGCAGGATCCACAATTATCGACCCGCACAAGCGAGGAATTAGCGAGAGATGGGAGGAAGGTCGCTAGAAATGCTTTCTTGCCACCATACAAAAATAGCGGAATGAAATATTATAAATGATTAAACGCGTGAAGCATGGGCTTTTAAGAGACAAAAGCCAAAATATATAAACAATTACTTCCTGTTACTGTACTGAAGCATTGTACTATAGTTTTCAAGATAATTCTCTAGCTGATTCTTGCATCTGCAAGAATGTTTATTTGATATTATTTGATTTGTTTACTTTTATATTCGATGTAAAAGCAGGGATTATACTGTGTTCACTTCTTGTAGACATGTCATCTAATATTCATGTTAGTTTATGTGATGGATGGGCTCATTTTAAAGTTTGAGTGAACCAGGCAGTCAACTTTTGGGAGATGATTTAGGGGTATGTCAGTGATAACGGGCAACAAGGTGAATATGCTAGAATTATCACGGACCCAGAAATTGTTGGAAGAGTTGACTGTCTCGGTAGCTCAAATGGGACGGCGACCGTGGGATTCGGTTTCAGTTCCCAGCTTGAACATCTGATAATTAAAATAAGGGATGTAACCTTTTTTTAATACATCTATTTTCAAAAGGAAGGTAGAAGGATTTAAAATAGACCATTCTTCTGAGGAAGTTTGTAAGTGCTACGAATTGTTACAAAGAGGGGAGAGAAAAGCTCAATTTTGCGAAAGTATTTTTTGAATGACCCCTCCCCTTACCCTCATGATATTGCGAGTTTCGCGAACAAGGATGTATATTTTAGGAATCCAAACAACTGCAATGTCCATCTCCCCCACCTCCCCTGGCGAAAAATATTCAGTCCATCCCCGATGACATCGATTAGCGCACTGCTCGATGCCATACTCAATATTTAACATGTAGCACGGAACAAGCACTTCCACTATAGCGCTCATGTATAAGTAATTATCCAGCGTGAAGCAGACGTGTACGTCTACCAGCGAGTTCTGGCGAAAAAACTGTAATAAAAGTACAGACACGAAGAAAAAAATTATTTATCCAAAAAGGGTGGTGTCTGAAAAAGATTTTTACACGTACAATATACCCACTGGTTGAATGGACTCCATAAGAATGTGTGAGATAAAGAGTATCTTTAGTTTTCGTTATGATGTTAAAATAATTTTTGTTTCATTCAAAGAACTAAGAATTATGAAACGTATTCAGAAAATCTGTATACGGTTAAAAAATATAAATACGTAGCTTATAATTTTATTCAGAACTATTATAATTTTAAAAGAATTATGTTTGAAATTAAACATAACAATGATAAACTTTTATAAATTATTCTTAGAGATCATATTTTTGTATAAAACACGTTTGACAGCCTTTTCAGTTCCCAAAAAAGGCGTTTCTCAAGGTGAATCGTGCTCTTCCCCGGGAGAAGTGGAAAATTGCCTCACGACGCCACCCAAGTTGTGTTAACTCTTGCTCTGTGTTAGAGCTTGCTAGTATGCATGCGAGCAGGCTTGGATTAAGCAATGCCCTCAGTTGTTCTTTTTTTCTTTCTTCCACAAATCTCAAACTTATTCGTTCTATTCATTTCTTCTAAATTTTAAGTGCTTTAGTATAGTTTTTGAAAACTTTCTCCAAGACTCCAGACTTGATAAACGCAGTAGTACTTCTCAGAATATTTACAGTCGAAACTCAACGCTTTATAAAGTCAAAACGTAGTTCAAAGATTCTCAAAAATGACAATTATTAAGATTTAGAAACTGATCATCATTCATCAATGACTTTAAACTGATTATTTTTTAATCATATTTTTAGAAACCCCAACTGCAAAAATACATGGAAAGCAACGCGTCAAAGGTTCTCAACCTAGTGCTCCTGTGGCATCAACGACTGTAAGATATTTGAAATTAAAAAAACTAGTCCCCTAAAATAAAGTGTTTTCGTTTGAACACTAATTGTATATGAAGAGAATTTCAATACTTTTTGCAAATGTTAATTCATTTAAATATGATTATTTTCAAATACATTGAAGATCATTGGTCAATACACCCAGCTCATATAACCAAAAATACCTCCGATAAATAATTCAAGCAAAAGCAATAAACATAAGAAGCTCATTTGCATCGGTTTGTATTCTTCACAATGTACGATTAAAAAGAAAACAGAAATTTTCCGGAAAAGAACAGGAAAGATTACAACGAATGTGCACAGAAAGTAAGATTAGGGAAGTAGTTAAATGAGCCACGAAGGAAAACAAAACTAACTCACTAAAAACGAACAAGACAAAAGAATTCGAGGAACACTGACTTTCTAGTTAAAGAGTAGCGTACTCCGTACCCAGGGGTCTGGAAAGTTCCCACCACTGTTTCATAAATAGGCTTCCGGCTAATTACTACTTCTGCGCTCAATTAGATTCCCCGAAGAAACGTTAACATCAATAAAATGGGCAGTTATTGAAAACAGCCGCAAACTCGCACACAAGTTAGATATTGTCGGTGTGTGTGTCGTATTTTCAAAGTAAGTAATTAAGAATAACTTGGGCTATTTAACTTAGTTTGCGGAGCAGCGGGAGGTGGGGGCGGGGAGGGCAGAAAGTTTCTCTAGCTGCAGAGCGCGCCACGGGCGAGGCTGAGCACGATGCTATCGCGTCTCGCGCCCCTCCTACCGTCCCCCCAAGGCCCCCTCATGCACTGTTCTTAGGCGGCGGCGTGCGAGGGAGATCGTACTACAGCGCTGCGAAGAGCGATCTGATCTGCAGGGGGCGTCACGTACAAATTGCAAAAATATACCGTTATTTTGTTTCGTCGTACTGTAATGCTACATCGACCAAACACAGTGATGAAGAAATGGTGTTTCATAAAGCACACACTTTCTCGAACTACTTAGTTTCCTAGTCTCTCCGGTCTGGGCTAGCTGATCGGTTTTGCGCCATCCTCTTTCCAACTGCTTTTTCTCCACACCTACAATATATATTTTTTTCTCCTTTTTTAAAAAATTTCCGTTCGATTAGAAGAAAATTGAAATATGACATTAAAAATTTTACGAAACAGTAAATCAATTCATTAAGTTTATTTGCATTACAAAATTTGGAACCGATTTCCAGGAAATGCGTTTAAGCGTTTCTCAAAACGTCTAAATTTGAGGTAATTTTCACACAAAACTTTTCATTTTTTTAGACATTTCATTAAAATCTTTTGAATCAATTTAATGATATTTACATCCATTTAATAGCTTAATACGCATTTACATTTTCGTCAACTTTTCCTCGTGAATTTTGTCAATTCTTAAACTATTTCTAGACACGAAATTGGAACTTTGTAAATCGCTATTAAAAACCATTTCTAACTGCCACATGCACGCACTGAACTAAACTGAACTGCCACTTTGAAACATTAAAAGCTGGCGCTTCAGCCCACAGTGCTGGCGCAAGAATTTGAGTTTTTCGCCAGCCATAGAACCGGCCACAGAGCAATGCGGTCTTCGGCGATTCTCGACTGTTTAAGAACCTGACAAAAATCTTCTTCTGACCCGAATGGACCGTAACTACTACACAGTACTATGGACCGTAACAATAACGATGTGTCCAATGGGGTTCCGGCGGTCCAGCCGTTGTCCGTCGCTGTCCCGTTCCGTGGGCAGCACAGCTTTGACTTGTCACAAGCGACACTCTGACAAAGCGGGTTACTTCGCTGCATGCACGCCAGCGCGCCCGCCGATCTGCAGCCGCATGAATATTCATCTCCCGGTGACATATGCTTCGGGCGGCAATATTTTTCAAACAGGAGATTAACCGTTTTGTTGCTTGCATTCTATAAATTTTCCATGTTGGCCGCTTTTCATTCAAACGGTGATGCTGTTATGGTTTTCTAAAGTACTCCCGAAGCCAAAAAAGATTACAAATATACGTGCTTGTGTGTGTGTGTGTGTAGGTCTGACTCATAAATCAAGTTACACGTTATTGATTGTTATTTTATGAACACATTTTTTCGTTTTGATAAAAAAATAAATTTATTGAAGAAATTACGTTATTGATATGCGTTTCTATCACAGCATCAAACAAGAAACGAAAACGTAACGGAAGCCTATAAATTAATTTCCATTGTAAGAAAGAAACGATCATTTTTTCATTAAATACGAACTATATAAAAAGAACCGACACTGAATAAAACAGTGTGGGTCGCGTTTTCGGTTGTTAAAAATATATTCATAATTTTCTTTAATTGGTTACGGTGTGTTTATGTTTCGAGAAGTGACTCTTAGAGTAAATAACATAATAGTTTTTTAGAGTACACATTTCATTACTATTTTCTTACCGTAAACTATCCATTTTTTCACTGGACGGGAAAAGAATCGCCAAAAAAATTCGATTAAACCAAATTATACAAAAGTCATTTATTTCTAAATTACTTAATAAATGTAACGGTTTGGAAAACTGAAAAACCTAAAAAGCGTTTTGAACCTTTTAAAACTCGAATTCGGGAACGGAACTGAAACGTTTTGTTATCAAAAACAGAAATCGAATATTTTTTTGCTAGAAAGGGAGCTGGAAGTTAGTTCGAAATCTACAGCAATGGTTTCAACTATTTCTTATGACAAGATTTTATATAATGTTATGTGGGATTTTATTTGTATATTATTAATATGAATGTTCATAATTTACTTATGTAGTTGTGAAAATACAGAAGAATGTAAAATAAGAACATATGTCAGCGAATGAACTAGAAAAGAGCAGAAACATCAACGTTAAACACAATTTTAGGGATCGAAAATATTAAATACTAAGCACCAATATTTAATACAATATTTAATAAATTAAATACCAAGTATTAAATTTTGTAAGTGATACACTACGAATTAAATATAAATCACACACCAATACTTTTTATTAAAGTACTGAAACCGAAGCAAGAAAATTAAAAATTATCAAAATTAAAACTTCTGACAACGGAAACACATTTTTCACGCTGAGCAACGAGAATATTCAGATATATTGGATAAAAAGAATGATACAATTGAGCCATTGCGTCAGAGATGGACGCGACCCTCATTTCCATGAAATTTGAGGTATTGTCATAAATGAGTAGTTAATAACTAGATGTTTTAATGCGACACAGTTTGCAGTCATTTGGTGGTTGAAAATTAAAAGAGTGCTGTCATTCATTTCTTTCGTTGGTTTTATCTTTCCCGTGAGATACAGTTGCATGCAACTAATACTGTAACATCAAAAATGAAGATTGAATTTAATGTTGCAAACAATAATGAATCTGAATATGAAGAAGAAGAAGAAGAAGAAGAAGAAAAAGAAGAAGAAGAAGAAATTGACAAAAGATGAAGAGGTGATGAATTTTCTTCAATTTAGGGACGTTAAAGATGGAAAAGGTGGAGAGAAAACCAGGAGAGAAGAGGCGCAGATGAAATGGGAAGCTGCTTAATGAACCACTTGTAGATCCAAATGCAGGCCACATTCAGGTTATAAGTGATAACTGCAAAGGACAAAATAAAAATTCTGAAGTGCATGATTTTCATGAGTCATGTTTAAAGTAGCCTTTATTTTTACCAATATGGGCGTACGATCAAGGCGTTTTGACTGTTTAACCTCCCCACTCCACCCTACCAAAATGCTCTGAACCAATCGAACGAAAAGGAAATAGTTTGTTGAATGTAAAGAAGAGGTATAAGTTTCCTGTAACCCCCCTTTCCCAAAAACTAATTACGGGACGCTCACAGTTACCAAGTGGAAGAGAAATGATTTTACAAATGCCTAATGCTTACAGACCGGTATCATCGAAAAGAGTAAGTAAAAGCATAACTTTGCATTTAACTGACGCAGCGTCTTTCAACCTTGAGCAGGGTACTAGTGATGTTTTCAACCTGACTGAAATGTGCGATCGCGTGGGCTGGCAGAGGGAGAACGAGAGCCGTGGGCGGTGGGGTCGGGGGCGAGTAACGGGGAGGAAGGGAAGAGGGCTGGTCGAGGCAGGGAGTGAGGGCTGATCCGTGTCGTGGGTGGCGGCAGTGGGGTCGAAAGGGCGGAGACAAATGCCGGCGCGGGCGATATGAAGCGGCTGCGTGAGCGCCCATGACGCGCGCATTTGTCCGGCGCCGCGGCGGCCATTCGTCGCCCTCATTCAATTCCCATGAACCCAAGAGTCGCCGCTCCGCATTTCCCAATTGTTCGCACCCGCTTGGGGATCGGAATGGAAAATTTAGATACAGTCATATGAAGAGCACTCTCTATATTCTATCTGATTTCATTCGCATAAGCCCCCGCCCACTCCCCGGTGTGGCATGGAGGGAAGGGGAGGCGGTGCGCGGGCGTAAGCCGCCGCCGAAAAAGTCGGTCATTAGCAAAAATATCGGCGGCGCAGCGCGGGCGGCTCCTGCAGCGCATCGATTTCCGATCCCAAGGGCAGCGCCGCACCGCTCGCTGCACGCCCTCGCAGGCACTCGCCCCGCGCCCTCCACCTCGCCGCCCTACAGGCTTTCCCCCACGCATCCTAGATGCCAGCGACCACGCCATACCCCGCGTTTTCTCCAAGCCATCGCCCAGGCTAACCCACTCACATCCCCCACACTAACCACTTCCCATCCTCCATGCCATCTCCCACGCGATCCTACACACCATCCCAGACGCCTTCCCCCACGCCAATCCCCTCCCATTCTCCACGCCATAGACCACGCCACACCCCGCGTCATCTCCCACGCCATCCTCCGCGTCATCCCCAAGTCATTGCCCAGGCCAACCCCCACGTAACCCTCTTCCATCCTCCACCATCCCCTACGCCATCCTACACACCATCCACCACGTCATTCCACACGCGTATCTCGCCTTCTCTCTGGTTGAGCGAGAACGTGGGGTTCCATGAAGTGCCTTTTTATATGACGATTATATTAAGCAAAGATGACGGTTTCGCACGACTTATCAGATATTGATCCTCATAATGTAACTATTTGCTTATGCGAATATTTAGGTTTACTTCTACTCAGAGACGTCGCAGTAGAGATAAAACGAACTCATTGAGAACGCTACTGTTGCGGAATCATTTGAAGTCCGTCATTGAAGTAGAAACGTGCGTACCTCATAGACATCATTGCAACTGAGGAAGGAGTGAGAGAGTTATTTATAACCACGATACGTTAAAATGTCTAAGAGTTGCGTGACATGTAAGTGCACATTCAAATTTGTTGTTCCAAGTTCAAATTCAATAATCAACTTCATACAGATTGAGTCTTCAGCAAGAAGTATTACGAGGGAAATAGCATGGCAGTGTTGTTCAGTAATCAATAATAATTTGTAAGTTTTGAAGACTGAAAAGGAAATTAACAAATGAATTAAATGATCATTATTTTCATTTAATTATTGAACTAAGTGTGTGAACCTTTACTGTGAAAATGTTCATCTCTCATTTCTAAATAAAATGGCAGATGACACAGGTAACTCATATAAAAACATTATCCAAATGCATCAAATGTTTTGGTATTTCATTGTATCTTTTAATTCCTGCTACACTCACCCAAAACAAAGGTAATAATGAACGAGTGAAAATTGAGTGTCATATTTGAAATCCGCACGCAAATCAACCACTATAATAGCGACCACGGTCCCTTTCAATGGTCCTCAACTGACCGACCAAGGACTTGGCAGCCCTGTCATATATTAAAGATCTCGTATTCTTAGTTTGGCAGCGCGTTTCTCACCGCCCAGTGAAGTCAAAATGAAAAGTTTTAAAGTAAAGCGTGAAACTTAAAAACAGATCAGCATTATCATTTACATCTAATGTAGTTCTCATTCTCACACATAAACTGCTGGATGCTGGCACATGTCGTTCACTTTTTCAACAAAAAGGGCTAAAATATGGCATTTCCAAAACAAAAGTCTTATCTAAGGTGTATTGTTTTTTAAAGTTGATAAAGTCCACGTCTCTTAGGTAATGATTTGCATTGTTCCTTCAAAATTCGATTTCTTCAAGATTCTTTTGACTTATGTATTAACGATTCAAACTGAATCTGAAAAAAAAAAACACATCTGAAATGTGAATTCCAAGCCATAAAATATAAAATATTATTATAAATATACATTTTGATAAAATAAATTATCAATGTTTGTGATTCATATTAAAATTAAACTTATCAATCGCTCTTTTGCTAATAAATTTATTATTGCTTTCAACTTTTATCTATTATTTTTGTATTCGCAAGTTTCTAAGATGTGTTGACATTATCACGAGTCTGTAATTTCTCCACAGGAAAGTCGTTTCTCTGCATCGTGAGACGCTCATCCGCCAGGTTCTTTTCTCAGCCGCTTAGTGAGTGAACTAACGAGCCTTTACAGAGCTATCGGGCGTAGAAACGCACCAGCGCGAAAAAAATCGATGGGAGGAAAGCCAGAGGGCACAGGATGTGAGAACCAAGAGCAGAACGGAGCCCGAAGTAAATGAAAGGCAACGACAGTAAGTTGTGAATGTTGGCAATATTTCACCATTCAGAAGAGAGATGGATTTCTTTAGGGATGATATATGGCGAAATTATTTTAACGAGTAAATACCCTTATATTCACGGTTTAATTTCCAGTAGCATGAAGGGGAACGTCCAGAAATCCTACTCATTTTCTTCACAAATTTTCAACGTTATGAACGTCTAATTCAACGTTTTGAATGTTTGAACAAATTTTCAACATTATGAACGTTCAATGTTAGTATAAATAATTATTTTATATTCTAATACCACTCTGGAGCCAAATTCCTTTAATATCTGCATCATCTATCTGCAAATCTATCTGAAACTTTGTGACACCCCAATTAAAGCCAGAAAGGGAAAAGGGTTGCAAAAACTAGAAAGAGAAGATAGAGACAAAAGTAAGTAAAACGAAAAACCGATCAAATCAAAAGTCAAGTCAAAACTACAAAACAAAAGAGTATGAAGCAAATATAAATAAAATGACAAAGAAGTAAGAGAGCCTGAATGATTTCAGAAAGATCGACAACCCATGTCCCTCGTCCATCTCCCCCCCTTCGGCCTCGCAAGCGCACCGCCCGCGCGCTCCGTGCAACGCTCACGTGCCCTGCGCAGATGGATCCTCGAAGCACACACAGAACTAGCGGTGCCACACTTTGGCTCAGGCCTTCTCCTTCAAATTAGTATGCTAAACTCTTCACCTGGATTGGCTTTTCGGTTTTACCTCATTCTCCTCCCAGCTGACATCCATCGGCACCTAAAAGATATTTTTATATACTTTTTTTTTAATTTTCCGGTCACCTCAAAGCATGATTGAAGTATGACTATCAGAATATTAGAAAAGAGTACAACCTGGTCCTAAGTGAACATTTTTTTTTAATTGCAGTCGTTTTGGAGAAAATATTGTTTTTAAAATATCTATATTTCATTACAAATTACGCAAAAAACAATAGTTACTTTCAAAAAATTTCATGATAATAATTCAAGAACTAATTGTTGAGAACAAATGTTATTTGACAAACAACTTTCAATAATGTAATTGTACGTAGGGGCCCAAAAAATTTAAACATTTAAGCAATTTTCGAAAATTGAGTGTTAACAGTAAAAATCGGACCTATTCTTATTTTTATAAATGTATTTCACTCTATTTTTCTAGAAATATAAAAAAATTGGATCCTATTTGAGAAAATTTTGAAAATTTCCAAAATCCAAAGAATTATTTTCAAAATCGCAGAGCTTGGAGTTGGGCCATATTAATTGCGGAATATTACGGATGAATAGACGGACAAATTGAAAAACAACACTTCTTCAATATTTGATGTCGCCAAAACGTGTATTTCCAATGAAACATCGAAATTGATTTTCCGCAACCTTCCGTATATACAACTGCGTACATACGTGCGTAAGCGAGAAAGTCATAAGGTTTCAGGAAATACTATTATCAGCTCTTGTCATATAGCCGGTCAAAATTAATTCAAATTTTGCACCGGACTTGAAATTTTATCATTTATAACAATTTCTTTGGTCCTAATTAACAGCGAAGGGCATGCATTTTAAACGTCCCGCGTTGGATTCATATTTTTTCTGTAAAAACTGCGGGCTGGCTTCCACATAGAAAGGTAAAGACGTCTTTCGTATGAAACTATTTAGAAGGACAGACTGTTTTGAAAAGTTGAACTGCTTTCAAAGACGCTCGCGAGATTGCACCAATTATTGGGAACCTGCATTGTTGGCACTCCTGGGAATCAAATGAATTTCTTAATATGACACAACCAGTCAATTGTAGGAGAATTCTTCAGCCGAGCATTTTCACAAAAGATGGCCTCGTCAGTAAAAAGGCGTAGTAGTAATTCACATCCTGGCTGCATTGCAAAAATTAGATTTTTGACTGTTGGTAGTGGGGGCTACCTTACAGCTCCATGCACAAAGCTGTTTTGGCGCATAACCTAGCGAGAAATTGTATTACGCCCGAATTACGACAGAAAACAATCTTCTGTTCGCCTAAGACAAGGTAACATTGACAGCTTCTTCAATATTCAATAATTCTTACGCTTAGGTAAACTAATACTCCTTAAATAATTGTCTTTCAGAATTTTCCACTGTGCCAAGCAAGGAAACTGTGGCCAAGCTTATGAGCAACCCGATTCGTTCGTCTGTGGCTCTCCCAAAAACTCCGATGAAGCTATTTTGCAGCCTCAACCGTCGTGATTGCTCTACCGAAACTTAACAAATTACAGAGGCAGCAATATTCTAGTGTCGAGTCCCGACGTCTCGAGATGGAAGGGGCTCGACTCTAGAGGGGACCAGGGTTGACCACTAGGGACCAGGGTTGAGTGTAGGCTACCCAGGTTGACAGCAAGCGAAAATGGTCGAGATGGAGCGAGAAAGGTCGAGATCGACCGGGACTGGTCAAGATAGACCTAGAATGACCGAGATCGAGAAATAATGGTCGACAGTGAGAAGAAAGGTTAAGAGAGCGCGAAAGGTCAAAAAACTTTAGAAAGAGCTAGGAGGGTTGAGATCACGCAAGAAGGGCTGAGAACGCGCGAAAAGGATTGAGAGCGTTCGCAAGCACGTGCGAAATTGATTGATTGATTTTTTCGTGTTTCCGGGCGCGTCAACGGCTTCGGTCATTAGTCCCGTTAGTGTAGTGCATGTTCTTTTTCCTCGGGAGATGGCGGTGACCTTCCCCCGCTGGATGGCGAGATCCGGCACCGACCTACCGTCGGCTAGTGGGGTTTACCCCAAACCAGGACTCTCCCACCAGCGGGGCACCGCTCTAGCCGGGACAAGCACTAACCTCCCGACCGGTCACCCGGAATATGTGGTAGTGTACTGCATGTTAGTGTGTGTGTGTGTGTGTGTGTGTGTGTGTAAGGGGAGAGGATAGGACAAGGAATGGGAAGGACAGATCGCGCGCGGTCCGTGGCCCGTTTGTTAGGGTACTGCTCCGGCATTCGCCTGGTGTTGATCCGAGAAACCACGGAAAACTACCAATCAGAGCAGCCGGCCGCTAGAATTCTCCTCCAGACAGCGAGTGAATTCGACCTAGCTGAAAAGCTAGTGTCGAAAATCCTGCCGCCGTGGGGAGTGGGAACCTATGTCACAACCTCCCGGTCAGAGGCGCTGCAGTGACATCAGTTGATCCACTGAGCTACCGCTACCGGTACGTGCGAAATGCTGAGGGCGTTCAAAAGGGTTGAGAGCGAGCGAGAAAGGTTGAGAACAAGCAAGAGCGGTGGAGGGCGAGCGACGCGAGTGACTCGGGTCAAGAGAGAGCGACACGGGAGGCAACGAAATGACAGGGAGCGAGGAGGCCTGTGAACGAGCGGAAAGGCAGTGGCCATCGGCAAATTGCGCGTCTGGAATTTCCGGGCGGCCTGAAATTTTCACCGGCGGGGGAGGGGGAGGCATGACAGCGGTGCAAGTGGTCTGCGCTGCCGACAGGGCGCGTGCATTATGCATCCGCTTGTTTATTTATAGGCCACTCCCGGCGCGGGCCGGCCCCGACGGTGACCGGTCGCCCGCTGCGGGCGAAGGTGAAAAACACGGCGCGGAGAGGGGCCGTTCCCTGCAGCGGGAGAAACGAACTCCCCCCCCCCCTGCTGGCACTGGCTGAGTTGGTTCAGCGACAGCATTACCGTGATGTCGCACATGAACATTGCTATTTATTACAGTATCATGGTCAATATATCTAATATTCAAGATTTTATTTCTTAAAGAGTTGTTCTCATAGAGTTGTACGCATTTTACGTGTTTGAGACTTCGATGCATAATGAGTTCCGATCAAAAACGCACAGGAAACGTGGCACTTGTATCGAGAAGGAGAGATTAAGAAGTGATTTTGGAGTTTTTAGAGAAGAGATTAGGGCGTTGACCGGCGGTCAAAGATCTTTCGCGTCCCCCACTCCTGCACTGTGCTTCGCAGCGGGTGATCAATCAAGCTGCCCACAGCCTCCGAAGGCGCTGATGCTCTCTCCGATCGCGCCCTCTGGGAACAAGCACTCCGTTGCTACGCGCACGCAGGAAAAAGCTCAGAGGAACGATGAGTGATCAGGGCGGGCAAACACTGTCCAGTCCTTATAAACTTGTGAGCAAGAGGTGAGGTGAGGAAGGTGAGAGGAGGCAGGGCAATGAGGGTATGCAAGAGTCTTTTGCCAAGAGACAGGAGGAGCGGAGATGAGCGAAGGTGGTGAAGAATAGAGTCCCTGGTGAGCGTGTGGGGCCAGGGAGGGGGCGAGCGGCTCGTCGCCTGGGGCAGCCAGTAGCACAGGGAACAGCCAGACATAACAGGTGCACGTATTTGGGCAGAGCACTGTATTTTTCCTCCTCTTCCCTTCGCCTCCACTGCTCTGCTCTGCGCTGCTCTCCCAAAGGATCTCGATTTCACCCTCTGGCGCCCCGCGCGGCCGCGTTGGCAGGAGGAAGCCCCGAATCTGCCAGGCAGACTCAGCTCCGCCCGGCGACCGGCGGCGCCGCAGGAGGCGTTGCCACACCAACCGTTGAGAGGCCAAACGACGCAAAGCAAGCAACTTCTCCATTAAACATTCTCCGACAAAAATAGGCTACAACTTTTAATTCAAACTCTCAAATACATCGAAAATTATTAAAAATATGTTTTATTCAAGGTAAATGTCCTTCACTCATGTGTGTGTGTGTGTGTGTGTGTGTGTGTGTGTATCAGCGGATCCGTCACTGACGGTTAGACCACTTCCCGAGCACCAATCAAGACATAACAGACACCATAAGAGACACCATTCGACGCGTCGTAGCCTACTGATGAGAAACTGAATTTGTTTAAGGATCTGGCCGTAAGATCCAAAGAAATTTACTAAAACCTGTTTTTGCGTGTTTTAGCGCTGCGATCTTAGTGAGCACGCCGAGAATTATACCAACTCCACCTAAATAGATCTATGTCGGTGGCGTTGATTACACTCCAGTACCCAAAGGCAATTTTCGCTCTATGCGCCGTATTTTTTTTCACGACGTTGGTAACACTGATGTTGTCATCTTCAAGTAAACAAGTGAATTACGAAGTGAATCGCTCGGCAGCTTTCATTTTAATTTTCATCCTTATTACCGTATTTTTAAAAATGAATTTTCAAAAACTTGCGAACAGTATTGCCTTGGAACTTATTAAATTTGAAGAATTTCAAGTGAATAAGGAGAAAACAAAACTGAAAATAACGTTTGAGAATGAACGAACGTTCTTACGATGTTCTTATGATATAAAACAGTCGCCTTTTAATGTTTATATAAATGCGCATACAAAACGATTAACAGATAAATTGCAGAAGTATAAGTAAACACAAATTAGATGACAAAAATATAGAAGTGTTAAGCAAATTTGGGAAAGAATAAAATGTAGGTTTAGAAGATTTTGCGACTGAATTTTCGGAACTAATTTAGAATTAACTTGTATTAGGATTAGAAGATACGCAGAAGAACAGCTTACAGGTGATTTTTTACATTCATATTATCAAAAGAGCGTAAAAATGTAGCTGTACTAAACTATCTATTGGGAGCATCAATGCCTGTAGATATTTTTTTCAGCGATTATAATTTTGAAATTACAATATCAGCAGTTCATATCCCCGTATGGAGATAACATACAAGGCCTTTGGGTGATGAGAATTTTGAACGGGAGTATAACATTTTCAGCTACTACGATTCATTGGTAAGTCCAATGCCAGATACTGTAGGAACACATTTGAGCAAAGTTAGGCATGAAAGAAATGAAATATAAAAGAAATTTTCAACAAATGAAAATACTTTTAAAATAGTTTACAGCGTTGGCGACGCCACAATCAACTAGTAAAAATATATCAATTAATGTTACAACAACATAGATCCTCCTGCGTTTCTCGGATTTTAAGCAGTGGAGACCGCAATGACTGGTAATTAAATTTATAAAATTTTTAGCGCGAAACTGAAAATAGTGCCGTATTTATAGTATAATTTTAATGCAAAATACAATGTTTGACATAAATTTAAAAATCTCCCCTATTTTTCACCATACTTTTTGCAAGGACACAATACTGTATTTCCAAGGACACAATACTTTATTTCCAAGCAGCGAGGGGTCTCCAAACTGCACGACAGCCTCTGTCTTCCTTCGATGGGGAGCGGAACACCTGTGAATTTTTTTATGGACGAGACCGCATGATAGTCTGTGTCCATTTAAACGACTTGGATACTGTATGAACATGGACACAAATAATGCGCAAGATTATCGTTCAATCACAAAACAAACTACTTCATTGATAGTAATTACTTATAATGTCTGCCCTCATGGCTTAAATTATATTTTACATGTTAGATCCACACATTATTTAATATTTTATCACCATGTAAATCAGAGTGACATAATTTCAATTAAAAATCTAAAAGTTATTATCAAGATGAAATGAAACAATACTTGTACATTTTTATCTTAAGTATGTTGTGTAGGAGACTTGAATAAATTTCAACATTGCTATAATTTATTGCTACAAAAATCTTCAGTTTTAATTATGCAAATATACTCTTTTGTCTTTTAAACTCAAGGAAGTATCCAAAGAAAGGTTTCAAAATAAAAGTCATAAAAACCAAATTTCATTGGCTTTTGAAAAATTACGTATGCTTGGTCGTACACTTACAAGCTACATAATCATCCGATAACACGAAATACAGAAAATTAACAATAAGCATTATTGCAAAAGTAATTTATAGTCAAAAATACAATGATTACAAATACAAAAAACTGCAAAGAAAATTAGGGCCACAAGTGCCAAAAAATGACGTGCAACAACGTAAAGGAGGAACGAGGAACAAATAGTAGACGGAATCTTTCGTATTCATTTACATAAAATGGAGGTAGCTACTCTCTTCATCGACACAAAATGGTTCACCTTTGCAGCCGCCCTGCTCCGTTTTTATCCCTGCCCCTCCCCTCGCCTACTCCTCTTTGTGATATCTCTGAAAGAAGCCCCCCCGCGCCGCCGTCCTTTGCGCATGCGTCTTTGTATGTTACCTTGCTAACGAGTCCTCTTAATTACTGCCATCAAAGAAAGAAAGCAAGCATTAATGAGTCTCTTCTAGCGCCTTTCATTTGTACATGCATTTTCTACAAAAAAGGCTAATTCAATTTCGCGAAGCAGTTGTCACTGCCGAGTATGAAAAAACATTCGAAAAAGTGAAAAAAGTGAACAAACAGCATTGCACGATATGTAATGTAGATTTTTAATATTTTTTATTATTGATTACGTCGTGAAAAGCGAGAGAATGCCCGTTTTCATGTCATAGTTTTATAGAATTATTGCATCTTTTTACAGCTGCAAAATTTAATTAATACCAAATTAACGCAACAAAAACAATTAGTTGGGGAGAATGGGAGCCTACTAATTGAAAAGTGAAATAAGAATGCAATAGAAACGATTTTTGTTAATCTTGTTGTTAATCTAGTTATGTTATGTTATGTTTAATCCATAATAGATATTTATGTCACGAGTCCTGTAAACGAGTCTTTAAGGACGCAGCCGGAAGGTTAACTGCGAGGCGGAGCGATAGCGAAGTCGAGTAGTTAACCTTCCGGCTAAGTCCTTAAAGACTAATAGAGGACGAGTTACATACAATGATTTTTGTTATTTTTTGTTATTTTAGTTTATCGCTTATTAAAAATAATCTTTTATCACTTTTGCGAGTTCAGAATTGTCATTACTCTTGATTTTCTGTAGCAAGGGTTGGTGGTACTGGATGCTTTGTTTGTGATCAGACAGTTGAATATTTTTTGTACTAATGCAAGCAGAATCTAAACCCGAGAGTCCATAGTGTTCATAGCAACGGCCGCTAAAATGATCGAGAGTCCATTAAAAATATTTTAGCGGCCGTTGCTACGGACGCGCTCTTAAAGCAGTATTTAGATGGTTGGTTGCTAAGGGGCTAAGTGCGTGTTTATTAACGTAAATAACAAAAAATACCTAAAATCAAAAGCAAACGAACACTTCTGTTCTGAGTAAAAAAACAACAAATTGACTCGATTGGCTCTCATTACCCGATCACCTGGGTACTGGCATCCCCCTACCGGATAATGGGAGCCGTAGCAAACTTAATCCATACTAGTAAGAACCCGTCAAATTTTGACGGTGTGATCTGAGAAAAATGTAAAATACTGTGCCCAGATTAATGTTCACAATATGTTACATTGTTTAAATCTTCATGGTATAACGAAAATATTTTGTGATGAGTTCCCAAACTTTTGAACACGTATGGCCTATGACCAGGTGGCAATGCAGTATCGGCAACAAATTACACAAAAGAAAGAGCACTATTAAACTGACGGATATTATTTCTAAAGTTTTTTTGTGTGTCATAATCTCCTATAAACAACTGTTCGATTTCTTCTGGCATATTGCTCGAAGGTAAACTTATTTTCCCATTTTAGCAACACAGAGTAAACTCGTTTACAGAATTTCTCCCACTCGGGAAGTACAAAGTAGAACAAAACTGACATTTCATAGACAATGACCCAACAGAAAACGAAATGACCTCACTATCACGACACATACGCTGACTTTCTCTTTCCTTGCTCCCAGTCAATATACTACGTTTGCGTCTTTTGGGGCGCGTGGGCAACGATTCGGAATTCGACATAACCTGTAAACAACTTCACTACAACCGAACAAAACACACTGTCCGAATGTTCTCTATAAAATACACTACAAAATCAAATACTGTATACGCAAACTGTCATCTTCACAATGCAATTATTACACTGAAACAAAACCTTGACGAATTCTGAACAAATCTCAACAATCAAAACAAAACATCAAGTAGCGCCACCATGAAGCGGCGGGGACTGGCATCTATCGACTCATATATATCAATTTTAAAACAGCCACCCTTTGGGAGAAAACAATTGACTATTGATAAGCGTACAATTAAAGAATGATTTAATTAATTAATTTACACCGTAAATGTTGGTGAACCAACACAAACAATATCTGATAACACATCTAGGGATCACATTCTTTCATTTAAAGGAAAAAATACTACGATCGGTTCAGTAGAAGCTCTAAACGAAGCCATGGCAGAATACCTTATTTTTTTAAATATATAGATTAAGGATATAACTCAGCTGTCTTATTAAAATTGCAATCTAATACCATTGTTTCCACTTCTGTAGATAGGCAAATTCATCATTTACGTTTTATATATTACAAATAAATTATTGTTTCCTAGCACAAAATTTACAAATAAAAGAAGTACAATTTCAGAATATGCACAGTCCAGAGGTGAAATATTTTTTACACTCTTTACAAGATGACAGTCACATTTGAGTCACTGAAGCAAATAAATTATTTTATTTAGGAATCGTCACTTTCATTTAGATATTTATTTAGGCACAAACAGTAACAAAACTGTACGTGACGTATGGGGGAGAAAATCATCTGCGCACGCTTTCTTGAATTTCAGAATACCTTCCCAACAATTTAACTATTAATAGTCGAAAGATAAAAAATAATAGTAATAATAATAAATTTTAAAAAGCGAGAGATTAACACATCAAAAGCTAGCTATTTTTATTTCCGAGTTATAGAAAACTTATTTGCAACGGTAAACGAACTGAAGATTTGATTTTTCTGTATTGCTAACTAAATAGAAACTCATCCTAAGTTGTTATTGCAAAACTCATTGTTAATGCAAATCGATGAACTCTC
Organism: Teleogryllus occipitalis; assembly: GCA_011170035.1. Taxonomy (NCBI): domain Eukaryota; kingdom Metazoa; phylum Arthropoda; class Insecta; order Orthoptera; family Gryllidae; genus Teleogryllus; species Teleogryllus occipitalis. The sequence goes on along the minus strand of BLKR01000166.1, from coordinate 498,243 downwards.
TGTGGAAGAGTTTTTTGAAAGGTAAAGCGGTCGAAATCTCTGAATGCCGTTTCATACGAGCATTTTTGAGGGGTTGGTAGCCTATTTTTGACGTAGGGGAGATCGAGGACGAATTGTTTGTAAAGAAATCTTCACCTTCGCTGTGGCTGCCTCTTATCAAATAAACATATTTTGTGCAGAGGAGCTCTACGTTCTTGAGCTTTAGATGAAAATGGCCCTATTGATTCTTCAGAAGACGTTAGTTTTCGTCCCCGACGATCTCTTTCAAGGCCCCGCCTCCGAGAACATGTCTGGGACGCACTGGCTGTAGTCTGAACTGCATTTTGAAGTTCACTCGTAGTTTTAACTGTAAAATCATACTTTTGGAAGGTTGCAACACTTAAAGGTTAGATTCCTCTTCCTTTGAAAGCAGCTTTTTCGTTTTCTACGATCTTAGAAAATGCTTAATTAAATATTTCAGCAATCACATATGGGGTAATTCTTCTCGCAAACCAGCCGTTTTGACAAAGAGACCACATTCCTTGTTACAGGTTGCTTTTAAGGGTTTGTAAACAGATGATGCGTTGGCTTGAGACGTACTGCACATGCAAACGCAAGGGAACAAAACTTAAGACCGAAAAAATATCAAACTAAATATTATTAGTTGCCCATGAGCTTATTTTCTTGAGCTTCAGAAAACATGGTTAGCTTACTTAGGTATGGACGTTTAAGAGCACCACTTCCATCTTCACTTACCTCCTGTACCGCTTCTTCAAAAATACAGTAAGGAATTTCAGAAGATTTTGTAGCCCTATAGACAGTTAAGTCTTACAAGATGCACTTCACAGCAGTGTCTATTTCAAGTAAAGTCAACTTTGCCTTATCTGTGACCCATGGTCTTTTTCGAGGCTTGTACTGGAAACAAAATAAATCGCATTATAGTGAGTTTTGTTAATCGTGTTGAGTTAAAATAACGAACGTGCAGTGAAAACAAGCATGTAATTATCAGAGCTAATCTCCAATTTCCCCTTCCTAATGGCTCTCATTACCCCGAATGGTAACATTTTTATTTAAATTACAAAATGTAGGATGAAATAATTTTGCACTTCTGTTTAACTCTATCTCGTTCAAGTACATGAATTATGCAATTAATACAATTTATTAAGATCCCTTTAAAAGCATGGTAGCAAACTCTCCGGCTTAAGGTAACAGCAGCAAAAGTTTCAGGCCGAAAACACATCGTGTCGTCTGTTAGGCAAACGGAGTGCGACTGAAACACTCGTATATCGGTACGCATCTTGCATCCAGGTCTCGGTTTTAAAAATAAACACAATATTATCACACAAAAAGTAAATTCAATGTAATATATAAAGAAAAAAAGAATTTTTACAGAAGAGCACATAACACTGCACTTCCTAATTTCAATTATTTATCGCGGCGCACTATATTTTTGTCGGACGAGGACACCACAAAAGGAAGAGTCGAAGCCATTTACAAGTATGCCAACTGCAAACGAACTAATGCGGGAAGGGAGTGTAATGGGCTCAAGGGCATGACGATCACCGAACCTTCACTTTGGTTGCCAGCAGTAGCTGTCACTTTGGCTCAACCTTAGGAAAATCGCTCTATACTGTGGACAAAGAGGCCCTCCAGGGAACCTCCAACGCCATTCGCAGGTTTCTGGCGGGTGAAAGTTAAAGTATTCGGGATAGGCTATTACCCGTAAGCTCTAATTCCACCCTTCTCTCTTACATTGTTACCGAGCATGGAAATTAATCTACTATAAAACTATCAAAAACATAATTAAAAACAAAAAATCAATAATATACAATGTATATTCTTTTCACGCTCAACATCCCCACTTCAGACCACTATTCTACAAACCATTTATCTAATAGAATACATTAAGATTTTTTAACACTACATGTCATTCAATATACAATTACAATGTTCAATCCTTGTATAAGGTACAGATATTTTAACCCTAGCATTAACAAAGAATGTCTCCAAACATCCACCGATTGTTCGATTTTTTTAGTTTTAATTGTTTTAGGGAGCTGAAAATAATTTATGGTTTGTCACTTGCTATTTGATTAAAATATGTTGCAATTTATTTCAAGTGTTGGTTAATTTGAGTTATACAGCGTTTTTCTTACTGACAAAAAATCAGGACTATTCAACCGAAAATTGAACATTCAGAATACATTTTCGAATTATTTGAAATATAAGCCTCAGTATAATAATTTTATACATTACTACATTACGAACATTCACCGACCTTTTTTTTACATAAAATGTAATAGGTTTTGTCATTAAATACAAATATTGATGTGAGAAAGTCTATTTTGTTTTCATATACAGAGACCTATATTGATTAATGTTTTTGTTTAAATGTACGTACATTTATGTTATTAGTCGTATCAATTTATTATTTCTCAAAATCGTTAAAAAATAAATATTATCAATATGTAAGCTGTAGGCTCCGATCCCTTCCCTCTTGGTAATGCACTGTTTTATATATACTTTGGTATTACTAGAGTTAATATTCATTTTTATAGTCACGACCAAACAAGAACATAAAATGCACAGAATCGCCATGATTTAATGATACAACAGCGCGTGTTAATTTGTCAAGCTTTTCCTAAATCCTTTTGCGGTGGCGGGAAATCCAGTGAGCACCATATGGGCTCTTCCGATGCGAATAACTCAAAACCTTTGCACAGCGCTCCTAGCGGAGAAACAACCAACTCGACGCGCTCGGAGACAGAAGGGTTAACGCAGCATGAAATATATTGGCCTGGCCTCGCCTCGCCACTGCTCCATTCCAAAACAGCCACCCACCAAACAGCCCCGCGTTACTTGATTGCTTCATTGTTGCGTCACCATTGTTGGTCCACGAAGCGTAGCACGAATACACGGTGTTCACAATTGTTCCAGTTGGGAATTTTCTACCCAAACAAAACAAGCTCAACCAGAGAAGATAAACTTAATTTCTAAAATAACAAATCAGGAAATATATCAATTTTAATTTATTTTTTAGAGACTTTTTTGAGGGATAAGTAACATTTTCAGGATAAAAGTGTAATTACGTAGAAACTAGTCATGACTGGCAATGAACAGTGGTGAAATATATACAGAAATATGTACAGTGTTCCAAACTCGTATGGAAAATAATGCTTCAACCAGTATAACCCGGAAATGTTCCAATAAACAAAGCACTGACATTGGCAGTTTTGCGGACGTTACACCAAGGCATGAACTTCAGATAAAAAGAAGATAATATTGTTTTATTAATACTATTATTCTTTTGAACCACATTTCCCAGCAGATGAGCAACTGTAGCTGCTACCGGTGACTATAAAACTTGCAAATTACAATGTGCGTGCAATGCAGTATCTTTTGCTGATGACCTCGTGTACCCTATGTGACAGTTCTGCTTAATTCTGCAATTGGAACAGTGTTTAAGTGAAAATTACGTATTTCCGGAGGCGTAATTGAAAGCTCAAATATCAATATAAATATTCTCATCAACGTAGTGCATGATATACCTTAAGAGTTGGCGGTGTTCCTTTTCCACTTCAAAGTAATATCCTTCGCTTACCTACATATCGGCTTGCGTGGGTTTCCTGTCTTGGTTTCTCCGCCACTGGGTCACCGCTCCAGCCAGGACAAGCCGTAAGCTCCAGATTGATCTCTCGTTTCGTGCGGTAATGCAGTGCTTGAAAATGTGGAAGGAGAGAAGAGGGGAGGACCTCTGGCTGGAGTAGCTTGGTGTGACCTGCGCTGGCCTCGCATGACCTGGGAGCTGTGACATGCACGCAAGAGTCTCGATGTGGCCTCGACTGCGCCGACGTGGCCTGGCCTGGCCTGGCCTGGCCTGCCAAGCCTGAATGCCAACGCCCCATTATTTTGTGTGCGGCTGGTCACCCGCCGGACCATCGAAAGAGCCGAAAGGGGCAGCCGTAATTTATTGCCATCGTCCCCCTCCCCTCCACCCCATTCCATACAGTGGGGCGAAGCAACTACCTCCCCACACAGCAAACACTGGCTGTATCCAGCACCCCCCCCACACACACACACACACTTAAACCATCAAACATATCATGTTGGTCAAAAGCCCTTACTTTCAGCGGCTGGTTAATTGTTTACCATTCTCTCTGTCGGCTCGTGCCTTTAAGTTGGTGGATCACAAACATTATTAACGGATCTAGAATCTATTATCTACGGATCTATTTACGAACCGGCTAGGTGGCTCAGGGCATTAATGGATGCCAATGCCCTGCCTCTGACCTGGGGGTCCTCTCCAATGGTGGCAGGATTTTCGACAACAATTTCATAGCTACGTCGAATTCACCCATTGTCTGGGCGAGAATTCAAGCGGCCGGCTGCTCGGATCTGTAATTTCTCGTAGTTCTTAAATCAATACCAGGCGAATTGCGGAACAGTATCCTAACAAACGAGCTACGAGCCATGAATCACGCGCGATCTTTTCTTCTCCTTTCTTTCCTTATCCTCCTCCCACACACACACAATTATTCACACTAAACTACCAAACATGCCGGGAGACCAGTCGAGATCTTACAACTTGCCCGGGATGGGGCGGTGCCCCGCTGGGGGGAGATACCTGGCAGAGAAAAATCCAGCAAGCCGACGGGTAAGTCCGCGCCGATCATGCCATCCAGCGGGGGATGATCACAGCTACCTCCCAATAAAACCTGCACGACACCCAAGGATTAATGACCTTGGTAGCTGACGCGCTCGGAAACACGAACCAACGGATGGATTCGCATGTTGTCACACGAGCAAGCGCGTGAGGTAATCAACACTCGATCGATCGCGAGTACATGGCTGCATGGCCTACGACCCTATACAATGACCTTGTTCTACCGGGAGGCACAAGCCCTGGGGTGGGCACCTTGGGCTTCATGCCTTTATCCGCACCGCCTGTCGCCGCACAAGTACGCCTACGGGATTGTATTCGCATCCCGCCGGTACGCGGATTGCCCTCACGGCAACCTCCCCATTCAATGCCTGGGTTGGGGCTCAGAGCTATCCGTGCTACTACCGAAGTCTAAACAATGCGCCTCTCATATACGCCGAGACACATCCCTTCTCTGCCCAGAGTATCGGGCCACTGCCACGATGAAGCCGAGAGCCCATCAGGGGGCCACCCGAACTGAGGTCCGGACGGCTTGGGGCCCGCTTCCCGTCTCTACCTTGAGGCTAATGACGTGAGTACAGCCAGTCTAAGCAACCTGACAGGGGATATCTTCGTTCCCGTCGGGCTTTGGAGCATTCCTTCTCAACATAGAAGAACTCCTTCGCCCAATCCTGCCCAAAGGTCGTCGCGCCAGGGGCCCAACTGTTGGGTTACCGGGTGACACCCGGCAACTCGGAGCTTAGCATGGCCTCCTTGAAGCCACCGTGCAACTCATGGTCTGGGTGGTCGTCTACAACTCTCCAGCAGAGATCGCGGCAACCTACGTCACCGCGACCCCTCCCTTCCTGGATAAGCGAGTGGGCCAGCGGGTGAGCGGGCGCGAGGCCTTGTGTTGGCAGCGCCCCGTGCCAGCTGCCGCCGTCGCCCTGGCCTCCTAAATCTCCCGAGCTCCCACCGCGCCAGGAGCGCCCCGCCCTCCGAAGACAGCGTTGCCAATGCGCGGCCTGCGCTTACGAAAAATGCTTCCATAGTACTCTACTCTTACGTCGACTTCACGCGACCGAACAGGAGCGAAAAGCTACTCTTGACGTCCGTTTAGGATTAAGCAGTCTGCCGTCGTTTGTTAAGAACAGTTGAAATAAATGACTTACAGCTGAAAATTACGTACAAGTGCACTTATATCAGAAATAATAATTCTTGTTTATATGATTTACTCTGATAAATTGAAATTTCGAAAGTACTTAACGTCCACAAACGATAATACTAACAACGGACTCTCTAGGTTATTTGCCCTCAACAACGATCGAAACAAATGAGTTGCCCCTAAACCCATCATTTTAGTACTCTTATTCAAGGAAAATTATTTTGTTAATGAATTTTTCTTAAGAGGTAAGGGTTCAAGTTGTGACAGTGGCTTATTTTCCACGCTATTTACAAGCTAGGTCGACATTAATCGCTATCAGAAAGAGAATTCTCGCGGCCAGCTGCTCGGATCAGTAGTTTTCCTCGTTCTCTTGAATTAATACCAGACGAATGCAGGAGCAGTACCTTAACAAATAGCCATGGGTAGCCCCGATCTTTCCTTCCTCAACCTTCAACCCTCGCCCTTCCTTACATACTTATACTTACATACAGCACACTACCACACTATGACGTCCGGAGATCAGTCGGGAGTTGAGAGCTTTCCCGGCTGGGGCAGTGCTCTCTGGTCAGGAGAGTCACCTGGAGGGGGAAATCTGCGCTGATGAGTAGATCGACGCCGGATTTCATCAACTAGCGGGGAGTACACCACCATCTCCTGGGATACAACGTAAACTGCACTTACGAGATTAATGACCATAGCAGTTGACGTTTTTGGAAATATCAATATATCAACCAGTCGCTCCTAACTCGTTTAATTAGCGCTGGCCTGAACAATGGTCTTCTGCGTGGGATTTGATTGAGCGTCTCCCGCGCCACGCATGCCGCACCTGCCAGCCGAGGCCACCGCTCCCTCAGCCCCACACACCCACGGCCAGCGGAGGCGGCGCTTTATATTTGTATTAAAGCAACTCAATATCCTGCAGCCATTCAATGCAAAGCGAATCAAATGAAATAACGTCTGCTTGTACGGCTGATTATTCCTAGAGTGCGCTGCTAATTATATTTAAAGGGATTCATAGAGCAAATTAGATTTGTTCTGCGTTTTGGCGAATATTACGCAACTACATGTAATTGTTCGCCCGGAGATGATGTTCAGTATCACGATGTGCAGCAGAGCTGAGGAAACATCATGCAACTAACTTAGCAAGAAGCCTCGTGCGGGTATTTTCATGTTAAAAAGTTTTCTTTGTGCTTTGAAAGTTCATTATGAAAACAAATTTTTAACATATTACAATTGACCAGTTCGTCCATGTCGGGCTTATAAACATAAATATAAAAAAGTATCGATTAAAATACTTGTTTAATTGTTTTCATTACAAAATTAGGTTCAGTCTAAAATCCAATCTGATGAACCAAGTGGAAATTATTCAAGTAAATTCCGGAAAGGGAGTAGTAGTTCACGTTTCTCCAGTGTACTCATAGGTCCATTTGAATCATTAAAAACAAGTATTTTCTACAATTGTTCCAGAACATCCTCGAGGAAATCCACTGATTGCCACAATCGATTTGCCTGTCAAGAGGAATCAAGTTGATCATTACCGGAAGTCGCCCCGGGGTTTTAGACGCTTACATCACACACAAAAAAAACGTTTTTACAGAAATTTCGTAGAATTTTCTGGACGGTACCGAAAAGAAATTGTCAGTTCCCTACGAGCAGACCAAGTTACATTGAATGACACCTTATTTGTCACGATGGGTGGCCTGGAATTTGCCTAAAGTCAGTGACGGACGGAGAGACGGAGGTTCCTCCATTACTAGAAAAACAATTTATTTTGTTGAGATTTCAATTCAAAAACCAATTCATTATGCTGATATATGTAAGACCAGCAGAATAAGTTAATACAGAATATTAGACTTAGCACTTAGATTTCTTGGTCATTATGTCTTTGTTGCCTGATTCGTTTTTATTCATCTGTAACCACTTGCCGATAAGTTCTTGGGTTACGCCGGAGAACACTTTTATCGACACTTACGACTTAATTCTTGATGCCTATCATTTCACCTAATTAACATAGTAATTGCAGTGTAAGGATAATGCTCAGTCAGAAGGGCTTCCCCTTGTAAAAGAGGTCTATATCTTTTCAAAGAAAGATCATTGCAGTCTTGTCAATTGAAAACGTTTTCACCACGTAATCAGCGTGTTACTTCACAACTAGTTACGTCATTTTACGAAAACTAGTACAAAAACGAGTCGAGGGAATTCACCACACTACCACAAAATGATCCTATTGGGCCAACTTTCACTTCACAATAATCTAAATTCGGTGTTTTCTCATTCTTCAAAAGTGTTTATACGATGTTCAGGAAAACCCGTCAAAAATGACGGGACGAAATTAAACTCTCATATTAATAAATAATAAAAAAGACTTTCTCTAAAGTAAATTTAAGAAACTTCCGTTTCACAAATTACATTTTTTAAACCTTCAATAGTTATTTTTTTCTGAAACTGTTCTAGATTGAAAGAGAGTAACTGACAAAACAAAATATGGACCAATAAAACACTTATGGACTGAAACTAAAAACTGTTGTCACTTATAAAGAAAGGCTTACTGTATTGGTAATCAGTTTAGGGAAGCCTTTCTGGCATTTCTCTTTTTTAAATTCCCTAACCTCACACTCACTCCAGCTGCGGAATTGCGCTCCGCGAAAACTACCGAATTGTATCGCCAGTGACGTTCCAATAGCACCTATGATTTCACTGACCTGAACGATTTTTAATTTTTATTTCTCCTTGGAGACGTTCTATCTGAAAATTATTTTTGGCAGCATATCCTTAAACAATAAATAATAAGGTGCGAAAAAGTTCTCATTCTGCTCCAGTTTCTCAAACTTTAAGATACAATCGCGGGGTGAATGAAATTAGGATATAAATTTCAAACTTCTGAATATTTTTAAGATGTTACTGGTGTTCCAGACGACGTCGCAAATTTACATAACAACACATCACATTTCGTATCAGATCGTCGTCCAGCGCAGCGGAATCGAGAGCGCAAACGAGCGCACAGTTCATTCTGATCAGAGGAAACTTTGGGAGACCAGGATGATTGGTTGGTTGTAAGTGATTCCGGGTAAATGTAGTGCATGTTTTTTCATCGGGTGCTCGCGGAGATCTTCCTCCGCTGCATGACGAGATCCGGCGCCGACCTACCCGTCGGCTTGCTGGCTTTTCCAGAACCAGGTATCTCCCACAAGCGGGGTACCGCCCCAGCCGGGACAAGCTCTAAGCCCCCGATCGGTCTCCCGGCATGTGTGATAGTGTAGTGAATGTTAGTGTAAGTGTGTGTGTGTGTAAGGGGTGATGATAGGACAAGGAAGAGGAAAGAAAGATCGCGCGCGGTCCGTGGCCCGTTTGGTAGGGTACTGCTTCAGCATTCGCCTGGTTTTGATCGGAAAAAACACAAAACTACCGATCAGCGCAGCCGGCCTCTAGAATTCTCCTCAAGACAGCGACTGAATTCGACCTAGCTGACAAGCTAGTGTCGAAATTCTTGCCACAGTCGGAACTCGAACCTAGGACCTCCCGGTCAGAGGCGCGGCAATAACATCAGTTGATGCGCAGAGTCAGCTCCCCCGATGAGATCAGAATGAGCTAAGATTATGGGTGCTAAGTCATGGGTGCTAAGTCAGCCGCCATCGCCTTAAAGACTTACACTTACCCCCTCTCTTTTCCCCAAAGTGATTCCCAATTTTATAAACTTAACAGCTTGAGAACACTGAGAAATATATGGGTTTTGTAGCCTACAAATTCCTGTACGTTAAGTACAATCAGATAGTGAAAAATGGCTAAAACAGATATCCGGTTTGCTGCAGATGCGTGGACGTTTATTCTATTATTCTTCGATTCACTTAATCAGGAATCAGACCAAACAAACATTTCCCTTTTCCCATACACATTCATTTCAACTGCGCTAACATTGTGACTTAAACTTTTTCTCAGTGTAAATTTACAGAGTTAAAAATGACAATGCCTGTTGTACATAACCAATTAAGTTATTATTACATTTTGTGTATTATTTTTGTATTCATGTTTTCGTTCTGCGTTGCGTTTCGGTTATTGTTCTTCAATTTTATTGCAGATTCTCGGTAGCAGAAAGAAGTTCAATGTTGTAATAACTACATTGTGTCTTCACAATGATGTAACCAAACTGTAATTCCAAACTTCACCGCAGAAGTAGGATAACAAATCCACAGCGGGACATTTGAAACACACACACAATGAAAATGAAGAGAACAGAGAGCATGTGTTTGTGTTCCAATAATCAACGAAAAACATCTCTACGTTGACTTACAACCCTCCTCGTTTCGTGCGATGTTAATACCTCATCGATATTAAAAGTCAAATAGTATGTACCACATTTTTGTATACTTGTGGTTTATTTTCAAACGCTAGTGCTTATATGTAAGGCCACGAAGTTTTTCAGGGCCAGCGCCGCCTCTCGCATCTCGCTTTTCTGCTTCCATTTCATCCTATCTTTCCAGTCTCCATCTCTGAGGTCTCTTGCCTATTACGACGACCTCTCTCCAACTTCCTGGTGGCCTTCCACACTTTTTCCGTTCTAGAGGAGTCTACACTCAGGGCTTTCTTGGCCACCTATTGTTACCCATGCGTTGGATATGCCCACACCAATTTAGCCGTTTTGTTCCAATTGTATCCAAAATGCTACCCTGTAAGTTCATCGTTTATGTTATTGTTTCATCTCGTATGTTTCAAACTAGACACAAGGCATCTCCTCCAATAATCCATTTCAAGGGCCATCAACCTGATGGGCAGCAGAGCTGTTTCTCCTTTCTGATACCTATTATGTAAAAACCTGATGATGATCTCTGATGCTTAATCCCCATTATGTAAAAACGACGGTACTGCGAGACCAAGGTCCAAGCTGGGCAACGAAGCTGTAAATAATGTAAAGATTTTTTCTTAGTGCGTTTATTATGCCACCCAACAGATGAGTAGCTTTTCTTGCTAGATGCCAATCTCCTTATTCACAATCAGCTATGCATAAAATAGTTCCATCGCTTAGCAACTCTTGTAACGTTTGAGAGCCGCCATCACATGAAAGAGAACCACTGGCAAAAGTAGTCAAGCACAGTTTTCACACAACACGACGGAGAAATCTATTGTTAGTCGAACGACAAACCGGGAGCGGTAGCTCAGTGCTCAGCATCAGTTGATACTGATGTCACTGCAGCGCCTCTGACCGGGAGGTTCTAGGTTCGAGTCCTGACGGCGGCAGGATTTTCGGCACTAGCTTTTCAGCTAGGTCGAATTCAGTCGCTGTCTGGAGGAGAATTCTAGCGGCCGGCTGCTCTGATCGGTAGTTTTCCGTGGTTTCTCCGATCAACACCAGGCGAATGCCGGAGCAGTACCCTATCAAACGGGCCACGGACCGCGCGCGATCTATCCTTCCCATTCCTTGTCCTTTCCTCTCCCATTACACACACACACTTACACCAACATGCACTACACTACCACATATCCCGGGGGACCGGTCGGGAGCTGAGAGCTTGTCCCGGCTGGGGCGGTGCCCCGCTGGTGGGAGAGTCCTGGTTAGGGGGAAACCCCACTAGCCGACGGTAGGTCGGTGCCGGATCTCGCCATCCAGCGGGGGAAGATCACCGCCATCTCCCGAGAAAAAAACATGCACTACACTAACGGGACTAATGACCTGAGTAGTTGACGCGCCCGGAAACATGAATCAATCAATCAATCAATCAATCAATCGAACGACAACTTCAACGCAAGGCGTATGCACACGTGACTGCCGCCAAGCTGTGTCCGCTACAAGGACGGCAAAGTTTTGAGTAAAAATGTGTGGATGCTTTTGTCAATGAGTGACAACTTTCTTCTTACTTAACTTTTTATTACCGTAGAATACGTATATATTCGTATTCAAAAATATCTACTCTATTGAATACATGATGTTGGCAATCCATGATTATACTCTAAGGTACTTTGTCACGAACAAACTTGAATTTGTCTTGAACAAACTTGAATGTAAGAGCACAATAATTGATTTCAATAGACGAAGTGAACTTGAAACCGAAGTACAGGTAAATAAATAAGAAGTGATGGCGGTGGATAGATAATTAACAGTCCACGGATAAATTTCTATAGAAAACTGGGTGGTAGTCATATAACGGGACATGAATGATTAGATACTTGAAAGTACGAATAAAGGTATGAAAAGCATAATTTGATAATCAAATTCGTAATGTCTCATGATTTTAAAACATTGCTAAGTGACAGTACTAAAGTGCTTAAATGTTTAGAATAAATAAATAAATACAATTTGTCAAAAGCAATGCTGTAAATCAAGTAACTTGCCACTAAAACTCTTGCTATTTATGCGTCCAAACAAAGCAAACATAAGAATGGTGACGCTGTCCATTAACATAGAAGGATCGTCGCGTTGCAATTCCCAAACAGAAGGCCGCTTAGCCGCGTCCGTCGTACGAAGCGAAGGGCATCGAAGGGCCGTTTGGCATCTTACTTTATCAGGGGTATCAATCGCCACTTGGCCACAGCACACTCCACAACAAATTACAATACAAATGGAAGAATGTTTTATATTAATAATACATTATTAAGTATTGTAGATTCACTACCAAGCGGTGGAAATTGGAAATTGAGATTATGGGATTTGGTTGGAGAAAATTGAAACATTAAAACGCTGGCAGACTCAATTTTTTAATGTTTTTATTTACTCCGATCAAATCGTGTGGTCACAATTTCCAATACATGTATTATCTAAGTATTAGTCCAATCATTTTTTGCAAGTTTATGTTAAAATATTTTGGAGTTTAGAGCTAATGGAAGGGGTGAATATTTTTGAACATTTTATTTTGTATTCATTTTCGCCAAGATACGGCGACGTCTTTTTTCCTTTTTTATTCTTTTTTCTTCCTTGTTTTCAAAGCAGCACAAATCCAACATTCACAAAGTTGGAATTTCCAAGACGCGATTACGCATGGCAACAGTTCCTAGTTGTTTCGTAAAAAGTCTGAAAGCATTGAAAGTCGAAACTAATATTGTCCTAAACGATGAAACAGTCACTTCTTACCTACAGATTACAGAGGAGAAAAAACCGTACTGAGATCCGTCGTTGACCCCCCGTCCATCAGTATGGAAGTATTAAACCCCCCGAGCTAGGCACGTTGGGCTTTCATCGTCACTCTCGCTCTCAAGTGCACCATGGTCCGGATACGCCAAAACGCGATGTAAAACATCCACCCCAACCAGAGTAGGACCACAATCCAGAATTGCTACCGGAAGTGACACAGCCCAACGCAAGGTCCTCGCTCAATCCCCACGAGTGAAGGGCATTGTCCCACCCGCGGCCAGGAGCCCCGTCCCTCTTCGCGCTGACGCAGTGGGCTGCCAGGGCGGAAGGGCACCGCGGGGCGGCGAAGGGCCTACCTGGTGCGGAGACGCTGATCATGAGCAGCGCCGCCAGCATCGCGGCCCTCCGCGCCGACCCCGCACGCTGCATGCCCGCGGTGCCCTCGCTGCCACCCGCTGCGACGCGATGCGGTGGGGCCCTACGGATCCGTCCGTCACCTCAGACACGCGCGGTCACTCGCCACTTGCCTCCGCCGGCAGCCGAGTCGAGACGATGCGTCGCGAGCGCGCACTGCCCGTCGTCGTGGTCGCGTCCAGCGGCCGACTGCCGCGCGGTGGCGCGCCCCCCGCGCCTGCGCACTCGCGCGCTGCCGCAGCGGCGCAGCTCAACGCAACGCGCGAGGCACGGCGGCGCCCGCCCCGGCGCACACAGCGGCCATCTCGCGGCGCCCGCGCGCACCACCGCTACCGGCCTCGTGGAGGAGAAGAAGAAGAAGAAGAAGGAAAAGAACAAGAGGAAGAACAAGAACAAGAGGAAGAACAAGAACAAGAGGAAGAAGAAAAAGAAGAAGAGCAAGAGGAAGAAGGAAAAGAAGAAGAGCAAGAGGAATAAGAAAAAGAACAAGAGGAATAAGAAAAAGAACAAGAGGAAGAAGAAAACAAGAAGAAGAAGAGACTGGAGGAGGTGGCTCAGTGCATCAACTCATGTCACTGCAGCGCCTGTGACCGGGACGTCCGAAGTTCGAGTTCCGACAGTGGCAAGTTTCTTGACACTAGCTTGCCAGCTAGGTCCAATTCAGTCGCTGTCTGAAGGAGAATTGGCTGCTCTGATCGGTACTTTTCCGTGGTTTCTCCGATCAACACCAGGCGAATGCCGGAGCAGTACCGGGACACGAACCGCGCGCGATCTTTCCTTCCTCTTCCTTGTCCTATCCTTTCCCCTTACACACACACACACACACACACACACACACACTTACACTAACATGCACCATACATGTCGGAAGCTTAGAGCTTGTCCTGGCTGGGGCGGTGCACCGCTGGTGGAAGATACCTGGTTCTGAAAAGCACGTGTCTACTTGTACATGTGGTTGTGCCTTGCAATCAAAACGTCGTAACCTAGGAAGCAGAGAATGTTGGGTAATGTCTATACCGTTGTAACCTCGTGGCTAGTCCGCAAAACTTTATCGCCCAGGCTCGTGCGGAGTGCTGTAGGCACGAGTTGGTGTTCGATGTGTTCGGACACGGTTCGGACACGCGTTTCTCTAACACTTCAGGGCAGATTGAATATCTGCCGAAGCACGCCAGATGCCGAGTTGCGAGTCGGCCTAGCTGGCTAGTCGCAGGCGCAACCGCAAGGCGCGTGTAGGGAGAGGGGGCTGCAGGTGGTAGCTCCAACGAAACACCTTAGAGTGCGCTTCTCTAAATATGTGATTATTCATGTAAATAATGCCCACATTGTATATACCCACTCGTGTCTGTTCCTTTGTGGCATACATTCCTACTCACGACGTTTCACAAAAAAGGACAGGTAGCACCGATAGTTAGCGGAGCTCTGGGACTTGTTTCGCAAAATTTGTGTAAGAACTTCGCTAAACTCCCAGGCCATACAAAAGTCTGGGAAGTGCAAGATTTTTCTTTATTTGGAACAGCCCACATTTCGCGCCAAGTACTGTTGAGGCACCGACGACAATCCCTAGATCTGCTCCATGAGAAGCTGGTAGCAACCCGGAGTTGATTTTATATCCAACCGACTCATAATATCTTTAGTCGTGAAGTCGAGGAATAATAATAATAATAATAATAATAATAATAATAATAATAATAATAATAATAATAATAATAATTAATAGTCATTATTTCTCGCAAAGCTCAAACCATACGGCCTTTTCTTCCGCCTAACCACTTTAACGAATTTACATTTACAAATGTTACTGGCGTCTGGACTTAAGTAATATTAACTCACATTTTATGTTAGAGAAGAAAATTCAATCTGATACTACCGACTATATTAAATTGGATGTGTGTGTCATAACTCACAAGTCAATTTTATTGCCGTCTGTTGTTTATTCTTGCAATTTCAGACAAAATAGTTCTGAATTCGAATTATAAATAATTGTATTACAATTAAAAATTATAATATTGTTTGTGCTGCTTAATTTCTTACGTGCATTGTGATAGCTTAGTCACAATCTCGACCTCGGTATTACAGCTTTCTCGCCAACGGTCATTAGCAACTTCCACATCAGAACGTATTGTTTATCGATCAAATATTAAGATGAATTGTAGCGTACATTTTAATTGTTTTGTTCATTCTCCATGTTTACATCTTTGTCAACAATTTATGACATTTTATTCGTGAAATTGACGTATCCAAAAGTTCTTGGAATATTTTCAGAGAAGCTCATTCCTTACTTAAGAGAACCGTTATTTATCAATAATTTTCTAAGGACACAGGACATTACCTGCAATAATGAAATTTAAGAAAGAGTAGTCAAAAAATTAAAGAAATGAACTAAACGTATTTTCAATTAACTGGAGGTTAATTTTATGTGTTTGTATTCGCATCATCAACTAATTGAATTTGCGACAACCACATTAACATACATTACTACTTGCTTCATTATATTAAAAAGATATAACATAACACGTAAATACGTTAGTTCATAAAATCGTATTTGCCGTTAGGCGATTGAGTTAAGTGTAGGGAAACGTGAATTAAAATAGTCTTAAAAGCGAGAACATTTTTGAATTATGAAATAACTCATTTGCTTTGTCTTAATACAGATCTCGAACGTAAGAATTTAATGAAAAATTAAATTTAGAGCGCATAATTAAGAAAATTAAATTTTAATCTAGTCATTTTAATGATAATAGTGTGCATTATTTATTGACGAATATTCAATGAGCATTAATGCTGTTATATGCATTTTATTTATTTATTAGAAAATAACCAATGCCAGGACAATTATATCCGGAAGGTTCCATTTTCCCTCCCTCTCCCACTCAGAGTTCCCTATGCACCATGATTGTGAAACTAATTTATAAGATATTATTGGGTAGGTGGTGAATTTTTTTTATTTCTACGTCACAATCCTCAAGGCATAACTTCCACTTTAAGAGGATTTGACTCCAAATCCTACCGCAGAGTGATAACAGTTTGAGAACCAGTTTTGTAAAGAACTTCGAACTAAGAATCATTAGGTAGGACGACATGGTGGATAAAAACGAGACATAATTATGAAAGTATTGCAGTAAAATCCATTTTACTGGATGTTGTCCTCTTCCATCAGAAGCTCCAACCCGACCGCTTGTGAGGAAGGGGCAACATCATACGGATGAGCGCATGACGTTCATTCTCGTCCGCTGCACTGATCGACACTCGATTATCGTTTCAGTGTTTACTCCGCCGGCAAACAATGGATGGCTGGTTGTCCGCTGAAAGAGGCACTGGCCACTGGACAGCGTGCGCTCGGTCATTCTGCCTAATTATGCGGCTGAACCCTCCGACCACGCAAAATGGCGACCACAGACGCACGGCGCAGCGCTCCATCTGGAACACCTTCCGCGCCTTCCACCGTCTCTTGCTGCTTGAAGTACGAGTACATCTAGGAGACACTTGAAACAGTTAAGAGGAAAACGAGAATTGATAGCACAAGGAATCCAAAAACGAAAACGTTTCTAAAGCAACGAAATGATTTCGAGTCACTGTGAAAAAGAATAATGCCTATTCCCCAAAAATAATTTCCCAGAAATAATAAGAGAGTAAGTAATGGAAGTAAAGTAAGTTGAAAATTGTATATATAATAATGTGTAATTCTAAACAGAACGGTTGGAGTAGTCTGTATTTAGTTATATTCACAAACAAAGACGCGGCAACAAGCTATCCTCTTCGGAGCAGAATTCCGATATCTTGAATGGGTGCGACGGTGATGTGACATTGGTGCAGTTGAGAGGCGGGTAGCTGTAACGCCGTGCAACTGCAGCCTTACATAGTCGACACTCCGTTAATGCAAAGGCAGAGAAGTTTTTTAAGAATATCATAATTGAGACAAAAACAGTGGTTTTGATTGATTGATTGATTAGTGATTGGCACGTCAATTGCAAAGGTCATTAGTCCGGTAAGTGTAGAGCATATTTTTATCACGGGAGGTGGCGAAGATCTCCCTCTGAATGACGATATTCGGCGCCGACCTACGTTGGCTTGCGGTGATTACTGTAACAGGGTATACCAGGGTAACCCCCACCAGCGGGGCACCACCCCAGCCGGGACAAGCTCTAAGCTCCCGATAGTTGTCCCCACAAGTGTGGTAGTGTAGTGCATGTGAGTGTAGATGTGAATAAGTAAGAGATGAGGGTAGACCATGAAGAGGGAGGAAATAATCACGCTCCGTCCATGGCCCGTTTGTTAGGGTACTGCTCTGGCATTCGCCTAGTGGTGATCGGCGAAACCACGGAAACCTACCGAGCAGAGAAGCCGACTGCTAGCACTCTCTTCCAGACTGCGGCTGAACTCGATATAGCTACGTAGTTAGTGCCGAAAATCCTGCCACCTTCGGGAGGGAACTCTAGGTTCTCTCGGTCAGAGGTGCCGCAGTGCCATCAGTTGTTGCCCTGAGCTTGTCCGGTGCCCTTCGCTTGTCCTCCGAAGGGGAGCAACCGGAAATAGAACTCGACCCACTGCCGCCCTCGTCCCTGCCCTTCGTGACCTGAAGGAAGGGCACGCACCGCCCTCGCCCCTCTCCAAGTACAGAACGAGGAATTTTAGAAGGGCCCCAGTCAGTCGAAGCAAAAGGGAATTTTATGGAAAATAATACACATACTTAACATTACATTTTTAACGGTATTACACTTTAACATGATTTATTGCACTTTTCTTTTCCATTACTCTTTACAGTACAGTCAGGATGTGTAAGAGACGGTGTATTTAACTAATATCAGGTTAAATTTCTTTACAAATACGAATTCTTTCGAATTATTTAATGATATTTTTAAAACTTGATGACTGTAGTATATTTGTGTTTTTGAAATCTTTTTTCCTAGGTAAACTTGACTCTGACGGCTGTAAATCCTACAATCATCAATATATGGTGTACAGATAGAATTTTTTAAAAAAAAATACGTTATAGAATTATTTGCAGTATAATAATAATAATAATAATAATAATAATAATAATAATAATAATAATAATAATAATAATAATAATAATCCCGTGTCTTTCAAAATCACTGGTTAGAAACTTCCCAATTATCACCCAAATAATCATAATATAATAAATAGCATACCTAATCAGACAAAATAACTGCACATGCCCTAAAGATACTTAAAAAATTCCTATGTCAATATTTTCGTAAATACCCGGATTTTCAATAAAGTTTAGCGTGGCCATAAAGTCCTTATTCCCGAGAATATTTACTTGCATGATAGAGTAACGTTAATAGGAATACATAGTTATGATGTCTTGAGTTCTTTAATCATCCTCAGCTGTGGTGAAGTTCGATGCTTGAATTGAACAAAATTCAAATTTCAAATGTGAATTTGAATTTTGTTCTCAGAGGCCCGGGAGCAGAAAATCGAAACGAGGCCCCCTATCTTCGATTATTAAACGTGAAATCGAAGTTTTAAATGTAATTGGTACAAGTATGGATGGCGCAATAAATACAAGCGTGGTGAAAATAAGGGTGGCGTTCGATTTGTAATATTCTTTCACGTTGTCCGTCAGCGAGGTGCCTTCACAGGGCCCTTGAAGCGGTGCACGGGTGACACCACCGTAGCTCCGCCCCTTCTCCTCAGGATGAACGATGGATTCAAAAGAAGAGGAGCGAATTTAGTTATATTTGGGCGAAAAAACAATTACATGATTATCGATTTCATTAATATATTTTTTTAATTAATGCAATGTTGACCATTTCGATCAGTCGCTAGTTTATATTCGGCTATTGACCCCCTGATTATGATGCCTTCAAAATGCCCTTCAAAAGTTCATCGACCCCGAAGGGTCGATAGCGACCCGTTGGGACCTCTTGGTATAGTGCATGTAAGTTGAAGTGTTTTTGTGTAAGGGATGAGGAGGGGGCAAAGATAAGAAACGGAAGGTCACGCGCAGACTGAGGCTCTTTTAATACAATACTGCTCCAGCATTCACCTGGAATTGATGGGAGAAAGCTCGTAACACCACCTATCAGAGCAGCCATCGTCAGACTTCGACTAGGGTGGCAATTCAGGACTCGAATATATAATGTATTATTTACCATTGGACTGTATAATTCTAAACAATATGTAACAAGTATTATATCGCAGATTCTGGGTCAATGACCCCCATCTCGATCAGGTTTTTCGTCCAGTTTCCCTGATCCATTGAGCAAATGCTGAGATGGCCCCTTGTGTTGCTTCTGGACATAAATGTAACTTCATTTTCTGTGCACGTCTTCTAGAATTCAGTGGGAAATACAATTATTCAAGTTATCGTTTCCATGTTGTCGCGGCAGGAAGTATTATTCCGAAGGACAACATGGATAAGAGCCCAAAATTTATTGCTTATTTATCCTTGAAAATAGATTTTATTACATGGGAGGGTTGTTGTTAATGTTTTTTTTTTAATTTAAGTAGTATATGACTTAGTGTAGGGATCACAGAATTTTGAAAATGTGCACACAATTCACTTTTCCCCATAGCACGTCATACGCAGTTCTAACTGTTTTTTGACGTAAAATAAAAAATAAATAAATAAATAAATCACAGAGCCTCCCGGCCAGAGTCGCTGCAGAGGCAACGGCCATGCTGGCCCTGAGCTAACGCGTTGGGAACTTAACACCGCCTCGCATTCATCTCCACCCGCCGCAATGGCTGGTGGGCTGTGTTCGCCCGCCCCTCCTCGACGTGACGGATCACCGCGCACTTTTCACGCGGGGCGGGGCACGGGGAACGACGCGCGAGGCGGGCTGTCGATGTCAATGAGGCGGGCAGGGCGCCGCGCCGTCTGCGCGCGTCCGCTGCGGGGGCGGGGCGCCGCAGGGGCGGCTTTCCAGGCGCGGTCGCAGGCTCACTCCGCAGCTTATCCGTTTGGCTGAGGGTTCCGGTCCAGTCAATCGGCAAGATCGTTAGTCCCGTAACATTTTTAACGCAGGAGGTCGCAGTGGTCTCTCGATGGATGGCGATGTAAACACATGTAAACAGATGGGTGATCCACGTTTTAAGATGGAGGATATTCTAGATGATGTTTTGGAAATTGCAAGTGATACAGGTTTCGACTTATAACCCGTTAAAACCAAGATCAGGTTTTATATATAAACCTTAATATAAGAAAGAATAACAGAAGTTTCAACATTACTGTCAATGTAAGAATGTTGACAAAGTAAATGAAAAAGTTATGCTGGGAAATACCAAAGAGAGATCTGAGACGTTCTCTCCCACATCGTAGTGGACAAAATTCATGTTGAAACTATGTTTACTACTTAACCAAAATGTTGACGTATCAAAGTTAGTATTCCACATTTTCCATTTGTACGTTTCAGTTAAGAAAGTTTATTTAGTAAGTGACATCAGAATTCATTTTACAGATTAGGAAAACTATACCTATATATGAGACGAAAATCTGAAAGTTATGTTTCCAAAAAGGCCAAGATATTATCGGAAGAACATATTAGAAAATTTTTACTGGAAGCAAATGATTATTATCGGCTAATTTTTAAAAAAATATTGTAATTTCGATATTTTTTGAGCATGCCGACGAGACAAACTTGTTTATTGACTATTGATTCTATAGAAATCACAAGCAACGGAGTGCTAGTTACACTGAAATGCACAAAAACAAGAAGAATATCTGTAATTCTTAAAGATGGTATTCCATTCAATTCATACGATTTGGACAAAAAATAGAAACTAGACACTTTTTCGTTGGTTACAAAAATGGTAAAATGCACTAAACAAGTTGTAGGTATATGCACAATAGGAGATACTGCAAAAAAGACCGGGATTTATAAAATTACTCTCGTGAGGGCGCAAGGCATTGTTTCTGACGATCATAGGACACAACGCTAATCGAAAACGATGACTATCTGCTCTCGTTGAAAGAACTTGGAGGTTGAGGGGGTTCTCATCAATAGCACAAAAATATGTTGAACAAACGATATCGAAAATAATTAACATTTCGAAACAGGTATTCAGCACCGACGAAGTGGCATCAACGTCAACAAATCAAATAGTAAGTCGACGTCGGCACCTTGGACAACTTTTGGAGGTCTGGAAATAAGTAATAATAATAATAATAATAATAATAATAATAATAATAATAATAATAATAATAATAATAATAATAATAATAATAATATTGTTCATTATATATTAATATTTATTTCTAAGATAAATTGTAATTTAAAAAATATTAATAATTAAACTGAACTGTTGAAAATTACTTTTCTCTATGTTATTTACGTTTATGTGTACGTTACTTATGTTGTTTGTCATTTGTTTTCGAAGTTTAATAAATAGTTTAAAGATCACGTGGTTTCTTAACGGCCGGAGGCCATTAAGATAACCTTTTCATTTCTCTGTTGGGTTGCGTTTTGCAGATGTATTAACAGGACAGCATAACGAAAAGAAATTTAAGAATATTATAATATCGGCTTAACGCAACCAGGGAAACGAAAAGACACTCTTAACAGTCGCCGCCAATGAACAATCGAAACAAATAAGGTGTAGGTATAAGGAGACTTATTCCAAGAAAAAGGCATTACTTGTTTATATTTTTTCTCATAATAAGATGGTAATATGAAATGTGTTTTGTTATTGGCCAACGTTTAAGTTTTAATAAGTAAATATATGTTTGTTTGTTTGTTTGTTTTATGACAATTTTGAATAATCACATTTATTAATAATTGTATGTTTATTAATAATTAATAAATGTAAATGTTTTAATAACGAACGAACGATTCTGATACTCATCGCGAACTCTAGGGGACGAAATAAGAAGCTGAAGCGAAGGAGGTTCTAACATTCACCGCAAACGCAACTAGCGCCACCCACACTACAATCTAATTATGCAGAACTCTGATAGATGGCAGCACAGCTAAAGAGCGAAAACACTTTCTCTTCAAACACCGTGTAAGCTTTGCTGGATGGAGTAAATCCGAAAATGTCAACGTTGCCCATAAAATAATGGATTTTTTTCATTTAGTTTTAGTTTAGTTTTCCATTTAATTTTTTAAATAAGGAGTCACTTTTTCATCGTTTAGAACTCCCATTATTAGACCTTTTCGGAACCCTTAGTTTCGTCATTCAACTCCTTGCGGATACAACAGGACATACTTTCTTGCTTTAAATCTAACTTTTTCTCCCATTTTCGAAAAATTCAGAGAGTTCAACGAAAATTAGACCTGTGCTATTCTTTTCAGTCACACTTGTTGTGGCTTAAAAGGAGGGAGAAGGAAAAAGATTAAAGAAAAATTTGGTTTTGGGGAAAAT
Organism: Teleogryllus occipitalis; assembly: GCA_011170035.1. Taxonomy (NCBI): domain Eukaryota; kingdom Metazoa; phylum Arthropoda; class Insecta; order Orthoptera; family Gryllidae; genus Teleogryllus; species Teleogryllus occipitalis. The sequence goes on along the minus strand of BLKR01000166.1, from coordinate 475,659 downwards.
ATAATTTTATCATTTGCAATAAGCTTAAGTAGTCTACGAAATCTACTTGTTTTTTCAAATAATAGTACACAACGTTTCTAATGGATCTGATTTTTTTAGAACAGATTTTATTTAGGACAAAAATGTCTATCTTCGAATTTGTAGTTTAGTAATGTTACCTTTTTGCAATTTTCGAAAATTCAGAGTTCGCCGGAAACGGGAATAAAATCACTTTTTTAACATTCTTTGATACATACGTAAAGAAAATTTAAAGTAAAAATTTGGAGCCTTTTTCAGAAAATAATTGTTTACAAATTGCCTCAATTTCAGGATTACGAGAGAACTATTCACACATTCGAAACATTCTATATGACTTCATTGTATCTGATTTTCCACAGCATATTTTATTAAGTAAAAATCTGTATCTTCAATATTGTTGTTGTAGGAAGACGCCAAGAGTTTCGAAAAAACTGCTAGACAAATTGCAAAAATTTCAAGGAGAATGAGATCTACTCCATTCTTTTAAACGCCCTTTGTGTTATCCGAGGTTATAGTTAAATGAAAAACTTGGGAGCCATTTTTCAGAACATTTTGAAAATGTAATTAAGGCTTGTTGTAAAGTATACCCAAAAATAAAATATGCACTTCAAACTCATATGGCCTGGAGTTCCTTTAAATTGATCCAGGAATAAAACTTTTGGAGAAAATCGGCTGAACGGTTTTGGGGCTAGAGTAGACCACAAACAGACGGCCAAACGGACGGACAGTCGGACGGTCGAACCGACAGACGTTTTGCGGAGAAATGATATTTCGGTATCAAAGACCCACAAAACATGAATTTGGACTACACAAGGAAAATTCGCCGTTTCCGGTTCACGATTACAATGCTTTCTCTTCTTACGAGATAACAGCAAGAAAGTAAAATTAGAATCGTCAGCATACCTAAGCCTTCTCATATAGCGAGGCCTGCCCATAATCACGTTAAAATCTTATTTTAAAATCCGTTAATGTAGAGTACAGCTGTGAAATCGGAGCAACATAGTAGACGTTACCCGCGCCATATCTCAAAACAAAATATTTTAATACAAACACGCAGAAAGTGATTATAATATATCGGTAATAGTATATTATGCAATTAGTTTATAATGTGGTCCTTTTTTGCACGAATAAGAAAATATTACCGAATGAATGACGTTAGGAATGAGTTATAAAAATTTAAGGAAGCGAAGTCAATTTGAATGTTAAATTGTAACCTCAGATTCATGTTATGGCGTCATGAGTGCTCCCTAAGCAACTAATTTGTTTACATATGGCAATTAGGTTTAAAGTTACATTTCAAACATTATGGATTCTTTGCCAAAACAAATTTTGGAAGACGCTGCAAATGCAGAAAATGAATGCTGGATAGATGGAAAATATGCAAATTTTGTTTGCGAGGCTGTTGTTCGCTATCTGTCGGAGTAGGTTGGTTAAGTTACTACAATGCACATGCTAGAATACAAACGGTAGTTATGATGCATGATTCTTTAAACACAACGTGTAAAGCGTCTACCTTAAGGTGCACGTATTCAAAATTAAAGGTAATGTGTAAATGTGTTCGTTTAAGAGGACATCCGCGACGTTTTTCGCCGATAATGGAGGTGATATTACTGCACTTACATGTCAACGAGGGTGGCGATCTTCAAATGTAGATGAAATCTTACATTGAAGAATCAGTGATTAAGTAGATTTACATTGCAACTAGATATTGGTTCGTGCAGAAACTAAAGAAAAAATAAGCACTTTGCAATTAAATACATCTTCTGGAGTGTCTTTGACAAATTTATCCAACTCTACTATTAATATTCATATTCATAAAAACTAATTAGACGTTCTTTGTTATTATTGTTAAATATTACCGAATAACAGAAATGTAATTTTAAAGAAGGAAGTTAATAAATTAAATTTTAAAAGTGCAAGTTTTTTCACAATATATTTGATTTTACTGGGAACACAGAATTTATTTACCTGGTACCACTGCCTTCTTTATACTCCATAACTGATGATAAATGGGAGCTGACTCTATTATTTCAGTGATGATTCAAAGTTCGTGCAGAAATAGCGATAACGTGATGATTCGTGCCATAATATGCCATATTATAAACGATTTTGCTAATGGAAAAGGGTTGTTTATAATGCTGGTATACAAAAAATACATGTTATTAGTTCTAAAATACCAACCAAAAATCCTTGAATTATATTGCAATTCATTCTGGTGATCGCCTTTGGCACCCGCTTGGCACGCCATTTGTTTTCCGGGTCTGGAAAGGCATTGGGTGGTACTATTAAATATTATGCAAAAAAATCAGATTTTCTTTAGGGTTCCTGTAAACAGATGGTTCATGGACAATGTTTCCGAAACCATGGAAAAACAATACATTGTTTCTCTTTTTCTCAAATCCCATTTATTTTTATTTTTTCTGTGAGATCGAAACATTTAGGTCGAGCTCTTGTTGGGTGTACTGGAAATAGTCACGCGCGCTGGACCCATCCTTCCATCGTCGATTTGTCGCCAACGGAAACCGCGGCGCGGTAAAACAGACGAGACACGCGGGGCGCGAAATGCTAAATCGGAACAGAGCATCGCGCCGGTAAAGAGGATTTTTCGTCTCGCCCCCTGCACATGGCGAGTGCACACGACGGGGAGCCAGGGGGTCGTGGCCTCCAAAAAACTCTGAGCCTTACATAATAAAAATTTTACTTTTATAAATCTATACAATCCTGTGGCACCTCCTGCTCGCTGAGCACGGGGGGGGTGCGTTCGGAACGTTTCGGATTAAACAAATTATTCAAATATTCCGATTTCCATCTTAGTACAGTAAAATCTAAGCCGGAATCGATCGGGTCAAGAAAATATTCCGGTTAAGGGATGTTTCCGTTTTATGAAGGGTTATTCATTTTACGACACTTGTGATGTTGATATTTTCGTTCTGAAACTAGTAAATTAATGTAAATATAGAAGTAATTAAAGTAAAGAAAAAATTACATGGTTTTATTATTATTATTATTATTATTATTATTATTATTATTATTATTATTATTAAAATATATTTACATATAACGTATATAGAAGAAATCACAAATAAATTAATATTAAATATTCTTCTGAGTTTCTCTTTCTTCCGTAAGTTTAACCTTATGGTTTTCACACTGTTAAACTGATTGTGAAACTCAAAAATACCCACCACCTCACTACCTAATGGCTGCAATCGGACTGCTTGCTGACTCTTTCAACGCACAATACGTCACAGCCCAGAGGACTATGATTTTCTGATACCTTCACATGGCCTTGAGCGCCGTGTCTCTGGCAGAGGGGTTACGATTTTCAGAGTGGTGCAGGGAGAGGCGCGAATAGAAGAGAAGCCCATATACCTTCCCATGCTCAGAGAGTTGGGAACGGGGAGATTCCTCTACGGCCTACGCCTTGAGAGACATGTGACCCCGAGGTCGAACTCTACGCTGTCAGCTGAATCGCCATCACCTTCACAGTGCTGTTGTCCCGACTCAATCGCGTGAGGTAGAGAATTTAAAGACGACTTGCAGATGAATGAATTACATTAAGAATAAATCACGTCTCTGCCAATGGCATTAAATTTACAGAAATTCCGATTTATGATTATTCCCCTTTATACGACATGAAAAACCGGTCCGTTCCCACATTGGACAGATTCCGTTTTATGCTGTGTAATATACCATATAACCACGGGTCAGAGGAATTTTCCGGTTAAGGTAGGTTTCCGGGTTGTACAGGATCCGGTTTAGACACATTTTACTGTATATATTTTTTCTACTCCCATTGTAGATTTCTGTCATTTGATAGCTGCAACCCGTTGAATAATGATTCTTATTAAGATACAGCTTTCATTATCATACTTTTTCGATTAATAATCGTCCAAAACAATCAACTCCAGTTTGCTTCTTAGTTCATCAAAAGTACTGAAAGATAAGTCATTTAATCTTGCAATGTTTTCTTTTGCACTTTCTTCAACTGTAGCAAGCTGATACTCGTTTTTTTAAACGAAATTTCTTTTCTTGAGGACTTTCTCCGTAGGAAGTGCTTGGGCGATTAAAGTAAGCAGGACAATTAGACAACAAAGAAGGCATAACTTCACGAGACTGTCATGTACGTTTTAAAGGAAGACTGATTTTTAGTCCATTGTCACAATAGAACACTGAATTCTTCTCAATTTCCCACGTTTGCAAAAGCAATTCACAAAGCTGAAAGTAAACACTGAACTTAGCAACTAACACAGTTCACATTTTATCATAATTCCCTCACCTGGGGACCCCTTATTCCTCATTCCCCTTATTCACCATGATCCTCACTATTTCAACAACAGGCCACATCTACATAATCACAACTCGAAAGCTACACGTGCAACTCAACGTACTCAACTGGATCGCGTCAACTCGAACAAGTCGGCCTTCTCTAGCCGCCATATTGACTTTCAAAAACTCCACTGCGCAGGCCTTGTATGTCTAGGTGGAGTTGCCTTTGATGATTCAACGTCATCTTTCTTGAGAAAACAATAATACACAAATTATCATTGAAAATGGACAATACAAATCTACTTACTTAATTGTTTTATTAGGGGGTGATTTGTCGCTAATTTAAGGCATTCAGTAGAACTACACCGAGTTTTTAGAAACCCTTCTATTGAACAATGGATATTTTACTATTTCCTGTCACAAGTAACTCATCCACTTCCACAAATTAAGCGCTCGCCATTCCATAGTCACCTTTTCACATGAAAATTGTTGGATTCTAATTATTGCATTATCGTTCGGTAACTGATTTTTTCGCGAAACCTCCACAACATGGTTTTTCTTTAATGGCTCCAAATGTTTTGATTGAAACTTGTCCTCTGTGTAAACAGATCTTAAAACATGATGCACGAGCCAATTTTGTTGAAATCTATGTTTTTTGCGAAAAATGGAAGTTTATTTTTTTCGCGTCTGTCCGCTAATAGAATATTGAAGACAGAATTTTTTTCTTAATGAAATCTGTTGCTCAAAGAGATCTTGAAATAAAAAACTGTCTGCAATTTTTCGAAATTATGACAAGTTTTCGCGTAATTTTGTCTGAAATACAGCGAATTTTCAAAAAGTAATTTTCTCGAAAAGGCTCAAAATTGTTTTCTAAGTTTTCTCCTCGTAGTATGTGTCGAAGGACTGTACAAAATTGGTGCTCTTCACATTTTTTACTATCTCTGTATTTTCGAAAATTGCAAAAAATTAACATCGCAAAAGTATTACAAAATCGAAGATAGATATTTTTGTCTTCAATGAAATCTGTTCTTAAAAATAACATCTTTGAAAAAGATCTCGTACAGTTTTTTGAAAAAGGAGTTGTTTGCAGATTATTATTGCTTAAAGTTCTCCTGCTTCATTCGACTACATCCCTACCAACGGTTCCTCTCTCCAATGTTATAGTACCAATTTACGAAGAAAATATTTTCTCAAAAATGGTATCAAATTTTTTCTTTAAATTTTTCCGCGGAAACAGAAAAAGACGCTTACAGAAGGGTACGTGTGTCTTTTTCGTTGAACTCACTAAATTTTCAAAAATTGCAAAAGTTAGAAATAATGCGAGAAAGTATGTGCTGTTGAATCACATCTAGTTCGTTACCGGTGCCCGACAATAAGATATATTCTGTCGGAAATTCGCCATTTTCGGCGCACGATTAAATTTTTTTTTTCTTACGAAGTAAGGGTGAGAAAGTAAAATTAGATATGTGCTTATATTATTGGTAATTGTTAATGTGAGCAATTCTGAAATAGGTTTTTGTAGCTATCTTCTTTGCAAGTAGTTATTATTCAATTATTATCTAATTTGCAAAATTGTAATGTCTACTTTGTAGAATACCTAGATTGTAATCACGTTGAACAATAAATTGATTCCATAGCTTAAAAATGTACATTTTTCAGAACACATTTTTACATTAGAAAAAAACTAAAGATCTTTATTATTTAAAGATAGTTATGTTATTATTTTAAAACAGAAGAAATATTAAATATATATATTTCACTTTGTATTTTTGCCATTTACAACTAGGTTTTGTCGACATCTTCAGATACAGATACATTATTTCTCCTGATGAATTATATAGTAATTTGGTATGATACCTTACTATTAATTCTTTCAGACCAAAAAAGTTTCTAAAACAAATGTCACCACAGATTTTCCACCTTTCTCCACTCCACAGACAAAACATAGCCTTCCCCACTCCCATTGACCTCCATCAATCTACTATATCGCTAACAATGGATCCTCTTTCTAACATTATAGTACCAAAAGCTTCATCCAAGTCAAATTCATCGTCATGTGTCTAATCAATTATAAAATATTACAATATAATTCATCACAAGAAATAAGAAAGGTATTTATGTTTCTGTATTCCATACTCAATTTTTAATAATTTAATTGAAAGCAAAAGTATAATCATAAGTTTAAACTATTTTTTCTGTATCTTTCCTTTCTTTTTAGACTAAAGAAATTCAAAAACAAATTATGTGTAACTAATGATTTTGTAATTGTAGAAATTTAGATATATCTGTATCTGAAGATGTCAACAAACCTCGTTGTTCATGGCAAAAATACAAAGTGAATTATATATCTTTAATATTTCTTCTGTGTTTTAACCTAACAATACAACCGCCTTTAAATAATAGGGATCTTTAGTTTTTTTAATGTAAAAATGTGTTCTAAAAATTTACATTTTTAAGCTATGAAATCAAAAATCAATAATATATTCTCTTTTATGATAATCTGTTTTCATTGATTCTACTTCACATTCACATTTTTATTATTCTTATTTTCTTACAAATATTTAAGGAGTAAGAAATTTTGCTTATTGGAATTTTTCAAGTCACACAAACTTTCAAAAGGTTTTTTTTCCTTCCTTAAATCCTTTTGACATGAGAATCATGTGATTAAACATATATAAATTGTTATTAACATACTTTATATGTATACAAACATGCTTACAATAATCATCATCATTATAACTGCAGAATGTTAGACCTATGTTAGGTAGTCTGTTTTCTACTTTTGTGGATCACGTTCCTCATGGTTTTGGTTTTGTTATCAGCTTCAAAAATTCTGGCATGCATAGAGTTTGCTTTTGCTTTCTTTCAAAGCTGTTCTTTATATCCTCAACATCATCATGAACAGCAGAATAGTAGGTCTGGTGCCTGATCCTATAAGAGACAGTAGATCTGGTGATTATTCCTCCAGATGTTCTTGAGCTATCCTACTTTTGTTGGGTCTTCCTATATTTCTTCCCCCCAATGGGTATATACATTAAAACTGCTTTAGGAAATCTTTCCTCTTGCATTCTTCACACATGTGAAAGCCATCTCCTCTGGTTCTCTTTAATGTCATGCTCTATATTTTTTTTTTATTTTGAGTTTTTCTTTTGATTTCAGTGGTTCTCTGTCAATCTAACATGTAATTTCTACCAGGTGCCTGAAAAATCTCATATGGGTGGCTTCTAATCTCTGACAGTCTTTTTGTTTTAGGGTCCATATTTCTGATTGGCTGACATGTTATTCTTAGTTTTGTCTCTGCTGTCATATCTCTTTCAAAGTTTTTCTTGATTATTCCATTTACCCCATTATGTTTTTGAATTTTTATTTCTTGCTCTTCTGAATTTTGACCAATGATATTTCCTAGATACATAAATTTTGCTACTTGTTTTATTATTTTTCCATCTATAACAATTTTAACTCTTCTTATTTCTTTGCCTTGGAATGCTATAGCTTTAGTCTTATTTGTCCAGATTTTCATGTTGAATGATAAGGCTATTTTATGAAGTTTATTTGCTGCCCTCTGTAAGCCATCTTCTGATTCCATTATTAGGATCATGTCATCAGCATAGAGAATTGTTTGGACCATTTGTCTTCTGTTTTAATTTATACCTGTTTTAACTTTTTGTTTCCTCTTTTGGATCATGTGGTTGGCATATATGATAAGGAAGCATGGTGATAGCCCACATCCCTGTCTCAGTCCTCTGGTTGCTGTATGTACATGTTGTCACTTCTGTTTTTTTATCTTTTCTTTTTGTGTTCTTGCTTTTTTTATTTTTGTTGTTATTATTATAATCTGATCCCTCCTTCATCCCTTTGGGGTTTCCGAAATGGCTGTATTAGAATCCCCTTAGGCCAAAACATTTCCTCTTCTACTCTTTCCGCTTCTTCTAATGGTGTCCCAACTTAGGAGGCTTTGTTATAACCTAGCATTTTTAACTCTTCACATCTGCTTCCCTTTAATCCTTTCTTCTCTAAAAATTGTACTATGTTCTCAGTCTTTGTGTCACTGTGCAATTTACCAATGTACAACCGTTTGAATCTAGTTCCCATCTTTATTATCTTCATTGTTCCCTATTATACAGTTATTTCTGTTGCTAAAACTTTTTCTAGTTTGTGAAAATTCTGTCTGATTTGATTGTTGCTGTTGTATTTTGGTAAGGTAAATACTGTTTCGGTTATTTATCTCTTTCTTATTTTTCTTTGTTGTTTTCTCTGGAGAGTTGTTTATTTGTCCTTGTTCTTCAGTGTTCTCATCTTCCTTTTCATTTATGTCATCTTCGACCATTCCCTTATTTCCCTTTTTGTCTTCTTTTGACGTCATGTCTGTTATTTACTTATTTCAGGAATTTCATTGCTTTTGTCTTTCCCTTCTTGTCCTGCATGTTTCATGAGTCCGGGTGAGCATTCTTCTGTTTAGGTGTCTTGATTACACTTTCTCTTCCTTTTGTGTCAGTATATTTCTTTGCTCAGTTCAGTTACTTTCCTGTTAACTTAGATTGTTCTTTAATATTTCTTTTAACTCTTGACCTATCCAATGTTTTATATCTACTTTCAGAAATGTTAATGTTTTTTGTATATCTTCTATGCACTTTTTGAATTTGTCTCTTTCCTTGTTTCCTTGTAGTATGTTCTTACAGTCCTGACACAACCATATCAGTTTTGTTGACATCTTCTGTAATGTTTTTATAACCCCTTCTGTGCATTTTGCGTGGAAGCTATTCTTGCATTTACAGCCATGCCTAACATCACTGTTCGTTATAGATTCTGCTGCTCTTATAGATTCTTGTAAGTATTGTAATGTGCTGTGTATTTTGATCCAAGGGTAGTTTAATAGAAACCAAGCACTGTGTTCCTGTAATCTCATAACTGTTTTGACATTGGGTAGTAGTTTAAGACTAGTTTTCTGCCTGGTTTGATGATCATTTTTACAAAGGGACATGCAGTATTAAGATGATTATTTAGAATATTAAAAAATTGATTCTACTTGTCATTTAAGTTTCCTCCAACATATACTTCAGACCAATGTTCTTGAAAGAATATTATTTCTAGATTAATTTAGAACTGCATTTATCTCTCATATAGTGGAATTAGTGAGTTTCTAGTTGATAATCTAAAATGTCAATGATCTGAGCATTATGGTCTGATATGTGAAAAATAAATGTTTGAGGTTTGAACCTTCATCTCTCATCATTATATTATAGTTGATTATAATACAATCAATAGTTGAACTAGACAAAGGTGTTACTCATGCAGACCCTATGTTTACATCATCAAGATTGAAGGTTGAAGGAAGAAGAGAGAAGTCGATTAATGTTTGGTTATTACTATTTATATTTAAATCATCTACAATTATTATTTTACTCTTATTTCCTACTGTGAGTCTAATCAATAATTCTTCCAATTTGAAAGAGAATTCAACCTTGTTTGAGGAAGGTGAACTAAAGATTCCTTTTATTTTTAACGATTCACTGAAGGAGCGCATTCATGTCTTTGGTATTGTTCAACTGCAAATTGCTCAGCATTGCAGTCATGTCTGTCTACATGCTTAAGAACATCCTCTTCTGTAAATTCACTTTAGATCATGAGTTAGTCCTATTTTTAGAGCTATTAACAATTCTTTACATCAGTACAACAACAAAAAACAACACAATACCCACATTCAGCCAAAATTTACAGCAAATGCTAATAATAGATTATAATATCCCTGTCTTCCCCATAATCATAATATACACTTTCCTGGAAAGTTAAATTAATCAGTTTATTGAAACAGATTTAATCACAGCCAAAAATCAAAATAAATAAGAAGTAAAACAAGCTATCAAATAAAAAGAATGGATGTAGTCAAATTCTCCTTTGTAAACTGAACAATATCACATTAGAATATCTTGCCTGTGACATTTTCTTACTGAGTGTTGGGTTGCAACAAAATGATAGGGAATAAATCAGTAGGAAAATTGGAGGAAATATCTAGTGAAGCATAAAACTGTAGATAAATGTAGAGTACGTAATCTAAAAAGAAGAGAATAAGTATGTTTCATAAATTTAGAAAGTATGCAATACAGTGCAGTGAAATGGTGAAAGTGAATTTTCTCCTCTTCTTTTTATTCCCCTCATTGTTTTGGCTCTGTTAATCTGCTTTTTCTGTTTGCTAAGCTATTTTAATATATATGATATTTTCTGTGCTGATGAGAGTACCGAGTGTTAGAATAGATATTAATTATTCCCTTTGTATAATATTAAATTATTTGCCACATAAATATAGCACAAACTATCTATGACAAGTCAAGATAGTATACTTGTATAATATTTAATATGAATTTCATACTAAATAGAATACAGAAAATTTTAGTATATTTACAGCAGAAAATAATATTATACAACACAATGCATATTAATTTTGTATGTGGCAGTGCAAAGAGACTAAAATAAAAAAGAATACTTTTTTAAAATTTAAAAAAACACATAATTAAAACATATATTTCACATCAAGAGATAATTATTGCAGTAAATTTAATTCTTAATAACACCATTTTTAAGTTCAATGATGTAATCTATAAACAGACTGATAGTGCAGCTGTCGGAGGTGTATTAAGCAGTTTTTGCTCTATTATAATGCAAAAACTAAAATGTGATATTTTATCAAAATTCAATGTTAAGTTTTACCATAGCTATGTCGGCAATATGTTTATTATTCTACAGCAAGATCTCGTCGATAATATCTCTTTGGAGTTTAATAACATCCATCCTAAACTGAATTTACTATCGAAAGAGAAATAGATAACAAAATCAATGTTTTAGATGTTACCATCATTAAGAATAACAGTCACATGAAAACAAATAAGTTCAGAAAACCCACATTTGCAGGCAAAGTGCTTAATTACTTGTCCTCCCATAGAAAGAAGACCAAAATTGGAATTACTCATAATCTAGTTGATTGCACAGTCAAGTTAGCTGATAAGGAAAAATCATTCCTTTAACTTAAAAATAGTTCAATCCATTTTAAGAAACAACAATTATCCTAATGCTGTTATGATAAATTTATCTTTAAGAGAATAAAGCTTCTTGATTCACATTTCAAACCAATATCAAAAGATTAAAATACTGCTGAGATTAAATGTTTATCATTACCTTTCGTTCCCACAATTAATTATAAATTAGAACAGGTTTTGCAAGAGAAGTACCACTGTAGACAAAGTTCATAATAAAGTCTGTGGTCAGAAATGTCAAAGAGTATACTTCTTTGAATAAAGTTAATGTTGTATATGGCATTGACCCGGAGATATCCACGCTTAGTTTCTGAAACTTTAGAGATTAAAATAAAAAATTCCATTAATACTGCTGTAGAGAGTAATCATTTTACCAAAATTTACAATGCTTTGCTGCACAGAGGTCGAACATAGAAAAAGTAGTTCCCCCTTCTCTTCACTACTTTCATATCCTGCCCCTCTCCTTTCTTGTTTTAAATTCCCCTGACTATCATTCTTCTGTTACAACAGTTCTGTTACAAGAGCTCTGTTACAACAGTTCGGTGGACCTCATCTCCTTGGAAGAATTTAAGTTAGCATTAAAAACAATGAAAAACAGGAAGGCATGTGGCCCTGATGGTATTAACATGGAACTTTTAAAATATGCAGGACCTATCTGTGATTTTAGGTTGCTTCATCTGTACAATGAATGTTGGAAAAGCTATAAAACACCTAATAGCTGGAAAATGACGGAGGTTATATCTATCTTTAAAAAGGGTCAAAGAAATGAGTGCGGGAACTATAGAGGTATTAGTCTCATGAATGTCGCTTATAAAATATTTGCAAAAATAATTAATACCCGATTAAAAATCATTACAGAAGTTAAATTACAAGAAGAACAATCGGGATTTCGGAAAGGACGCTCATGCAGTGACAACATATTTAGTATCAAAAGGATTTTAGAAAAACGACGAGAAGTCAATATGGAGACCCATTTAGCCTTTATTGACTTCGAGAAAGCCTTCGACAGTGTGGATCGAGTCAAATTGTGGAATGTAATGAGTAAAAGTGGCTATCCTGAACACCTAATAAATACCATAAAAAGTTTATATATGGGCACAAAAATTATAATTAACACTGGTACGAAGAAAACTGAAGAAATTTTGACAAATGGAGGACTCAAACAAGGATGTAGTTTATCTCCAACGCTATTTAATATATATGTAGATGATCTTATTAAAAAATGGAAATGTATGGTGGGTCCTGGAATCCAGTTAAAGAAGAACAAACATCTAAATGTTATTCTTTATGCAGATGACATAACAATACTGCAAGAAAGTGAAGACGAATTACAAAAAGCCGTATACAAACTACATCTACTGGGAGGGCTCGAATATAATCTCCGGATATCAAAAAAGAAAACAAAGGTTATGGCCCATTATGGTAAACACCCCGTTCGCTCAAAAATAGTAATTGACGATACAGTAATCGAACAGATTTCTAATTTCAATTATCTTGGTTGCGAGATCAGTTATGACAGAGATAAAGACATAGAGAATAAGACCAATAAATTTCAATCACTATGTGGCATAATAAACCGAACACTTCAGAACAAAACAAGGAAAGACACCAAAATAAAATTTTATAAAACAATGGCTGCTCCAGTTCTCATGTATGGAAGTGAATCGTGGATAGCAAAAGAGAGAGATAAAAGTAAAATCCAAGCAGCGGAAATGAGATTTCTCAGGAAAGTTAAAGGCTGCATAAAACAAGATCACATAAGAAACGAAGATATCCGTAAAGAACTGGATATATATAATATAAATGAAAAGATAGAGGAATACAGAGAATCATGGAGACATCACATGAAGAATGGGTGAAGAAAGAATTCCACGCTTAGTGATGCAATACCGACCGAAGGGTAGGAGAGATGTCGGGAGGCCCAGAAAGAGATGGAGCTGAAGTGCAAGTGAAGACGGAACAGGCATTCATGCCTAATCCCTGAAAGGAAGAAGAAGAAGAAGAAGACTATCATTCTTTCAACCACTCTCACCAACGTAATGAACTTGTTTTTGTCCATCTAGTAACACAGTTTACTGTATCATAATGTTATTATATAAACAATTTGTTTTGAGAGCTCTCATTTGTCTGGTAAGTTCTCACCTGTCATAATTTCTCAATTTCACGATTGTACTATAAATAATTTTAAACTTTTCACTATATATTTTTATCATTCAATTTGACAGCCTGATGGTGGGAACAACAATCCCCGAAACTTTGAACATTAAGCTTATGAAATAAATTATGTTACAAAATTTATTTGTCTACAAATATGGATCCTAATTCTTTCACAATATATAATTGATTAAAAGAGAGACTAAATAGGTGAAATAAAAAATAATACTAATAAAAAGAAAAAAAAATTGTATGAAATTAGCTTGAAGCCTGGTCTGGGTCCATCCTTTCAGACCATTGTTCATTTTTGGGATGTCAAACGTGGAAAAGAAGGGATTAGAAATTTATATAATTTATATTGACTTATATAAATGTTTATGATGTATATATTCTTCTGTATTGTAGAATGTATTGTTTAACAGGAAAGCGTTCAGTTTACTTTTAAATGTGTGTATTGAAAGTAGGCTTTTACATTCCTTACGGAGTTTGCTATATAGTTTAATGCCTTCTACGAGTCTCTGCCTTTATTTGTAGAAATTGTTGTGTATTTGCTTTGAGAGTAATGTTTGTGTGATCTGCAAGTATTACTATTTTGTTACTTTGTAGTCAGAGGCATGTTGTTAATAAATAAAAGAAACAGTGTACATTCTAAGATTAATCATCTGTTACTCCATAATTTATCATTCTAGGATGGGACAATTCATGTTGAAATCTGTTTATCTAATATGCTTGGATGTGTCAAATGGATAGTGATTTGAAAGATAAGATTTAACACATTGATATACAATGCCTATAATTCTCAAAGTTACAAGTTTTGGTAACAATATCTGATGGTCAATAACATCAACTGCTTTTGATAAATCTAGAAACAAACCATTGGGAATTTCTTTCTGATTTAGAGCATCAAGTATGTCATTTAGAAAGGAGATGATGGCTGTGTCTGTAGATCTTCATTTGAATCCATATCGAGCCTCTCAGCAATAAATTATTTGAAATTAGAACATTTAGATATATTTTGTAAAGATATGTGTAATTTATATTTATGTATGTGTCTCATATATTTCTGAGTTTCCTAGAATTTTTTTAAAATCCAGATAATAATGATATTGCTCTGTAATTCATGAGATTGTGAGTGCTGCTTTTTTTGTATTGGTTTAACTTTTGTTTTTGATTTCTGGAAAGATGCCTGTCATATAAGAGTGGTTAGAAATGTAAGTGGCTTTATTGGGTACAATATGATGTGGTATATTTAATGAAAGAGTCAGGGATATTATGCAGTCCTGCAGAAAATTTGCTTTTCATTTGATTTATGATTTATCATATTTCTGAGGTTGATGTTTCAGTGATATAGAGTATGGAATTTTCATTGGTGTTGTGCAGTTTTTGAATTGCATATTTATATAATTTTACAGAGTTTCAGTGGGTTAATTTTTCTCCAATTTTTGAGAAATGTTCATTGAATGTGTGTGCTACTTCCTGTGGGTTATGTAGAACATTTTTTTAGTGAAATTCAATTATCTTTGTGTGTCTTTTTGTTTTTAGAGTATTTTTTGCAATGTTCTACTTTGCTTTTGATTTATTTTGTGCTTTGGCTTTGTGTTTAGCATTCATTAACTGTTTGGCTTGTTTAATTACTTTCTTCTGAATACTTTTGTATGTTTTGGGGAAACGAATTGCATCTCAAGCACCAACCAGTCCATTAGACATCACCCCATCATGACTACAAAATTTTAAGAGAGACATTAACATTTATAATTGTAATTTCCTGCACAAATTTTGCACAAACATACCAAATATCTGTTTTGCTGCAGTTATACCAAATATCTCTTTTGCTGCAGTTATATAAAAAAAAACTCCTATATTACCCACCATTTTGTAACAAGCAATGACATCTGAACTACAATTTTTGTGAAGGATTGTTTTTTGCACATTGTGTTTTCTTTCACATGATATTTTGATTCCTTTGGTTATTGTATAATAACATATCGTGGTGTTACGTATAATTTTTATCTTTAATTGTTTGTGTATGCTTATGAATGAATATGTAAATCCATGCGTTTCTTTAAGGGTATGTTTATAGTTTACATTTCCATATTCTGCCACAAGGCAATATATTGTCTCTATCTATCTATCTATAATAATATGTACATTGGATTTTTCTTTTATTCTGAACTAGGAAATCAAAAATCCTTTGATTAAATAATTTATTATAATAAAATACTATCACAAAATGCTTGCTAGTCTCTTCCAGTACCTCTTACCTACAACATAATCCTATCAAAAATTGATTTAATTTATGCTAAACCTATTCCTAGAACATCCAAATAACCTCATTTATTCTTTGTATATTAAAGCCTTCTTCATAAAACTGGCTAGGGCTTGAATTAATATTTACCTTAAAATTGACATTCTCACCCACTGTTACTAGATGAAAATCATTTTATTCCCAAATAGTGCTTGCCTTAGGACAGCACAACCAGAAACACGAGGGGTCCAAGTACATTTTTGGACCCCTCTGGGCCAACCTTTCTAGTATAGTATGGCATATTATATTAAGAAATATATATAACTTACTACAAGTAGAATGAAATTATTTCTTTAATGGTACAAATAATAACTGATTTTATGTTGATCCATTTTCAGGGTTGCTATTAGATACAGGGA
Organism: Teleogryllus occipitalis; assembly: GCA_011170035.1. NCBI lineage: Eukaryota > Metazoa > Arthropoda > Insecta > Orthoptera > Gryllidae > Teleogryllus > Teleogryllus occipitalis. Next base: position 459,526 of record BLKR01000166.1, on the reverse strand, counting down.
CCCTCTTCCCCACATCAATTATCAATTCTCTAAATTGTCAGCATAAAAAAGAGGGAAATCAGAAACTGATCTTATTTAATTATATAAGATACCAATCTTTTTTCTTTTTTTCCTAGGGCTTTTATCCAGCCGATAGCCGGTTGCCCTTTACGTCACGAAGTGACGCATATTCGACCATACACTAGACAAACACTTGCGGGCTCCTCTGATCTGGGGTCAGCAGAACGCGAGGCCCTCCGCGACAACACACACAAAGTCAAGGGACAAACAGCCATGCCCAAGGCGGGACTCGAACCCGCGACCCTTCAGACCATAGCGCTGAGTCGGTACTCGCTCTTAGCCACCTCGGCCATCCAGGTCGGCTACCAATCTTATTTACACAAATAAAATGTATTAATACGTAGGGCTACTGTCACCTTCCAAAATTTTCAAAAAGTCAGAATTTTAATGTTTAAAAAATACATGCTTACTTTTACACATATAAAATATTTATTATTATATTATTCAATATATGTTAAATTTAGTATTGTTCTCTTACTATGATTCTTTCATACAAATATTTCACATAAACTTGCATTAAAGATTTGTAATCTAAATTTTTACAAATATGCTTTTTATAATTTTTAAATAACAATTATTAAAAACCACCTTTTAAAATTGCTTCACAAATCCCATTTTGTAACTGACCCAGAAATGTAAAATTATTTCAACCTCTGTTGCTAATTGGGTAATTTGAAAATAACATGATAAATGTACATGTCTTCTTAAATTAGTAGCCATTTATCTTCACATCGTTTTTAAAAGGATTGGTAATTTTACACTTGTTAAATTTTTTTTGGGGGGGGAAAAACTTATTTTACAAGAATCAGTGGTGATTCTTTGTTAGAAAAAAAATTATTTAAAATAATTATTTCTACCTTTATTTCAATCCATCTTAAGAAAAGGTATGTATACTAATAGTTCAACCAATCTCTTCAGTTTCCTTAAGTGTATGCTGTTGTAAAAAAACATAAAAAATGTTTTCTCAAAAGTTAATAAATTCAATTTCCCCACAAATTTATCAGTAAAAGAGAAAAAACCCAAATCCGGGGGAGGGGGGGGATTACCGTAACCAGGTGATACTGTTCTTGCTTCACTTTTCTTACAATATAATTCTAATGGTCTTATTTTTCCAGACAATCATTTCAAAGAAACCAGCAAGCAAATTCCCAACGCTTCAACAACATCCCCTAGTAGTAATCGAGATACAATGTAAACGTTTTTCCTACTCTCCGTTCACCGCGCCACCGCCACAAAATGGTTACACGCTCACTCAATAGATGTCACCACTAACTGCGCAAGATCTCGATCAAGTTTCACAAATTGCACAAATTTCATAAGTTTGGTCCCTTTTCTATTTTTTCATTGCTATCTGTTTTGGATGAAAATATTGTTTCAACTATTGCGCACTTTATATAATAATAACAACAACAACAACAACAATAAATAATAATAATAATAATAATAATAATAATAATAATAATAATAATAATAATAATAATAATAATAATAATAATAATAATAATAATAATAAAACAATGTAATTTACTAACTCAAGACATTTTTTCTAATATTGTATATGGAAAAATGTTTTTATTTGTTAATCATTATATAATTCATTATTTTCGTTAATTTCACAACTGTAACCCTCATTTAAATTTGATTTCTATTAGTGTTCTTGTTTTTCTGCCAATCAAAATTTACGGTTACTACCACGATATAATACTATGGTTACTTCCTTACGCTATGGTTTCTACAATTGTGGAAAGGTTGCTACCGATGGTTTTACCACCATGGTTACTATGTCTTCCTTTCGCCATGATTGCTACCTGTTATGTCCAATTAAAACTTCAGCAGAAGGAAGTCGAGAACCACATTTTCCAAACGAGCAATGGACACTGAGAAAGAAAAGTTGAAACTTCTTCATTGTGTGATCAGAGGGTAGTAATCATCAGTAATATACCTACATTATTTCCCGGGCAAAAATGCGGTGAATAGAGATAGCTCCATCTTACTGACGTATCTCGAATATCAACTTTCAGTCACAGTTTAAAATAAATTGTCAATTAGTATTTTTATATTTATTTTTCAAATTTCATATTTGCTGCAATATTATGTAGTAATAAATTATTAGCACTATTTCACCCTATTATCACCCTTTGGTGATGACCTCAGGCTGTCGGAAGTAAATAATATTTCGCTTATAAAAGACCTTTTATGGTACTGTGACCACACATCTTCCATTTTTACACTTCTTTCAAAATGTTGACATTAATTCTATCAAATGCAGCACTTATTTTGTCCGCGCAAGAACGTTTCAAGTTCAGTAAGCTTCATAATTCTTGAGTTCCCGTGTTTAACCGTTGACATGATTTATGTTCTCATTTTGTTGAGATGTTTCTCCACGAATTTTCCTGTCAAGAAGTTTGTGTTCAACACGAGATTAATTGGGAAACAAAAATATAGTTTGTCCGAGTATTACACTGAAGAAACACCCATTTACGGATTCATGAGAACGACCACAGCACGACAGTTATCTTTTTTATTATTTACTTATTTAACGTTAAAATAGTTAAACTGTTCCACATTAAGCTTATGAAATAAATTGTTGCAAAATTCGTCTGTCTATAAATAAGGACCCTAATTCCTTCACAATATAAAACAGTTAAAATATGTATGTGATCTTCTATGGAGAAGAAGTGCAATTAATGTCTCCTGAGATCAAATTTCAGAAACATCTAGTTACTAGTACATTTCCCAGTACCTAGACAAAAATGAACGGAAACAGAAGAAATATATTTTTAAAAGGTTCGTTTCATCATATAATTTAATTTTAATTAGAATAAAATTGATTTTATTTTAAATTCATAAGCGTGTTTTAAATATATCTAATCCGTGTAGTAACGAAATGTTCTTTGAGCTATTTACCACAACAAAAATCAAAGCATTACTTATTGTTTGTGAATTAAAGATAAAATACTAACTTTAACGTAATACACTGTATACTTTAACACAAATTCCATTGTAGAGCGCCCCACTTTCGCAAGCCTCGGTAGCGCAGTAGGCAGCGCGTAAGTCTCATAATCTTAAGGTCGTGAGTTCGATCCTCACCCGGGGCAATTTTTGATTCTCTCTTTTTTTTTTTTCTCCTTTTTTTGTTTCATTTTGTTAATGGCCGCGATTAATCTTCAAATTCGTATAATTTAGGCAAAAATTACTATTGTAAACCTCGTTTATTGAATACATTCTCCGTTAATGTCAACGTTTTTCACGTTGCCCACTTCAAGGCATTTCAGTCGCATTTTATTCGGAATATACCTAGGCAAAGTATATGTGCTTTAAGAATTATTCAATTCTATTACTTGGTCAATGTGATTTGAGAAACGTTATAATATATCACGAACTACATAATTAATCTGAAGGCGACACCAATTTGACATTTTATTTATCTTCGTCTTTCTAAATAACTGAACGATTTTTTACTCAGATCTGTTCTCCCTCTTATTTTCTGAAGTCGTTATCAGACCATCCTCTCCCTTGCCATTCGTTTGCGCAGATGAAATGAAGAAAACAATGTCTCATCATGATCCCCACGAAACCTGGCACTAAGACCTATTTTACAATTTCCTTTTTTGCTTTTCCTGCTGTTGTGCTGGCCTTGTTAATTGCAAAAATGTTTTCCGGCACCGGGAATTGAACCCGGGCCTCCCGGGTGAGAGCCGGGTATCCTAGCCACTAGACCATGCCGGACACATGTAGGTAGCGTAATGCTTTATATATTTACAGACCTTTTTACTTTCATTTCTTTTTTTAATTGTAAATTGTTGAATTTCATTCCGTTAATTTCTTTTAATCCATGAACTTGGATTTATGCAAAACGCAGCGTAGGCCTTCATGATTTGTGCTCAAAATTGATACATTTATCTCCTCGAAACTACGCATCTTTTATAAACGCACGAAGCAGTAGATCCTTCGAATGTGTGAACATGTGAACATAGAAATCAGAGTAAATTAGAAACTAACATCAACTAATTACACCTGTTGTCAAATCGCTCGATTAAATATAGTGTTAAAGCACTGAGTAATGTTCAAAACAGCACCCATATGGTGGACGAACAAAACACATTTCATATTTTCAATTCCACACAGTTACATATGATTTGACTAGTTTCATTTCTTATGGGTTTTCTAAGCGCGTAAACTAAAAATAAAATCGTATGTTATGAATTCGGTACTTCAATCTTTGTTGGCAGAGATGCGAACGGTAGTTCGTATGCGGATCACATGAAATGGGATAGCTATCTAGAAAATAACTACTACTTATTAAATGTGAAAAAAAATTTTTTTTTAGAAAAATAATTGTGGAATTTCAGATATTTTTAGTGACCCCATACTCGTGGCTCGTTGGTCTAGGGGTATGATTCTCGCTTAGGGTGCGAGAGGTCCCGGGTTCAAATCCCGGACGAGCCCGTAGGTTTTGCACTTTCTTTCTCATGAGAGTTCAATTATTTCATTATTGTCTTATTATGTAAAGATTTGTAAATTATATGAAGTCTATTATCGGCACCACAGCTCAGTGAGTTTTGTTCTTATTGTAATATCCGCTGTTTATAATGCACAGAACATTTCATATCCGAACATTTAAGTGTTGAACCGAATAAATCATGTATGTATAAACGAACTGGCATAGAAAAGTCCTAGGTTTACATAATAAGTCTAAGGTTTATATAATATCAACTGTGTAAACTTTTATTCACTACAAAACATTGTGGCCTTAACATTCCCTCGAGTGTCCATATCTCTGGTTTTGCTGGAGATAGAGGAGGTGCAAGAGACCGAAGTTATTTCATCGCCAGCAGCTTCGATGGCTTTGGATTAGAGATGGTAGATTTTAGCAATAGCTAAAAATGCGAAATGTTCCCAAACGCCGGAAAAAATAGTAATTGTATGTTTGATGGTCGGTGCAGTATATTTCTGAAGGTTCTCAAACTGCGTTAAAATGCGAAATCATGAACAAAGTGCGAAATGATTGTCAACCAGTGAAATGATTGTCAACCAGTGAAATAATTGCTACATTGCTCTTAATGGTTTCTTTCGTGTTCTCTGTCTAATTAGGGATGTGACGTCAACATCAACCTATCAATATTTGAAAACATTTCATTTGAGCGTGGCTGTGTTTATTAATTTATAATTAAGTTTTAATTGATAAATCAAAGTAAAAAAATAATAAAAACTATTTTTTAAAATATCCTGAAAACCTGAGCGCTCAGGGTCATGTCAAGGGGTCTCAACTTCCTCAGTGCGGAGGTCACGGGAAGAAGAGCAAGGCCATACGCCTACATCGCACGCGATATTACGAGTACTTACGCTTTTGTATTTGTGGAAGTTCGCAAACAGCGAAATATTAAATTACTTTCCCTTATTTCCTGATTTTAATGGACAAATCTAAATAGCATCGAAATAAGATATCTCAAAGGATCCTCCCTTAACAGTAATTTTCACAACAAATACTATATAGTTGTTGTTTTTTTCAAAATGCGATTTTTCAAAATTTAAAGTGCTAAGAAAAAATCACTTCGTACCTACATATTGTAGAATATTTCTTCCACTAAACTGTAAATATTTAATATATCCAAAGACTACATGTATGTCTATAAAACGCTACTCTGAAATTTCAATCAGCGGTTATTAACAAATGTAGAAACGTGACAGTAAAAAATTTACTGCTGAGAATGGGTTGAAGATTGGTTCAAAAACGAGCAGCTAAGATGTAAGTGAGTTTTCATTGGTAAATAGAACTATTCATGATTGGAATAACTTACCAATAGACCTACAATTGTGTCAATATGCCGCAACGATTACAAAATTTAAAAAAATTAAATCAATCTTATTAACTGCAGTTAAAGATTTCTTCTAAACAATAATACTACCATGGTAGTATTATTGTTTAGAAAAAATCTTTAATTTGAAAATGAATCATGGAGCCATCAGAGTAGTCCATATTGTGTGAGTGTACTATCACTAGTATTAGCAGGAGTATTATAGTATTGAATGTTACTATGTAGTAGGTTTAGAATAAAAAGTTGGTAGATTTTAATGAATTAATCTACATATAATACACTAAATGTATTAAAAACTTACAGCTGTATCTTGCCACCGGAAGTTTATTATTATTATTATTATTATTATTATTATTATTATTATTATTATTATTATTATTATTATTATTATTATTATTATTATTATTATTATTATTATTATTATTATTATTAAGTGAGGTTTCCGTGTAAGTAAAGACAGGATGAACTGAAGAGAATAAATGATAAATTAACAAGTTACCGTACAGTAGATATTTTGTTCTTTCGTAAATTTACTGTTTCGAAAACAGATGTGTTTCCTTCTACAGGTACATTTCTCAAGCTAAACACAATAAAACTTAGACAATTTCTTTTAAATTCAATATAACAAGTACGAACACGAAATGCAGGTGGGCACCCTTTCTTTTTCAGAACGAATGCCTAATTAAATAGAGGCGCAAACTGTTAATAATACAACGTGGGAAAACTTCCTCTCTACGGGTTGTGAAATCAGGGTGGGGTGAGAGTTACTGCGAGAGAACGCCGGGGGAACAGAAGCGTGGAAGGTGGAAAGACGGGTGGAAAGTGTTGACCGGGGGAGGGGGGGCAGCAACGGTTCCAATCACGAAGTGGAAGTGAATAAATGAAGCTGATATAGCGAAATTTACTTTATGTACTAAAAATTGATGTTCATTTGATTGGAAATTGCTTGATAAAGATTCCAAGTTAGTATATTTACTGACAAGAGAGGAAAATGTACATTTTCATTGAAAACTGGCCTGTGGTAATTAGTTCTGTTTTTTAACGAAGTGAAAGAATAATTCATTAGTAACGATTGTTTGCAACGGAAGACGCTCATTATGATGATGGTTTAGAACTATTCCACTCGTGAAATTAAAACCAATAGTGTTTAAATGTATGTACAAAATGCCCCAATCAGGGCGGTCTCAAAAAGTTTATCGCTTTTTCTATCCGATTTTTCATACCGCTTCTCCGTACTGTCCAATCGTAAACTGTGACTCGTCTATCGTATGAGGCGGAATACATCGATTGCTGTGTAATTGCTGTGTAAATTGCCCCTTTATAATACATCGATTGCTGTCCAATAAACCGCGTAGGAACTATAACACAACCTCTTTGATGTTAACACAGTTTTCAGTTATTTGGCGCATTTTGGAACTCTTCTGGACATAATTTCAGATTCATTCATGGAACAGTCCTATTAAATACCACTCGTGCTTTGGAAATTCTCAGATACATCCCCGAGTCGGTGATTTATCCGCAACTTCCAAAGCACTCGTGGTATTACTTATGATAAAATATTCATTCACCATTACCGATTATACCACTACTAGAGCTATTCTAATTATTAGAAATGTGTCCATTTTTTTAAATTTTAATTTCATTGTTGAACAAATTTACAATATTTAGATACTTATAATTATGAATGCCATACAAATATAAAAATTTGGATGGACATAGAAGGAGAAGTTCGAGTATTTCCAACCAGGCGAAGAGTACGACAAGGAGATACCAACTGCCAAAACATTTTACTAGTCTTTAAGAAGAAGTCTTCAGACGACTAGATTGCAATATAAACGATTCAATATAAAAATATACGGGAGAAACAACGAATATGAGATTTGTTGATGATATTGCAATCTTTGCCACCTCCAAAAATAAACTGCAACATATGCACCAAGAATTTCACACAGAAAGCAAGAAGGTTGAATTTCAAATAAACTTTAACAAAACAAACATTACGATGAATCATAATAAACTCCTAATATCAATTGAAAACAATCAAATAGAGCATGTTACAAAATATTATGTTACATATTGTGTTACAATATTATGTTGTGTTAGAATATTATGTTGAGTTAGAATATTATGTTACAAACACTTAATAGAACTATACGTTTTGGACAATAAGACAGAAAAAGACGTCAGCTCGAGAATAACCCGTACTTGGAAAAAGGTTTGGAGTCTTGCATTTATACTACTGAACTGTACAACAGAAATAGAACTAAAGAAATAAATTACAGTCTCATGCATACTACCCACACGAATATTCGGTTGCAAGACCTGGTCTTTTAACATTAGGGCAAAAAATGAAACTGGATAGGTGTTAAAAGAAAATCACGAACATATCACTTAAATACCATACATCCAACAAGTCATCGGAAATAAGAGAAAGATTCCAGATACAATTCAAGAAGCAGAAATGCTAAAATGGAAATATCATCAGGCAAAAAGAAAACCAATGCAACAATGTTATGGAATCCAAGAGCAGGCTGGAGACGCAAGAAAACAAAATAAAAGATGTCAGGGCACTTTAAAAGAGGCGACAGGATCCAAATGGACGCGACTAGCTCTGAATTGGACAGACTGGAAATTATAAATAAAATGAAAATCATTTACAATTGTTAAAAAATATAATTAAGACTTATTAAATTAAGGTTAGCTCACTTAAGAGACAGTTCTATATTTTAGAATAAAGATTAAAAGTATAAAAATATATTAACAGCCTTGTAAAAACCTTGTAAACTATAAAGGTAAAATTTGTTTATTCTCAGGATTGCCAATCCAACTATATGAAAAAAATTACTGTACAGCTCATAAACCTGTATACAGGAGTCCAATTGTTCATAAGGAACCTGTAACGGCTAAAAATAAATAAATAAAATACAAAATGTAATATCTAAGAGAAAACTCGTTAGTTTTAACTTCTTGGCTCCTACAGAGGCCCTTCGCGATAAAAAATTTTCATTGGTCAATAAATCTTATTTTACACTCTGGTAAGCACTGTCATTCTAAAAAATACTTGCGTAGTTCGCTTTCATGAACCCTTGAATATGAGGAACCCTACAATGGCGTAGCTAGAATGCGGAGGCCATTGGGGGCCATTGGGGGATGTTTAAATGGTGCCCCTAATTGCGATTGCCAAACGTGCAATCAGGAGTTTGAGATCTGATTAACACTTGTACGCATTACATTTTAAATTAGATGTACTAACAAGTAATGAAATCATTCTTCATTTTATATGACCGTGTTTTTAATTCCAGGACCCTTTTTCTGAAAATAAATTCTTAAATTAAAATATATTTCGGGTTGAGTGAGATGAACATTATTGAAACTTATATAACCCCCAAAAACTAAATATATGTACCGAATAATATTAAATATAATACCGAATAGTACTAAATATATTTTCCGAATATATTCCGTAAAACACAAATAACGCAAGTTGTCCGTAACGTTACCAGTTTTACACTGCGGAGATAACAAACGATTGTTTTTCTTTTAAAGAATTCGGGCTCTTATAGCGCCGTAATGTCGGGCAAGTAGCACAGGCGATTGCCAAGGGCGAAAACATAGATGAAGTTGCGAACACACTGTGAATACCCCGTCTCTCGAACACGAATATTCTTTGTTGTTAATTGAAACATAATCTCTCACATGTAGTTGCAACAAAACCTGAAATTAATATTATGGGAACGAACAATATTTTTTAACATTCTTTTACAACAAGATAACTTCAAAACATTTCTGAACAGAAACACACTACGACAGGGGACGCGGAGGCTTTACATTCTGGGCCCCAGCGCGAAGCCCTGATTGCACAAGCTTGAACCCCTGTTATAGTTGGCGCGAATACTCAGCGGTGATTCACGGCTGGTTTGCCCAGATAACGGTCCGCTGAGTTTGAAGAAAATGCGAGAATAAAGCTCAACGGCCTGCTGGAAGCAAGGTCCCATGGTGTAATGGTTAGCACTCTGGACTTTGAATCCAGCGATCCGAGTTCAAATCTCGGTGGGACCTACGCTAGTTTTTGTATCTACGATGAAAATGCGACACTCTTGGGGTTAGCGGCAATTCTGCGAAACTGGGTAGCACAAAAATAAAGGCTTTCGGAAGGGTCGGAGGATAATGATAAATCACATTTCAACATATCCAAAATAAAGTTCTTGGAATTCCAAAAATGAACTATTGTCACTCATGCACGATACAAATGCGTTCATAGAACTTCGAATTATATATACGAGTAGAGAGCAGAAGGAAGTTTATAAAATCCAAATGACAAATGTCTGGATGAACACAAAGTTCGTTTTCCCTCTGATTTACAAAAAGAAAGTTTATCATGATTGAGTGCAGAGTACTTCAATTAATTCACTTTGGTAATCCAACTGCCGTACAACATAAATCATTTCTTTGCCTGACGGAAAATTCTGAAAACTACCATAATCACATTGCTATAGGAGGGAAATCAAAATATTTTTCAGAAAAAGTAATGTAGGAGCCTATTATTGATCATTGATTTTCATATAAGTGGTTTCTTTATAGTAATTTCCTACAAACGGTTGAAGCTTAGAAACAAAATTTGGAACCTTAAATGTCTCATTACTATGTCTAATTGAAAGATTTTAGATAATCCAAGTACTCATTGCCTTTGGCTAACACAGGTTCCAATGTTCAAAACTAAGGGCTCGTCCGGGATTTGAACCCGGGACCTCTCGCACCCTAAGCGAGAATCATACCCCTAGACCAACGAGCCACGAGTACCAATTGAGTAGAAAAAATAATTCCAAAACAAGAAAAAATATTACACTACGTGCAATGAAATTATTAAATGTTTTATTTACGCGAGAGTAGCAGGATACGGTGCACCGTGTATCCGTGTATATAATTACAAAACAGTACTCACATGATGTTTCATGTTCATAATTTGCAATCAGCTTGAATGGAATTTAATATTACCAGTTCTGTGTACAGACTTCGCGTTGAAAACAGTAAGACAAAAAACAAACCCAACAAATAAGTCGCCCCTAATGACTTCCAGAAACATTCGTTCGTCAATTCGAGGGCAATCTAATAAAGCATTTGCTTGTAGATGCGGAGCAAACAAATTATCAGTCGCTAATCATGAAAGGTCAAGTTAAAACAGGCACAGTTCGGTCCATTGATAATATGTTTCTTACGGCAAAAGACGGCAAAGAAGAGCATGGGTAAAAACATGGAGAAAGGATTGTGCCAAGAAAAGAAAACAAAAGCTTCTGCTAAAGTTCAATTGAATATCACGAAAAAAGAAAATCATCATGATAGTGATTGAGAATGGCTGAGTCCAAAGTTAAATTCACATCCGGCATGGTCTAGTGGCTAGGATACCCGGCTCTCACCCGGGAGGCCCGGGTTCAATTCCCGGTGCCGGAAGTTAGTTTTTAGTAGGTATTAATTCGTTTTTAATCCAAGATGAATTCATCCCTAGAAGCACACATTACGCGTGTGCATTCGCATTAACGAAAAATCAAAAAGAATACAACTACTCTCAAAAAACTGTCGGAACCCTCATACTAAATTAAGATCTTTAATATTTTCCGCTCTTTTGCTAAAACTAAAATAAACAAACAGTTGCTTTAAAATGCCGTAGTAAGCAGCAAACGCATTGTATTCAATTTTGATATTACAATTGTCGTATTTTTAAATAAATTAAATATTAATACGTTGGGTAAAGTTGTTACTAAAAATTTAGTTGTAAAATGTTTGCAAAGCTTGATTCATGGCCCAAAATAGTTTGCAAAGGTTGTCTTTAGTACACAATACACAATAATATGAAGTGTATGTCGTACATTATTATTTCCTAAACAAAAATGTACCGAAATATGGAGACAAAAGCGACTGCATTGCGCGTTTATCCAGCACATTTGACAAAGCTTGCATGGACTAAATGTTGTACCTGCTTCCGTTATCAATCACAAGTTGATGTCAACTTAACTAAATTACTCCACGATCTTGCCCCATTCATCAAAACGTGTGCCCCGGGTGAGGATCGAACTCACGACCTTAAGATTATGAGACTTACGCGCTGCCTACTGCGCTACCGAGGCAACTGCCACGTAATTAAGCAACAAATTCTGCTGTTGGCATCTCTTGTATAACCTGAAAACAAATAATCCACCCGTTTTCAATAATGTTCCGGTTTCGGCCGATGAAGCATGCCGATTTCGGATTCTGATAACAAGACCTTCGGGTCCCTTTTTGGAATATCGAAGTTTTGACGTGCCCTTTCCTGTTTAGAGCAAAATCCTCAATAATTAGAATAAAGCATTAAAAGGAAATGTCTGCTTCCTCAAAATCTTAATACTTCTGTTGCCACTTCTCGAAGAGTGAATGCAGAGTAACAAAGTTCAAAACTCATAAGAATATTTTAGAAACCGAATTCGAAACCAAAAACAAGTATCATTTCGTTCCGCTTCCACACAGGGGCGGATCCAGCCAATCATTTGGGGGCGGGGGCTTCTCAGATTTTTGTTAATTAATAAACGTTTTTTATGTACTGTAGATATGGTACTACGCAATATTATTGTTTCAAAAATTTCATAATTCAAACATAAATATTTAAATCAATTTTGCCAAATAAAGGAGAGTAATCGAAAACTCTAAGTCTTGGGGAGGGGGTGATGACCCCCATGCTCCCCTGGATTCGCCAGTGCTTATACCCAACCTCGCGAAGCTTTTGCTTTGGCTCTCTGATCTCGCAAATTCGCACGTGAGGGACCGATAAGGAATAAGGCCCGACCAATCAATAATATTTTCCGCCTTTTGACAGAGATGATCAGATAGTGATAAAGGCGTACGTATTCTATGAAAATTGAGGTTAAGAGAACGCTGTGCTTTGCAGCGACGCCTTAACCATACAAATCCGGCATGGTCTAGTGGCTAGGATACCCGGCTCTCACCCGGGAGGCCCGGGTTCAATTCCCGGTGCCGGAATATAATTTTAATTATAATAATGAACAATTATTCAGAAAAGTAGTTGAAGCAACCTACATTGTTAAGTGGGTTGACTGAATACCGGGGAATGTGCATTAGATGAAGTTGCGAGATATTAATCTGAATAATTCGAAGGCGGATATTGCCCATAGTCAAACTCACGTGTCCTGTTTGATTCTGAAATAGTATACCGTTTTTTTCATTGGTTTCGTTGCTGTAGGTTATTAATCGACACTCCTCGACGCGTTTGAGACATTTTTAGAATAAAAGTAATAGTATCAAAGTTTCATCGCTGGGTAACGATCTCGGTACCTCTCACATGCTAAGCGAGCGTTCTACCATCTGAGCTACGCCCCCCCCCCATGCAGTGACGCCATCTGCACAATTTCGAATAGCAATTAATGCTTTCTGAAGCAGTTTAAATGCTCTTCGACCGCATCAACCGTTTTCCTGAGAGAAAGGAGAGGCTGACAAAGCTGACTTGGACATTTCACATGAAGCAAAATCACATTCACTGACACTAACTCGTAACGAAAATGCTAGCGGTAAACTCCTTTGTTTTAAAAACAATCCTGGAGGCGCCGGGTATCGATCCCGGTACCTCTCACATGCTAAGCGAGCGCTCTACCATCTGAGCTACGCCCCCCACATGCAGTGACGCCATCTGCACAATTTCGAATAGCAATTAATGCTTTCTGAAGCAGTTTAAATGCTCTTCGACCGCATCAACCGTTTTCCTGAGAGAAAGGAGAGGTTGACAAAGCTGACTTGAACATTTCACATGAAGCAAAATCACATTCACTGACACTAACTCGTAACGAAAATGCTAGCGGTAAACTCCTTTGTTTAAAAAAATCCTGGAGGCGCCGGGTATCGATCCCGGTACCTCTCACATGAGAAGCGAGCGCTCTAAAATAATAAATATAATAATAATAATGACTTTATTTATGTGGCGAGACTCGGGCCATCAGGCCCGCTCTTCCGCCTAACCACGTAATACATAAATTTATAGATACGAATTGAGATACATTTAGTAAATAAAAACAAATAAATAATAATATTTAGTAATAAGTAAATAATTCAGCTTACACATGTCATGCCCCTGGGCTCACAAACGCGACAAGAATACAACGTCCCAGCATTTGCCTTAAGCGACCGGGGAAAACCAGGGAAAACAAAGGCAGTGTGCATGCTCTTCAATATTGAGCAACAAAATAATATATTAAAGATAATTTTAAAAACAAACATTACTGACTCTGGATAACTCTAAAGGCGTGCCCGAATATAAATTCTGAGGGATATTAATTTAGTAGTACGTATCAAATGTTAACAAAAAATCTCAAATACATTCATGAGGCATAAAAAACAATATGAGAATGCACACAACCACCCGGCCAGGACGACGGCTTAGGGCCGATTTTAGGTTTCAACATCATGTACTAAGGGAAAAGACGCATTCAGTCAGAGCCATGACAAAATTAAACAATAATGAAGTAGACGTTACTAGAACATAATACAAAAAACCTTCTAACCCTATAATAGACTTAATTTAGACTAATTATACTATTGTTAACTAAATTAATAACTAACTTAAGAAAACAAAGAAAAGAACAAAACTGTTAAAAAGCCCACACTGTCAAAAGGATTACATTTAACTTACAATTTTGAGCTCACTTAAAAACTAACTTAAGAAAATACAAGAAATGGAGAAAAACTGTTAAAAAAGCGATATAAAATATTACATTTACCTTAAACACATTTAGTACACACTTTCACATCATACAATATCAGCTCAGAAAAAGATTATTTAAATGTTTTTTGAATGATCGCAGTGTTTTACATTTCCTAACATTTCCTGGAAGGCTATTCCACTCTCTAGTCGTTGCTACTAAGAAAGATTTATTGTAAAAGTTAGTGTTGCTTTTAGGAATATTGCATAGCAAAGATTTCTCTAATCTTCTTGTTTTAAGGTAAGAAATTTTATGAGAGAGGTAAGTAGGTACACCCGTATTTAATAATTTGTAGAACAGGCACAAACTATGAAACATGCGTCGGTCTTTCAAGTTTAGTATGTTATTAGCTTTGAAGTATCCCGATATATGATCATACTTTCTGATATTATATTGAAACCTAACACATGCATTTTGAACTCTTTGGAGAGTGTCAGCAGTTGATTTCTTTATGTTACCGTACACAATGTCACCGTAATCAAGCAGAGGGAGCAAGAGGGATTTTACTAGTAGTTCTTTGGTTTTTGGTGGAAGGCATTTGTAAGCACATTTGAGTGAGTACATTGAAGCATACACTTTGCGGCAAGTCTCCCGAACATGAGGTTCCCAATTTAGGAATTTATCGATCGTCAGACCGAGATTTTTAACTTCTGAGCATAGAGGAACAGTAGTGTTATCCAGTACGATATGAGGAATATTTAGATTTTTAAGTGCTTTATGGGACCAACAGGAGCCAATTATAATTGATTGAGATTTTAATGGATTTAGCTTAAGGCCATTTCTCACTGACCATTCATGTAAGGAGGCTAAATCCTGATTTGTTTTACTAATTAAATGAGCCACTTCAGAAGGTTTCCCACTGACGTAGATCTGTAAGTCATCTGCGTACATATGATGATTGCATCTTGATAGCACCGACGGTATATCATTTACATAGATAAGGAAGAAAAGTGGACCAAGTACGGAGCCCTGTGGCACTCCACGTGAAACTGGTTTAGGTGACGAGAAAGTATTTTCTACAACTACGACCTGTTGTCTATTACTAAAATAACTTGAAATCCACGATAAGGTAGAATCAGAAAAACCGAGACATTTACATTTTGCCAGAAGCACGTCATGGTCTACTGAATCAAAGGCCTTGCTAAAATCTAAAAGCGTTAGCGTTGTTATATTGCCTTCATCCAGAGATTGACGAATGTCTTCGGTGACTCGTAGCAAAGCCGTTTGCGTACTTCTACCTTCCCTAAAACCAGATTGAAAATTATTGAGAATATCATTTATGGCGAGATACTTGTTTATTTGTTGACGTACAACTTTTTCGAGGACTTTGGATAATGTTGGTAATATGCTGATAGGTCGATAATCACCAGGATTTAACGAATTTAAACATTTCGGGAGGGGACGAATGTAAGCTAGTTTCCACAATTGGGGAAAATATCCGGTTGTTAAAAAAAAGTTTATTATGTGAGTAAGCGCTGGAAGAGCGTCTTTTAAAACCAATTTTAATTGCTTTGCTGTTATATCGTCCGAGCCTTTTGAATTTGATTTGAGTGCCTTCACTATTTTTTCGACTTCTTGGCAGTCAACATTGTTGAAATAGAAACTGTCGTCACAGCGAGGTGCATGTGATTCCAGACAGTGAAGTGTCTTTTCTTTAATAATAGGGTCTATTGTATGTGTAGCGGAAGCAAAATAGTCATTTAGGTCATCTAGGGGAATTTCTAATGAACTGTCATTTGACTTACGTTTGCAAATTCCTAAGTTTTTCAAGGTGTCCCATACTCCCTTCGTACTGGAATTTGTTTGGAAAAGATTATGATAATAACGAATCTTAGCGTTTCTGACTTGTTGTTTTACGAAATTTCTAAGTTTTTTATACTCCTTTTCATTTTCATCGGGTTTAGTAATTTTAAAACGGTTATATGCGGAATTTCTAACTTTCATATGAACTTTTATCTCATTTGTAAGCCATGGAGCAGCAGGCCGCGTGACACGAGAAGTTTTCCATGGAGCGTGCTTGTTGAAAAGGTTTGTTATGATTCCATTAAACATATTTACTTTCGAGTCTAATGAATATTGTTGGTATACTTGGTGCCAAGGTGCATGTTCACTGTCTACTTGAAATGCTGTAAAATCTAAGTTTTTGTAATCACGGTAATTGATTGTTTTGTTTTTGTATTTAGTACATTTAGCCGAGTATACAACAAAGAGTAAATCATGGTTTGAAATACCCGGAACAGGAACTTGACCATATAGTAATACGTTGGAAATATCAGAAACAATCAAGTGATCAATCCACGATTCCGCTTTAGATGAGCTATGAGTAGGATTCAGATTTAATATTTGCAAGTTATACGAATTGAAAGTATGGATAAAGTTAGTGGCAGATTTTGTGATGGGATTTTTTAAGTCACAATTAAAATCCCCCATTATAATAATATCTTGATACTTATCTGTGAATTCTGAAAGTGATTCCTCTAATTCTGACAACAGTCCCGTATTAGGAGGCCAATATACAACCCCGACAAGTAAATGTTTTCCCCCAATCACCATATCAACACACATGTATTCCAAGTTCGGTGAGTTACTAGTAGATGTTTTTATTATTTTACAATTTATATCATCACGCACAAACATAGCAACACCCCCACCGGATTTCTCTTTTAAATTAATTTTTATTATATTTCTATCATTGCGTATGAGTTTATATTTAGGGATCGACACAAGATCAGACGGCGCAGTAGATTTCAACCAAGTTTCACTAATTAATAATACGTGTGCGCTAGCTTCAGAGAGAACATGAAAAATTTCTGAGTGATGTTTCTTTAGAGATTGAGCGTTAATGTGAAAGACCGACAAGTCACGAGGAAAGTGCGAAATGGACGCGTTGAGATCAGAGAGTGTAGCAGGGCTTCGAGGGGTAGGTAGCAAGCTTAACGCCGGACTGAGGCCAATGCCACAGGCAGGTATGTCCAGGGGTGCGGTTTCCGGCAAGACTTCGTCATCTACAGGTTGCCAAATTTCTGACATGGTATTTGAAAGTGTGTACTTTACAGGCAGGAAGAAAATAAAATTAAAATATTACAAGTAAAAATTAAATAATAAACAATAATCTAAGAGAGACAGATTCTAAAGTTACGCGCCATTTACAGGTAGCGAGTCAACTTCACACATTCTGGTGATGCGTCTTTTCCCTTGTGTGGTATTTACATATATTGCCCCATCAAAAGACCATATATTTTTAAGGTGGAATTTTGCAATACATTTTCTCAGTATTTCTAACCTACGTGAGGTTAAGTCCTCTCGTATAACTTTTCCACTACCTACAAGTTTTCTTTTATTTTTAAAAAATTCTGCCCTTTTCCTATACGAAACTAATTTCACTATAATAGGGCGGCACTTGCCATCAGTCTTAGGTCCTACTCTATGGCTCCTATCAATGTCATCAAGAGTAAGACTGACACCAATATCCTTAGCCAACTCTATAACTTTAGTCTCAGTACTTTCGTTGTTCGACTCACTGATTCCAAAAAAGCGGAGAGAATTTCTCCGCTGATATTGCTCCAGCTCGTCCATTTTGTCCATGTGGGCCATCTTTAGCGCCGTGATCTCCTGGCGTTGCTCGTCAATGACACGGTTCTGCTGCTCGATGGTCTCCCAAAGTTTCGAGAGCTCGTCCCGAAGCGCCTCGATGAGACCCTGGTTTATCTCTTGGACGCTCTCCGCTCTACCATCTGAGCTACGCCCCCCACATGCAGTGACGCCATCTGCACAATTTCGAATAGCAATTAATGCTTTCTGAAGCAGTTTAAATGCTCTTCGACCGCATCAACCGTTTTCCTGAGAGAAAGGAGAGGCTGACAAGGCTGGCTCGGACATTTCACATGAAGCAAAATCACATTCACTGACACTAACTCGTAACGAAAATGCTAGCGGTAAACTCCTTTGTTTAAAAAAAATCCTGGAGGCCCCGGGTATCGATCCCGGTAGCTCTCACATGCTAAGCGAGCGCTCTACCATCTGAGCTACGCCCCCCACATGCAGTGACGCCATATGCACAATTTCGAATAGCAATTAATGCTTTCTGAAGCAGTTTAAATGCTCTTCGACCGCATCAACCGTTTTCCTGAGAGAAAGGAGAGGCTGACAAGGCTGGCTCGGACATTTCACATGAAGCAAAATCACATTCACTGACACTAACTCGTAACGAAAATGCTAGCGGTAAACTCCTTTGTTTAAAAATAATCCTGGAGGCGCCGGGTATCGATCCCGGTACCTCTCACATGCTAAGCGAGCGCTCTACCATCTGAGCTACGCCCCCCACATGCAGTGACGCCATATGCACAATTTCGAATAGCAATTAATGCTTTCTGAAGCAGTTTAAATGCTCTTCGACCGCATCAACCGTTTTCCTGAGAGAAAGGAGAGGCTGACAAGGCTGGCTCGGACATTTCACATGAAGCAAAATCACATTCACTGACACTAACTCGTAACGAAAATGCTAGCGGTAAACTCCTTTGTTTAAAAAAAAATCCTGGAGGCGCCGGGTATCGATCCCGGTACCTCTCACATGCTAAGCGAGCGCTCTACCATCTGAGCTACGCCCCCCACATGCAGTGACGCCATCTGCACAATTTCGAATAGCAATTAATGCTTTCTGAAGCAGTTTAAATGCTCTTCGACCGCATCAACCGTTTTCCTGAGAGAAAGGAGAGGCTGACAAGGCTGGCTCGGACATTTCACATGAAGCAAAATCACATTCACTGACACTAACTCGTAACGAAAATGCTAGCGGTAAACTCCTTTGTTTAAAAAAAAATCCTGGAGGCGCCGGGTATCGATCCCGGTACCTCTCACATGCTAAGCGAGCGCTCTACCATCTGAGCTACGCCCCCCCCATGCAGTGACGCCATCTGCACAATTTCGAATAGCAATTAATGCTTTCTGAAGCAGTTTAAATGCTCTTCGACCGCATCAACCGTTTTCCTGAGAGAAAGGAGAGGCTGACAAGCTGGCTTCGGACATTTCACATGAAGCAAAATCACATTCACTGACACTAACTCGTAACGAAAATGCTAGCGGTAAACTCCTTTGTTTAAAAAAAAATCCTGGAGGCGCCGGGTATCGATCCCGGTACCTCTCACATGCTAAGCGAGCGCTCTACCATCTGAGCTACGCCCCCCACATGCAGTGACGCCATCTGCACAATTTCGAATAGCAATTAATGCTTTCTGAAGCAGTTTAAATGCTCTTCGACCGCATCAACCGTTTTCCTGAGAGAAAGGAGAGGCTGACAAGGCTGGCTCGGACATTTCACATGAAGCAAAATCACATTCACTGACACTAACTCGTAACGAAAATGCTAGCGGTAAACTCCTTTGTTTAAAAAAAAATCCTGGAGGCGCCGGGTATCGATCCCGGTACCTCTCACATGCTAAGCGAGCGCTCTACCATCTGAGCTACGCCCCCCACATGCAGTGACGCCATCTGCACAATTTCGAATAGCAATTAATGCTTTCTGAAGCAGTTTAAATGCTCTTCGACCGCATCAACCGTTTTCCTGAGAGAAAGGAGAGGCTGACAAGGCTGGCTCGGACATTTCACATGAAGCAAAATCACATTCACTGACACTAACTCGTAACGAAAATGCTAGCGGTAAACTCCTTTGTTTAAAAAAAAATCCTGGAGGCGCCGGGTATCGATCCCGGTACCTCTCACATGCTAAGCGAGCGCTCTACCATCTGAGCTACGCCCCCCACATGCAGTGACGCCATCTGCACAATTTCGAATAGCAATTAATGCTTTCTGAAGCAGTTTAAATGCTCTTCGACCGCATCAACCGTTTTCCTGAGAGAAAGGAGAGGCTGACAAGGCTGGCTCGGACATTTCACATGAAGCAAAATCACATTCACTGACACTAACTCGTAACGAAAATGCTAGCGGTAAACTCCTTTGTTTAAAAAAAAATCTGGAGGCGCCTGGTATCGATCCCGGTACCTCTCACATGCTCTACCATCTGAGCGACGCGTGCAGTGACGCCATATGCACAATTTCGAATAGCAATTAATGCTTTCTAGCGCTCTTCCCATCAACCGTTTTCCAGGTTGACAAAGCTGACTTGAACACGTAAAATCACATTCACTGACACTAACTCGTGCGAAAATGCTAGCGGTAAACTCCTTTGTTTAAAAAAAAATTCTGGAGGCGCCGGGTAATCCGGTACCTCTCACATGCTAAGCGAGCGCTCTACCATCTGAGCTACGCCCCCCCCATGCAGTGACGCCATCTGCACAATTTCGAATAGCAATTAATGCTTTCTGAAGCAGTTTAAATGCTCTTCGACCGCATCAACCGTTTTCCTGAGAGAAAGGAGAGGTTGACAAAGCTGACTTGAACATTTCACATGAAGCAAAATCACATTCACTGACACTAACTCGTAACGAAAATGCTA
This sequence comes from Teleogryllus occipitalis, assembly GCA_011170035.1. Taxonomy (NCBI): domain Eukaryota; kingdom Metazoa; phylum Arthropoda; class Insecta; order Orthoptera; family Gryllidae; genus Teleogryllus; species Teleogryllus occipitalis. The sequence continues at coordinate 438,458 of BLKR01000166.1, read as the reverse complement.
GCGGTAAACTCCTTTGTTTAAAAAAAAATTCTGGAGGCGCCGGGTATCGATCCCGGTACCTCTCACATGCTAAGCGCGCGCTCTACCATCTGAGCTACGCCCCCCACGTGCAGTGACGCCATATGCACAATTTCGAATAGCAATTAATGCTTTCTGAAGCAGTTTAAATGCTCCTCGACCGCATCAACCGTTTTCCTGAGAGATGGGAGAGGGTGATATAGTAATTTTTCGAAATTTCGGGGGAAAGGAAGAATTATATAGGAGGAAATAATTTGGAGCGGATTTTGAGAAAAGAATGTTTTAAAAATATTGCCTGTATTTCGTGCAAAATTACATGAAGACTACTCATTTTTTCGTTATTTTGAATATAATCTTATTTCATGATCTTCGTTTAAGGAACAGATTTTATGAAAGTAAAAATCTCTATATTTAGTATCTTAATTGTACAACAAAGTTGTCTAAAAAATGCACTTTTGCAATTTTCCAATCTTGGAGATTTTATCGAACAAGATACTACACAATTATGTTAATTGTCCTTTCAAATAACAGAGGACAAAGATTAATCAAAACTGTGGCAATTTATGACACAATTTTGATAATGTTGTTTAGGCTTTATATAAAATACCTTCAAAAGTCAAAATATCCGTTTGAGACTCCCGAAGCCTCGTTTAGATCGATTGGGGAAATTTTGGGGAAAATCGGTTGAACGGTTTAGGCGCTCGTGTTGGCCACAGTCGGATAGACGTTTTGCGTCAATCGGTGATTCGATATTTGGGAGCCATTAAACACGGATTCTGAATACACCACATGGTTGAGGAAGTAAATTTCTTTACCAGGAACATGATTTATCCAGTCGTTTTCAAGGCCCGAAAATATGAGTTGTTCTGTCGACAATTCGCCGTTTTCCTGCGCACGATCACAATACGTAGTTTGTCTGCTTACTGTTAATATATTATATTACGTTTGTATTATATTGAGTGTTATTTGTATTGGGTTGGACATGGTTTGAAAAAGGAGTCAAGATCATATTTTCGTGAGTGGGTTGTGACTTTTGTGTGCTTCGTTTGTGAGGTGTGTGAAAAAGTGGTCGGCGTGGAGAGATGGGGGTGTAGGAGACTTTGATTTTGAAATTGCGAAGGCGTTGTAACTGCATGATAGATGCATCAATAAGAGTATTTTTGAGTTACTATATTTTTGAAAGGAATTCAGACATTTAAACTTGTGGAATTTGGAAGTAACTTGGACAAGTAGAATTCGGTGTTCGGCGGGAGAGGTGGCTCAGTGCATCAACCGATGTCACTGCAGTGCCTCTGCCCGGGAGGTCCTATGTTCGAGTTCCGACAGTGGCACGATTTTCGACACTAACTTGTCGGCTAGGTCGAATTCAGTCGCTGTCTGGAGGCGAATTCTAGAGTCCGGCTGCTCTGATCGGTAGTTTTCCGTGGTTTCTCGGATCAATATCATGCGAATGCCGGAGCAGTACACTAACACGGACCACGCGCGATCTTTCCTACCTCTTTCTTATCCTATCATTACCCTTTACGCACACTTACACTAACATGCACTACGCTACCACACATGCTGGGAGGCCGGTCGGGAACTTAGAGCTCGTCCCAGCTGTGGTGGTGTTCCGCTGTTGGAAGATACCAGTTTGTGGGAATTCCCGTTAGCCGACAGTAGGTCGGCGCCGAATCTCGCCATCCAGCGGGGGAAGATCACCTCCCCCCAAGGAAACACATGCACCGCACTTACGAGACTAATGAGTACTCAGTAGTTGAGACGCCCGGAATCACTAACAACCAACCTACGTGGAGTGTTGATGATGCGATGGAGAGGCGAGTGTGATCTGGCGAAAGGGAGCAGCTGAGAAGAAAGATACTTCATGCGTGCATTAGTATCATAGACTGATTATTGAAACAGTGTGATATTATTTAGTTTATGAGAGAATAGATAGCGACCTCTCTTGGAGTGGGTAAATTTTATGTAAAGTAATTGAGTTGCTTGTTCTTTTGTTCAATTTTCTTTATTTCATGTAGGAAACTAACTAATATATTGTTCTATGTTTGTTCAACACAGATATTCGTCATGGTATTTTTTATAAAGGTAATAGAAATTTTATTTAACAATTATTAGCCAATCTTTCCACTTTTACACAAATATTCGATGTTCGCAGTATGGAGACATTCCGAAGAACAAATCAGAGTCCTGAGAAAATGAGAAGTAATAATATCTTACGTGGTGGATCGAGATGGCGTCGGGCAAATTTACACTCTAAATATTTCGGTACGTCACGTTACATTCGTAAGTGCGAGAAGTAAAAAGGAATTATTTCAGCAAAGATTGAAATTTTTTTAAAAAACAATATGCGTTAAGAACCACTACATTATCACGTCCTATTCGCAAGTAATGCAGGTAATGCTGTATATATATATATATATATATATATATATATATATATATATATATATATATATATATATATATATATATATATATATATATCCGTAGATTTTTAAGGGTGAAAAAAATCCTTCGTACGGCTTCCTTCGGGGGGGGGGTAGTAAAGCCGGCTGTCCCATGTTAGTAGATTTACTGCATGTAAAAGATCCTCAAGCCTAAATGATGCCTCTGAGCAAAATTCAAATCGCCTGTTTCGTCGCCTAAGTAATACCTTCTTTCTCCTACGGTTGGTGAAAGGAGCGTAGCGAAATTTGCGTGGTCAGACGAAAGAGCAGGCCTCATGGCCTGAGTCTCGCCACGTAAAATAAGGCTCAATCAATTATATCTATGTTTTGTGCTTTCGGCAGGTCGGACGGAGCATGTGTGGAGGTGGGGCGGACGGCGAGCGATCCGGAAACGCAGCGGCCGCGCGCATTTCCGGCGAAAGGCCTGCCCCCCCTCCCCCTCCCCCGCGAGCGCCACCGCCGCCGGCGCGCTCTCTTGCCAGGCCAAAGACGCACGCGGCCGCTGCTTCTATTTCTCCTCTTCTATCAATAGCGTACTTTCCTCAAGAAGATCTTTCCCAAGTATTCCAAGGCATTCCCAAGTAAGCCATCTTTCCCTACACTCATTGATTATTGTTTCTAGGCGCATCAACTAATAAGGTCATTAGTCTCGTAATTGTGGTGCATTTTTATCGCGGCAGGTGGCGGCGATCTTTCCCCGCTAGATGGCGACATCCGGGGATTGCGGAGATTTTCTCCAATCAACGGGGCAGTGCCCAGCCGGGAGAAGCTGTAAGTTGCAGATCGGTCTCCCGGAATATAGGGCATGTAAGTGTAAGTGTGGGTAAGGGTCGAGGAAAGGACAAGGAAAAGGAAGGAAAGAACGAGCGGTCCGTGGCCCGTTAATGGGTACTGTTTCGGCATTCGCCTGATTGTTGATCGAAGAATCCATGGAAAATTATTGATCAGAGCAGCCAGCCGTTTTAATCCCCTTCCAGACAGTAGTTGAACTCGACCTAGCTATGTAGCGAGTGTCGAAAATGCTCCCTTCTGCGGAACTCGAACCCTAGCATCTCCCGGGCAGAGGCACTGCAGAGGCATCAGTTGATGCCTTCAGCCAGTACCTACACTAAACAATCAAGAATTTTAGCGTTGCTGGAGTAAATGTGTTGGGTGAAAACAGATATATTAGATGGAAACGATCCGCGATTCAGTGAATCGCGGGTGCAGTAATGTAATAAACGCCCATGATGTGACGACAAACTGAATATCTGTTTAGGTAGCTTCTCAATAACTGTCTGTATGCAACATGCAGGAAACTCTTTGCTGTGAGCAAGTATTTGTCTCGGTATGTTACAAAAATCATCTCACGCAGCATTTAATATTTGCAATACCCCATTTCATTTATATTATGCCCATATTAACCATTAAAATCATTATTAGGTTTCAACCATGGTGCCATTTTCCAATCATCAAAAGATCAAAATAACACAATTAACTGTTGTAAAGTCATGAATATTGAAATAATCTGACTGATTGAAAAGAAATTCAGCCCCAGTTGGTGCGCCATTTTGAAATAAACTGCAATTTATACTCAAACAAACTTGGTTGAGGAATCTGAAAAGCAAATATCTATCTTGCTACTTTATTGCTAGAATTGGCTCAATGAAAAATCATATATTCATTTCACGAAAACATGCAAATTTATTAAATAATTTATAACAATTTTTGGTATTGTTTAACTTTACCCAATATAAAATTAAATGTTTGTCATGACCGTTCCAACCTTATGTCTTCGCGCGCTTTTTCGGCCATCTTTATCCATCTCCGACGCCGTTGTCCTCAGGTCCAGACACCATCTTCTCTCTTCTTTTCTCGGAAGCTCACTTCAATCACCGTTCATCAGATCAACAAACTATTTGCTGCTAACATTCCAGTCCAATCACTGACAACTTCGCCCAAGCCCTCAATGTCCCTCTCTCTCGTTCTCGTTCACATAAAATATTTTAAGCTCCACTGTCACACTTAGAGTTCCAATTTTGATGTTCTCTCAATATCCATTCCCTAGTAGATGCTTACAAGTCCCCAAAGAAAAAAAACTCCTAACATTAATTGGAGCACGATCCGTTCATGAGCACGGCATCAGTCAGAATGAATGTCTCTCGTATTCTTTCAGCCCTGCAAAACTCGGTTCATAAATTCGATTGTTTATTTGCAGATAACATTTGATGTACTTTCGTACCTAGCCAATCTCTAAATTTCTTGCAAAACGAACTAGCCGTCTTCACGACTGTCACTGCTTTTTCGGCCAATCCCAGAATTCTATATAGAATTAACTAGCCGTCTCCGCGATTGTCACTGCATGAATATGTTGACCTTGACGACGGCTCGCTTACCGTTGCTATGCTAGCATGTTCACATAATTTATCCCCTTGAATTGACGCCATTTATAATATATGTTGTACAATATTCAGTGACATATTGGTATGTGACAATATATTTTCGGACATTTAAACTCGCAGTTATATGCAAATTGACCCCTCCCAAATAATGATTTAATGTTAAGTAAAGTACGTTGTTACGTTAATCGCAGTATTAGTTTGTAAAATATAATTTGTGTAAAATAATGATGGTTCAGGAATATTTTAGTTTTAACAAAGTAAAGCAAATCGCTTTGCCGACGTCGACTTCTGTCTCATCTGGATCATCAACGCAGAATTGACTGCGAGGGCTTGTTTTCATATGTTGAACCTCTGACTTGAAAAACATCACTAATTATCACTCAGTACTTTTGTGTTGACAAGAGCAAACATACTTCTTCTAATCCAATATCACTGAACAAGCATTCGAAACGGGAAATTAAAGGAAAGTTTAGCAGGTGGGAAAATGCCTTATCAGCACTTCCGACTGCATAGGCTTTCTAAAGATGATCAGCCAAAACGCAGATATGAGGAACGTTCTCTTTAGCTGCACATGCGTATCCCTAATACGAATTCTACTGCACATGCACATGCTGCACATGCATACATACTGCACATGCGTATCCCTAAACGACCTCGTATTATAAGCGGGACAAAACTTTCCATTAATTTGGGGAGAGATTTGCTTTCACTAGATATATTCAAAATAATTGTTTCTTATTCTGAAGAAACAATACAATTGCGAGTTTCATGGCATGTAGAAAGCTCGCAGGCGACGTTGAAAGAAGCGAACTGGGTTCCTGGAGGCACTTGTTTTGAGGAGCCACTGGCTGTAGAAAGTACTGCTGTTCTGTTATGAATTGAAGCTACACAATTTTTGGTGATATCGTTCCTAAGTTTCTCGGTGGGAACTCGGGCCTTTCTCTAAGATGAACCTATACTAGTTAATCAGAATTAATACTAATACGGTGGGATCTGGAAGAGAAACACATTGCTAGGCTTTTGTCGGGTGAATGTGGCTAGAACAACCACTATTTTTTCTACCTGCGCCAAGGACAACTGTTTCTGAGATCTATATCAAATGTATACTGGTGCAAAGATGCTGGTTGTTCTTCTGTTACTCATAGAACAGCTACTTCTAAGTGGAGGACAGATTACATAAAGCTATATGCGTTTAACCCTAGCAATACCAGGGTATAAGGGCTATGCCACATCCGAGTTCATTCTAAGAAATAAGAAGATTAAGGTTTTAATCAGACATTCCTTTCAGGAAAAGTAAAGCAAAAATTACTCTGTAGTACGGGATAATCTATTAAATTAGCATCATAATACTCTGAAATTGAAAGTTAGTAGGATTACCTTAATATCGACAAAAAAATGGGGTACAGGACAGTCTGGAACTGAGCCGTTGAGATCATCCCGTGCATAAACGAGGAGAGGAGGGACTTAGGAGCCTGCAGCTAAAATGTTAATGTGTTTATGTTTTTGACGAATTTGCTGAATTAATAAATGTATCTAATATTATATGTCTATTTATCAAAACAAAAAATATTTAATTGCAGGCTCTGCAAATGAAAAAGATTGACTTTCTGGCATAAGTAATTGTATTTAACACATTGAGTGTCACTCATATGAAGCACATTGTTTTCACCCAGGGGACAAACAGTATTCCATGAACAATGTGTTATTAAAAGTCCACTGCCGACATTGGCGGACCAACATGCAGCAAACTGACGATGACGCTTCACATATATTTTTGCAGAGGGAATATGAGCTGCTCAGTCCAGTCACTCGGTGCCGCGAAATGGAGCTGCTTCTAATCCCACTTGCGTAGAATCCGCCGGCAGCCACGTGGCCCCAAAGGGAGGCCTCAGCAGCGGGGGCGGCCACCAGGCCAGGCTGGGGTCGAGTTCCGCTGGTGGGAGATACCTGCTTCAGGAAAAGCCCGAAAGCCCACGTGTACGTCGGCGCCGGATCCCACCATCCAATGGGGGAGGGTGATCACCGCCACCTCAAGCGATAAAAATAAGCACTACACTTACGGGACTAATGACCTGTTTTACGCGTCTGGAATCATCAATCAGTCAAGTGCCTCTTTTACTACTTGTACTACTATCCATGAAGCAGTGAAATAAAAGTGCCAGATTGGAATTTCAAATTCAGAGGAAAATTTCAAAATTGCAATTTGCACATTAATTCAATGTAATAATGTCCACATGGAGTTATTTTTCTTATTTGAGCATTGTGCAATGTTTATCAAATTTTATATTTCTTAAGTTCAATAAATCGAATTCAAAAAAAATAGTATTATTTGTTGTGTTGGTAGCGAAGCGGGCATAAAGTATTCAGTTATTAAATTTACCATTAGGCCAACGTGATTTGTTTCAGAACTCTAAACACAATAGTGAACCAAATAGTTGTTCGTCATGTTTTTACCACTAGTGCTAGAAACTGAACTTTTAGAACGCTGCGCATGCCATAAAAGCAACTTTTACCAATGGCTACCTACAATAGTTGTATACGATACGAGTGGTAAAAGTTTTATTTTATTTTGCGACACGAGGCCGATAAGTCGTTTGGAGCAATCCTCCGCAAAAAATAAAATGAACATTTTTAACATCGTCTAACTTTTCGCTCTAGTGCTTTAACTAGTGTCTGCCTAAAATAGTTATTTATGATTCCAATGATAAAAATGACCTTTTATTTTGCGAGAAGGAAACCCATAAAATAAAATCACTTTAACCACGTGCGTCATGCACTATTATGAGACAGCCTTAGTGACTCATTTTATATTAACTCAAGTTTACAAATTAGTTAATGATACAGTGAGGTCAGAAGCAGCTCAAGCTAGTTGCATTCGCAGATTTATGTGAACACTTGATCATCGGCTCAGTTTTAGTTGTGGAGCTAATAATTGATTTTCTATCACTGTGCGCATGTCCTGAAAGTGCCCGCTTTTTCTAGTGTGTGGCTAAAACAAATGACGTAACTGAACCGCCCAGTAGGGGGTGGAGAGGGGGGGCGGAAGAGGAAGGAAGCCCAGCGGCGGCGCGCGCTGCCTCCTTTCGCTTCCGCCTCCGGCCCCGCCCCCGCCCCCGTCCCCGCCACACGAGAGCGCCCCCGCGGCACTTGGCCTGCCAGCCTGCCTGCCTCGCAGCGAGCGGCGGTTCCTGCTTCCGGGCGCCTCAACCACGCTGATCTTGTCCCGTGCATGTGGCAGCGTTCCCCCCTGTGCTAGATGGTCAGTTCCGCCGCCCACCTACACTTCCCCCCAGGTCTCTCCTCTTCAGCCGGGACAAGCTCTGAGCGCCCGCCATGTGTGGTAATGGAAGGCATGTAAGTGTAATTGGATGTGTGTATTTTGTGTGTGCTTGGGTATGGCGAAATGAGAGGACAAGGACGAGAAAAGAAACATCGCGCGCGATGCGTGACTCGTATATGATACTGCTCCGGCTTTTGGCTGTTGTTGAAACCACGGAAAACTACCGATCAGAGGAGCCGACCAATACAATTCGCCTCCAAACGGCTGAATTCGACCTCGCTATATAATAGAAAATCCGCCACCGTCGGCACTCGAACCCTGGGACCTCCTCCTCAGACAAACTGTGTGGTCAGCAATGCCGTCGCTGAGCCATCTCAGTCGGAGACGCTTTTCGGAACAACTGAATATGCAGCACGTAATCAGTAGTTTTGTCGCAAAACTGGATGTCTACAGAGTTTGGAAAACTAATATCCTTCAATTTACCCCGTTCTCCACACCTATTTTCCCAATTTTGAAATTAATTCAAAGAAATTCAAAATAATTATGATTTCAATAACATTTTATTTTCAAAAAGTCGCTTATTTTAAATCAATTTTATTTCAACTTTTGAACAAAATTAAAACTTCAGCCCTCTCCCCCCGGAAGTTGATTTTACATAGAAATCAGCCTTTATTAACTTACTGAACTAACGAAAGTCATCCCATATATTAATTGTTAATGTTATAAATATAAACTATTAGTCAACAATTAAATACACATTTTATATTCAGTATAATTAAATATTCTTTATTAGAAAGCCTTAAGTTGGCCGGACCTATAACCCCTCCTTCCTCGAGAAAAATCATGGGTGCGCCTCTGATCATAATTAATATGAATATTAATTAAATTAAATATTCAATTAAATGACTCTTTAAATATTACGGAACGTTTCATTTACTAAAATTATACAGTAAACACTCATTAACACGAATTCCAAGGGACGGAAATTATCGCAATTCGTGCAATAAAAATTCGTGTTATCCGAGTATTATATGTTCGTATTACCGTAAAACCAAGCTGGGCCGAAGTTTTGTTCGTCTTACAGCGAAATTCGTGTTATGCGAGTTCCTGCTAACGAGGGTTTACTGTAACATATACATTGACGAAATTAGTTAAATACGAAAGTGCACAATAGTCGTTCATAACACTAAAGATTTGAAAATTAAAGTAGCTAAGTTCGTATTCAGATTTTATATGAAGTACAAGTTTGCAATGATTTTGCCGCCAAAAGTCTATTTACGACCTCGTAAAAATAACTAGAAATTATGTATAATAATTGTGGAATGTTAATAAAATGAACAATGTTATTTGTCTACATTTGATTAATTTAATGAATTATTCAAAATAATTGTATTAATAGAAATATAATTGTGATTTTAAAAATTCGATTTAAAAAGCTAATTTTAATAAAAATCCGTTTTTTTTTAATTTCTATAGCATGTTTTTTTATCAACCTTATTGCTCTTGCCTCAATTAGCTCAAAGCAATAAAAGTTGCCACTGCATTGATCCTGACTTATCCTGTGACTTTCCCTGACTTATCCTGTGAAAAAGCACTTTCCCTGACAATCCCTAGTTTTCCAGGTTTGATGTCATCCTGTAGAAAATAATAATATTAGATGCCAGTATGTCCTTGAGAACTTTCCATTCCTTGTAAAACATTAAAACATTGTTTTAAATGTGAATAATGCTCCTTTCTGGAACCCAGTTGCAAGGCCAGGCCATAACAGTGTGTTCCTTCGTATGGCCTTGGTACTCTGTTTGAGTAAGCATTCGAATGCCCCATAAGCTTTCATAACAGATAGATTCAGACCCGTGTGATAAAATTGCGCATAATATCAAAAAGGTATCTTTATTTTGAATTAATAGAATTAAAAAATCTGCAAGTGACTCACCAGCCGTGCTGAGGAGGGGGGAGGTAACCAGAAAATCTGAATTCCTCCAAAGTAGAAGGTTCAGAAAGGTTTCGTTTTAGCTCAAGACCTTTCCACTCGGAGTGTTAAGGTCGTTAAACGCACCATGATAATGTTACAGATTGTGAACATACGTCCTCAACTCAAAAAATGTTATCATTCTGAAAAGGTTGGTTTTCGTAAACAATCTTTCAAGTTATTAAACATTTGGTGCATGTAATACTTTTTTCCTTTGTCTTGTGAAACATTTGGTGCACGTAATACTTTTTTCCTTTGTCTTGTGAATTGTTCATTATCGTTATTTCATGCACAAAACTGTTATATCTGGGTGAAAACATGAGGTACGGCATTGCTCTCGAACAGAGAATTCGACATGTTGAGCTCACCATCCATTAATATACTACACTATCTCGCATTTAACGCCCGAACCGCAAAAATCCATTAACGCTAATTAGATACGATGGAGACCCGAGGAACATGGCTGGAGATCACACGAGCCTCACTGCTGCGCCTGGTAGGTCCAATTCAAATCATTTAGTGGAGTGATTAATTATTTAGTGTTTTGGGGCATATCAACTGATATGATCATCTGTCCCGTAAGTGTGATGCATGTTATTTTCCGGGATGTAGCGGAGTTCCTCCCCCGCAGGAACGTGAGATACAATGACGACCTACAAGTCGTCTGGTGGGGATTCCCACCTCCAGTTATCTCCCCAGTGGAGCAGCTCCCCGGCAGGGAGAAGCTCTAAGCCGACTTGTAAAGGGCATGTAGGAGTGTCTATATGTATATAAGGGAAAAACAAGGGACAAGATCTGTGTTATGGTATTGCTCGGGCATTCAACTGGTGCTGATGGGAGAAATTTCAGAAAATTACCGATCAGAGCAGCCGGCCGCTAGAATTCTCTTCCACACAGCGGCCGAATATGTCGTGTGGAAAATCCTCCATTGGAGCTCGCTCATAGTGAAGACATCGATGAAGGCAGGCAGCCGCCCCCCGCGCAGGCGCCTGCCTTGATCGCTTTCGCTCTCGGCCTCCCACGAGCTCCTGCTCACACTGGGAGCGAGTCATCGCCCACCAGCGGCTGTCCGTCCTCCGCGCTCGCCTCGGGCGACAATGGCGCCCCGAAAGCAGACGCCTTTGAGCCTTCGTGATTTTAGAAGAGCTTCCACGTCAGAGTGGATGCGTTTTCGGCCAAAGAAAAGTTCTAGCGCAAATGGCCGATTGATTCTGCGGAACGAAAGTGGTCACTGTGTCCGACCTTCGCCTTCAAGTCATGACGTGTAGGCATCGTATAACGGAATATATGTTAGTACGGCTCATTGAAAGATGGACTTGATGTGAGATGTTTTGGTGTGATAAGAGAAACGTTTGTGAAAAAATATTTCCATTCTTATTGGACTGAGTTTAGGTTCAATTTGGCAGAAATTATTGACAAACGTTTCCTTCATTTCTTCTGAAATTTTCTGCGAATGTTCCTGTTGGGGCACCTTGATTCAGAGATCTTCCTCAACTCGTGTCGTTCACAACCTAACGAAACACGTTCGTCTAGATCCATGTCGATTGGTCTAGTTCGCCCTAATAATTCGAGTTAAAGTGTCACTGATTTGGCGCATGAGCCGTGTTTGCCAGAACTTCTCGAACGCAATGCGACCGAGAGTTTAAAATATTCGTTCGTAAACGGCCGTGTTCACTCGAACGCGAATTCGGCCAAACACGAAACCACTGTGACCGCCCCTTGCGCGAAACAGGGCGCGCCCTTAGGGGCTGCGGATTTCCCTTCTCCCTTCGGATCTCTTTTGAATGCAATGGTTTTGCTCATTAGACAAGTAGTAATAACAATGGATCATGTCAATAAGTATTTACGAGTGTGTCAATTAGGGGAGTACGTGTCCCTCACAGTTACATACTACTAACATTTTGAGCCATACTTTTGATATTGAAATAGACTCTTACAGAAAATATAACAAAATGAAAACAATAAAGGTTTTGATTCATTAAAAACACTCCACAAATTTTGATCGTACGAGTATTTAGTGTATATAAACTATTTCGTAGATCCAAGTTACGAAAGAAGATGAATACAAACAATTTAAATAGTTCATACATAACAATCATGACAGAAAGTAGCATTTTAGTTTGTGCAAGTAATCATAATCCCCAACAGAAAAGATTTTATGACCAATCTTGAATAAATAGAAAAGGGAAAAATTTAGTTAGATTTTTATCTTTTTCAATCGGCAACAAATCGACAGCTTTCGCCAAAATTCAACCGGCAGCAATCACCAACAAATTTAACACACACAAAACAACAGACTGAATGGAATACCACTGCAATAATGAAATTCAACGCGTATTCTCCCAGATTGATGTTACTATTTGCATTTTTATTGTTTTTAGTTAAAGTTTATCTTGTCGAACAATGTTTGCCCAATCTTCACAGTTTGAGAAACCTTCAGTCACACTACTTTCAATGTTTTATACATTTCATATGGTGAGGACAATCCGTCAGGATCCGATTACGACTGACTTCAGCTTTCTGAATTATTTTGTTTGTAGGAAAAACTAAATATTTGTCTAAGACATTCATTAGGCATTTATTTCAAATAAGTAAATATTATTACAAGCAAAATAGACAACAAAATAGATCTAAATATATCTACAAAGAGAAGAGCTTTAATAAGTGCAAAAGTGTTGAATCTAACAGTAGAGAGTTGTTTACATTCAAACAGTCTATTATTGTGGCAGTTCATTGAAGCGCGAGATGACTGATCACTCTCAGCAGGCAATTGTTCCGCGAAACGATTCGCCACGACGTAATGGAGGCTCTTCAACAGGATTTCACTCGATGAAAAACACGCAATAAGAGCGAAAGAAATCGAATGTAGTACATTGCGTGGCTGGAGAAAACGTTCATCGACGATACATGACGAGCAAATAAGAGAACGAGAAAGTATGGGCAATCCTACCTGAGTGGCTTCTGAGGGGAATCCCCTCAGCGAACAAATGCCCCAAGTGTTCAAGAAGTCGCAAACAGATGGCAGTTCTTAACACAATAAGGCTCACTTCACGATTTCCGAAGCTATTTCGAGGGACAGAAAACACAACAATTAAGACCTCTGATTAATAAGCAATCTTACGCTTGTTTCTACCTTGGAACTTTGGATCGTTGTGCCTTTGTTTTTAAAAACAATTGTAGTAATTTCACACGATTAGTTACAATGCATTAAAAAATTTATTTTCTCAAAAATTCATCTGTAAGCTCACTGAACACAAATACTTTCGTAACATGATTCAGGTAACATAAGTTAACAATAAGGAATTATTTGTTTTGTTTCTATACTGTACGTCGAGTCTATTCGCCTTTACAGATCCTCTGGTCACAATAATTATTAATTCTTCGATAACGAAGTACTTGTATTACTTATGCTCAGTATGTATTTTTTACGCTCTAAAACTATCAATTTGAATTTAAATATCACTAACAATGAGGCAGTGTATGATAATATTTTTTTTTTCCTCGCATTCTACTTACGTACGACTTTAAAAAAAAGAATTGTAATGCTTCGAAAAAATGGCGAATTTTCCACAGTAAAACTCGTTATCTGAGTCTGTGATATCGAAAATCGGATAAATATATTTCCAATATGTGGCAAATTACTTCCTCTAAGACGTTGTATAGTCAGAATCCACGTTTTGAGGGTCCTTGAAACCGAAAAATTGGTTTAGGGTAAAATGTCACTCGACCTGTGAAAAACATTAACAGCTCAACAGTTGGCAGAATTTTCACCAAAATTGATATTCCCCAATCGATCTGGGTGATGTCGCGGCTTCTTACATTTGAAAGGGATGTTCTAATTTTGAGGGATATTTTACATGAAACCTCAACATTTTTAAAAATTTTCTCAAAAATGGTTCAAAACATTTTTTTAAATTTCTTGCTAGGTTAGAGTGAAACGCTCTTATAAAGATGGTGTAACACCAAGTTTCACTATTAACACTGAATGAGGAAAACTCGATAATTTTGTAAACCATCTTGTTTTCTTAATGTAATATATTCTTAAAGAATCAGGTCTTTAAATACTAAGATCATGAACACGTTTTTGAAAAAAACAATTTGTTTCGCCTAATTTGTTCTTGAAATGTAGGCAATTTTTAATTTTTTTTTCTCAAAACGACTTTTTATTTCATATTTTAACTTTTATATATTGTGATTATGGAACTTTTTCAATTCTAAACAAACCATCGAAAATATAAAAACAAAGAGCACAAAACATCGATGTCAAAAAAGAAGGTATAATATATTGATGTTTGAACTATAGCACCGATGTTTTGAAGGCCTTGACAGCCGTTGTACTGCGCCGTCTCTGTGCTTAATCGCTGGGCGTTTTGATGCCTCAGTCGCCTTGCTCTACTCTCCCCGAGCTGAAGCCCAACAAGTCGAGTGCGTGTGTGTGTGTGGGGGGGGGGAGGAGTGGCCGGACGATCTGGCCTGTCCGGCGGCGAAAGGAAAGGCCGGTGACGGGTGGTGGGCGGTGGCGCCGAGTGGCGTGTGGTGGGCGACGACGAGGTGACGGGCAATTGGCGGCCGGAGCACTGAACGCATGGAGCGGAGCATTTCTCCGCTCCGCCACCAACCAAATAACCATTATCTTTATTGCATTAATACATTGTGTATATATCTATAAAAATACATTCATAATGTATACCATAATCTGCACGCATTAACTTATCGTTTAAGTCTCTCATTAAGTTAATGCGACTCAAAATAAAAATAAATAAAACTACAAAATTGAAGAAAGTTTTGCCTGAAAGTCTATTCCAAAACACCAACTCTTTAAAAATTTTCAAGTGAAGTTTATTGAAAAAATGAGAATTTTTCGCGTAATTTGAGCTTCAAATTAATGCAATTAATAAAAAACATTTTCTCAAAAAACTGCTCCAATGATTTTCTTCAAATTTTTCCCCACAGATAGATGAAGAGACGCTTAAAAGAGTAGCGCGAGTCTCATTTTCGTTGAACTCTCTAAATTTTCCAAAATAGTGAATTTGGAAACAACGCGAGGAAGTATGTGCACAACTAGTTTTATGTAGTTATGTAGTGCAAATAATCCACGAAGTATGTGCATAACTAGTTTCACTAGTTGACCAGATCATCGAGGCGTCAGCAAAAGTGGAAGGTAAAATTCATTAGAAGACAAATTTTTGGCAAAGACAATTATTTAATTAATTTCGCTCACAATGAAAAGATATGTCTGGTAGTCTGTTTTGTAGGTACTAATTGCATGCATAACAATTTAAAAAGTTCTTTTTAAATAAAGTAAAGCAAAAATATAATGAAATAATAATATAAATACAAACTACAGACTTCAGTGGGGCATCAATAATTATTTTATGTTCTTATTACGTATATTGAGGAAAACGTAGATTAATCACTTCAATAAACGCCGTCATCTATATCCAAATAAAAGCCCGTAAAACATTTTAATGGATATAGTAAATGCGTTTCAAATAAGATTGAAATGCACTTTCGGGTGGAATCCTTTAGAATGTGACAGTATGCGGAAATTGCAAAACATTTTCTTCTCTCAAAACCTTCAGGTAATGAATGCTCGAGATTCTGCATGCGATATAACCGAGAAAGGCCTGCATGAAGTGAACAGACTTCTCTGTGTTACCACCTCATTAAGGATTTCAGTAAACTTTCTCCATAGTTGGACTTCTAGGCATGTTCTCGAATGTAGTTCATATTAATTAAATGTTTGGTTCCTCTCTGAAACTTGCACTAATTAAAAAGGTTCAGAATACCAAACTGATAAATCTAGAAAGAGATTTCTCACAAGACTGGCCGACTTTACCAACAAACCTTACCTGCAAAGGAGCGACATTCAGAGCGAATATGCGAAAAATATGCTTACGCAGTAAAGTAAATTACCTCTATTACTAATTTGGAATGCACGGAGGAATTGAAAGAAAACAATGTAGCCTCTGACCATGCGAGAGGCGTCTGTAGTTTCGTTATATACTTAGGAATTCAGAAAAAATCCAAAAACGATGAAACAGTTTCGAATTTGTCTGAAAACAACTCAAATATTTGACGATGTTATTCAGCTAATTCTTGCATGACTCGTATCGACTGAATTATTATCCTCAGTGCGTGACTGCTTACGATAATTATAGCTTTTTTATCACTACAGAAAAGCTCCAACGAAGAGGTCGCTGGCTATTAAATATTTGCCAATCACGCGTTGCGCTGTTGCCAATCAAGAGATTCGATATCCTTGGCATGCAAAGGATATACCTACAAAACAAAGATATGTAGTACAGAATGAATGATATGAAGACTGCATTTGTAAAAGTAATTAATTGGTTGTAGTGTTATAGGAATGTAGTTCTTAATTAGTGTACGGACTAATTTTTGTAAAATCATTTTGTCTTTTTTTGAAAAAATATTTTTGCTGTTGCAAACCAGAAGTTGAAACTATTCAAATTATTATTTTGCTAGAGCACAGAAACATTGATTTTTCCAGAAGTAAACAATGAATGTTAGTTTATACAGTAGTAAACCTATTTATTAAGAAATATACTCTACAATTACACCCCATTTCTCTGCTGATACTGAGTGAGAAAAGAGATTCAATAAATTTAATTTTTTTCTTAGATTGCATATAATAATTTATCACGTACACGTTCTTAATTATATTCCTCTTATTTTACGACACAATTTCATATCCGAACTACAGGCACAGGAAATCAAGCTTCAAATATTGACATTTTGCTTATCTTATTCAAGTCACCGCCCCAGCCGGGAAATATCCAAGTTCTTCTCGTCATGTGTGGTAGTGTGTGTGTGTGTGTGTGTGTGTGTGTGTGTGTGTGTGTGTGTGTGTGTGTGTAAGGGGCGAGGAGAGAACAGGGAAAATGAAGGAAAGATCGTGCGCAGTTCGTGGCCCGTTTGTCAGGGTACTGCTGGGGCATTCGCACGGTATTGATGGGAGAAACAACTGATAGGAGCAGCCGGCCCCTTGAATTCTTCTCCAGACTGTGGCTGAATTTGACTCAGGTATAAAGGTAGTGTGGAAAATGTGGCTGTCGTCCGGACTCCAACCCTAGGACCTTCCAGTCAGAGACGTTGCAAAGACATCCACAATGCTGCTTCTGAGCTAACTCAGCGGCGTGTTGCACTTTGAGAGCACCTGCGCCGAGCGAGACCACAGCCCATACCACTTCCCGTTTAAACTAAAAACCGGCTCTTCGTTGCTTTAGTTCCGACCGCATGCGCGTGGCGTAACGATGCATTGTGGGAGGGCCGCTAAGAAAAGCCTACCCCAGGAAGAGTGCATTCCTTTCCGCCCAACTCCGACACTTGCAGAGCAGAGCACAACAGGAGGAAGAGCAGAGAGATTGGGCTCAAGCGCAACTGCTTTCGCATGGCGTCCTCATGCCCCACGGTGGTCTGCAACCAAGATTTGAGAGGGCAGAAATGCAAAATTTCAAGGACAATTAAATTCAAGTTTATCTAGTGAGAGCTTTCGTGTATTCCTAACAAGCCCATAGCAGTATTCGTTTTATGAGTTACCCCTGTTATAAGCATTTCTCAAGGGTTGAAATTCTGTTGATGTTAAAATGATTTTCAGTTAAAGCTAAGACACAGCAAAAGTGAGTAAAATTTTAAAGAGATAAGGAAAGGTATACATGTATGTTTATTTTATTATTGTTATATTAATTTCATAAAATGTAATAAGCTTGTAGGTAACTTACCCTTTTAACGATCTATATTATTTAGTGACAACTTTTTATTTACTAATATTCTTTATAGGATAGTGGTTCTCTCCGCAACCACATGCTACGAATAAGTACACAATCGTAAATATTTTTTGTTCCCTGAAAATATGAATTTTAAGAAAGTTTTTAAATAATTTAATTTATTGTCAAATAATGTAAGGTTACCGCTAAATTGATTTAGTTTTCCGAATATTTGTGGCTTAGAAAATATTTTAATAATTTATCTTTTTACATTTGCTCAGTGTTTACATATATTTGTAGTAGTATAATCTAACACCCGTATTTTTTACTAGGGGTGTTCTATCTTACAGAATGGCTCAAATTTGAAGCCTCCACAGTTTGAAACCTATAACCTAATAGGAATTTAACAATTTCTTAGGGAATATTGATGAGAATGATGACGCGGCGTTAGATTCGCAGTATAAAGGGGATTCCGATGCAGATGACACGACGCCAACAACGCGACTAACGAACTCTATCAGTCCAAGTTTCCTTCACTAATGTTAATTTTCTTAATCAATAATTGTATTATTTTAGTTTATTGTACGTTAGGGTATATCATATTTATTTTCAACATTTATGGACTATTTGCACTATTTATTTTCAATTTCCATGAATTTGTACTTCATACGTTACTATTCATACGTTTTTTCTACTTTCTAAAGAACATGAACACGTTAATTTATGACTGGATATAAGATTTTTATTCAGGAATTATACGAGGTGGCAACCACAATCCATATTCTGTAGGCAACCACAATCCATATACTGTAATGCATAGACCTAAATGGATTGTGGTCGTTATTACAACCACATCATTTTCATATTTACCTCACTTTATATATATAAATCGCAAATTAATATTTTTCTCATATTTCTAAGATCAAAATTTAAATAAATAAAAGAGAAATTAAAATAATTCCGGAGAAAAAAGTTACCTGACGTGTAAAGGGTTAATAAAATGAAGTAACTGTCGTGCAAATTATATGTAATGGTGTTCCTTTCTGACAAATTTCATGTGTCCATACTCGCCTGCATAGAAATAACAATTATTTGAATATGTTATGTAAAAACGTTTGTAGAATTGTAAGTATCGTAATTGTCCTGCATCGATATATTTCATGTATTATTATTATTATTATTATTATTATTATTATTATTATTATTATTATTATTATTATTATTATTATTATTATTGGAGTAGTTGAATTTCTTCCTGTTGATTCTATTTTAATGTTGCACATAGATGGCTCGTTTCAAATATAATTGGATCATATAGGATCAATCATGTGAGGATACCAGGAATTAAGACATTTGTATTTTATAAATATTTATTTTTAGCTTTACGTTTCGCACAAATTTTGCAAATGTCTTAATTTATTATTATTATTATTATTATTATTATTGTTGTTGTTGTTGTAGTTGTTAATGACACGTTGTCATTTTCCATTTCATATACATTCCTTGTACCAGATCCGCCATGTTCGTATTTTTAAAAAGTAACTTGATAATTATTTTAAAAATATACGTGCATTATTTTTATGAAAGATCGCTTTCAGAACGCGTGCCGTGTGAATGTTGCTGTGTGCCGAGGCGACCGGAGCCTCCCACTGCCGTGAGAGCGCATGCGCCGATTTCTGATTTCGCGAGAGCGTCTCCGCGCAGAGCCTTTCCCCGGCGATCACCCACCGCCACCGCGCAGCACAGCGCAGCGCCTCGTCTGAAGAGCTGGCCCACCGCCGCATTTCACCCCACCTGCTCATCTAAGGGTGCTCGCTCCCGTAACGCTCACCGGACCGATTCGGCTAATACGTTCAGCCGAGCAGCTCGCCCGCCAAGTTCACCAAAGTAAATCGAAGAGCTCCTTATGCATGTGACGTATCTCCATTTCCGTCTGTTGTCTGGTTTTACGAGTCAGTACATTTTTAAGACAGAGCGAAGTGGCTCAGGGCATAGAGCGCTGACTTTGCATTCAATCTCCGTGTCGGTCATCCTGACCGAGGATTTCGTAGTCTCTTCTGGCCATTCAGGCGAACGCTAGGATGGTTATACTGAAAAGCCACGACTGCGAAACCGGCGTCGCTAGCCGAACTCGTTAACTACGTGAAGTCACGAAGTTAAAGCGAATTCGAGACATCGCGGCTTCCTGGTTGGGTGGCCGACTAACGGCGCCAAGGTCAATTGCCCTTTACGGGACATATAATAGCTAAATACAAATATTCTTAAGACGCGTGTCCATCGTGCTGCCAAATGTTTTCAAAACTGGAATTTCTCTTTTGTACAATCGGATCGCCAAACCGTCTAATCTGAAATGAAAACTATGCGGCCGAATTGGATAGTATTCTTCTTGGTAAAAATGTTTATTTCTTACTGATGCGTTATTGCTTGTTATTGCCTTTAATACGGAGCTCGATATTCGCTGTATAACTTACCTGGATTGAGAGGATCGTGGTTACGAGAGAAATATCAAAATAGTTGAATGATGCTTCACGTTTCTTATGGATGGAACTATGGGAGGGAAATATGAAAATACAAACCGACTTAACATCTAGTTAATTAGTTAATAGATAAAACAATAATTAAAATTAGACAAAAAATAAAATCTTGTGTAATATACCACGGACATTAACTGGTTCCTGTATCGGGCCAAACACCCTCAGTCTTTTACCGCCGCTCGATCATTATAACGCCTTTGGTGCATAAATAAAAATCTTGAAGATACGTCACTTAAGAAGCTCAAATCATCTAACACGCTCAACAACTAACATACCCACGGACTCCGAAGAATATCTCCTACAATATCTCCACTTGGCAATTCCTCCAACACGTTCAGTTAAGGTTCGCATAGCTCATGCGGCGAATACACACGAGGCACTTTTTCTCTCGGACAGTGCATTCGAATAGCTCGAACCAGGACACCTGATCAGGTTTCTGAACAGTTCATAACGCTCTCGAGAGTACATCACTCTGTCTCACCAAACTGCGCATCGGAGTAGTTCCAGGAGATTCTTATTTATCTGGAACGCTTGTAGAACGATTTGTATAGCGTACATTCCTGAGAGTAGTCGCAAGAACAGCAAATAATCTGAGCAGAAATAAGAAAAGGCACATCAAGCCTCTCGCTCGTCTTCAATGTTTCGATTCTGGTGTACGTGTGGCGTATATTCGTGGCTTGTATCATTTTTATATTTATATAAATTCATATTTATTAAGAGTTCAGGGCGGTAACAAAATGAAACACACTCTTACCAAGTCGACATATTAACATATACGCACAGCGGGACGTTTGCTCGGGTTGGTGTTCTTTTCTTTTTACTGCCCCAAGCTCTTCATATATCGAATAGCGCAGGAAGTACATGGCCTTCCGAGCATAAAAATATTTGTTAGCGCAAATAAATCATTCGAGCAATAAGTCACATTCACCCAAGAGTAACAGCCACATCAGTCCAATTAATCTACCCCAATTTTCCACTCAGTAACAATTGGAATTCCAAGCAGAAGCTGGCGTGGAAACGCATGGAAACTGTGTTAGTCGCTGCAGGATGACCGGAAGTTGCTAGCATAATGGGTCATTCCCTTTTTTGATTTCGAATACCCACAGTGTCTAGTTGTGTGACGTCACACAAATGGAGAGCCATCAATTGGTTCGGGGAGGTCGTGCGTGCGCGCGCCTGGAAAGTGCCTCCGCCGCCGCTTCCGCGCGCGGCGCTGTTGTCGCAGGTGTCTCCTCGCACCGCCCCCACCCCCACCCCCACCCCTCTGCACCAGCCACCGCACGGTGCCCCGCCTGGTGCTCGCGATTCCAACGGAATTTTCCTTCATCACACTCTCATCATATGTAATATGTAAATTGTAGTGTTCTGCCACCAGGCTGTATATACCTACCTGCAGAAATAATAAATATATCTATATCAGCATGGTGCCACTGCGGAGAAGCTTCCCTGGCGCACTCTAGCTAGGTGGAACCACACCACTGCCTAGACAAACTCCTCAAACATAGTACTCTCTCCACCCAGTATGTCCCAACGCGCCAATATTCAATTTCGGTCAAAATGCTCATCATCCTTCACGCATTAGATCCAGATTCCCCAAAAACCTATTTTGCCCACCGTAATTCATAAAAATCATTTGCCACTTTTTCCACACAAACACCCCGTCCACTTATAAACAATAAATGCAAACTTTCCTTAATCAAGTTATTCAAATATGAAATTTTAAAAATAGCGAAGAGTTATACCGAGACCCGCATTTGCCTGAGGATGGCCAAGTGAAATCATTGTATGTAACATTGTGCCCGTCAAACTCCCCGAAAGACTAAAGTCGAACCGGAAGAAAATATATTTTTAAAGAAACATTGCCTAGATAAGAATTTTAGAGAACCACTGCTCTGCACTCCATCTGGATGGATGTTGCAGCAGCTACTTCAACAAGGGCCACGTTCTTCCCTCTCTTCTCTTCTGTTCTCGTTCCGCTAATTACGGATGAGCGACGGACTGAATTCTAATGCTCGTCTCTCATCATCTGGAGTGATCCGCGAATGCTTGGGCGCCTCACCTCAACTAATGGGGTTGTTTGAACCACTACAAAGAAGGAAGCAGCTTCTTTTCTTTCCTCCCATCTTCCAGAAGATGGCGATTGCGGCTATCCATGCCGGGTACACACTATGTTCCCTATGGGGACACATTGACCTTTAAACACTAGACACACGCTCCTCGGCCGGTGGTCTGCAGATTCACAAGGCCTTCCGCGACAACACACACACATGGAAGACAAGGGGCAAATAACCACGCCCACGGCGGGACTCTAACCCGCGACCCTTGAGACCGAGGCGTTGAGCCGGCACACGCTCTAGCCCCCTCGGCCATCCAGGCCGGCAAAGAAGGAAGCAACTTGATTTTTTTTGTTAAATTATTTATTTTGTACAATCGAAAGAAAGAGCTGTAGAAAAGTTACAACAGAAAAGTACCATATATGAAAATATTATAAGGAAAATTCATAACTCTGCAATTAGTTTCAAAATGTCTTTCAGTACTTTTTTCTCTCAGGCTAATGAAATGAAGATTTCGAAATTATGGAACAATCCGAATTCACTGTTAACAGAATTAAACACGTTTCTGAAAATGCAATTGAAATGTTTTGTATCCCTCAAGATGTAAACATCCATATTGTAGTGAACTGCATGTTCACTGTAACCGGTATGTTGAGGAACAGTGTAATAGTCCCGAACACCATGAAATTCCCATGACGCATTATCCTTCCTTAGCAGGTCGAAATTCGAACCCATAACTGGCTAGCCTGCGCGAGTAGACCATCACGGTGGCACCCTTGAACAAGAAAAGAAAAATGGAGATAATCGGGCTAGTATGATCGAAAACTACACAATGCATTGTTTTATATCGCAAAGAAACAAAATCACTTCGATGTCGTTATGTTCGGTTTCTTTTTAAAATTAAATTTGCTGCGCCGAGTCTAATAGCACAAAAGTATTTTTTCGGCAGAAAATATTGTACATACAACTTTGAAGTAATACAACTTAAACCCCTTAATCCAATGCCATTTCGTGCTAATACTTTCCGGAAACGTGACCCAGCCTGTGCAATGGAAATGTACAGTTTTCAAAGTACCAACACTTCACTCACACTTCCGGTGTAAACATGAAGCAAAAAACAACTTTCCATGTACATTGCATTACACAGGAAGCGCCTTCCATTCCAGAGCATTCTTCAGTTAATGACTGCGTGTGGCCGCCACTAGCGCGGCAGCCGGTGTAATGAGGAACGACGCTGGCGCTGCATTTGTTGTGGTAATTAGAGGCGCAGCAAGGGCAAGCGACCTTCCTTCTGGAAACTTCTTGGAAGCGACGCGCGATTTCTCGCGGGCGAGAAAGCCCCGCTGCTCTTTCTCCGGAGCGGCCCGCGGCGCCTGTTACACCCTTGTTACGCAACCAGCGGAGCGGACCGCGGCGCACGCGCGCCTCTTCGCGATCCCAAGATACGTCGATGGGGAGCGGCCTCGCTCGCTCCTCACTCCTGCCCAAACGCGGTGGGAAATCATTTGCGGGCTCTGCTTACTTCTCACCGCTATTACGCCGAAATGTTGCGGTTGAAGTTTGTAAACGAAGGAAGGAGTTAGCCGTGATTTACAACTAAATACGTTATCAGCCTATTGTCGTTCATATCACCTTCTTATAAGAAAATATGATACTTTTCTTAGGGTTTCATGGGCGACGCTCTGATAAACTCCGATTTGGAACTGTCTAGTTAATCAGTAATAATTAAGCGTGTATTAGTTTGTAGCATGTAGTAGTTATTTAGCGGTATATAGTCTTATTATCAGGTGATCACGAGATTTAAATTTCGATTGCTATTTTTGCATCCTTCCAATAGGGCGACGAAGTTACTTCACATAAAGTTACAGTTCAGTAATATTACTTTGCCACAAATGCCGTACTATTGTTTTGGTTCATGAAAATGAAAATTAATTTGAATTATTGATACAGTTTTTGGAGACTTGAATAATGTAGACACTATAATAAATTTCAGAGAGGAGTCAACAAGAACACGCTCACAATCTTCGGATTTTCACATCACATCACTCAAATCACATTATGAAAGCACGATACCAACACCGTATGTTTTAATTAATTAATTAATTAATTAAAGACTCCCGCTTCACGCAGTGTAGAAACTGGGTTCGTTTTAACCTCCCCCTACCTTAAACCAACAAACTGTTTCTTATTCCCGTTCCTGACTTGATCCAACATTAACTACAATAGTTCAGCAACTACAAACACTTCATAGATTTACAGAATAATATTCAAGAAACACTAAACACTTCAAGGGTCTTATCTACACTTCACGTATATTATGTACAAGGAATTAACGACAATCACTGCACATGTTCTGACCCAGCTGCCTCATATCTCTGTCTCGGGCCGGTCTGGACCAAAATCAAAGTCAGTCTGCACCAAGACGATTATGGAGGTAAAAATACAACTCACAATAATATTAGATGCCGAATAAGACGGTTTTTTAAGTTATTAACTAATAAATACCTAAACAAGATCTCGAAATAATAAAAGAATTATAAAACAATAAAAAATAATTAAATGTGCATTCAGAGTAACTCAATTACCCCCGTCGACTGTCGAAGGGTGAAACAGTTGTCTCTGGCGACCTTCGTTACATGTTATTTCAGGAGAAGGAATGATATCGAACGTAGGGAAAGAAATGCGTTTCCCTGCGCAAATGCGTGTTTCAATTCATTTTAATGAAAACATTTATACTTCACTTAATTTAAACAAATCACAAATTATATTTTTATATCATTATTCATTGACGTCACGTAATATTCTACGCCCGCTTGGTCAAAACAGTCCAACAAAAGATTATTTTTCGTTTAATAAGTTGTATTCACTGTCTATACTTCTCTTTCGATTAGCAACGGATTAATAGAACGCTCGGATAATTTGTCTTCCGTATTTCAAGGTCGAGTGAGATGCGCGGAATTCTACGAAGGACACAGACCCTTGCGTTTCGGGGAGGGGGAACTCAGATGTCCACCCTTGATTGAAAGTATCTTATAGGTTGCAGTTTTTAGGCAGGTGAAGGTCATTGGTATGCCACTGATTTTGGTGTGCTTTCTGATCAAAATACGAAGCATCTTATCACAAATGTTGGTTATAATTTCAGTCCTTACAGCATCCTAGCTATGGATAAAAAAATTCAGGTCTATTCCCTCGAACACTCAATTTTCTGAGACAGAAAATGAATAATGATTTTTGTTTAACTGAATGCAAATGTATATTATTAGTTACATCAATTTATTACCTCACCAAAGTCGTCACAATCAATATTTAAGCGGTGGGCTCCGGTGACCCTGTTCATTGATAATGCACTGAATTTTTACCTCCATATTATCGAGGTTAATAAATTTAAAATATGGAACCTTCGCCCGAAAACTAAGATCAAGAATAATGGTAGATTATAGTTAAATACGGAATAGAAAACTGTCTTTCACTTTCTGTAAGTCATCATCTCATACAAATTCAAAGTGTTTCATCCACTAAGCTTCGTCATTCACTTCTCAGGAGTTGCATAAATGTTCTTGCACGATTATTCGTGCAAACTCTTCTACGTTCACTACCTGATATGTAATTGCGACTTCCGGTTGTACGGCAAAAGCTGGTTGTTTACGTAACAAAATAAACCAATAGGAAAATATACAATTATAATTCAATAATTTTTAAGAGGTCGAGGAACATTACTAGCTTAACTTCATAATAATTAGACACTAATTAACATTTCAAATACATGGCAATTAATACATCAGAATATGATACAAATATATATATTTTTTACTGACTCACCGATGACGTATCCAGAAGAAAGCAGTCCGCCATTTTGTAAGATGTAAACGTTGAATTCGAATTTCACATTTCCTCCATCAGGAAGTTCACTTTCACTTTGAATACATTCACCACGATAGTAGTCAACAAACCAGAAAACACGACAGTATAATAATGCACGACTAGACAATACTAACGTGGATCATTTTAACAACATATTCAAACAAAAATAATTTTAACAACCAAATCTACATCTCACGAACAGAACACACTTCGTCTTTTGCTCGAAATCCACAACGCAATATCGTGCTAATTTGCCGTTTGTAGACCCAGAAAGTACCAATTACCGGTACGACAGTGGTGACAGAACACTTGAATTGTAAAAATGGTAAAACTTTATAAAGTACATTATATGAGTTCTTTTCACATCGAATATGAGCGCTTAAAACGAAATGCGACAGAGTGGGCCCAGAAAAAATATCAAGAAGCTATCATGCACTTGTAAACGTAATGAATATCGTATTCATAGTTCAATACTCACTCGATTGTGGGAGGAAATCAAACCACTTCTTCAAGACACAGTACACAAATTAACGAACGAGAACAAGCTGGCTCGTCTTCCTGCCACCAACAAACGCTCCCGAACTCCTAGCCAATGACCCGCGAACCGTCGGCGGCGGCGCGCGATCGCCCGGCATTTGTTTAGGAGGAACGGTTGCGGCGCAGGGGACTGTAGACCATGGCTGCACCGGCGCCGGAGGCCCACAAGGGCCAATTTCGCGTGCTCTCTTGACGGCGGGGCAGCGCCCTTGAAGAGACGTCGGTGCCTTCCGTTCGCCACCCGGTTGCACCTGCAGCGCTGGGGTCGACGATAGTGAGGGTTCAATTGAAGAAATCGTGAAGATATAAATGTAATAATTATATGAATAGTATTAATGAATGTCATTACATAGTAAACAGCAAATAGTCAACCGAGTCCATTATTTGTGATAAAGGCCATGTGCCGTTCAATTATTTTCGTTATACCAAATTCTTAACAGAAAAATCACATAAAAAGGGAATATAATTTCTTGGATTATGTGTACTTTCACCCATCTTTAGCTAATAGTTATTTATGCACTAAGGGCGTTAGGTTATGGACTTAACGCCCATTGTACTTGCATTATTTTATTTTTTTACCTATTTTTATTGATTCAGATTTACTTATTTACGAATTAACTAGATGTTAACTTGACGCGGTTTGTCTTTTGATATGTCCCTCCCATAATTGCCTCCATAAGAGAATATATAGCACCATTTAACTTCTTTTCATATTTCTCTCGTAACCACGTTCCTTTCGATCCAGGTAAGTTTTGCGGTGTACATCGAGCTCCGTATTGAAGGCAGTAACCAACTAAAGTAGAAGCGATTGATAGAAGAGCGAAGAGAACATAACAAAGAAATGCATCATGCTTTTGTAGATCTTGAAAAGGCTTTTGACGATGTTCGACGCATTCTTCTATGGGAAATACTAGAACGGAGAGGTTATCCAAGACACCTTATCGAAGCTATAAAGAGTGTACACAGAGAAACTTCGATCATCTTAGGAAACTGCAAACCTAATATAATTTTCCCTACAAATAAAGGAATAAGGCAAGGCTGTTCAATATCACCAACACTTTTTAACATATATCTGGACGACATATATAGAATATGGAAAAATAAATTCGATAGAAGTGTACAATTAAAAGTTTCTTTTTACATCAATTCAATTTTATACTCTGATGACAAAGTGGTGATACAAGAGACTGAAAACAAGCTCCAAATGTCCATTTTTATCTCAAAGAAAACACTTGAAGAATGTTGACTTCAAATATCCGCTCAAAAATCAAAAGTCATGGCATTCCGAGGCAAATATCCAGTAAGATCTAAAATAACAATAGAAATCTACAATATAGAACAAGTTAGCAACTTCAAGTACTTAGGTTGTGATATATCCTGTAATATAGATCATGACGTGAAAGATAAAATAGTAAAATTCCGAAATGATTGTGGAACGATACATAAGTGCCTGAGAAACCGAACACCAAAGGAGACACGGCTTAAGTTTTATAAAACAATTTTAGTCCCCACAATCATGTATGCCAGAGAAACATGGGTGAACACGGAAAAGATCAAAAATAAAATACAAACGGCGGAAATGAATTTTTTTCGCAATACACTAGGACGTTCGCTATTCGACAAGAAACAGAATTCTGAAATAAGCGATATTCTAAAAGTCAAAGAATTATATGAAATCATTCCCGAAAACGAGTTAAAATGGTACAATCATGTATGGAGAATGCCAAAGAACCGACTTCCTTTCATAGCTATGAACTAGAACAGAAGGAAGAAGGGGCATTGGTAGACCGAGAAGAAAAATGGGTGTCGGAACAGGTCACATAATCTAACCCTGACAGGAAGAAGTAATATCGCGTGCGTACCTTGGCGATCCCCTAAGAGGATATTCAAAGCAGTTGGATGCAGCCTGTGAATGATATGATGAGAGATGATCGTGGCATTTTGGAATCATCCCAACATTCGCTTGAGTGATCGAGGGAATCCACGAAAACCCCGATCAGGATGGCCAGCCCGTGGATTGAAAGCGGAACTTCCGTCTGCAAATGTCACTGCAGTTCCTCTGACCGGGAGGTCCTAGGTTCGAGTCCCGACGGCGGCAGGATTTTCGACACTGGCTTGTCAGCTAGGTCGAATTCAGTCTCTGTCTGGAGGAGAATTCCACCGGCCGGCTGCTCTGATCGGCCAGCGCGTTACCCCTGAGCCTCTTCGCCCGGCAACACGCTGTAACACATCAGTGAAAAATAAAACATTCATCTGGGACGGAGAAAGGGCCGGCGCACGTTATAGAGCGCCCAAAACTACGGACCACCCCACGGAGTTGCTCTACATCTCCGCACTGTGCTACAAAACAGGGTTGGGGTGGGGGTGAGTGCGCAGCTTGGCCGACAGCCAGTCGGTTGTTTCCACAGAAATGTCGAGGAGGGCTGCTAAGGCGTGAGGCACAGGGAAGCGCCTAAGATGGAAAAGGCCATGCGGTTTTTTTCATCTACGTGTTATTATTTTCAGCGCTAGCATTTATACGGAATTACATGTCGTAAATATGCAAAATATAATGCAATACACTACCTTAGTATGTCCTAGGTATGCTATGCACTAACTTGGTACGTTCTAGAAGCATGCAATACTTAGCAAATAAATATGCGAAGCTTAGCCTGGCGCTTCGGCTGCTACTATGAAAGTTCATATTAAAAAGAATTTTTAAAAAATACAGTGGTCTGGCTAGTCTAGTCTCAAACAGAAAGAGTTACATGAAAAAATATTGTCGGAAGTACTTTAATAAATATTCGTGTTTCATTGAATTAGTAGGTTTAAGTACTGGCAACGTAATGAAAAAGTACCGTGTATATAAAGAATCATGTCCCACGGATTCACGTTGAGTCGGAAAGGAAGAGTAGTAATCCACATCGTTTCAGCACTTTAGGTACCTTAGAAAAAACAAAATACGTCGATTTTTTTCATAATTCTTCCAGGATATTCTAGAAAGAACTGCGCGAAAACAGATCCAATGGGTTCACCTTGACGAGAGCAATGGAGTGTGATCACCTCCGTAGAGGGCGCTTTACACTGTTCTCTTAATAATAGCATATTAATTTACTTAGTAAACAAATTATAATTTTGCTTTATGTTATTATAGATTCCCGATTTTCCCCTTTTTTAATCTCAATAATTGCGGAATTTTATGCAATAAGCCAACCACGCCAATGATTCAAAATAAAATTAGTTTTATCATTTTGGTTATAACTCCTTGAAATATGTTTTATTTATTTTATAGTAAGAGCTGTTCATTTGTTCCTCTTCTTTTCTTGGCTCTCCTTTTCTTTTTGGTTATACACTCCTATGTATGTTATTCAAAAGACTGGAAAGTGCAAGACATGGCGTTGTTGGGAACAGCCGATATATTGTGCGAAGTATTGTAGAGGCAACCTACTTAGTTGATCTGCATCTTAGGAAGCTGGTGGCAACATGCAGTAGATTTTATATTTAACAGACAGTTAAAATCTTTAATAATGTAATAAAATGGAAAAGGCACAACAAACATAGTCAAGGACTGCCCTTTAGTGAACAATCTAAAAACACAGAATCAGAAATTATTTCAACATATCACAAATAGGCAGAAGAAACTCAAAATGTATGGCAACTGAGTAAAGTTTAAATAGTCCTACCTACTTCTCAGAAAGTCTGAATGTTATTGACTTGTTATATTGTGTGGAAATTCTTTATCTGATCAAAGGCAAATTTTTCTTCGTCCCTTCTTAATACTGACAAAACCTGCTAAATTTGCCCGAGCCTAAGTCCTATGATGAGGTGAATGGTCTCTAGAATTTACTTAGAAGAGTAATAGTTATGAAGCGTAATAAGTATTAGGTAGAAATAACCAACCAAAACCCTCTTATATTTTCGTAATAGCACGTTCTTATGAGGAAAAAATCATATGAATACAAATACCGTAATAAAATACCATACCTTCAAATAAATAAGAAAGTCAGAGTACTCATCCGCTATTTTAAACCATCTTTTATTTTCAATTGTTTGAACGGACGGCGACCTGTTAAATCCTTAACGGACGCTGGCGGAATTGAGCGACTTTTCGTGGCTCTGGCAGTGCGTGAAGTGGATGTTTTGATAGTGCAGAATAACAAACTAATACTAATAATGACGATGGTGACGGCAGTGGTGATATGAATGGGAGGGCGGGAGGGGCGCGTAGGCGGAAGCGCCGTGGGCGGGGCGTGGGAGAGAGCGAAAGGCGCGGAGGGGCCGAGCTATAAAGGCGGGAGAGGCGCCTCCACCGGCACTCGCTCCGCAGCTTCTGCCTCTCCACCGCAGCAGCAGCCGCTCACCGCTTCGCCATGGCCCCCCGCGTCTCTCAGGTGAGCCACGCCCCCACACCTACACCTCCGTCATTTCATCCTCCTTTCTTCTTAACGGACGGTTTCAATCGTCAATATCCAATTTACGCGCATCCTTTTAATCAACTGTTCTCGAGTTTTAGTCCGCATGCACAGTGTCCCTTCTGAGGTCCTTAATGATCGATTCATTGTTCTTAACGGGACGAATCACTGTTAAAATCCTTAAGACCCTATTTACCCGGTTCCTTCTGACCAATTGTTCTCGAGTTTAAAGCGCATCCGTAGGGCATCTTCTGGGATTCCTAAAGCTATGAAATCCCCCAAAAAAGAAATCTTAGAAGTGTCATTTCGTTCCTCTGTATGTTAATTCGTTTATAACAGAACGGTATCGGGATAGAAAAGGATTTTTCGCACAATATGGCAAGTGTGTAGCATAAAGCGTTCTGGATGGTGGTGCTGATTCCTTTTGGCAGAGTCATAACTGCATGAATATTTTGGCGTTTGGTGCTTTATTAATTGACGATCCCGTTTCCAAGTGACGTATCTACATGAAACAAGCCTTTTTTCAAGAATGTAAAGATTTTACTTCAGCCTTATAGTTCAAGATAGGATTCAACGGTTTTCGGATACCGTTTAACTAAGGATAAACATTTTTTAATACAATATGTGGCAGAATGTTGGAGAAAAGTCTTAAGAACATATTGATACATAATCTAGGATACAAAGGGAAATGACAACACGTCATTTTGGAAATACTCTCCAACTTTGCGTCGGCCGCACTCAAGATTGTTTAGTGTCGATCGCGGACGCCGAAGGTGGAGTGTTCTCGGAATTTTTCAACGTCTCGAGCGAGGCAGCTCATTAGCCCGAAATAATTATTTTCGAAATACGTATCGTCAAAATCTTATTGCAATACGAAATTGGAAAATCATCATACGAGGCCTTTAGGCAGAGTTTGATAGCCAGTCGAGAATTCAAATAAGTGTTATGATGCATACGTTTTAACCACTTTTCAAAAATTTCAATGTACAATGATTTTTGCTTGAATTTGACTCTTCGTCCTTGGAAGGTGACAGTTTGATGTTGATAGTAGTCAATGGGAGGCTAGGGATTATTTGAACAATTGTGTTCTAGTAGCTCTTACTACAAAACATCTCAATTTCGTAAAGTTTGGCTTTAGTCAATTAATGTGGATAAAAATGTTTAGGTTTAAATATGCGCTGGAATTTTCCAATTCCCAGTTCAAAGATGTCGGCTACCTTGACTCACTTTTATGTCAAAAACAAAATTAGCAACACGTGGCGCAGCTGCGCATAAATATTGCAGTAAAGGTTAATTCAATCCTGAGCGGGATGTTGGTCTCTTTCCCTACGGCGTACGCCTCTTAGCAGAGAGGGGAACGTTAATGGGAAGGGAAGATCGCGTGCGGTCCCTTGCGGTGGAGGGTGCTGCATTCGGCAATCGCCTGGAGGTGCTCAGAGAGACCATCGATCAAAGCACTCGGTCACTGTACGTGCCAGAAATTCGCTGATTTTCATCTCATTGAGCAACTGGCAACAGTCAAGCATCGGTCCCGCAGCCTCCCAGTCATCGACACTCGGTCGTCAGACGAAGTCGCTACTGACGCTGGTCTTTATTCCGCTGTCATTGTCAATTTCATGGCAATACACTGTGTTTCGAGAAATACTGGAGGTCTTGATTGAGGTATCGTTGCCAATTTAATAACAAAATGAGTTCACTGTGTTTGTAGAATGATTGGTGAGGAGTGCTCAAATTAAATGAACCATGTGATTGACGTTGCTGAAACGACCTATCGCGTCGCTTAATGGTAGACTTCACGCCACTTTAGCTTCTGTGGTTGGATTTTTTCAAGAAAAAGCCAGGACGTTCGCATCGTGAGTTTCATCGCAGCGCTTTGAGGTGACAGTGCTGTTCCCGTTGTCCACGTTCTGCCAACTTCTCCCTTGCTCACCCCGCCATGCGTTCTATTGTTATAAATTTTCAAAATTTCCTCCGTAAGGAAAAAGCCCAAAGCTAGCAAATACATTTTCTCCCACCGCCACAGACCGACATATCAACGCTATCAGTCAGTTTATCCGTGACGTGCGCCGTTTTCCGGCGCAAGGAAAATGAGATCTGATTAAGACGGGGGGTTTTGTTGTTTAATTATTGAAGTTTTATGGGATATTTACGTGAAGCCTGGTAAAAAAAAGTAGAAAGGGTAACTGTTTCTAAGTCTCAGGTTTGGGGTATCTATGAGACCTACTTGAATATATTAAAGAAACGTGGTTTTTGCATTTTAAAATACAAGGCATGAGATAGATTGTATGTAGTTTTGGATAAAGGAAATGTTTAAGTTGAACTGAAGAGAGTAATTTCTTAAAAACCAAAGTGCTTTCGTACTGTTATCCGGATTTTATTTTGCATTGCTACGGAGTTCGCGTGTTTGGGCGGGACCAGTATTGTACTAGTCAGGGAAAGCGTTGGAAAGGGGCGTTGGAAAGGTCGGGGGAGCATGATGCTAACTAGCTTCACTTTTGTCAGTCAACAGAAAATCGAAGTTTTTATAAATTTAGACGTGTCCGATTTTCTGTAGTACACTTTTTACTACCTCTACACACATACTCCAGTTCTATGCTCACGTTTATACATCACTTCAAACACAAAATGTATTTTTCTAACAAATTTTTAAAAATTAGGGTCAGTACCATCTTCCCCTGACTTCTTTGTGTGATGATTACAGCGCTCCCTTAAGGCAGATCACACCCTTGTTTCTGCGGCATTCCCAGCGCACTTGAGCTTTCCATTCCTGTGGTCCAACCTCTCATTACGTTTGTTTTTGCTTGCCTTCTTTCACTCTGCACTTTCTCATGTCTATTTAGGATCGATGATCCTGCCAACACACCGCCTCTATGGATCTTCACTGACAATTGTACCCTTTCCCTATCGTCTCTTCTCCACATCCTCTGAAATATTTTCCTGTAACTCAGGTCTTCCTTTGTACTGTCTCATTGTCTCTGATAAACGCAGGTTTTCCCAGTGTTTTTCGGCCTTTTACCCTTCCTGTTATTATTTTTTATCGACACTGTAATTTATTTTATTCTCTTTAATCGCTCGTATTGCACCATCATTTCTTGTTTTCACTTTCCCTATTTACAACCGCCCGTTTCCGCCTCCGCGTTCTCGTGAAGAGAAATTGAACAACGCTATCGTCTCTCGTGCTTTTAAGATTCCTTCTACACTATTATTGTTATTAAAGTGATTAGGCCGTTAAGTAGCAAATTACAAACCCGTTTGATTATTTGTGTTATAAATTCTGTGTCAAACAATAACGTTCGTAATACTTCGTAGTTCTTATAATAAACAATCATATAAACAAGAAAAAACATTTCTTGGACAAAAATGTACTCATTCGCCATTTTAGCTAAAATTATTTTTTAGACAACCTCTAGTTAAAATTGTTACTTTTAGGGCATGCACAAAGTGCTAAAAGTGCAATTTTTAGCTCTAGGGCTAAAAGTGAGACAATGCCCAAATTATCAGATAAAACTGTGAATGCAGCAAAGAAATCAAAATACTTCCGACTAATCGCATGAACTTACTACTGACCTCAATATAACTTAGTGATTTGTTTACTTGAATTGAAATAAAATGAATGTCAGTAAGGCTGTATAGAAAATAATGAATGACACACGTGCTAAAAGTGATTTTATTTCGCTCGTTGGATTGCCCGGTCTGTCGGCCTCGTGTCGCAACCTTTCCTACTCGCAAAATAAAACGACACTTTCACCACTTGCAGCATAAATAACTAATTTCGATTGTTCAAAACGGACAATGGACTGTTAAATCCTTAACGGTACCGGTCATTAAGAGCAGCTACTGGTCTTCCTGCCTGGGAGTAATGCAGTTTATTCGACACTATTCTGCAGTTTTTATCTTGATAACACAATATTATCGATTCAATAGTTTCGATAGAAATATACTGTGTAAGGCAATTGTACCTTATGTAAAGTACCCTAAAGTTTCGCGGCCTCCCTAGCTGAGAGCCAGGAAAGCGTTGGCCGTTCCTTCAAATCGTGGAGAGGTGAAGGATATTCAAGTGTGGTACCAGAAAACACGTTTCGATTTATCTCTTGGAAATATATACGACCTTCAATCTTCTCTTTGATTTCTTCTTATGGTCATTGATTTCTACCTCTTGGGCTGAGAACTGTGCAGAAGATGCAGACAGGTGTTAACTGGCCGACGTGGTTCGGTGAACACAACGGAACCGAGAAATTTCGCGTTATTTTGCACGAGAAGATTGCTAGTGTAGCCTTCAAAAGCCGGAAAATTGTAGATTGACTCTTATTGGAATATTTACGATGTTTACACATTTCCAGAGCTGAAGGAATGGATGTGTGAGAAACATATTCAGAAGCCCTGTAAAAGTAAAAAAAAAAAACGCAAAAGGAAATAGTGTCAAAAAACAGGGTAAATTCACAATCACTTGCTATCTGATGTAATACTATTAGCGTAAACATTACTGAATGATTAATAATATTAAAGTTTCGTTTTACGTTGTTGCATTTTAATTAATCTTGAAGTGTATTTATTATTAAATATCCTTCACGTATTAATCCATCACTAAATACTGGGTCATTAGTGGCAAAACGATTAAAATACGTACTTAAGAACATGTGAAGTTGACTTTTATTATCTTTATTACACGATGAAGGTACTTGTTCCTTACTATTTATCTCTTTTTTAATTTCAACTTGCTGTTTACTGGTGTTCCACTCTGGCGTTGATTTGTTCCTTTCAGCATATCTTCATATACCACCCCTCAGTGCTTTGTGATTTATCTTCCCTTGCCCCTGCCCCCCCCCCCCTCAATTCACACATTTCAACTTCCATGGCGAAGAACGCTGACTGTAGATCTATGCTTTCGATCTTTTTGATCTAAACTATCGCTTTCCCATGATTGCGCATGTATCACAAATGGCTTCTGTTGTTGTTGTTTGACTTTTCAGTCCGTTTCTTCGTCTGCCTATAGAACGCTCAAAATCCTTTTGTTGCAAACTTTCATTCCCTCTGTCGTGAGTGCTAATGGTGGATCTGATTCATTTATTAGCATGAATCTGTGGTATTACGACGTTCCACGTGGCTGTTGTGGATGTGTGATTGTACGGTTTGCTCCGAGCAAAAGTGCTTGTAAGGCCGCAGCAACACGCAGCAGAGGGGCCGTTGAACAGTCCTCCGGGGGCCAGCCTGTGTAGCCTGGCGACTGGGCGCGCGCGCGACCTCAGTGTGACGTCAGCCATAATGCTCTTTCATTGCGGCGAACGAGTGCAGACCGAGACTCGCTTTTCTACTTTCTCCTCCTTCTTTTCTTCTTTGCAATAACTGTTCTTCACTTCTTAGTCATCCTCGGTGATTTGAATATGGAGAGTACCGTCATTTGGAATCGAAAGCAGATTTTACATTGACGTGCTGCGTAATAAAATAAAATATATGCTAAAATGAATGCAATATAACATCCATAATCCTATTAATTAATTGATAATACAATAACAAGTCAAATGTGTGACAATTCGCAATTATTTTGAGAACAAGAAATTGTTAAATTATAATGTCATTAGAACAGATTAGAATACGTCAACTATTTCCCCTTTCCCAAATATGAATAATTAAAATTTTAAAAAACTTTCTACATTTCAATTATTATATCTAAATATATGCCTATTACCTTTCCACCCCACAATAAAGGCAATTTTATTATTATTTTAAAAATTTTAGTCTCACACAGATAATCCTAGATGCAATATCAAAGCACGGTAACATGGTGTATTTGAAATATACTAACAATAAGCTGTACTAACATATTAACATGAAATAACCACCCAGTTTCTACCAATAATAATAATAATTAATAATAATAATAATAATAATAATAATAATAATAATAATAACAACATAATTTCAAGAGTTGCTTAAAAGTTTAAAATCCCATATGTTCCCCCATGACCCT
The DNA here is from genome assembly GCA_011170035.1 of Teleogryllus occipitalis. NCBI lineage: Eukaryota > Metazoa > Arthropoda > Insecta > Orthoptera > Gryllidae > Teleogryllus > Teleogryllus occipitalis. The sequence continues at coordinate 401,291 of BLKR01000166.1, read as the reverse complement.
CCTGAATAGTGATCTTGCACTGATGATAACCCACTTCTGGTGGCCGATGATAATTCTCTTCTCCAAGCCTAGTTCTTCTAACGATCTGCTGAGAGTTTTCGGCAAGACGTCAGTTGCTGATAGTACAGTACTAACGGTATTGATAGTACCATACAATCAGAACAGTTTTCACTTCTATTTTCACGCAAATGTTAGCTCGCGTATTTGCTGATTTTCGCCTGGTATGTTGCTTCATGTTGCTGGTATACACGACTACAAAATCAATAAACCAAACTTTCTTAGTAAATTTATTCCAGAGGGTAACATTTAGTCTGATGTGTACAGTTGTCCTGTCGGTCAGAATATAGGGGTTTCAGTATTATTTATGAGCTACAAATTCAAGCACAGCTTCTCGATGATATTGTAGTATGTCTTACGGTACAAATACCTTACACTAAGCCATTTGTACATTTTTTCGTCACTTGAATAATGTCGACAATTATTGCTATTATTATTATTATTATTATTATTATTATTATTATTCAATAATCATGTACAATTAAAATTCATTAACGCGTGCGGCAACTCACATGCTTTCGGCATTTTGTTCTGCCATTAACCTCCATTTTATTGCAAACTCACGCGTTGGAAAAACACATTTTTGCAAGTCACGGGCCCGTGTAAACGCTCTGCTATCGGATGTAAGAGTTTGCTTTACGTAAACCACTTTGGACTCACCGCATAACAACAGGGCCAAGGCGTTGTGGTCTCATCGGAGCACACCGTGAACCTATTAGCAGTGGCCACTATCCCCTCCCTCTGACAAAACTCAAGCGTTAAATATCCTGTGTCGCATTAAAAAAAAGAGAACTTACAAGAAAATTGCGAAGGCTATTCCATTCATGAAATTAACAATAAGGGTTTTATCGAATTTTTTTTATTTATTTATTTTACGTCAAAAAAACAGTTAAAAAACTGCGTATGACGTCCTATGGGGAAAAGTGAATTGTGTGCACATTTTCAAAATTCTGTGATCCCTACACTAAGTCATGTACTACTTAAATTTTGAATTTTGAAAGGGAGAAAAAAAACAAAAAAACTCCCATGTAATAAAATCTATTTTCAAGGATAAATAAGCAATAAATTTTGAATTTTGAAAGGGAGAAAAAAAAACAAAAAAAAAACTCCCATGTAATAAAATCTATTTTCAAGGATTCATCTATACTATGCCCCAATCAGTTTACTGTATCTAAAAGTATAGCTTTTTCTTACCACTTCTTGGCTTCATTCATCTGCTATGGAGACTGACAATTGTTAGCTGTGATTCGTGACTCACACGAGACAATTAACAGTGAAAGGAAGAGTTTCATTCATGGAATTAATATTTGGTTCTGAAACGCCATTTAGATATAACCTTTGTATGAAATATCACTAGCACATTGAAAATTTCAACATTAAAACGTCAATTTGTGTACAACTCCCTCGCAACAGCGTAATTACGAGTACAAGAATGAAAGACGTGTACAGTTTCAATAAAAATAAAATATTTAGAATCTTCATTGAAACTTCCACTATTTCGTTTTACTTAGCGGTCAAGAACAAAATAACGCTACAAAACAGATTGAACGTTGTCTTTTTTTTAAACAGTTGTGTACAGACGTTTTGCAGAAAAATCAACGGTTTCGATATTACGGTACCAAAAAAACACATATTTCCGTCAAAATCTCGAGATCGATTTTTTGCAGCATTCCATTCCTTCCTCTGGAGTACAAAAACGAGAAAGTAAAAACTGTGCCATGTGCAAAAATTCCGCGTCGGTACTAGCTTTTAAATTGCTTCCTTTGATGTCCTCCCAAATGTCACGGATCAGAGGCGCCCAAGGACGAAATGTTTGAGCCCTAGTGGCTGACGTTAGTGGACGTTGAAATATTATTTTCTGCACAGCTGCCCTGCCCTCGTAAGCGGCACTTCCATTGTTGCATGTAAGGCAATATACGCCCTCAACCACCACCGAATTCGGACAATGACCGAAATTGCTACCCACTTCGCAACGTGGACGCAACAAAATACCCCCGACGCTTCGCGACGCGACGACGCAGGTATTTCTATTCGTTCACTGTTGATACAAAGTTACAAACCATACCATTCACGCTCACATTGAATACTACTCCGTACATTACACGCCTTCAATAGCATCGATAGCGCTCGAATTCGTTGTCTTGGGAACTAAAGTTTTCCCAACCTTCTTCTCGCGGAAGGTGACCCGTGAAGTTTGGTCAGTCAAGATTCTAACTAATAGAAATATTGATTGGCATGGTATGAAATATTTATTGGGCAAATTTGGCCATTGTTCTGCACTCTTTAATTTTTCTCGTAATTCCTATAGCAGCAGTATTCCTTGCAGCGATAACTCAGCAGCAAAATCATTGCCTCTGCTGTATTGTTGGCAGAATGATTTTAAGGTTCGAGTCCCGAAGGTCTCTGATTTTTGACACTAGATTTATGAGTATACTAGCCATGTGCAACTGAATCTCTATCTAGAGGATTCTAGCGGCCGGCTGCTCTGATTGACAGCTTTCGAGGTTTCTGTGGTCAATACCAGACCAATGCGAGAGAAGTGCATTGACAAACGGGTCACGGACCGCGCGCTATCTTCCCTTTCCCATTCTCGTTTCCTCCTCTCTATTTACACAAAAATACAAACACTTGCATGCCCTACACTACCACGCACGTCAGAATACAACTCTGGAACTTTGAAGTACTCACGGTTGGGTCAATGCTCTGCGGGGAGATACCTGAGGGGAAAACCAGCAATGACATGGAAGTGTCTCTGACCAGGAGGCCCTACGGTTGCACGATTTCCGACATTAGCAAGATAGCTTGGTGGAATTCAGCTGACTGGAGGCTGCTCTGATCGGTAGTTTTCCGTAGTGTCTGCCATCAACACCCGGCCAATCTCCAAGCAGTACCCTAACAAACGGGTCAAGGACCGCTCGCAATCTTTCCTTTCCCTTCCATGACTTATCCCCACCCCTTACTTCCACACACACATCCACTGCACCACCACCCATGACGGGAGACCAGTCAGGAGCTTAGAGCTTGTCCCGGCTGGGGCAGTGCCCCGATGATGCGAGATACCTTGCTGGGGAAAATCCTGTAAGCCGATGGGTTGACCGGCGTAGAATCTCACCTTTCAGCTGGGGAAGATCACAGCCACCAGCCACAATAAAATCATGCACTACACTGACGGGATTCGTGGCCTTAGCAATGCAATCAATCCAAAATCTTGCAAGCTGGTGTTCAGGTCGGCGCCGGATCGCACGTTCCAGCGGGGGAGGAACACCGCCGTTTTCCGGCACATAACACGCAGTTCATTAAGGGGCCGAATGCGGCCCCTCCTACTCGCTCGGCGCCTGGCGTGAAGGCGAGCGCCGAGCCGCGTGACCGCGTGACGGGAGCGCTAATAGCGGCGACGGCGCAGGGAAGGGCGATCGCTTTCTTTGGCGCAGCGCTTTCGCCCGCGCCGCTTCCGCGCCCGATGGGGCGACGCCGCGCAAAAAGCGCCGTTGCGCCACGGGACTCGCTTCCGGACGGCGCCAACTACTTATTACAGGCATTAGACCGATCGACAGCACGTGAATGGCGGTTGACGTTTGGAAAGAGAAGCTTTGAACCCAAGGCTTCAAAGATTATTTTTTGTGATGTCGGCCTCGTCATTAAATACTTCGTAATACCGTCTTCTTACAAGAAAAAATAATGTAAATAAGAAGTAACTTTTCTAGGAGAAGCAATTCTCGTCCGTTCTCTTCAGCTACAACTCATTTCTTTTGACTGCCCTTAACAAAAGGCGGACTCTTAACATCCTTATCGCACGCTGCCCGATAAGAGGGGCTTTTCGTCGTGTTTGCCTGCGTTCGATGTATTAAGGCTACAGTTTCACGAAATCAACTTTGAAAGCTGTCGCTGAAGTGAGGCAGCCATGGAGCCCAAAAAAGCGACAATTGCTGTTGAAGTCATTTCAAACTTCAATAGATATGCTTAAAATATGCATAGCCCCGCAATGTTGGACTCGTTTTAAACAAAAAAGACGAACGTTTGTGCGAGGATTTTCGCACCCGGATGTAACACTTAAACTTAATTTTCTCGAAGACAATTTGTTTTTTCGAAGAAACTGGAGGTTGTGCAACAGAATACAAGAACGAACTTCAAGAATAATCAACAAGAAATTGTATTAGAAAAATTAAAGTGAAATAAATTGTATAAATACACATGAATGATTCATTAATATAAGTTCATAGTTCTTTACTGTTAAATTAAATAGGATCAAGTACAATGTTTTGTGTAAAATTTCACACAGGATTGAAAAACATGTACAGCAAAAAAGACTGATACAATGAAATTAACATTCTCGCAAGTCATCTGTTACGTGTAAAGTAACCTAAATCGAAGAAAATGTTCTCCAAATTGTGTCAGTGAATTTAAGCTGAGTTTTTATTGGTGAAAGTGGCTGCAACTTATGGAATGCCTCTCGCTTTCAATACAGTAGCAAGAATTCTCGGTGCCTCCATTCTGAACAAGCGAACAACCCCTCCAATGAAATAAATTACAATTTATAAACGAAGTTCTAATGAATCATTAGCAAAAAAATTGGACATTAAAAATGAATACATTTATTTAAAATTTAACCAATCTGTAAAATAGTATTCTAGTTTATTTAAAGGTTCCCAATAAGGAAAAAACAAAAGAATTTACCTCGCAACCATTACCAAAACCATTAAGAGTACAGAAGAGGGGGTTTAACTTTAGGACAATGACAGGCACTAGAAACCTTGCCATTTAAAACAACGACGATGACTGAGGATGTAATGAGAAGTGATTTGCGAATGTACTTTCTCAGACAATGTAAATGTGATATTTAGTTTTTAAATATTTTTCCGAAGATGTTCGGCAATTTCATTAATATACATTAATACAAACTTTTATTATTTTTATATCAATGAAAAATATTAGACGTGTTTGTAATTAAAATACTTCGCAGAATATGAAGTAAGAGCAAATGCTGAGAAGATGAATCCTTTGAGCAAATGCTGAGAAGGCCTCTTGTTTTGCTTCTGGACATAAATGTAACTTCATTAACTGTGCACGTCTTCTAGAATTCAGTGGGAAATATAGGTATTCAAATCATCTTTCTCTATGTTGTCGCGACAGAAAATATTATTCCTTTAAGAAGGACATGATGAGGGATAAGAACCCAAATTTATAGCTTATTTACCCTTGAAAACAGATTTTATTATATCGGAGCGAATATTTTTGTTAACAATTCTTGCAAAAAACGCTCATTTCTTTCTGTATTCAAAATTCAAATAGTATACGGCTTAGGGTAGAGATCACGGAATTATGAAAACGTGCACAGAATACACTTCTCCTCGTAGCACACCACACATAGTTTTTAACTGATTTGACGTAAAAATAAATAAATAAATTAATTAATTAATAAAGGGAATTGAATATAAGTACAGAAAAATGAAGTAAAAACAGAAATGTAATAAGCATTTTAAATTGTTATTATTCACTTAATTAATTAAATTGTGCAATTTATTTGTAAAAATGATGTAAACCATTAAAAGGCTCAATTAGTTAAAATTATAATGAAAATGGGGGGAAACGTTTTGTTGAATCGACCCTAGATTAGTGGTGCAGAGTTCTCTGAGCAAATCAATATTTTCAAAAAAATCTCGCGTTCTAATAATAGGTGAGTAGCTCAGTTTTTAACTTCCACTAGTGAGAACCCGTCAAAATTTGACGGTGAGATCTGAGATAAATGTAAAATACTGTGCCCAGACTAATGTTCACAATATGTTGCGTTCTTTGGATCTTCAGGGTATAACGAAGATATTTTGTGATGAGGAGTTTCTAAAATTTTGAACATGTATGGCCAAGAAAGAGCACTATTATACTGACGAATATTATTTCTAAAGTTTTTTGATGTGTCATCATCTATAAACAACTTTGATTTCTTCTGCCATTTTGCTCGAAGGTAAACTTATTTTCCCATTTAAGCAACACAGAGTGAACTCGTTTGCAGAATTCCTCTCACATGGGAAGTGCAAAGCAGAACAAAACTGACATTTCATAGACAACGACCCAACAGAGAACGAAATGACCTCACTAACACGACTTCTACGCTCACTTTCTCTTTCCCTGCGTCCACTTAATGTACGTTTGCGTCTTTAGGGGCGCGTGGGCAACGATCGACATAACCTGTGTACAACTTCACTACTTAAGTACAACCGAGCAAAACTCACTGTCCGAATGTTCTCTACAAAATACTCCACAAAAGCAAATACATGCCAACTATCAACGCCACATTGCAATTATTACACTGAAACAAAACCTTGACGAATTGTACACAAATCTCAACAATCAAAACAAAACATCAAGCAGGGCCACCATGAAGCAGCTTTGGAAGAAAACAATTGATTATTGATTAGCGTACTATTAAAGAATGATTTAATTAATTAATTTACACTGTAAATGTTAGTGAATCAACACTAACAGTATCTGATAACACATCTAGAGATCACGTTCTTTCATTTAAAGGAAAAAATACTACAATCGGTTCAGTAGAAGCGCTAAACGAAGCCATGGCAGAATACCTTATTTTTTTAAATATATAGATTGCTGAACAAAGGTTATAATGTTTAACAGTTCAAAGTTCTGGTTATATCTTTTTAACAGAGCGTTTTTGCGAATCTGAAAAAAAAATGTTTTCGACGTGGCTCCGGGCATCAACTGATGTCACTGCAGTGCCTCTGACCGGAAGGTCCTAGAGTTCGAGTTCGGACGGCGCGGCGGCAGGATTTTCGGTCGGCTGCTCTGATCGGTAGTTTCCCGAGATTTCTCCGATGAACACCAGGCGAATGCCGGAACAGAACCCTAGCAAACGGACCACGCACCGCGCGCAATCTTTCCTTCTTCTTCCTTCTCCTATCCTCTCCCCTTACTGTCACACACTTATATGCACTGCACTACCACACATGCTGGGAGACCCATCGGGAGCTTAAAGCTTGTCCCGGCTGGGGCGGTGCCCCGTTGTTGCAGATACCTGTTTGAGGAAACCCCCACAAGCCCACGGGTAGGTCGACGCCGGATCTCGGCATCCATCGGTCACCACCACCGCACAGACCATCTTAAGGCCACACTTATGGGACTAATGCCCTTAGCAGTGGAATCATTAATCACACAATAGATATGACAGGACCTGGGTCTGTGACAGAGAGTGTAAGGTGTGGGCTGTTGTGTTGCAGGCTGTGTTGGTGCTGGCGCTGGTGATGGCAGCGCTGCTGGTGATGGCAGCGGCCGCGCCGGGAGGCGGCGGCGGCGGCGGACAGTAAGTGTCTCCTCCCCCCTGTCCTTCTCAATCGTCCCCACGGCGCATGCACCTCTCTCTGCTGGGCGCGAGTTCGACCCTCGGCCAAACCGAAGAGTGTGGGTTCGCGGAAGTTTTTCTCAGTATTCTCTAGATTCCTCCACCTCCCATTCTACCACTACCTCATCATTCACCTCATCGTCATTATCGCTATCATTATTCATTAGATCACTCGTGGCCCTAAATGTCAACGGGTGAAGGCTCCCTAAACATCTATAGATAAATAAACAAAAAGGTCGGAGTTAGTAAAAAATCGTAACTAAAAAAATTGTGACGATATGTGACGTCACATCTCAAGGTCAATGCTGCTTAACACTTTTACATCTTTGACCTAATAAATGCATATTGCATATTTAGATAACCGTCATAGTTTTTATGTTCTTAAAATTCGTTTGGTATTCAGAAAATGTTAATATCAACTTTCGCACGTTCTCCACTACAAAAAATGAGGTGAATGAATTTTTAAATATATGCCTGTAATCTAATATACGAAACGTGAAAAAATAGCATTCACTAACAAGTTTTAATGTTCTGCTTTCGATTTGCTACCATGTGTTGATAATGTTTTCTCCAATGGCACATTCATAGCCGTAGTACTTGTAATATTGGTTGGAGTATTTTCGACCTCTTCTTTATTATATTTAGAATGTGAAGAATCACGTTTACGGGCGTTCAGACCGATTAAACAATAATAACCTTTTCCATCGAAAACTTGAAATCGGAAAAGGAACCAAGATTGTTTAAGTAATTATATTGAAGTGTATTAAAAAAGTGCACCTTTCAGTCAGAATCCGTCGATTTGTCACAGTATAGTGAGAACAGGACGAGACTGAAAAACTAATGGATGAAAATTGCATCATTCCTATAAAAAAAATCTCAGTATAATCCGAAGCAATCATCGATCAAACGTTTAAGAAATCTTTATCTAGGTTACCAGGCCGGGGATGCGCTACATTCACTATACTGATAAATACCACAGGTACCTTGGGATATCGCTAATTTGCTCAGGCAATTATCTCTGCGAGAAGGTGGTCCGTTAAAATGAGTTCTAGCAGATGCTCCTGTCCATCAGACAGAGAGCGTTTCTTCAAACTCTCTCGTCTGGCGATAGCAACATGCAAGTGTCCCTAATCACCTATATTACCGTAAAAGAAATGTTCAAGCTAGCGTGACACTGCATAACACAGATACAATTATTATTATTATTAATTTAACTGATACAAAGTATTTCCATCCATCATTTTATGAAAAGCATAATTTACATTAAAAATGTTTACATACAGCATAATTTCATTTTATACCACTTGCTTAATTGTCGATTTTTTCCTTCAACAACTAATTAATATAAACAATTCCTAGGGCATTTTGACGATTTTTAGAATTTCATCTCTATAATCGTATAAATATTTTATTATCCTATATTTTGTGTGCCCCAAACCCCTCCCGTGTCGTCGAGAGTGTGAGGTAGTGACGCGCGACCGTCTTGTGTTCGCAGCAAGAAGGTGATCATCCACGTGCCGTACCACGTGAAGAAGATCCACCACACGCACACGGTGTACAAGATCATCAAGGACAAGGACCACGGCGGCCACGACACCTTCGAAAGCTGGGGCGGCGACGTCAGCCACGGCTGGCACTGAGCCCAGGAGCCCCGCCCCCTCCCCCGCCCCCGCCGCGCGGCAGAGCCCCGCAGACGAGACAGCGACGCAGCGCCTGCAGGCGCCACTCAACGCCCCCTCCCCTCAACTTCTCGCTTCACAAATTCGCTTCTCTTTCAACGGATAGAAGATGCGATCATCTCCCAATCTCATACAAGTCACCTTTTTTAACCATTTTAATATTTACTTCACTCTCATTCCATGGCATGTCAGTCTGTCTCCAATCAATAGCCTCGTTGCTTGGCAGTCATAAAACTGACAACGCAACTACGTCACACAACCTTTGTTTCACCGTCTTGCAGGTGTTATGTACCAAAATGAGACGACGTACCACCAGGTTCCGAACGTGCACACGGGAGCCCTGAGAAGAGAAAAAATATTTTTTTATATTGAAGATTTTATTCCAAAAAGTTGAAAAAGTAAATTTCGCTGGCGATGTTTATTGTTTCAATTGAAATTGCAACATTAAATGCCGCTAACAATATTTATATTTTCAGTTTATATTTAATTAGAGGAGAATTAACTCGAGATCAAAAACAAAAGTAATATGATCACATCATCGACATATTTATCAAACGTTTCATTCGATATAAATATCTAGTTCCTCTTGACGTATTGATTTGTTTTTATTTTGGCACATTGCATCTTTCCACTTTAAATATTGAAAGCGTCTGAAAAGGTGACCATCCATCAATAATGCAACAAGCCATCAGCTGCCCACACAGTTTGAAGCTGATTTCATATAACTCTCGGGCATTGTACGGACGTTGCAATACTTAATGCACTGATACTCTTGCTATCGACTATATCATTACCGGTGTCGATGCTTCAGAACATTAATCATCTCGCAGAATCGATACCAAAGCTACAGAAACAACTAGATTACTGCATAAACCCATTGCATCATTCGATGTATCCTGGCTTTGTTGTTGGTATCGATACCAACCGTCCTTATGCAATCCGCCTGCTCGGCGACTGGCGTCGTTGTCTCGTGTCGATCGCTCGTTCTGTCAGCGCCTCCCACGCTGACTCCACGGCGATGGCTCTGCTCGCCCCCTCACCTCTCCACAAACTCACTTATCACCAAATGTTCTACTCCGTAATCTTCTCTACTGGAGTGTGCAGTAATGAACAGTAATAGCTAATAAAGTGCGCGATCCTGCTGTCGGACTGCTCTCGGACGAAAGAAATGAGGAAACGGTTAAATTCCCAAGAAAAAATACAAACAAAAGGTGAAAGAGATCGACAAACAGAACCATTTATTTTCAGCAACTTGATATTAAACAAAAATTTTGTAATGAAAAAAACGTTTCTGACATATTCAATATTTCAAAAAAATATTACATTTCAGATTTATATATTAATTCGTCTTACAAATCCAGCAAATAAATTAGAAATCTTCCAGAAAGTACACGCGCTACTCGTTTGCCTTCCAAAGAAGACGAGTTGGTTGTATCACCAGGTGCCGTTGCGGTGCCCCGCAGCCCAATCAAAAGCCACAGCCTTCTCTCGTCCGAGAGCGCGGTCCTTCGCCGACCCGTCGGAACCGCATTTCACTTTTTTCACGAGTTACGTCGACTGTTTTTGTGCATTGTCATGGAGCCGTTCCCGTTGCTTCTTTAATGTATAAAGGGCCGTGACAATTTGCGACTGAGCGATTGTTTTGAGTGTGGTTATGTTTTTTGTTATGCTCTCTTTGTTCTCAAGAAAAATAAAGAGATTGTTCTTTTTAAAAAAACCTTTTTATTTGCAACCAAGAAAACCTTTCCATTCAAATAATGAATGGTGTTCCATTCTTTTGTAGGCACCAATCCCCTCCTGCGCAAACTTCTCTGACATTCAATAAATTACGAAACTAAAAGAGATTTATTTGGTATTCTTTAAGGAATAATTTTATTTTTAACCATACCTTTGAAAGCACTGCTTCCAAAAACAGTACAATTTTCTCTTTTTCTTCACGAAATGTTATACTCCATGAGATAACGGGTAAAATAGAAACATTCTGTCTACAAGACGCGCAAACTCGGGAGTAGAAAGACAGCACATTTGAAATCATCCAATAAACAATTATTTTTAAAATAATTAATTCTTTATTCATTTAATGCATGGGATGGTGCACACGTATTGTAAAAATATAGAGATACTTTTGGAGAGATCATTCATCTCTTAAAAGCTACGTAGGATCCAATAATTTAAAATTACGTTTTTATTACAATTTTATGTTTTTATAAGTTTTAAAGATATTCGTTACTATGAAAAATAAAACTGGTCACACAAAAGTATTTAAGAAAACTTGTTAATAAAGAAGGTATAATTGCAGTAATGAAAGTTCAAGAGGATAAGGGACGGTATGAGCGAGTTTTCTTATTTACGAGCGGAACTACACCTCTTTATCCACGTGTTACGTTCAATATTTTTCCGTTTTCATTAAACAATATTCTTAATTTTGCGAATTTTTACTTTTTACCATTCGAGACTTACATTCGGTGACGTCATATTCGTTCTGAACAACACCCATTTTAGAGGAATTTTCACTCTGTATTTATAATCATCTAATGACTAAGAGGATAAGGAAACAATGTTAAAATAGAAGCCTTTGATCATATTCCAGATTAAATATTAGAAGTTGAAAAACCAATGCAAACAAGACATCACAGCAAAAGTAAAATTACATACGAGAGACAATATATTTATAAATATTGGAATAGAAAAGCGAATTACTTCTAATTAGAAGAGGTTTTGCTTGCATACTTTGCAGAATGGGTATATACTGCGTTTATACATTTTCATCGTAATACCCTTATACCAAATATGTTTTACTTTTATACATTCCATTTATCCATGATAAACATTTTGTTGTTCCATTAGGGAGTGTCAGATCAAAGTGTTGTGGTTGCACTTTCTAAGCTGAGGAAGACGTTGCATGTGAAAGACAATATTCATATTTTTATGAACATCATAGAGATAGTAAAAAAACAATAATTACAGGAGGTATTCCAAAAAATCACTCTTCTCTGGCAGAAAACTAAATAGATTCTTTGCGGAGGCATCCGATGACAAATACCTCCTTACGAAGTCAAGTTAAGTAAATGAAAGTATGATCATGTAAATAAATTTAAAATACTCCAAAATATGTAAAACAATGTATTGCATATGTTTCTTATTTACATGTATATACAACATTTACTCATTAATCTTGGCAGCAAAGTGAGCAATTATATATTTCTCTAAGTTCTCTGGGGTCATTGACTGACGTCAATCAGACAGAATATTCATATAAGCAGAGAAAGATCTCTGTTTTTCACGTGAGCTAACTGGAGTGTATTTCAGTTAATCAATTTTCCCCAGCGATATATATTTTCAAATATGAATTACGACCCCACTTAAAATTCTACTCACATTGAGATATGTCGAATATCCTGGGTTTTGTTTTCAATACTGGTTCTAGTTTACTACATACACTGGTATCACTTTCTCCCTGCACAGGCCTCTTCTGTTTTTTGACAGCGTTTCCCATTATGGCAATAGATTCTTGCAGAGGAATCCCCTAAGTCTCCAGTTTTTTTTTATGTTTTCTGGCGGTCAGCCGAAGCCTGATGTATCCCACTGAACAGACCACTTTGGAGTCACTTTTCGCTTCGCGATTAGAAGCAGCATATTCAGAGTCCAAAGAATCAACTATCGACTCAACTGCGTCTAAATGCTCACTGTAAAATGGCACGGCACATTTGGTAGTTGCATTTTGTAAGATAGCTTTCATTAATAGGCTTTAAAAATACAATTTTTCCTGTCGAAATATTTGTTCACATATGTGAATTTACTTCTAACATCTTCAGCAACACATTGCAGTCCATAAGCCAAGCACGTCAAATGGACATGTTAGAATAAAACACCTTCAATGCATTAGCTGCTTTAAGCCTGTACGCAGCAGCATCTGAATAGAAAACTAGCACATTCTCATTTTTCACTGGTAACACTTTTAGAACATCATTCACAGACCTCGCAATAGTTCCATTATTTGTCTTACCCAGTGCTTTGCAGTAAATCAAGCATGGCTTGGAATGACAGTCAGGTTGTAGCTTTCCTATCATGAGATTCACAATGAAGTCATCAGGAAAATCCTCAACAGCAACCAATGTGAAAGAATCTTCTATGTGTGTCCTAAAACTGCCCATTGCCTCATCGAAGCACACTTGAAGATAATTCTTACGAAATGTTGAATGATCAGGAACTTGTTGCTTGAAATACTCTTTCAGGAAAGATTAAATTCAAGCACTTGAAGTTTGAACTATGAATGAAATGAATTGAATTTGTAGGAATCATCGCACCGAATAAGACCTTCTACAAAGAGTTTTTCGAAGTTGAAGCATCTTGCATTTGCGTCAAGAAAATCTGCTTCTTGGATACATTTAAGTGTTTACTGTTTGTATTCAGTGCAGTTCGTGCATGCTGTTGCAGCCAGGGGCGAATCCATTCCATCATTTTGGAGGGGACCATCATAGATTTTAAAAAAATATTAAACATTTGTTTTTGTATTGTATATTATTTTTGTAGTGTGTATATGATACTAAACTATATAATTTTTAAAATAATTACATAACTCTGTTACAAATAAATATTTCAATCAATTCTACCAAAAAGAAAGAAGGTATCAAAAGAAAACTAGCAATTTTGGGGGGTCCCCTCGCGTATCCGCCATTGGTTCCAGCTGAAGTTTCATCGAACAACCTATTTGTTTGTTGCACGCTTGACAAGGAACAATTTTGCCGTTAGTTGTAAACGTCTAGTCAATCGTCAACCAAGATTTCAACTTTGAAATCAGTGAAGACGAAATAGGTGCCATGCTCACACCAAAGATAACTAATGTTGGCTAAGCTTGCAAATACAGATCTCATTCATTTCCGAGAAGATTGTTCATCGGCCTTGATTTCAAGCCCTATCTTTTGCAAGAAGCTCGTCGTCTCATCTTGGATAGAGTGACTGCATCGCATTGCATCGTTGATTAATGTATCTCCGGGCTTAAATTATAGCTTCGGAACCGTTGGGGATAACACGGTAAACTAGCAAACTAAGTTGGTCCCGTTCGTTGTGTACAATGTGTTTAAATTTCAAGTTAGATTAAATAGTATTTGTAGTTAAATCGGTTCGTACAGACGGACAGGCAGACAATTGATTTGACAATATATTCGTTTCAGTAATCAAATAAGTAAACCGAAAAAGTATTTGAAAGATAAATATAGATAAAGATTGAAAGATAAAGATAGATTCGGATTTATTTACATGCGGAATTTATATATAGGGAGTGCCAGGCCCGAGAGAACATTGCAATGCAATTGAAGGGTATTTTTGACCAGCCTCCCCACCCTAACGGTGTTCTCCAGATCCAGAAATGACTTTGGTTAGCGACTATTAAGCTCTTTGAACTCATGTCATGTAATACCTAACACGAAGCAGACTCATTTGTTTGAAAAGTGATTAATTAGTAGTTCGGCCTTTACATAAATGCGATTTCCCCCAATTTTATCTTATTTTTAGGAAGAACAATTCTTGTCCGTTTACTCAGTAATTCGAGTACAATTTTTTCTCCCAGAACCACATACATTATTCTTGTATACCTGGGAGGAATTGAATGAAGCGCTCTGAAGGCCCTCTGGTAGCTAAACTCTCTACTACTCTGTGCCTCTCACTACCGGCAGTTCGGTTAACTACTACGCACTACCCGGCGAGGGCTCTGTGGCATCTGCTGCATTGGACCAGCGGAGGCAGATGGCGCTGCATGCACGGATGCACACGATCAATCAACGGAAGCAACAGACAATTTATTAATTTATCTTCTGTACGTACTTCACACACTTTCATGAGAAGAGGAATTTTAATTTAACCCTACATGTAGTGCAAGCGTTACCTTTTTTGTTGATAAATCGTACTTCCGTTTAATTAATGAATTGACGACTTGCTACCTTTTTTCTTAAATTTAGTGCATTGGGTGGACCTCTTTGGACTTTCTCGTCAAGTTCAATTTCGGCAACATTTTTCGAGAGATGCTTGAAATAATGTCAATTTTTAATTCTGGAATAGTAGTTGAAGTTTTTTGTCGAGTCTGAAAGTTGTAAGCGAAGGGACTAGGGTGAGTTGAAGAAAAAGAAAATGTGACAAAAAATTAGATATGATGTTCCATGGGTTCTAATGGTGAGTTGAATTCTTTGTAAAGTTGATATTTGGTGACAAACCACGGGGAATTGGATATTGGTAGGCAGAAATGATTCCGGATTACCTCTGTTTTTAGGATTGTTTTTACGGTATTGACTCAGACTGAACAACCGTACAGCAGTAGCGGTCTTGAAATTGTTTTAACGATTATAATTGGAGTTGTATGGTATGTATGGTTGTTTCTGTGTATAATAGGTTTTATCTAATGTAATATTGACTTGCGTTACCTGTCGTCTACATGTTGTTTCCAATTTAATTTGGTGTCTTACAATTTATTTAATCAGAGATATTTGATTGGTTTGTAAGGGGTGCCAATTTATAGTGTTTCTGTTTATTGTTGGAAATTTGGGGGTGGGGAGTATGGTCTGAGGGAAAAGAGTTTTGTTGCTGTTCTGATTGTAGCCGCAAAAATATTCCTGAACGAAGTCACTCAAAACGGTTTTCCAAAGAAGGATACGTACGCTCAAGAACAACGAATAAAATCCTCCAGTGTAGCAGAGAAATAAATAAAATATTTTAACAAAATATCTTCAAGAATACTGCAAAAACGTACTAGTATAGTACACACACAGTATAACAAACCTTAACATACGAAGAATATTATAAAAGTTTCTGTTCTATAACGCACGACATAATTAGAAAAAACGAATAGCGGGATTCATCTTCCTTGAAGTGCTGTTGTAAGATGTCAGTTGTGTTGTCAATACGTGCAGTATGAGAAAAGGCCGAATACCACAATCAAATATTTGCATTTCCAGTTAAAATAGAAACTATTTCGTTGTTTTGTATTTTTCCCCAAGTTCCTGAGAATCCGAAACCAATAGACACCTCTCATACGACAGGAGACTGCACATTTTTCTTTCAATTTCTGCGCGCATTGGAAATTAGTAAGATTTTTTTGCAGAAATCAGAGTAGTGTTCAGTTTTTTTATTTTAAATATAATGGACATAAACATCCACATTTATATAATAAATACATTATATAAATCTTAGAAAGTAGAAAAGATTCATTCAATATGTTGTCTATATAATAATATTCAGTGTAAATTAACTACACCGATATGAAATCATGGCACGATCTTTAAGGAAACCAACTAGTTGAGTGGCTTTATTGATCATATAAATTCTCGGCATTCATCGAAGCTCATTTTCGCACAAAAGAGACACCCAGATCTTTAATTCTCTCAACACGATCAAGAGCTCATCCATTGAATTGACAATAATTAAGTTTGCAGATTATGTATCTTCAAAATGATATCACTACACATACTAGAATTAAATTGAATATCGATCATCTCACTCCCTTAATTATTTTATTTAAGCAATCTTGTAGATCCATAACATCATGATCAGACAATACAGATCTACACACTTTCAGATCATCTGCAAAGAGAAGACACTCAACATTTCTCGATTTGTCATTGTCGCGGCGATGTCTATAAAGATGGGTCTAGATGAGACTCCTGTGGTACCCCCGAGAATACAGGTACTTCATTCTCAGAGAAATAGCTCTTGCATTTTATTGTACATGTTTCTTTAAGTAACTGTCAAACGATTGTAGCAAACTACCAACCATATCAAATGATCTCGATTTAGAAATTAAAACACAATGATTAATAGAATCAAATCGGATAAATTGAAAGAAGCATTATATTCTATTATGTTTGAACGGTAATTTTGCACAGTAAGGATACACCATTTGGTTAATAACGTAAAATACACTATTTACTTGGAAAATATTTGAAGAAAAGTTCGGGTTTGTCTTAATGAACGCCCTAAAATGTGTTGGTCGTAGTATCAGTTGTATAACTGGTGTGTGTGTAAAATAGCGAAGTTTCGATCGTTAATGTTACATCATGTTTTTACATGCAAACTGAAGAGACTGCGCGCGCTCTCTGGCGGCGAACCTATCCTGCGCGTTTGCGTTGCGCGCTCTCAAGTGGCGGCGGACCGAACAATCGCGTTCTCTTGTTTCCCGCGAAAAGATCGAAAATTCAATCAGTACTTCTTACATGTATCAGATGGTCATACCTTTACTTCACATCTTTCGAACTTGAAAGTTTATGCTAGTTTGTGTTAAATAAGGATTAAATGGCAATATCAGACGCATAAATAGAAATACAAGCAATTAAAGGATTTTGATAAATACGAGGAAACGGCGGGTTAATTTTATTAGAACTGATTATAATCAGCATATATCTTTTTGGTTTTACGTATGTATTGTATTTCTTACTCCCATTAGATATACGAAATGGTAAACATAAGGCAGTTGACGTGCTTCAACGTTGACTGATAGTGGCGGATCCGGAGGGGAGGACATAGTGGCCATGCACCCCCCCGAAAACAAAACTGGCTTAGAGTTTTCGTTTTTTTACCTCCCTTTATTGAGCAAAATTGATTTAAATATTTATGTTAGAATTTTGTCATTATTTAATAATAGTGTATGTAAAATAATAGTGTAAGTATAGTATCATATATACACTACAAATGTAATATACAATATAACAACAAATATGTATATTTAACAAAAATCTATGATCCTCCTAAAAAATCGGCCAGATCCGCCCCTAGACTGATGCAATATGCAACTGCTGCCCTGCTGCCGAGGTAGTGGCCTCTTACAACTTTGGAACTCCTTCAATTCACATCTTCTCAAAATTCCCAAATTTCACACTATAGTCCCTGCTTTGGTCAGGATTTGTCTGTTAACACTGGCTCTCTTGTCGGATAGCTGGTACTTTCGATAAGTGCTCTCCGCGTACAAAAAATGGGTGATTCCTTTGTTGCTGGTGTTAACTGGATCTTTCGATTTTCTAAATAACAATGACTTTGCCCAAACTTTGTTAAAAGAGGAAAATAGAAGATTGGAGCAGTCTTTAATGAATAAAGGACACTAAAGGGTTTTTTGTAGATAACTTAGGGATAAGTCGTATTTAATTTATATATAAAGTATACACTTTTGAAAGTGTACAAGACAGGAGGCAAAATAAAAAAGTAAATTGCATGTTTATGTAGCCCAGGACTATTGTGTGTTTCGCCAAATTCCATAGAAAATAAAACCGACTCGTGTACTTTTTCGCCGAACCATGAGCTCCGCGGATACGAGCAGGCAGCCCACCCCGTCTCCAGCGTATTAAAAATCTCGTATGACACAAACTGAGCGATGTGAACAAGAAAACCCCAACAACGTCGAGACGGTCATTCGGAAGCCAACCCGTCGCAAGCATTGGAGTTCTTTGTTGGTAAGTGGGCGAATGCGTTTCGTTAGAATGGCCACTATTGGCTATAAATAAAAGTGCGTGGTAATTAACTTTTTGGGCGGTGGAGCGTCCTTTGTCCCGCTGGGAGCGGCCGCTTTTTCCTGCGGCGCGGAGTCGGATGTCGCCGCTGCGCTTTTGTCCTCGGCCGGGCCTTTGCGGAGCTGCATTCCGCCCTCTGCCGGCCACTTCTTGCGGCCGCGCGCCCGCGCGCCCCTCGCGGCCACGCCGCAAACCAACGCGCACGCAGGGGAACACATTCGCATCTAGCTCCGACACGCAGCAATTTACTAAATTGTCTACACTATCTATTGGGTATTAATAATAATAATAATAATAATAATAATAATAATAATAATAATAATAATAATAATAATAATAATAATAATAATAATAATAATAAAGGGAAAATATTGTCTTTGTAGAAACATCAGATCCGGCACCGACCTACGTGCCGTGCATTTCACTTATTCATGTATGTTTTTTTGCGGGAGTGTCACTTATTCACGCTTGTTCCAGCCCAGCAGAAACCAGCTGTAAGCTCCCGACAAGTGTGATACATGTACGTGTGTGCTTCAGTAAAGGGTGAGGACAGGACAAGGAAGGGAGATCGCTCGTTGTAAGTGGCCAGTTTGTTAGGGTACTACTCCAGCATTCGCCTGGTTTTGATCGGAAAAAACGCAGAAAACTACGTATCAAAGCAGCCAGCCGCTTCAATTCTCCTCCAGACAGGGGCTGAATTCCATACAGCTGCGCAGCTTGTGCCGAAAAACTGCCACTGTCTGGATTCGAACCCTAGGATCGACCCCAGTGTGGCCCGAAGCTAACAGCCTGAATACAGGAAAAATGAATGAATGAGCAAGATACGTACTAACAATGACAAGCATTTATGTGGCTTACAAACGAAACAAAACTCGAAGCACTGAGATAACAGCCGCCGAAGATCAGGCATCGAGAACACGACGGTGATACAGGGGTTCTCAACATGTCTCGTGATGATAAAGACACTAAAGGGTGTCCATTAAAAATATACCCTTCGGTATTCAGGGTAATTTGAATAATTTTATAAATTTTCACCACATATTTTACAACATTTCAGCTACATTGTAGCAAAATTAGAGCTTCTTAGGAATAATGCTTTTGTTTTAATTTGTGAAATACAAGAAAATGGAAAATTCTCACTTTAAATTCACGCACATCTAAAAGTGCGCATTTAGTAATGGTCACAAATAAACTCTGTTTCTCAATCAAATGAACGGCATCCCTCACAACTCCACAGCTCCGGATACATTTCATTTACCAGTTCCTCATACTGTTCATTACATGCTGGACATATATCTTTTTAGGGTGACACTTCAATTGATTTTGACTTTCCCGTATATGTACGTATATACGAATTGACGTAGTGCTGTTTTTAAGTGCCGAATTTTCATCAGAAAAACTAGTTTTGTGAGTCCTTGGTTTAAGTGGGGTTTCCTTTCTCCTATATGTAAAATAACGTTCTCTAACACGTGATGTAGACAAATTCCATGTTGGTCTTTGCTCCCAATTTGGTTTTTATTTATTTGCAAAACGTCGAGTCTGCCCTTCCATCCGTCCGCGAACACCACTAGCACCTAAAGCAACCGTAATTTCTTCCAAAAAGAATATTTCCCGATCGATTTGTCCCGATTCGAGGCCGCTACGAATTTCAAACAAATTCATAAAATTGGGATACGATCTCAAATTTGAATTTGAGTTCTGTTAAAATCCATTTTCCTGCGTCGAATGCATTTTTCTGGAACGTGAATGGCAATATTATTATGGTTTTTGCAGAAATGTTTCGCCTAGTGCCGCCCTGCTGCTTTAGAAGAATCGCTGAATCGATGATTTATACCATTAGTTTCTTCGTATTCATATCCTAAGTTGTCTTCTAGTCGTTCCACAGAATCAGGAACTGAGTTCCCTCACATGGACTGCTAATACCTTTTCCTTTTTGTCTGAGAATAACCAAGTCATGCCATCTTAAACTATTTTTGCCATTGTAAAAATTCATTGTAATAACTATCTTGTATGTGAAGGAAATTGTAATGTGAAATTGTAGTTCATAAATGTTTTAATGTAGTATATCCAGGTGGTCTCTTATAACCAATGCAGTTGATGCAATCAAAAATAAATATATTTAAAATATGTACCATTAAGTTCCATGTAATTAAGTTTTTTTATATTTTTTGCAAATTTTGCTTGGCTGGCAATGCGCCCTCTTGGCGGCCCAAAGGCCCCGCCCGCCGAGCGGCCAAGGGCGGCGCGGGGCGGCGTGAAAAAGAGGAAATAAGCCCCTTAAGACTTAAGTATATTTTCATTAGGTCCCGGCGTTGAAGAAAACAGGAAGGAGCGGGAGGGGCTCGTGGCGCTGAAAGGCTCAGCCTCAGCACTGAAAGCAGCTTAGAAACAAACGCCGCGCCGCGCCGGGCCCTTGGCTACAGAAGCCGCCGCCGCAGGTAGCGGCGACAACACGACCGCACGGACGGCAAGGGGCATCCCGCTGCAAAGGGCCACTTTGAAGCACCATTGCCTTCTGTTCTTTAGGAGCAATACGCCTGGTTGCTTTGTACTGGTGTAGTGACCCACCCGCTTGATGATTTTTAGAAAACATTTTTCGTTTTACATTAAAGCTATAGTGTATAATAGGGGTAAGAAAATGTGACTAATGTATTTATCAACGTAATGAGCCTGATAGAGATAAAATCTAAGTACTTTATTAATGCAGTAGGCCGTGAGTCGCTCACTAGGCCACCTTTTTATCAGAAAAAAAAATCACAAAAATTAGATATATTTCTTTAATAAGAGTACTCACACGCGATCTTTTGCTACAACTCATTTGTTTCCGTTGTTCATAATGGAAGGTGGGCTTTTACGTCAATAACGGACACCGGGGTATAAATAGTAGCATTTCTTCCCTCTTCTTGCTTTGGTCGAAGTAACCATAGGTAGTTCCTTTCTCTGTGATGTAACAGAACAGTACTACGGTTTCCTCATATTAGTGTGTATTACATACGCTCTCGCTTATACGCTATCGCATAGTTATCCCCAAATAAATTCTTCTTCCGCTGTCTTATCACGAGTACTAGTGATGCAGGGGTGTGAGGGCTGTGTGTGGGCGCAGGGCGGAAGGAGAAGGGGGAGGCGCTCACTTTCAAGGCAGCCGCTGCGCCGCGCCGCCTCTTTCACCGCAGCCGCTCTCCGCTCGGGCGGTCTGCCCCCCGCCGACGGATATTCGCACGGCCCCCTCAACACAGGCAACGCCCCAAACGACCCGGGCGAGGGTTACCTGGCACTCAGCATTTACACTTTGTGCAGTTCTCCATTACAGACAAACTCCCCTCAGCGTCTGACCCGGAGGTCCTCGGGTTCGAGTTCCGACGGCGGCGGATTTTTAACACTAGATACACTGGGTCGAGTTCAGCTGCCGCCAGGAGAATTGTAGCGGCCGACGTCCCTCATCGGATGTTTCCGACATTTCTCTGATCAATATCAGGGGAATGCCGGAGCAGCACCTTAAATCGGGGCACTGATCTTTCTTTCCTCTTCCTATCCTCAGCCCTTAATTACACACTTACACCAACGTGCACTACACTACCACACATGCCGGGAGAGCGGTCGGAAGCTTAGAGCATGTCCTGGTTGGAACGATGTCCTGCTCGGGGAAGATACCTGGAGAGGAAAATCCCTTGCAAACCGAAGTGAAGGACGGCGCCGGATCTCACCCTCCGTGGAGGAATGTCGCCTTTCCAAGGAATAAAACATTCACTATAGTAACAGAATAAACTACATAGCTGTGGATGTGTCTGCCAACATCAATCCCACATACGCCAGTGACCGATCTATGAAGGTGCGCCCAATGAAAATGCTGCTGGCAGGGACTGCGCGGCCTCGGCGCTTGCGGCATTATAGGCAAAGGGAGCAGCACCTTTCCCAGATCATTCGCGTCATCTTTCATTAGCTCAGAATTGCTGACCACTTCCCTAAAGCCGTGAATGTCGAAATTCTGAAATCCTAACGAATCAAACAGCGCTGTTTCTGAAAAATGTCAACTATCGAATTCCATGTTATGGCGGTAGAGGTGGCAATGGCAGTAGCATGCATATGGGGAGAAGAGTAGGTACACGTATTTACGGGCATCGTGTATTTTCATACGTATTCGGCAACAGGATGTCTACCACAAGAAGGAGGATAAGAGAAAGAAGAGTTGTGGAATACAAAAGTTACGTCAAATTAAAAAGAAAAAAGTAATGTGATCGGCAATAGTACAATCGGTCTACTCCATTAACCTCGTGAATCTGCAAGATCGTAAGATGGGTTTCTCAAATGGAAGTGTCGGCATAAAAAAGACTCATACTATCAGTGTGTTGCTGTTATTGCCTTATAAACACTTCACGTGCTCCATTCTATCTTCAGTACATAGCTCGGGCACTCAGCAACACTTCGTACTTACCATTTGAACTGTTCGCAAACATCAAGACTCGTACGTCTGTAATAGCGACTCGGAAATATTAGTATCTGCTGTTGGTTGATTGATTGCCTGACTATTTTGTTTTTCTTGCGCACAACTGCTACGATCATCCCGGACGTGTAGGTCCCAAGATCCCGAGATATGGTGGTGTTCCTCGCCAGCCGACACTCATGTCTACAGACAATGGTTTCCTTCCTCCAGGTATCGTTGGCAACCACACCCACGTACGATAGGCTCTATGCTCCCGACATTTGACAGAGTATTGCTTATGAGAGGGACGAAGAGGAGGGGACAAGAATGACGTAGGTGGTCCCTTTGTTAGAGAACTGTCCCGGCATTCGCCTGTCATTAATCGGAGAAACCATGGAAAACTACCGATCAGAGCAGCAGGCTACTAGAATTATTCAACGTAGCTGTGTCGAGATGTTGAAATCCACCATCTGTAGCAGTTCCTGACAGAGTGCAGTGGCAATAATCGCTGCTCTGAGTCTCACAGTCTCTAACCATACGAGGGCTAAATGAATGGTTGGAAGTGTAGGACTGCCAGAAGTGTCTCAGGGCATCGACTAATTTCACTACAGGGCATATGGAGGTTGGTGTGCAGGTTTTAGGGTTAGAATCCCGACGGTATTGGATTATCTCCACCAACTAAATGGCAAGGTCGAGTTCTGCCGCTGTCCCGAGAATTGTAGCGGACGCCTGCTCTCATCGGTAGTTTCCCGTGGTTTCTCCGATCAATTCCAGACGGATGCCGGAGCAGTACGGGCCACTGGCCGTGTGCGACCATTCCTTCCCATGCGTTGTCCTATTCCTACACCTTCAACATTTCCACTTACACGCACTATAGTATCCCACATGTCGGGAGCTTAGAGCTTGTTCCGACTGGGGCGGTGCCGGCTGGCCGACGATCGGACGGCGCCAGATATCATCATCCAGCGGGGAAGATTACAGCCATCTCTCAACTAAAAATACAAGCACTACACTTACGGGACTAATGCCGTTATCCGTTGAGCGCCCAGCACCACTAATAACTAAATCAACCAATGTTGCATGCGCAGGTAAGGAGCGTATATTGGGAAGAATTCCTTCGGTGCCGGCGCGGGCCATCCCCTCCTCCAGCGCCGTCACCGCGCCCTCCGCCGCTCGCCCGCCCGCTCGCCCGCCCGCTCGCCCGCCCGCTCGCCCGCCTGGCCGCGCTGCGCTGCGCCGGGCGGCAAGAAGAGGCGGGCCCAAAACGACCACGACGCCGCCGCCGTGGCCGCCGCTGGGGCGTGCGAGGGGCGGGGGCGGGGGCGGGGCGCGGGGGCCGCCGGGCCGCCACGAGCCGCTCCATTCCGCTCCGCTCCTCCGCGCCGCTACGCGCACAGTGGAGCGCCAGGGGCAGGCACGCCACAAAACATAATACCCACATTTTCCAGCACATGCATCTATGTTTGCTTCAGATCGATATATATGACCTGAAACATCCATGTTTTCGAAACAAACAAACAAAAATTTCTCATGATATAAATAAAATTTCTAGCGTCTATGTCATTTGTAGATTGCTCGCAAACAACAGTCATTGAGAACTGTCACTGTTGCTGGTCCCTAGGCGCCATGAAACCGTTTGCTATTCGTAACCTTTCTCCAGCGTTGTTACCTTTTTTTAAAATTATTTTGTACGTAGTAATGTCGTTGAACTGCAATTTGAACATTCACTACATAGAACACTGATTAGAAAATGATGGTAACAGCCAAATTCAAAACAAAATACACTTTAAACTAATATTAACGTGTTATGTATCACATTAGAAACAGGACATTATACTTCGAAATGTTTCATCTTATTTAAAACTTCGATATTTTAAACATAGATGTTTTCATCACTGACTACGAAAACCTTTTGACGATGTATCGAAGTATCGATGTATTAATGATTCGCTAAAATTTGCCTCAGCAGACACGGGACCCTAAACGAGCTGCGATGTACGCAATATATACACAACAACCGTACTTTACATAAAAATATCAAAACAATTGCTATTCCATAACGCAACCCTTGAATAGCACCCGCCGCACGGCTTCTTGTTCCGAGCCTTGCTGTCCCATGACCCGTGGACGTCCCCCCTACATGTTCACAAGTGTCGTTGTGCACTGTGACGCACTGGCAACGAGAATTCAGTCGGTACGCGCAGTACGAGCACAGGCGGAAGAACAAAATCAAAGATTTGCGTTTCGCAATCAAAATAGAAACTGTTGCATTGCTCTTAGACTTTTCCCGAGCTTCTAATCTCTCTTGTTTTCCCATCGTTAGCTGCTCACATGGCGGGAGGCTGGATAGTTAGTATTCAATTCCTGCGCGCGTCAGCAATTACATGTGTAGATAACCACTTATAATTTATCCGTTAACTAGATATTAGTATGCGAGTTGAAGAGTTCTACTATTATTGTTACTATAATTATTAATAGCATATTTATTCACATTTAAAGTAAAGTTAATTGCAAAGATGTTTCATCAGATAAATAGCCAAAAGACAAGTTTCCCATACCACGTGTATGTCCGTTTTTTATCTTACTGGTCTTAAAATCAGAAACAGATTTTTATACTTGTCTAAAATTCTTTGCATGACGTAGTCACATTCAGTATTTACTGATCACAATAAATACTTCTTACTTACTTCCGTTCATTTGATGAGATTATAATATGAATGCAGTGATTATCTAGCACTCGTTGAACGATGCTAGAATATTCAGAGGACAACTATTTGAAATGTTGACTATTCTTTTCGAAGATTTACGGTATAAATGGCTTATAAAAAAAGACGCATTTTTTTACGGTGCAGTTGGCAGCTCTAATAAGTAGTGAGACAGAATGTGCTAAATAAATGCTATATAAAAATGTAAATACGGTGTGAATCTTGCATCAATGAACAAAAAACATGTTATTAAAATAACATTTTGTAGAATTCTTCGCACACACAAAAAACCCTTCAAAATAGATAAACCGAAGAGCACTGTATTACATGATCACAATTAGTTTTAAGATTTAGATCGGTCAATTTATGTTGCCGGGTATGCCAACTGCTACTGATAACTGCAATGACCGCCAGTGTAGTGAATATTTGATATCGGAACGTGTTGGTGATCTTCCGCCAACGGACAATCAAATCCGCTGTCGACTTCACGTCGGCTGGTGGAGGAGGATTTCCACCTCCAGGTCTCTCCGACACCAGAGAAAGGGAACGCTGCATACAGAGTTGTCTTTCCCAGCAATCGCAAACCAGCAGTGTCATGCAGGAAGTGTTGAACGTCGAGCCTTGGATCAGAAGTGTTAAATATGCTGAGAAAAGACATCACGGCACCCACTGAAGATTTCTAGATTTCTTTCATTGATGCCGACAAGCTGTTCTGGCAGAGGACATCTATCTCACATTTTAGTATGGCCGAAATTATTTTCACCTTTCCTTCCTAAATACTCACTTGCCATATTTTACATGCCCTTTCTACTCTTATTTAATTAGAATAAATGCCTTTTTACAAGTATATTTTAGTAGAAATGAATACTTGAAGCGTATGTCGGAGCAGTACCCTAAGAATGAAGTATGAACCGCGCGCGATTTCTTTCGTATTTGTCCTCTCTCCGGTTACACACACACACACAACACACGAAACTCGGGCTTGTCTTGGTTGGGACGCCCCGATGGTAGAGATCTGGATGTGCAGGTCGGCGCTGGATTTCACGTCTCAGTGGGGGGGAATACCGCCACCTCTCGGGATGTAACATCCACTACGCTTAGTAGATTAATGACCATAATTGTTGATGCGACAGGAAAGCATAAATAAGTAAAAGAATAATGAAATAAATAAACATGAGCTTAAACTTGAGGGCTTCAGTGATAACTCTTTTATAAAAAAATCTTCAAAAAGTGAAAGAAAGTCACATCAGAAATGAACGTATCCGAGAAGCTCTAGACGTATATAATAGAAATGAAAAGGTAGAGAAATATTGGAACTCGTGGAGGCACTATACTGAAAGAACGGCCGAAGAATGAATGCCAGCCAGGATCAGGCATGGAGTAACGAACGAAGGGAAAGAGAGGAGCGGGTGGAAAGCCTACGTAGCGATGGTGTTGAAGGGAAGGGTGAAGATGGAAGAGACATTCATGCTTAATCTGAAAGGAAGAAGAAGAAATCTTTTTCCCGCGCGATTGTGCTTCCAGCGCACTGTGCGTCGTCGACGGCGGCAGCGGCGAGCGGACAAAGGCAGCGGCGGCGGCGGCGGCGGTGGGGGCGGCGGGCGAGGGCGGGGCGGGGGCAGCGTGCGCCGCCACTCGTATTTCTTCTCCTGCGCCGCCAAATGCGCGCGCCGCTCATCCATTACGCGCAGCCCCCTCCCCTCCCTTCCCCTGGCGCGACCTCCGGCGACGGACACGCCAGCGCCCGCCTTTACTTCATATTCGACATGGGGCACGCACCAGCTGGTGCCCCTGGGACCAGGAGGGGCTAGGGTTCGAGTCCCCACAAGCTACACACGTAGGTCCAATTCAGCCGCCGGCTGGAGAATGCTACCGGTCCGGTATCTTGGATCAATGCGAATGCCGGAGCAGTGCCCTAGCAAACGGGTCACGGATATTTCCTTCTTCCTGTCTGTCCTATCCTCACCTCTTTCTTACGTTCACTAGACTCGTCGGAGGACCAGTCGGAAGCTTGGAGTTTGTCTCGGTGGGGGCGGCGCCTGAATGGGGGGATACCTGGAAAGGGTAATCATGCAGACCCACATGTAATGATGCGCAGAGAAGATTAATAGAACTGGGAGAAAAGATATAATTCCGAAAGTGTAATTTGATCAACTTTAGACAACTAGGCTAGGTTGAGTACTGGCCATCCGTGGCGTTGCTCGTGTTGTGAGGATGTAGCGGAGGTATCCTGTGATGCACACCGACAATTTTGAATACCTACGACCGGTACATAATGAAATATTAGGACCAAATCAAACAGAAACACTCTTGTTCGGTCGGTTACCATTTTTCAAGTTTCTAGAATTTTTTTCTTGAATTTAATGTCTTATTTTATTCTGATATGATACATGAAAGTAATCTTACTTTTCCTTTTAATCAACACAGCCATAATTGATTTGCCAAGTTTTTCTCACACGGGGTCATGAGATACCACGGGCAAATACGAAAAGGTACAAAAAGAGAGGTCTACGAGGTGCTCGGAGAGGGCGAAGGCGCTCTTCACTAGCCATGTCCCACAGGAGCGATAGACACCACCACAGGTCCTGGTAGGTTTTTGGGCACCGGTAGATGGCAGCTGAGAAGAGGGTAGGGCACATCCAAAACTCAAGACCAGAGCCAACACATCAGGAAAATAATTATTAGGAGAAAGACTTCTGTTTCCTGTAGCACCACTAGTTCATCCTCTTCGGAGTCTACATGAGGTGCCCGGGCCCAACGGGATGTTTTGGAGCGCGCACATCGCCGGTGCCAGAGGCGCATCGTCCGACGAAGGCAAGCGACGCGGCGGTGTGCGCATGCGCGACCTGGGCCTCCCCTCCCCTACGCGCCCGCTCCATCACCTGCGGAGCAGCAATTACGTCGTCATTAGCTTAATACTCGGACGCGCGGCGCGGCGCGGCGCGGCGGGCAGCGACGGGGGCGGGGACGGGACCGGCTCGGGGGAGGGGGACGGGGCGGGGACGAGGTCCATCCCGCTCCCCTGCCTTCCCGATTCGCCTCGCTCGCCCGCCCCGGACCAAGACGCCGAGCGAGGCAGCGCGGGCGGCCGGAGCAGCCTTTTCGAACACTGGGCATCGACGAACCAACACAGGTGTTGCGCTTCAACCCTACCGCAAGCGGGAGGGCGGATCCATCAGAAGAAGCGGAGAGAGTTCAGAGACACACCGATGACTGATTTATTATTATTATTATTATTATTATTATTATTATTATTATTATTATTATTATTATTATTAATTATTCCTCAAAATCACGACTAAAGTTGGGTCGGTTGATTATAAAATCAACTCCGAGTTGGAACCAGCTACTTAACGACTTGTGCTTGCGTTGCTACGGTCTGTCAATGCCTCTACAATACTTTGTGCAAAATGTGGGCTGTTACCAATAAAGCAATGTCTTACACTTTCCAGTTTTTTGAATGACTTTGGAGTTTTGCCGAGTTCTTAAACAAATTTTGCGGAACAAATCTCAGACGACCTGTGCTTTTACGCCCCACATTCGACTGATCTCGATTTCCAAACTCTTCTATCTAAGAAGTTTCTCTGCCTCCTTGGTTACGATGTTTTGATCGCACGGCACATCAACATCTACAAGTAGATTTTTTCTTCAAATCGCGGATAAAAATATCCGGTTTGTTAGCCACAATAGTGCGATCGCTTTGAATTTGTTGGTCGTACAGTGAAGTACACAGTCCAAGAGACGTCACCAGTTTTGCTGAGTGTTCGTACCACGAGGAGCATGTGATCGGAACTTCGAGGGCGCTACTCATTGCGCGTGGGCGTAACTACAGTCCCTATCTATCGTGTCTTTCCAAGTATTCGGTCTTTGCTAGACTTGTAAAAGGTGAGACAATATGATCAATGGTTTCTCTACTTGATCCGGTCAGATGCGGCATTTATCATCTTGAGAAATTTTGAGAACCGCTTTATCCAAATGTTCTCAACGCCTGATCTTCGGCAACGATTACAACTGCTTCTGATTGTGGCTTCATTCTTCCCCTTTTAAGCCACATACACAATTGATCTTTATTGATCTGCATCTTGTTCATTTTTTTACATATTGTTCTTGGCATAGTTTGTCTCTCCCCGATTTTCTTAACATTTTTTGTCTCACATTTCATGTAAAGTAGCATCATATTT
Source organism: Teleogryllus occipitalis (assembly GCA_011170035.1). Lineage (NCBI taxonomy): Eukaryota > Metazoa > Arthropoda > Insecta > Orthoptera > Gryllidae > Teleogryllus > Teleogryllus occipitalis. The sequence continues at coordinate 371,410 of BLKR01000166.1, read as the reverse complement.
TATTATTGTTGTTATTATTATTATTATTATTATTATTATTACTATTATTTTAGGTTTCAGTTTTTAGGATGCTGAAAATAATACAAATTGTTTATGGTGTGTTTTTTGTCAAAATATGATGCATTTTATGACTGTAGTAGGTTTTAATTTCACTTATTAGAGTGTCTTTGGCTGGGGGTAAAAATTTATGGACTATTCACCCTAAACCTCAACATTCAGAATAGATTTTGGAAATATTTTAAGTCTTATTATACATAAGTTAAAACATTACTGTTATGAAGATACGTTGACCTTTTTTGAGATAAAAATGTAATCGTTTTTGCCTTTAGATACACATATTGATGAGAAAATCGATTTTTTTTCATTTCCAGGGGCAGAAATTCAACTGTTTTCTTTTTAAATGAATGCTCATGCATATTATTAGATATATCAGTTTAATTATCAAAATCGTCGAAACAGGAATAAGAACAAAATTTAGGCAGTTGACTCCTGACGCCCCCTCTTTATAATGAGAATTTGAATAATTTGTATTATAAAATAATGAACAGGACATTGTACACTGTGGTTCTACTACTGTTAAGTGATCGTGTGGACGTCCTGCGTGACCTCTATAAAGACATGGGAAAGAGAGAGAGAGACTGAGGGGAAAATTAAACAATTTGAAATGAAATTTAAACGCGACAAAAATTAAAACTTTTTAAACATGAAGAAACCCCCAAAGCGCCATTCTACAAGCAAGTTACTTCAATGCATTTATCTACAAGGTCCGTCAGAATTAGCTGCAATGGCCAGATACTTTGAGAGGGGGGGGATTTAAAAATAAAACTGAAGCTATACCGCCGAGAGAAGATCGAGGTCCTTCCATTTCCATAGTTAATCTCTCATATACGTTGTCATACAATCAACACTCTTCATTCAACATCAAAAAGGACCGGGGGAATCACCCTCCCGCATAACACGGTCCGTTTTCTCTCACACTCGCTTCCTAGACAACCGCCTTTCACTTTTCGTTACCTGTGAAGGCATAGCGCAGCTCCAGTCCAACTCGTTTCGTTCATTCGGTGATTTGGAAGGAGTAAACATTTTAATGTTTGCATTCATGCCAACGTTCTCGGACCAGTCCAGAGAAAGGCTCCAACACAGGGGAATATCGTAGCATCTTCGGAATTAAATATGCTAAGACAGCGAGGTAAGAAGAAGCCCATGATAGATGATTTCATGTTTTGTTTCCACAAACTTTTGAGCGGTGGATTTTAATGTTGGCAGAGTTCTAAAAGATCTTCAAATGTTCCTTGAAAACAGACTGAAGTAGATGAATTATAATCGATCAATGCGAGACCACGTGAAACACATTCGATATCAATCCTGATTGTAAGAAAAACGGAACGGTATGACTTTTTGGGAACGTGGCTCAAGGGCTTAGGAAAAGATGAGTCCTGGATGCAGAGACCGGGCGAAGGAAGAAAGTGGAGGGTGTGGAGGTGTCGTCGGCGTGGGAGGAACGCAGGGGCTGGCGGCTCGCAGCGTTGTGCACGCGAATGCGCCGTTCGCACGAGACAGCACTCCGGCCGACCGCTGCCGGCCCCAAGTTATCGCCTTCTCCAGAGAGGCGCTCTCATAACAGTGCCTCGCTTTTACTTTCTTGTAAATGTACTGCACAGATAGAAGGAATGCTGTAAAATATCAGAAGCGCACGTTATAATTCGGTAGTTGCTGAGATCCAGCGCCGACTACACGTCATATAGAGCGATTTTCCTAAGGATGAGCCAAAGTGACAGCTAGTGCTGGCAACATAACTGAAGGTTCTGTGGTCGTTGTGCGCTTGAGCCCCCTTCCCGCATTCGTTCGTTTGCAGTTGGCTAACTTGTAAATGGCTTCGACGCTTCCTTTTGTGATGTCCTCGTCCGACAAAAATATAGTGCGAAGCGAGAAATAAATGAAATTAGGAAGTGCAGTGTTATATGCTCTTCCGTAAAAATTCTTTTTTTGTATAAACATTACATTAATTTACTTTTTGTGTGATAAATATTATGTTTATCTTAAAACCGATACTTGAATGCGAGATGCGTACCGATGGACGTGGTTCCGGTCTTCGTGCTGTTGTGCGGCGAGCTGTGATCAAGAACCTATTTACATTCGTGGCAGTTTTCTTTTACTGTTTGTGAGAGCATGTTAAGAGATTTTCCACATACGTAATTAAATTTAAATATTTCCCAGACTCGCGTACGTGCATATACCTCAGCGAAACTCTTAGACTTCTACATAGGGATGTTTTCACAGGAGCCATTAGTACTTTACGAAGGGGCGTGGCTGATCAGCTGTCGCGGCGGAGGGATACTTCTCTGAAATACATGTGATGTTCACTTGTTTTCACGAACTGTCAGTTTGGCTCATCCTTAGGAAAATCGTTCTATACCATGCGTTGGAAGGTATCCACCGCATGGTATCTCTCCCAGCGGGGCGGTGTCCCTTCCCAGGACAAGAGGATATGTGTGATAGCGCAGAGCAGGTAAGTGTGTTCGCGTGTGCGTGCAAAGGGGCGAGATAATGCGAGGTAGAGGAAGGAAAGGATGCGCGGGGTCTGCAGCCCGTTTGTTAGGGCATTCTTCTACGGCATTCGGAAATGGTATTGATCGGAGAATTCATTGAAAACTTCCGATCGCAACAGGCCGCTGCTGGAATTCTCCTCTACACTCAATTCTTCGTTGCTGTGTAGTTAGTGTGAAAAATCCCCCTAGTCAGCGTCGAATCCTAGGACCTCCCGGTCAGTGGCATCGCATGGGCAATGACAAAGTCGCCTATGATCCATTTTCGCCTTCAGCCTCTTTTTCTTCCTTTCTATGTTTCCCCCTTCTATTTTTATTTCTTTCTTGTTTTCATTTCTTTTTCTTTTACCTACCGTGCCCAGTTTTTTTATTTTCGTTTTCGTAACATTTTTTTCTTCCTTACTTCTCGACTTTTTTTCACGATTTGGTAATGTTTTAATGCTGTTCCTACGTCGATTGTGTACATTTGCATTCACAACTTGCGCAGCGGCTCTCGGGACCATCCCAATCTGCCTATCATGTAACCGCGCTACAGAGCTGCACAGAAAAAAATGTATTTTCTCCAAAACAGTTATTAAGATTGCGATCAATGTCTTCGACTACCTGCCGCCATCATCTCTATTTCTTCCGGTTTCCACTATTTGTCTTCTCCGCGAGCGAAAAGTAATGCCCTCCATCATACTGAAAAGAATGTATCTTCCTTGCTCTATACCTCCACCTATTCTCCCTCACTGTCAATCCTTCCTCCTCCTCCAATGTGCAGAGTCTCACAGCATCAATACCTCCCCCGGGCCGCCCTAAGGCCCCAACCATACCATCCGCTCTACCTTCCTTTCTCGCTTCGCCGTGCCCCGCCCTTTCCATTCCCCTTCCCCACCCCGCCTGCCCCACTGCGCTCTACCTTCGCGACTTGCTTCGCCATGCGCCACTCTCCCTCTACCGTCTCGTCCCGCTTCGCCGAACCCTGCCCCTTCCACTCCTTTTGCCCACCCCGCCTCCCACACACCGCTCTATCTTCACGACTCGCTTAGCCGTGCCCCACCCTTTCCCCTCCTCTTTCCCACCCCGCCTGCCCCACTCTCCTCTACCTTCACGACCCGTTTCGGCGTGCCCCGCCCCTTCCACTCTTCTTCCCCACCCCGCCACCCTCACTCCACTCTACCTTCTCGTCCCGCTTCGCTGAACTCTGCCCCATCCACTCCTCTTTCCCACCCGCTCTATCTTCACGACCCGCTTCGCCGTGCCCCGCCCCTTCCACTCCTCTTTCCCACCCAGCTCTACCTGCTCGTCACGCTTCGTCGTGCCCTATCCCTTTCACTCCTCTTCCCCACCCTGCTCTATCTTTACGACTCCGCTTCGCCATATCCCGCCCCTTCCACTTCTCTTTCCTACTCCACCTCCACCTCTCCGCCCTACCTTCCCGTCCCGACCCGCCGCTCCACCTCGTGGCCCTTCCACTGCACCCCGCCCTGCCATGCCGCCGCCACCGCCGTCCGCTGGCTGACACGCATGACGGAATGTATCCGCGCGGCGCGGACAAAGGCGCAGCGCAGCGCGAGGGGTGGGGAGGGGGAAATGAACGCTGGCGCGCCGCAGGGGTGCCCGCGCGGGCGGCCGGGCGCGCGGCCCCAGCCAGGGCTGTCCACCGCTCCCCGCGGACAGCGCCACTTTCTCGCCATTCCGGCAATGTTTTATCTTTTTTGCAATGGTTCAGGAGAGGGACGGACCAGACTGGTTATAATCAGTATAGAATGCGTCATTTATCTCTATAGAGGACATTCAGTTTGACTACCGCGCTTCTGGTGTCATTTTTCGGACTCTCCATTTTTTCTCGATTGCCATGCGTGTTCCTTTCGTGCTGTTTTGAGAACGTTCCAATGTGTTGAACTGTATTGTGAAGTGATTTGTGTGGGGAGAAGCAAAACGGTTTTATAAGCACTGTGTTCCAGTGACGTCTCGTTCCGTGCTTCTAACCTAACCTCACCTAACTACGCAATACACATAAAACATGAACACGCATGCGCTTTCTCATTTACTGAGGCTGAATCATCTCCCTGAAAGGGCAACTTGTAAAAGTTGTTTGATTGGTCACTGAAAGTGTACGCTGAGCCAACTTTGAGAGGCCAAATTAATTTTTTTTTTCTGTGTCTTCCTACAACTAAAATATTGCAGTTGAGGATTTTTTCCTTAATGAAGTGTGTACTTTAAAGACTGATATTGAAATAAGGTCATGCATAATTTTTCGAAAAAATATGAATAGTTTTCTTGTAAGTTTGCGTGAAATATAGGCAATTTCTATAGACTTATTTTCTCAGAATCGGCTCAATATTTTTTCTTTAAATGTACGGTGATAAAAATGGTGCATGTCCTATTTGGATTGAACTCTCAATTTTCGAACATTGCAAAATTACACATAATGTGAGAAACGATGTGCTGCAGCAGCTCCACTAATTTCCTTAATGAAACCTGTTCTAAGATATTAGTTCTTAAAATAACGTTATATACATGTGTTTGAAAAAAACTAGTTTTCGCGTAATTATGCTTGAAGCAAATGCAATTAATAAAAAAAGTTCTCAAAACTGACGCTTAAAAATGTTCGATTTTTGTTGAGCTCTCCGAGTTTTCTAAAATTGCAAAAGTTAAAAATAATGCGAGAATGTGTTTCTGTTGTAGAACTAGTTTTAATATGCCGCCTCAGTTTTTAATAAGCCTTTCTCAGGACTGTAACATATTAAAGTTTATCTAGTAACCGATTTCTATTCACTAATCTATTCACACTACAAAATTATGGTGTAATGTTAATTACAGTGTAATTTCAGTGTAATTACATATTATCAGATTGCATACTCCCTGCAAAACCACCAGAGCCAAAAACTGAATTGGATTATCATCGTACATTGGTAGTCGATCATCAAAATGATGCAATAATATCTTAGGTTAAGACAAGATCAAACCATGACGTAAAACTCGGTTGAGTCGTCTAAAAAGAGCCAGCCGTCAAACTTCGTCCCACTTTTATTTATGTAGAAGATAATGAACCGTAGAAATGAGCAAAAATTGTCTGAGGAAACTCTTTCTTTCGGTGAATGTGCACAATCAGTTCGGGCGATCCATAGACAGGTATACAAATCACGTTAAAACAATTAAATGGGCTTTTATACCACGTAGATAACCACATGAACTTTGAAATCACCGACAATTCAAAGGTATTCATCCCATCTTTCAGGAAAGGAGGAGAGGTTAAATACTCACTGATAAAACAGTTTTCAAAATTGTACGAATGCAATAAAGCAATATTATAGACGAGTTTCATACGCTACATTTTTGTGTGAAGTGGGTGAATGTGTGATGACGCATTTATTCGTGTAATAAACGGCAAACGTGTCATGATACGTTCATTAAGAATTTTTTCCTGCGGCTTTTCCCAGCTTCAGGGGAATGTGAATTTCGACTATCCGCACCGGGTATCCACTATATCCCTCATGGAGACACACATTAATATTTGACACTAGGCACCGTACTAGTCTATGGTCAGCAGACTCACAAGACATTCCACGACAACAAACATGCATGAAAGGCAAGGGACAAACAACCATGCCTACCTAGGGCGGGCCTCGAACCCGCGACCCTTTAGACCGAGGCGCTGAGTTGGTAGCCACCTCATCAGATGACGTTTTAATGAATTTTTTCTAACGTACAAGGTCGTTTATAATTCTGGAATTCAAAAGAAGCAGCATTGAAGCCCAGTGTGTGCCTTAGGAAGTGCATGGGAGCCCACTACGCCTAACGCTGTTTTCTTGTTTGGTGCGGCGCTGGGCGCAGCGCGCGCGGACGCCGCTGGAGCGGGCCAGGAGGCGGGGCTCCCTTTCGGGCCCTGTGCGCAAATGGGGGGATCGCTTGAGGGGGCGCACAAAAGCAGGCTATTTTCCGCGGGGCCTTTGTGCGGCGGGGCCCCCTGGGCGGAGACACATGTCCCCCCGCGGGAGGGGAAGGGGAGCGGCGCGGCGGGGCCCTGCCATTCACCTGCCCGCGCCAGCCGGCACCGTTGGCGCAAAATGCCTCCGCGGCCACGACCCGCTGCTGCAGAGATGCGTTTGTGTGCGCATGCGCGGGGCTGCGAACGGCGGTGTGAGTCCGGCATTTTTCACTTTCTCATATTCGTACGTATATACGATTTAAGCAGTATGGAGAAAGTTATGTAATGCTGCGGAAAATGGATTGCGAGGTTTCAACGGAAGTACACGCTTTTGGGTCCCATGGTAGCGAAAAGGTGTTTTTTTTCACAACGCCTGTCTGTCTGTGCGTAATAATAGAACTTACACTATTCGTAAGAAATTTGCCAAAATGAATATTTCCCGAATGATCTGACCCGACTCCAAGTCTTGCGAATTTGAAACGAATTCTTTGAATTTTTCGGGATCTTCGCATGAAGCCTTTGGTAAGTGGTGCGTGTGTGTGTGTGTGTGTGTGTATGTATGTGTGTGTGTGTGTGTGTGTGTGTGTGTGTGTGTGTGTGTGTGTGTGTGCGTGCGCGCAGAGGAGCCCCTCCCACATCGCCCGCAGAGGGCCTCTCAATGGAGCGGAGTGAGTGCGAAGCCGTAACCTGAGGCTGCCGACAACCCCTTTCAACCTTAGAAATCTTCCAACGGCCAATCTATTACTCTTTTTACTAGCTTTTCTGCTGCTCTGCTAATACAGCACAGCTTGTGAATGACTTAAAATACTACTAAAGGAAACCTCAGTTCGCGAGAGTAAATTATTTCAATTATAAGTCAGCAAAAAACTAGTATTTAAAAATATTGGGAACCACGCTCGTTTGTACGTTTATTCAAAATATTAGCTACGTATGTGTACAACATCAAAAGAAATTCTAAAATAATATTTAACATTTTTTATTCCATTTTTAATTTTAATTTTTAAGTAACTTCTGTTTACTCCTCACAACACCCCTCTTTGTCTCTGAGAAGAAAGACAAATACACTTTGGCGTGATTATTGAAAATTTAAACAATTGCTCTTAATCATGGCATAAGTACTACATTGTTCTTTATCAGTACCAAACGGTTAAAAAAAATATAGAGCCGTTTCTAAATATCTTAATGGTGTGTTTAGGACAATTTCACATAATTTTATTTCAGATTATGTATCAACTTATAATATTTGTGAGAAATCGTACACGAAATAGTTGAACATTCTAAAATATGCGAATGTATTCCGTTGAGCAAAACTCTAATAATGAAAATGTAGAACAGTTTCTCAAAAAAAAACTACTTTTTCGCCGTTTTCCGAAATTTAAATGTGTTATGTTACTTAATCTTGTACAATATTCATGAATGCATTAATCCGTACTCGATCGAAAAATTCCTGCGAGAGGATTTTGAGAAAATTTTGAAAATGTTTTGGGACCTTCATGAAAGTCACTTCTTAAAAATAACAGGCTCCTTTCAAATTCACAGGACCTCCAGTTGAGCCAGATCAACTGAAGAATATGTTTTAAATACGTATGCATGGTTTACGGGCTTGTGTTGTTTGAACGATTAATATATTGCATCAAAATATGATTTATCGTGATATTTTAACCCCATTATTATAATATTCCGGGAAATTATATGATTTAAAGGACAAAAATAATCATTTAAATTCGGTTACATTTGCAAATGTTACGGCTGAAGAAACATTTAAAATACCTATTTTATGGTAAACACCACGAATTAAATAAATAACCTCATTTTTTTCGAAATTGGATGTAAAAATTAAATTTAAAAACAAAAGTTTCAAAATATCAAAAACACTTTAAAGTGAAAAATATTAATTTCAAACATTTCATCTTTCTATCCGGCAATATTTGTATTAATAGCACCATAGATTAAAGAGGTATTGACGACCCACTGCAGGCAGTGGAGAGGGTACCCAGAAATCATTGTTTTCTCTTTGATAGTACCCTATATATACTAAGTAACTTCTCTCGTGCACAAAGCATCCTTTCTAAGATATTGATATTTGTACAGCAGTTTTTAGGAAAAGGTAGGTACGATTGATGACTCCTGAAGACAAAAAGGAAGATGAAGATGAAGAAGAAGAAGAAGAAGAAGAAGAAAGAAAAAGAAGAGAGAAAGAAAAAATCTCCAAGCCATACAGTAAAGACGTAACTCCAACTCTACGTCCAAACCAATATCATAGAGTAAAGAGTTATAGAATACCTCTTTAGCCTATGCCAATATCCACCCACCGAATGCCGAATTCCGCATGCCCTTCCCCCCGCCCACTACGGCACCCGCGCCAAGGCACCAGCAGGAGAGAAGAGCCGGGCTGTGTTGTGTTGTGTTGTGGGAAGGGCGTAGGGCGGGCGCTTAGCTGTTTCCAAACGCGGTAGGAGGCTCCGGCTCTCGAAGGGCGCGAGGGAGGGGGCGCCGCGCCCTTTGTCGGCACCTTTGAGCCCTTCTCACCCTTCGCGGAAGACCCTGCGACCCACGCCCGCCCTGTCCCCACCTCCCACCACCCACCCACAAAACACAAAATTCCTTCATTCAGCCCTCCAAGCCATGCGAAGCGATGGAATAAACCTATCGATTGCAGACAGTCGCGCTCGAGTCCCGCTCATCCCAAGTAATCGAGAATCGACCTTTTTTGGATTAAGCAGAATTATAATTTCATTACTAACCCTGAATACACAAATTAGTACATTTCTCTCTAACGCAACAACAACTGGGAACGAACTTATTTTTGCAGTGAGAGATGCGAAGCGATAGTAACTCGGGACACACGAGGCAAAGCCTGAGGAACATCTTTTCTAGGAACATACTCTCCTCTTCGACAAATGTAACTGATTTTTTCAAACGTATGTATTATAGTAGTGTACTAAATATCGAATTACACAGATTCCTAGGATATCGAAGATAGGATTAGCGAGACTACTGTATTATCAAAACCCTCTTTTACTTTCTCGCTTCTGCTTACGCATTATAGAGCAGGTATTGTAATGCTGCGGGGAAAACGGCGAATATTCAACAGAAAAAACTTCTATTGCCGGGCCCTGGTAATAAGAAGTGGATACATCCAGTTGCTAAATACCGAAAAAAAATCCTCTAACACGTGTAGCTAGAATCCTTGTTTTGTGGTCCTTGATACCAATATCAATTGATAAAATCAATTGACGGCAAAACATCTGTTCATCCCTTTGTGAACAACGCAAAGCAAGCGGCTAAACCCATTCACCAAAATTGGTATTCCCAATCGATCTGACTGATGTCGCGGTCCCTTAAATTTGAAACCGATATTTTAATTTTGGGGAGTACTTTTGATAAAGCCTCAACATTTTCTACATTTTCTCAAAAGTTGCTCCACATAGTTCCCTCTTATAGAGAAAAGATGCATAAAGAAATGGCATAGGTCACATTTGCGTTGAACTCCATGAATTTTCGAAAACTGGAAAAGTTCAATTTTATTCGGCGTCTTTCTACAACTACAATAACTGTTTCCTTCATAAAATCTATTCATCAGGAACAGACCTTCAAATAAGGTCATGTTCAATTTTTCGAAAATAGAAAGTAATGTATGCAAAATTTTGAGTGAAACAAATAATTTTAAATTTTAAACAATTATTTTCTAAAAAAGGCTCTACTTTTTCTTTTTTTCTCTCTCGTATATTGCATAGGAAAGAATCAAAGAAAGTGGTGCTAGGCCCAGTTTAGTCAATCTCTCTATATTTTCGAAAATAACAAAAAAAATTCGAAATTGCAAATTCGAATTTCCCGTGCTCATTTGACGCGCTGCCAGTTTGCAAAATGACAAATGGGCGGTTGGAAATTCTTAGAATTTTCAGTTGGCGGTCGTGATGATCGTACAATGTAGATAATATTCTCTTTAAAAAATTTTAAAGTAATAGATTTAACTCAGAAGGAACAAATATTCTTCTTTTATTTTAAAAAGTTGTTATCGCTGATTATGGTATTCAACAATTGGTGGTCACTTCGATGTAATAAATGCAACCTTCTGTGAATGTATTCTTGCTATTCTGTATGTTGTAAAAACGGAGAGAGTTAAATATACGTATTAATGTCTGTTTCTTTTGTAAAAGTAAGAAATTATTACTGTTCCTGACTACCGAAATAAATGCAGATGATCACCACAGGTGCTTAGTTTGAATTGGTAGAATTGTTTTTTTCAAGTTCGAGCTAATTACAATATTGCATGTTTCTAATAACGCGGGGAATGTGCTGTTGAAGGACCCTAGTGTGGATTGTTTCAGTTTTGCCCGTTAATTTGGCTTCGGTTATACGTTTTATTTAATCCCTACACCAGGAAAAGCTGGCTTTCGAAAAGGGATACTAAATAAATAACAATCCAGTGATTGCTGATTTTCTAAACGCGATTAACTTGATTAGATTGCGTTATGTGACAAGGGAGCGCCATCATTCCGCTATGGTCGTTAGTCTCGTCAGTGCAGTGAGTTTTCACTCGGGAGGTGGCGGTGTTCCTCCCCCACTTGATAGTGAGATCCAGCGCCGACCTATACATCGGCTTCGGTGATTCATCTTCCAGTTATCTCCTCCAACGGAAGACGGCTCCAGTCGGGCCAAGCTAAAAGCTCGCAACTTGTCTCCCGACATGTATGGGAGCGTTTGTTACGCTCCGGCATTCGCCTGGGGTTGGTCGTGGAATCAGAGCAGCCGGTCGGTAGAATTCTCGCCCAGCCACCGCAGCGGCTGAATTCGACCTAGCTCTGTGGCGAGTCGAAAATCCTGCGAGTGTCACGACTGGAACCCAGGGTGCCTGCCCGATCTCCACCAGGAAGTGAAAGTGCATTGGGCGCCGCCGCGGAGGCGATGGCCGGCGGGGGCGAGGCCGGCGCGCACAATGCGTCGTAATGAAGGCGCTGCGTCGCGTCGGCCGCCCGAGCAACAGGTAGCCGCTCGCCTGCCCCTCCGCCAGGGAGTGCTGCGTGCCTCCCGATGCCTCGCCCACACACAAGCGCTTTCTAAGAGCTCATGCTATCCATAGCCGCTTTCCACGAGCCATCAGTTGACAGGATGGACTTTAAGCGCAGCGTGGCGAACACCAATATCGATTGACTGCAAGATTTGGGATTACGGCGTCAACTGCTACGGTCATTCGTTCCCTGAGTATAGTCTGTAGTGCATGTTTTCATCGCGGGAGGTGGCTGTGATCTTACCCCGCTAGATGGCGCCGACCTACGCTGGCTTGTGGAGATTTTCCCCAACCAGGTATCTCCCACCAGTGGGGTTCCGCCCCAGCCGACACCAGCTCTAACCTGCTGGTTGTTCTCAAGTCCTGTATGGTCATGGTAGTGCATGTAGGTGTAAGAGTGAGAAAGTAAGGGGTGAGAATGGGACAATGATAAGGAAGGAAAAATGGCGTGCGGATCGAAGCCCATTGGTTGGGGCATTGCTTTGGCATTCGTTTGCTGTTGATCGAAAAAACAACAACAAACAAACAGAAAACTACCGATCAGAGCAGCCGGCCGCCAGAATTCTCCCTCTTAGAATCCTCACGTGCAAATGGACTCATGCTGGTATACATAAATACTCGTACACATTACTTACTATTTCAAATCTCTCTACGAACATCTTTAGACTACATAAAAAATAACTATAAAATTACATTATACATTCATTTTAATTTTAGGATTGTGTAATAATTATTTAGCCAGCCTGAATGGCTGAGGTGGCTAAGAGCGTGTGCCGACACAGCGTTTCAGTCCCAAGGATCGCAGGTTCGAGCCAAGTCTAGGGTATTGTTGTTTGTCCCTTGTCTCTCATGTACGTGTCGTCGCGGAGGGCCTCGCGTGCTGCTGACTCTAGATCAGAGGAACCAGCAAGTGTGTTGATCTCTAGTATATGGTCGAAAAAAATGTGTCCCGTCGAGACGTAAAAGGTAACCGGCTTTTGGTTGGATAAAAGCCCTAAAAAATAGTTATTTGCCAACACAAATACTTGATAGGAATCTAATGAATAACCAGTGTGCACAGATAATCTACGTTCAAAACAGCACACTTGTACTTGACATTGTTTTTACATCTAAATTTTTACATTTAGAGCAGTGCAACACAAATTACATCTTCTCTTTTTTTAGGAGGATCCAACGAAGCTGCATTTTGGAGAGGGGAATTTTCCATCTGATTTTGGCTTATGCAGCAAAGATCATGCTGAGGTTTCCATACTATTTTCTATACGACTCGAGGCCTTTGGCCTCAGTAACCAGGTTTAAAGTCCTAGAATGCCCCGTTTTAGAGTTAAGTACCATTGACGATACTAAACAGACCTTGTGTTGAGGAATTGCGTTTCTGCTCGTCTAATTTAGTCGCATTATAACAAAAAAATATTAATATTTATAAATTGGAAGTATTACTCGTGATCTCTTCATTAATTCTGTTTACATGGATACCTCATTTGTTAAGATTGGCAAATAAAAGCATTTTAATAAACCTATATTAATTGAATTTCATGATTTTTATTCTCCTATACATGAGATGGCAATTTGACTACCAAATCTCGGAATTAAATTGATGAGTACATTTCTCTACACTAATTGTAAAACTTAAAACAATCCGTAATTGATTGTCTGTAATGTTCTAGGAAGCCTTTTCCTATTACAAAACCTACAAGATTTTCCAACGTTTCGGAATATTTTATTCCATCATCAGGGCTAACAACCAAAAAACACAATCACAATAAATACGGACAAACTCTTCTGAACAACAACATACAAACAAACATGAATGAACATACATGTGGAACAATAATTATATAGATAACTAAATAAATAACTACATTATACACCGTATATCTAACGGATACACACCTTACTAATAGATATAATGGTCAACCATAATGTATCTCCACATCACAACTCCAATACAGAGTTGCTGAAGCACCCACGTCCATAGCAGGTCCGACCATGGCCACGGCCCGAAAGAAAGTGAATGAAAAACCACTGTATTGTCAGGACCACGTGCTCAGCAACTCCATGCCGGAACCATGCGTATCCGATTTCATTATCATTATCCATATATTTATTTACCCTTTTTTTATAAAAAAATTTTTGTATCTTTGCATCCAAACCCGTATTACGAAAAAAAAAACAACATTTGTTAACAATTATTTGTGTTACTATATTATTAATAAGGTACCCTTAATAATTATCTTGAGTATTGAGAGAAAATCATAGTATATTACGTACTTCCGGTGAAAATGTGTAAATATTTATATTCCTTAATTTCATAGGGTCAGTTATTTGTTGTGTTATTTATTTATTTTAATTTTTTTTTTCCTTTATTATTATTATTATTAACAATCAGAGTACATGTCACCTGGAGTTTGCACACCGTAAACTCTACAATATTTATCAATGGAACCCTCATATGAATGAATCCATTGACATTGCCAACACAACCAACCAAATTATTCATTTATTTCATTTATCTATTATTTATTTATCTCCTTATATATTGTATTAATTTTAATAATTTGATACATAAATACCTAAAATACTGAAAATATATTGTATAAATAATATGGAGCCATATCAACACTAGCTCGGGTGGGCAAAAGTATATTAAAATAATAATAATAAAAAACCAATAATTACATAAAAAGTAATACACTAAAAAAATTATTAATAAATGAATAAGTTATTTGAAACCATCAACCTGAAACCCTCAGTATTCTGCCAAAAATTTTGGTAACCACCATACAGTACTCACTTCTCATGATCCCATTCACATTAAGCTGTTGAGTGATACAATTGGATAAAATTGTGATATAACTGTTACCGATAATTATACTGGGACAAAACTACCAATATACATTATAACATTCTGACCCATGGATGTAGATATGAGATTGCTATTAATATTTGAGAATGTAGGGAGTGACAATACATCTTCAATTAAAATGAAAAGTTAGGTAAACTTTAAAATTTTTTATTTAAAACACCCAAAAAATATTTTTTTTCTTTAAATGTGAGGGGAAAAAAAATTAAAGGAAAAGGGGGGGGGATAGACATAACAGTGGTTAATTTACATGTGATTTAAATAATTGTTTGAGGGAAATACTTGTACTGTTGAATACCCAACCAGATAGCGTACCTGACAAAAATTTTAGGTTAAACCAGTATGATTAAACACATGATTCCAAATAGAATGTGTGTTATGACAAGGCACAACTTCATGCTACGGCTTAGGCAAGCATAATCTATGTTGATTCCACAATGGTACAATGTGATGGAACTGGGTAGAATACACCCAAGTATAACAATTAGTCACTCAGCCAACAATATTTACATGTAATTATAGTCACTGTTGCTTACAAAAAAAACAAACAACACATATTGATTCTACCAACCACATAAACTTACATTAGTGATACATTAAGGAACCTGAACCAACCGATTGGAAAGGTGCGTTACCTCATATTCACTGTGATAGTGTTTGCGAGGATGCCATGAGCAAAGAGAACAATTAACAGTGGCAACCAGTGATAATTGATAATACCAATTAAGTGTAGCGTCATGGACTTTACTCTCTGCTCCGGAGAGACAAGTCGCAAGGTATGGGGATGAGGGAGCCAAAAATAGGCTTCCAAACAAAGGCCAACCCTTCAGGGAAAGTCCAAAAGGGGAGAGGGCTTGTAGGTGCCGGGTGCAACTTGCAACGGCGGAAGCAGACGCCTCAAGACGAGTGCGTGGGGGGAATGATGACGCGGAAGTCATGTGACTCGAGGATATAAAAGGACTGTGGCAGAAGCCCTGGGTTGGGTAACGTTTCTGGTTTCCTCGCGGCTAAACACCGCAAAACTTGTCCGGCCAAGTCTGGCGCGGAAGTGCTGCAGGCACGTGGGGGTGTTCGAGTCTCGAACACTGTGAAGTATGCTCGATACTTCGGGGCAGAGTGTCTGCCGAGGCACACCAGGTGCCAAGTTGCAAATCGGCCGAGTTGGCTAAACGCATGCGCGGCCGCAAGGCGCGTGTTCGGAGAAGGGGGCTGCGGCAGGTAGCCGACAAACACCTTAGAGTGAGATCTGTAAACAGTGTACATAAATTAATGTAAATAAATTGTATATACCTCACTCGTGTCTGTTTCCTTGTGGAGTAGATCCCTACCCACGACGTTACAGACGAGGTAGTTTTTAATGGTGGCAGCGGTTAAAGAAAACCCACGGGGGAGCGCACACCATTAGTTTTTAATGGTGGCAGCGGTTAAAGAAAACCCACGGGGGAGCGCACACCATTAGTTTTTAATGGTGGCAGCGGTTAAAGAAAACCCACGGGGGTATGTGCGCCAATTAATAGTAATGGTAGCAGCAGCTTAACGGAACATGCACCAAAGTCTATGGGGCAGTTCACAAGATACGGGCACCACAGTTCAATAGTGGTAACAGTTTCGGCCTAGTGCAACGAACTGGTTCCGGCAGTGCACGAGAGTGCGTAGCTGGCGTGTGTGGGTGAAATCAACAGGAATTGTGCATCCTAGGAAGTCCGAGAACGTAGGGGGCTGTAAGACTGTGCGAGCTACACGAGGTAGTTTTTAATTGAATCGCAAGTCAAACTTGGGGGGCGGAAGGCGCCGACGTCAAGAAGAAGGCATCCCTCTGACAGGAAGGACGAATACCAGGCCAGTCGACCGGAAGGAGTACACGAGGATCACCACTCACGTAAGTGTAGCCATCTGCAATTCGAGAACAGTTCAGGCATCATGGCGTATCTTGCGCAGTTTAGTAAGGAGTGCCTAACGCACGTTGCTAGAGAGCTAGGGGAAACGGCAAACGACGATGACAGAATAGTAAAGTTGCGAAACATTATAGTTAATAGCAGCCAATACGAGGAAGAATTCGTTAAGGCTTTATGTCAGACTACGAAAGAGCGAGAACGAGAACGTGAACAGTTAAAGTTAGAACGAGAGCGAGAAAGACTAGATCGCGAGTTCGAGTTAGAGAAACTCCGGATAGCGAATCAGACGCCGACAGGAAGCGTAAGTTCAGGGAACGAGGCGAAAACGCAAACACATGTACGGTTGAATCACGTTATGGACCGATTCAAAGGCGATAGCGATGACATCACTACATACTTAAGCGTGTTCGAGAGCCAAGCGGAGTTGTTAGGAGTGCCGGAGGAAGATTGGGTTGCCAATCTTATGGGGCTACTTCCTCATCAAATCAATTCATGGCTTACGTTAGAAGACGGGAAAACAATGACCGAATATGCCGACATTAAATCTAAATTGTTAGAAATGTATAAATTTAATGCAGAAAAGTTTCGGCAGTTATTCGTGAGGCACATGAAGTCCACAAACACCACGTGGAATGTGTATGCCCGCGAATTACATAATTATTGTAAGGAATGGGTTGCGGGGCTTAGCATATCAACTTTCGAGGGATTGCTAAACTTAATCGTGACGGATCAAATGAAACGGCGAGTTCCAGCTGAAATAAAGGAACACTTCATTGACGAGTGGGGAAACTTCGCAATTCCACTTGAATTCGCGAAGAAATTAGATAATTACGAGAACAATAGGTCGGGATGGAAACGTAGTTTCTCAAAACCGTTCCAGAGAAGGGACGGAGGGCCTGAAGTTCAAGCCAGCGCGGAAAAACCGAAGCAGGTATCGGGCGCCGGGAAACCTTTGCACAAAAGCCGTGACGTCAGGGAAGATTTTGAAAAACCCAGCGTGAGGAAATGCTTTAGCTGCGGGTCACCCCAGCATATCGCGCGGGACTGCCCGACAAAGCGCGGCGCGGAGAAAGGCGAAAAGGTTGGCCACATGGCGGAAGAGACAGCGGCGGAGCTGTTCCAACCATTTACGTCCCACGCACTCATAAATGAGAAGCCCGGTATTATTCTGCGTGATAGTGGAGCGTCGTTTGATGTTGTAAACGAACGGTTTATAGAAGATTCTGATTTAACAGGGGAAAGTGTATGGGTGTTTCAACCCTTAGATTCAAAACCGAGGAATCTACCAGTAGCACAGATCCGACTGCAAGGGCCTTTCGGGAAGGTAACAACCAGAGCTGCAGTAGTGAATCGCGACTGTGATTTCGGTTACTATCTGCTTAGCAATCGTACGGCGCAATTACTCGAGGAAATTCGAGGTGGTTTCATTGAGCCGCAGATTGTGAGCGCAGTTGTAACGCGGTCGAAGGCAGCGGCGACGGGCACTGCCGAGCCGGAGATGAGGGCGGCAGAGACGGGGTCGAGCGCCGGATTAGCTCAAAATAGCGACGCGAAGGGATAGCAGGTAGCCGACTCGCCGGTAACGGGAGACGCGGAGTCAGATGTCATCGGAGGCGACGAGGAAATCGCCGACGCCGACAATGTAAATTCTATGCAGATAGAGGCTCCTGTAGTAGAATTAATTCAGATCTCGACAGAGGAATTTATTAACGAACAAAGTAAGGACAGTACGCTCGCGGAAATCTATAAAAAATGCGAGAATGAAGTTCCCGAGACGGGAAAAGAATCGTACTTCCTACGTAACCGATTATTGCTGCGCACTCGATTTAGTAAAAAAGGCGAGCGGTACGACATGATTGTTGTTCCCGCTGTGTTTCGAGGCACGGTACTTAAAGTGTGTCACGAGACCGCGAATGCGCACTTAGGTACAACCAAAAGTAAGGATAGCTTAGCGAAGGATTTTTACTGGCCAAGATGTTTCCAGGAAATGGAAACGTACGTCAGGTCATGTGACGTATGCCAGAAGGTAGGCAGATCGGGAGACAGACAGAAAGCACCGTTAGTGATGGTACCACCTGTAGGGGAAATATTTTCACGAATAAATATCGATGGATGCGGACCGTTTCAGGAAAGCGAGTCGGGTAAGAAATTCATTCTTACTGCGATGTGCATGGCATCTAGATATCCAGAGGCGATTCCCATAACGGATTTACGATCGGCAACTGTAATCAACGCACTCTTAGAGCTATTTAGCCGAATAGGTTTCCCGAAGGAACTTCAGACAGATCAGGGCACCTGTTTCACGAGCGTTCTGACCGCGGAATTCGCGCAGAAGTTCGGAATTCGTTTGATTAGGAGTTCTCCTTATCACCCACAATCTAATGCGGTGGAAAGAATGCACCGAACAATGAACCGCTTATTGAAGGTTCTGCCTAGAAGCGGGTACGGAATGGGAGCTTCAATTACCTGCAATATTATTTGCCTTGCGCACTACCGTGCACGAAAGTTTAGGTTTTACTCCAGCAGAGTTAGTGTATGGGAATAATTTGCGTACTCCCATCACATTGTTATACGAGCACATTGCCGGAAGTGAGGAGGAGCCCAGTTCAGTGGTAGAGTACGTATTCCGTCTCGTGAATAGACTTCGGAAATCGCGTGAACTAGCTCACACCAAACTTCTGAACGAGCAAGAACGTAGGAAGGTCTGGTACGACCGCAGAGCAGTAAACCGCACGTTTTGTGCTGGCGACAAGGTGCTGGTCTTAGCGCCAAATCGTACCCGAAAACTGGCGGTACAGTGGGTAGGGCCTGGCGAGATCAAGGAAAAAGTCTCTGACACAAACTACGTGGTATTATTGCCTGGGAAAAAGGACGGACGGGTGTATCACGTGAATATGCTGAAGCAGTACCATCAGCGGACTGAGTACATCAGCTATGTGACAACACCGATCCAAGGCTGCGAACAGATAGAGGATGAGATTGACAGATATGCCGTTCATCTCGAAGCGAGCGACTTCAATCTCCAGGAAATGCTCGAAGGTACGAAAATTCCGCCTGAGTTCAGAGAGAAACTCGAGCAATTAATCATGAAGTATCATGATATCTTTTCCGAAAAACCAGGACTGACCGATGCGCTTACAATGGACATAGAGCTCACAGATGAGTCAACGCCCGTGCGTAGTGCACCTTATCGTACTTCGCCTAGACAATCTGCTATTTTACGGGATGAAATTAGCAAAATGCTACGCGACGGCATTATTGAAGTAGGTGATAGCGAGTATACGTCACCGATGATATTAGTCGAAGCACCGGGTCGGAAGCCTCGCCCGTGTATCGATTATAGGCGGTTAAACAAATTAATCAAGACAGAGTACTTTCCATTACCGAACATGGAAGAGCGAATCGAGACGGTGGCGGCAGCCAAAATAATCACCACTCTAGATTTAGCGAAATGCTATTGGCAAATCAGTTTAACGCCAAGAGCGCAAAGGCTGGCTGCATTTGTAACTAACTTTGGTACATATCGCCCACTGCGATTGCCTTTTGGCCTTAAGAACGCGCCATACCAATGCAGTAGAATGATGGCCGCTCTGTTAGCGCCGTGCAGCGAATATGCGGTACCGTACATAGACGACATAGCCATATTCAGCAACTCGTGGCAAGAGCATTTACAACACATGCAAAATGTGTTCTCGATTCTGAAACAGGCAAAACTGCATGTAAAGCCGAGTAAATGCATGTTTGGTAGAGAGTCAGTAAAATACTTAGGCTACGTAGTAGGAAGCGGGGAAATGCGCCCTGTAGAAGCTAAAGTGCATGCAATTCGGGAGTTTCCAAGACCGCACACGAAAAAACAAGTCAGATGTTTTCTCGGTATGAGCGGGTACTACCGGAAATTCATTCCCAGATTTGGCGAAATGTCAGCTCCGTTATCAGATTTGTTAAGGGGGAAGGAACGCCAGGGGACAGTAAATTGGAATCCTGAATGTGAAAGTGCATTTAATAAGTTGCGTGAAGCTTTATGTTGCGAACCGGTATTAAGAGCACCTGACTTCACGAAACAATTTCAAATACAATGTGATGCAAGTCAAAGAGGAATAGGCGTAGTTTTAGCTCAGACAGACGAGAACGGCGATGAAAAACCCGTTCTATACTTAAGTAGGAAATTGACGGATGTGGAGAAAAATTTCAGTACGGTGGAAGCCGAGTGTACAGCAATTATTTGGGGATTGCAAAAATTGCGGTATTATCTTGACGGGCAGGTGAAAATTAAGATCGAAACAGATCATAACCCATTAGTGTGGTTGCGAAATTGTTCCGGGAACAACCCTAGATTATTGAGATGGTCGTTAATGCTGCAACATTATGACATCGAAATTTGCCACAAAAAAGGGAAAGATAATGGGAATGCCGACGCTTTAAGTCGCATGTTTTCATGAACCTGAACTGATCTCGTTAGGTAAATGGTTGCACTTCAGTGGCTCCTATTTGTATTGTATAGCATCACGTAAAGTTTTCACTATGTAAACTGGAAACTATCTTGTCTAAATGTAATCGTGTAAATAGTATTTTTGAAAAACAGTATTTGATGAATTGTAAAAAATTGTTTCACAGATGCATTGAAAATGTGTATTTAAAAGTGTATAGAGTCACATCAAGAAACAGCAAGATTACTATCAGAAAGTGTATATAAGAGTATATTGATTGTTCAAAAATTAGGGAATCATTGAATATGTGTATTTAAAATTGTATAGAATCACATCAAGAAACAGCAAGAGTACTATCAAAAAGTTGTATATAAGAGTATATTGATTGTTCAAAAATTAGAGTATCAGTGAATATGTGTATTTAAAATTGTATAGAATCACATCAAGAAACAGTAAGATTACTATGAAAAAGTTGTATATAAGAGTATATTAATTGGACAATTGGAGTAATTTATGACTATACATCAGAGAACAGAGGTAGAGTACGAGTAACGGACAGAGTCCAGAGCGTAAAAACTATTATTAGTTGTTAAAATGTCAAATTTATGAAGTCAGAAAAAATGTTGTAAATAGTAATGTTATATGGTGTAAAAAGGGTTAAATTAGATACCACCATGAGTACATGTGAAGCAGCGAAATTGAGAAATTGTAACTGTCATTAATTGCTTCATTATAAATTTTTTCCTGTGGTTTCTACCTGCGGAAAAAATTCTCCCCGGGGATAGAGGAGTCTGTAGCGTCATGGACTTCACTCTCTGCTCCGGAGAGACAAGTCGCAAGGTATGGGGATGAGGGAGCCAAAAATAGGCTTCCAAACAAAGGCCAACCCTTCAGGGAAAGTCCAAAAGGGGAGAGGGCTTGTAGGTGCCGGGTGCAACTTGCAACGGCGGAAGCAGACGCCTCAAGACGAGTGCGTGGGGGGAATGATGACGCGGAAGTCATGTGACTCGAGGATATAAAAGGACTGTGGCAGAAGCCCTGGGTTGGGTAACGTTTCTGGTTTCCTCGCGGCTAAACACCGCAAAACTTGTCCGGCCAAGTCTGGCGCGGAAGTGCTGCAGGCACGTGTGGGTGTTCGAGTCTCGAACACTGTGAAGTATGCTCGATACTTCGGGGCAGAGTGTCTGCCGAGGCACACCAGGTGCCTAGTTGCAAATCGGCCGAGTTGGCTAAACGCATGCGCGGCCGCAAGGCGCGTGTTCGGAGAAGGGGGCTGCGGCAGGTAGCCGACAAACACCTTAGAGTGAGATCTGTAAACAGTGTACATAAATTAATGTAAATAAATTGTATATACCTCACTCGTGTCTGTTTCCTTGTGGAGTAGATCCCTACCCACGACGTTACATAAGGGATATTAAGTAAAAAAACCAAAAAACAAAACAAAACAAAAACAATGATAAAAGAATGAAATAAAATATAAAAAGTATCTACAAAACAATCCTATATGTGGAAGATAAAAGGACTAGGGCATGAAATGAACCAAATTATACTATTGGGGTAATCTGTGGTTAGAACTAAAAGAATGGAGGTGAGAAAAGAAAGGATTAAAATAAATACATTTGAATACAATAAAGTAAATTGAATTAAAACAAGGCAATAGAGACCTTGCTGGTGTTAATTGTTGATGATATTGATATATAGCCTGCTGAGATTTTCAACATCAGTTTTCTTATTGCATGTTGAATTTTTATTGATATGAATCATTTCTTTGAGTAGTCTTTTCTTATAGTTGGATTCTCTATCTACTATGATTCTATATCTACATGCAATAAGAAAACTGATGTTGAAAATCTTTTCACTTTTCATTTTAATTGAAGATGTATTGTCACTCCCTACATTCTCAAATATTAATAGCAATCTCATATGTACATCCATGGGTCAGAATGTTATAATGTATATTGGTAGTTTTGTCCCAGTATAATTATCGGTAACAGTTATATCACAATTTTATCCAATTGTATCACTCAACAGCTTAATGTGAATGGGATCATGAGAAGTGAGTACTGTATGGTGGTTACCAAAATTTTTTGGCAGAATACTGAGGGTTTCAGGTTGATGGTTTCAAATAACTTATTCATTTATTAATAATTTTTTTAGTGTATTACTTTTTATGTAATTATTGGTTTTTTATTATTATTATTTTAATATACTTTTGCCCACCCGAGCTAGTGTTGATATGGCTCCATATTATTTATACAATATATTTTCAGTATTTTAGGTATTTATGTATCAAATTATTAAAATTAATACAATATATAAGGAGATAAATAAATAATAGATAAATGAAATAAATGAATAATTTGGTTGGTTGTGTTGGCAATGTCAATGGATTCATTCATATGAGGGTTCCATTGATAAATATTGTAGAGTTTACGGTGTGCAAACTCCAGGTGACATGTACTCTGATTGTTAATAATAATAATAATAAAGGAAAAAAAAATTAAAATAAATAAATAACACAACAAATAACTGACCCTATGAAATTAAGGAATATAAATATTTACACATTTTCACCGGAAGTACGTAATATACTATGATTTTCTCTCAATACTCAAGATAATTATTAAGGGTACCTTATTAATAATATAGTAACACAAATAATTGTTAACAAATGTTGTTTTTTTTTTCGTAATACGGGTTTGGATGCAAAGATACAAAAATTTTTTTATAAAAAAAGGGTAAATAAATATATGGATAATGATAATGAAATCGGATACGCATGGTTCCGGCATGGAGTTGCTGAGCACGTGGTCCTGACAATACAGTGGTTTTTCATTCACTTTCTTTCGGGCCGTGGCCATGGTCGGACCTGCTATGGACGTGGGTGCTTCAGCAACTCTGTATTGGAGTTGTGATGTGGAGATACATTATGGTTGACCATTATATCTATTAGTAAGGTGTGTATCCGTTAGATATACGGTGTATAATGTAGTTATTTATTTAGTTATCTGTATAATTATTGTTCCACATGTATGTTCATTCATGTTTGTTTGTATGTTGTTGTTCAGAAGAGTTTGTCCGTATTTATTGTGATTGTGTTTTTTTGGTTGTTAGCCCTGATGATGGAATAAAATATTCCGAAACGTTGGCAAACTAGTATAATACATTAATTGACCGATCCCGTGATTTTCCTACTACTTATTAACGGTCGTGATTTCTACAATGATCTACAAGATTTTCATTTCTAGGTTCCTTTCCGAGTGTTAAATTTTTAGCTATTCGTCCACTCCTTTCTTATTTTCATTTGTTACATATATGTATTCTTAACCGAATATAGTTTCTCTACCGAAAATTTGTCACTAACAATCAGAACGTCAGTTTTACTAAGGCAGTTAGGAATGTTGAATGAGGTAGATAATTATCCATTAATTAATGTGTTTAAATGCACACACAAATATTATTTACAAGATGTTTCTATATCACCTAACGAAATTGAAATCAGAAATATGGAAAAGTATTTATTTCCAATTATGAGCATTGCTAATTTTTAAAGAGAAATTTGGAAAGAGAGCAAGAGTTCATCGATGACTGAGTGACACCGTTGATGAATATGACTACAATTTTCTTTAAACTAGTTTTCTGGAGGGAAATAGAATCTCTGCTGCCAGTTAAAGAGGCTTTCTACTCCCTGATATACGGGTTTTCTAGTCAAGAACGATATCTGCTACACATCATAGGGGGTCTCTACTCACTGACAAGTCCTTCACTGATATACCCTGCTTTGTAGGGATTACACTCTCAAACTTTAAGTTTGTTAAATTCTGCCCCTTCTTGCTGCATATGCCGAAGCGTGGCGCATGTATTCCCCAATGCCAATAAAGCGGCGGGGAAACATCAGATTACTCTCCCGTCTGCTGACGCCGCTGCCCGCCCTCAGCTGAATGACGCCCACTCCCTCCTCCGCTCCGCTGCGCGTGGTGACGCCGTCTGGTCGAGCCAGGCTCCGGGCTCAAAGCAACCCCGGCCCCTTTCAAAGCTCCGTCTCTTTCACTGGCGGCCGGATCGCGCCCTTTGTTTCTCTCACAAAAGCTCATTCCCCTTTCATCCGCGCCTCCTTCGGCGATTGCCTCTTGTTCTTGCGTCGTCGTCCTTTTTTTCTTTTCGGGTTGTATTACTCGCGCACTCGTGGTTCCCTCTCGGCTGGAATCCCCCCCCCTGCTAGACGACTTCTTCCTTCGGGTAGCGACGAAGTTAATCATTTACCTCACAGCCTTCTGCGTTACAATTTCAGTTTTGTATACTTTCTGCCTGTTTTAACCGTCCACATTAATCATTCGAATAAAATATGTCGAAACAATTATTATTATTATTATTATTATTATTATTATTATTATTATTATTATTATTATTATTATTATTATTATTATTATTATTGTTATTATTATTATTATTAAAATTCTATAATATGCAATAACATATTAGTATGACTCATCTCATTGAAAATGCACAGACGTCCTATTTCTTAAATTGACAATTGGCTGAAATTTTGGGAGCAATGTTGTTGGCTAATGATTCCAAGAAAGTTACGGACAGTGCGACAAAGAGAATTGCTTTCTGTATCAAATTCAAGTCTCTTGAATGTGCGTTTTCTGGATCTGAATGATAGCAAATTAGAGGAAATTAAAATACTTGATACCAAATTATACGTTATGGGTAATGTCCAAATTCCGAAAATTCGTGAATTAGCCATTTAATTTTCACATTATCTAAATGGGTTGGAGAATGTCTAAAGTAGGAACAGCTTCGAAGCAAACTTCGGACTTTATCCGGATGATGTACACAGCCATCACAAGGTCGATAGGATAGATGAAGTGCATTATAACGGATATTATGAGAAAAACAGGAATAAGGCTGCTGATGTGAAGTTTCAAGGAGAGAGAGAGAGAGAGAGAGAGAGAGAGAGAGAGAGAAAGGGAGGGAGAGAAGGAGAGGGAGAGAGAGGGAAAGAAAGAGGAGAGAGGACAGGGAGAGAGACAGAGAGAGGGAGGGAGGGAGAGAAGAGGGAGAGAGAGGGAAAGAAAGAGGAGAGAGGACAGGGAGAGAGAGAGAGAGAGAGAGAGAGAGAGAGAGAGAGAGAGAGAGAGAGAGAGAAAGATTTACATAAAACAACCTTGACTCCGTGCAATGCATCATTTCCGACGCATTTTATGCCAAAATACTTCATGGGAACACGTATAACTTTTCAGTCAATCGCCTTGTTTCAACCCAGTGGCTGCTAATTGGTCGGACGATGATTCATGCAGCTTTATACAAATGTCTGTAAGAATGTATCGGCTAATTCGCGCATTAGCCATTTTATGGACTTTAGACTAGCAAATACTTTATAGGGTACATGCAGTGACACCTAGCACACTAGGGATTTATTAGTAAAATGTGGGTAAGAATACAACTGTTCTAAATTCACAATAGAACCGATTAAGTAATAATAATATACCCCCGGAACAGTAACCCCGAAACCCCCAATAACCCCGAAAAAGTAAAGCAATTGTGCAGGAACTAATTATGCTTGTGATGAACTATGTACACAATACGCACATCCCTATTTTCCAGTTGTGGTCGGAGTAGTGGAGGGGGCCTGGGTTGATGTTTTGTTCGCAATACTGAAAATCTCAAATCTGTAGTTAAGTAAATACGTTATCTATAATTCGGAAGCGCAAATGTCAAGTTTTCAAATGTGTCTAACCCCTCTTTGTTGGAACTTTTATTCATCGTACAACAATGTGTAGTAAAAGGGTTGGGAGGAGGTTCCCGGGGTAAAGAAAACGAATGCAGACATCCGACATACGTCATATACAGTCTTTACTGCGCTTGACGAGAATAAATAAAGTCAAGTAAATATCAGTTGGAAATATCAGTTTTACCGCTGCACCGCTCTAATTCAAGGTTCTCCCCAGGGTCCTCCACCCCCTCTATCATCATATGTGCGTCCATATCTCCATCTCTACTGTTTTCGCCGTTCCCGCTTCTCGTCCATGTTTCCGCCGCCACCTCCACAACAAACCTGTCTCATTGCTCCCTCCGTGACCGCCTCCTCCGCCTTCTCTCCATCCGCCGTTGCCAACCCCCCCTCTGCTTCCGCTGCCGCCGCGCCGTCGGCATCTTCATCTTCGCTGCCGCCTCCACAGCCTCTTCACTTCTCCACCACCACCACCATATCCACTGCCTCTGCCATTGCTACCACCGCTAAGGCCATCGTCAGCACCGACGCTGCGGCCCCTACATCCGCCTCTTCTGCCACCGTCGCCATCACAGCTCCCAATGCCCTAACTTCACCCCTATGCATCTCCCACCGCCGCCACACCTACATCATCACCACTACCATGGCCACCAACTCCGCCACCATCACTACCACCACCACCATCACCACTTTAACGACCCCCCCCCTACCGCCTCCAGCACTATCGCCACCGCCCCTTGCTCTATCCCCATTTCCTCGATAACCAGCGCCTCTGCCTCCACCTCCCGTTCCGCCATGTCCATCGTTGCTCCGCCCTTGCCATGGCCACCGCCTCTCTTCTGCCACTGTCACCGTCTCCATTTCCACTACCGCATCGCCTCCACCGCCCATGCCCCTATCACCGTCTCCGCCCTCACGCGCGCCGCCGCCCTGGGCGCCTCGACCGGCCGGACGGCTTCCCCCCTCCCGGCGGCGGCGGCGGGCGGGCGCGGGCCTATCATTACGCCGCCATTAGCTCGCCTCCGCTCCCTAATTTTCGCGGCCCATTGTTGATGAGGCCCCCGGGCGGGGGGCCGGAGTGGGGGGGCGGCGGGCCGGATTCCTTCGTTATGAAATTTATTACGCGCCCCGCCACGCCACGCCACGCCACGCCGCGCCACGCCGCGCCGCGCCGGCGAAGGCCACGGCCAGGTGGAGGCAGCGACACCGGGTTCTTAAAAGCCTCTGGCGCGTTTACTAGCCGCTCGACTTGGTCGCACGCGCTGGGCGCTACGACTTCAACGCTAAAAGCGGCGGATAGTACTACTAGCAAGGCCTACGAGGTTGTCTTCTGGGGGCAATAGCACGTCTAGCGTCACCATGACACGTCACAACGTATTTTTAATTATCTCAGAACTCAAATTTACTTTCAACAAATATTCTGCGTGTTAATGATCAAAATAAATAGAAAGACTTTTCCCTTTCTTTGTAACATTATAATAGTATGGCTGTATAATAACAGGAGCAGTATGGAGTTAGCGTTCTGAGTCACTTCGTGTTCCTGTTCGGCAAGTTTCCTCGGAGAGTTCTAATTATTTCTTCATGATCTTATAATGGATCATTATTCAGGATCCTAGCCGCCCATTATAAAGCCCTTATGATTGTGGAGGACATGCGGCACCCAACGGCAGGCGATTCAATGCGATGCAGGCCTCATGCGAACAGCATCGAAACGGCGACATTATCGATACTCAATATCGATTCAGTATTGATAGCAAATTACTCGATCGATTCGAAATATCGAATGTGACAGGGAAACGGGACAGTCGGCTTTGTTCTCCACAAATTCCTCGAGGACCGACGGCATTTGAACCCCGTACCCAGAGGGGTTCAAACCACTCTCGCGCCGGCGTGCGCTTTTCAGATCTAACGAACCGTACTTCTATTATTTTTCGTGTCACATTCGAAACTTCAGCAAGTTTTACAGTTTAAAATATTACAACTAGTCTCAAATAAAATAGGTACAACTGAAATGATATATTAAATTTCATACATTATGACCTCAGAATGTGAAGGTTCTATGAGACATTTTTGTCGAAAATTATGTTTTGTTATGTTTGAACTCTACGGTTATATCTACGACGTACTAAAAGGGTTTTCAAATCAATATTATTGAAATCTATCCAAGAACAAAATTGCGTAGTACCATTTGTCTTTTTACTTATCTTTATTAGACACCTCCAAACTCGGAAAATGCTCTCCTGTAAATTTTTCTGTCAGATAGAACCATGTTATTCTAAAGATGCGATACAATATTCAATGCCCACGTTCAACTTGACAATTTCGATCAACGTAGCTTTGATCAGGTTCCCCTCTGTTTTGGAAGGACTCTCCTTCAAGAGAGTCTGAAAAAATGTTTCCATGAGTTTTGAGATCATCGCCACAATCGCAGAATCTTGAATTCCCAATGGGGAAGATTTTGTTAACTGAACAGCTGTCTCCGATAACGTCTCTGCGTGGTTGAGCCCTACTATCCATTTCACGGTCAACACCTGTTAAATTTGGGAACCCTTCAATATTGAATGACTGCTTAAAACAAGTGCTCACCCACAGAGTTCCATATTTCACGTCCATGGAATGCGCTCTTCCTTAAGTGTTCGGCAACGTGGCAACGCCCCATTTGCAACAGCTTTTCCGTACTTTGTGATTACGGAGAGCACACACTCGATTTCTTTTTCACTCAGAGCTCCAAATCTTCCCTGCTCGATTTCGAATCGTTCCTCACTGTACACTTCCAATAGATTGTCCATGTCTCCGATGTATCTTTCATGGTAAGAATGATGTGTTGCGTGTAGAACTCGAAATATTCGGCGAAATCGTTGTGACCCTGAGTTGAAATGCGTGCTGCATAAGAATACAACCTACTGGTGGAAAGAGACCGAATGAGGGACATTTAAGAGATTTAGCTATGATCCCTCATAGAAACAAGCGATCACTCAATTAGCCCTCTCTTTTGAGGATAAAGACTTTGTGAATAAGAATAAGTCACTTAGGAAGCACCAGGAATTCAGTCTCTAGAGGCGACGGCTGCTGCGTGTGGTTTCCTGAATTCCTCTGACTAATTTCAGAGCCTTCGCCTTAAACAAAGGGCTCTTTCCCGTTTTCCTTTCCCATTTCATCCTGACGCCACTCCCATCTTCAAGATCCGCGCTGATTCTTCTCCCCCAAGAGCTACAGAGGCTCCAGCAGTTTTGCGAGCTCGCGGAAGTCACGCCAAGGTTCAGTTGAGAGTCATTACAGAAACAGAAAGAAGAGGATAACAACAAGATCCGAGATACAAAGAAACATGAATGGAGAGAAGAAACATGAAAATAATAAAAACAGAAAGAAAAGAAGAAACGGGGGAGGGGAAACAGAAAGAGATGAAGAAATAGAAGAACAAGAGACAGTAGGAAAATAATAAGAAACAGCAGAATAAAAAGAAGTAGATTCTTAAAGAAGGGAAGCTACAGACGGGTAATCGTTGAGGGAAGGACTCTACTTATTGTGTGAGATAGCCGGGAATTGATACAAATAGAGTCTTCTATTCCTGAAAATGCTAGTAATTCGAAATGCACTGGCATGTTACAATAAACAACAGTGCACCCACAAACACGGCTGAATCGTTTCACGTGCATCGTGCATCTTGAAAGTTGCTTGTCCAGCCGTGAAAGGAGAAAATGAAATACACGTGTACTTTGCTGTCACTAAATATTTTTTGACAACTCGTTGGCCAGAAAGTGTACCAGTCGGTGTGGTACCATTAACTCAACGAAATACGAACTTGCGAAACATTTTTATGTTTCGTATAAGCATTTTCTGTTTACTGAGGCTCTCAAAAGGATTATGACTTATAGTGTCCTGCAGAAAATAAATATGGTAATGAGCACTGAAAATCAATTTTATTCCTTTCCATTGGAAAGTTGGTTTCCATTGGAAGTTTCCAACTTCCATTTCAAAAGAAGTTCGCTTCTTCTTGTTTATAAATGATTATTATAATCCGAGTAATAACATGACGCTGAGACAATAAACAGCACAATTACCGCTTACTTCAACTATTGCAATTTTGGAAGAGAATTGTGGAAAGGATGTCGGGGGCGAAGGCATGCGAACCCGTCGCACGAGAATGCGACTGCGAAGGAGTGCGTACGCATGCGCAGATGAGCTACCTCTGCATGAAACAAAAAAGTTCAATGGAAAAGGGGGCCCAGAAAAATGGTTGTCTTTTACTCAAAGCACGACTCTGGTTATTTGCTTTTTATCGGCGTAATGACGTGGATTTCTGTACATATTTGTTAATAGACAAACTGTGAAAATATTTTCCATTTGAAACATTGATCAAAAAGGAACAGAATTTCTGCAAACTTTTTTCGTTTAATTTCAAGATACTAACATGTTAGCAAACCCTGCAATTTTATTACTAATTTTTGAAAAATAAAAAGGGGGAATTTCGATTGGATAATACGGTAATCGTTAATAAATAGACATCTTCTTCACACCTTAGGCTATTTCGTGCGCAGTTTCTTTCCATCTTCTCCTTGTTCTTCCTACGTCTCTTCTTCCTCTTGGTGCGTAATACAAAGCAGCCTTTGGAAGTCTGTTATCACTAATTCTCTCTACATACTCTGCCCATCTTTGCTTATGGTTTCGCATTCTTGACTTCTTGTACTCATTCCACGATGTCTTATATTCTAGTATTAATTGCTGGGACTTGTATTTCTTTTCTTGTGCGGTCTTGAGTATCGTTTTATTCTTGGGCAAAACTTTCTTTGGGCGCTAGGTCCACCTTTGGGGAGCGTGTTTAAGTGTGTTGGGCGCGGGAGGCTGATGAAGTGGAGCGCGTGGTCGGTTGGGCGAGCGCCTGCGAGAAGCCCCGGCCGACAGCGCAGCTCAGCCACAAAGAGCGTCTGCGGCGCGGCCCACGGAGCGAGCGAGACGGAGAGGGCAAAAAGAGCAGGGCGAGATGAAAGGCCGGGCGGACGGGCAGGCAGAGCAAAAAGGCCTCGGCGAGATGAAAGGTTCGGTGGCCGGGGCGGGAGGGGCAGCAGGGGGCGGGGCGGGGCGGCGCGGGCCACGGGAGGTGGGGTGCGGTGGGGTGGGGAGGGGTGGGGGAGGAGGAGCAATTACGCGCAATTGAGGCTCCGCGCGGCGCCGAGGTGCGAGGCCCTCACTTTGCCTCGCAGCGCCTCACGCCGCCCGCCCCGCCTCGCCACGCCCCGCCCCCTCCGCTGCGCCTCGCCACGGCACTAGTCACCGTCTCCTCCCTTCAACTTTCCTCCCCTCACAACGCCTCACCTCACCATCCCTCACATCTCCTCATCCGCCCCGCCCCGCCCTGCCCCGCTGCGGCTCGCCACTACTCCAGCGGCTATGCTCATCACGGCACGCCACCCCCCCTCGCCTCACACCTCACATCCCTTCATCCGCCCCGCACAGCCTCACAGGCCCCCCTCACCCAGCCACTCGCGGCTTCACTCTACCCTCCCGGCCCCTCCTGCCCTCTGGAAGGGAGACAAATAATTAAACCCTTGCTCTGCCTCGCAATACCATGTGCATTTCGTGTGATGGACCTCGATACGTGCAAGGTCAGTCGGAACCAGCTACCAGCAATTTATTGACGTTCCCTCCACCAAGCAATTAGGTGCGTTTCCCGTCGAACAGACAAAGTTAACTTAACCGCTTAATTAAGTAAACGGGCAATTGATCCCACCTCTGTGCCTTGGACAGACCTTCAATCAAGTAGTGTGGGAAAACCTTGTGCCAATGCTATTCCCACCCACACAAAAATTCTAGTCAACTGGGATTAGTCCTTCCTGGTATCTCTGTCTGTTCTAACACTAATCTTCCATCACCTATTTATTTGGAATCCACTCGCCTGGACATCCTTATTGAATTGCTATAAACCTGTATATACAACCTATCGGACTGGAAATGTTTCTATCAATATACTCTAACGTCGAAGACAATTTTAGAAAAAGTATTCCAGAATATTAATATGCACGTAGAATACAGATAATTGTAACCTTATTGTATCCGTAAAAATAAGGTTAATCAAAACAAACAACCTTGTGGGCCATTGTGAACTTTATTTAACATAACAAGATCACTGGGAGTCACAACAATATTAATCAACATATCAGATGTTCGTAAGAATGCTGTTAAAATTATTACCTGTCGGAAAAACTAACATATTCCTGAACCTGCTTGACGTCACTCTGCCATTCTTAGTACTACCCAATGAAACAGTAATCACGTAAACTTCTAAATCTTACAAAATGAATTATAAATCGAACGTGTCTTGTTTTAATGAGGTTGCGGAAGTACCAATCAGCGGCTGTCAAAATGGACGACGTCAGAGGCGGTACCACTAGTAAGATAACCACACAGATCAAATGATAACGCTGCATTAAGTAAATACATCTGAGGATTCTGAACCCCTTAGCAACGTCTCACGGGCATCGTTGAAAACATCAAAAGTGGTTGGTGCGGACTTGTCCAGAGGTGCAGTAGGCACACGTCATTATGATTACAAACAGTACTAATATATGCTTGTAAACGCATCAAGTATATAGCAATATCAGGCGAGGAAGAGCAAGAAGTGGTTACAAATCTTTGTTATTTTTTTCACAGCGCAGAATATTACCCAAGAGGTAATGAGTCAAATTTACGAAAAAATTGATCGTGTGTAAGACAACGTGATTTACAAAAGGGATTTAATACTAATTATAAGCCGCTAATTTTTTCGTGTTCCAATCGGAAACACTTGCGCTTGTAAGAAGTTGAATTTTTAACTTTTGTTGCTGTAGAAAGCGCAGTTTATGTTCAATTGTGGAAAAGTTCATGTTATAGCTTATTAACAGTGTGTTTTACGGATATTGCGAAAATATTTTCGTTCTAGTGCTCCACACAGAAAAATGTGAAAAAAATGCGTGATAACTATAAGAATTCATGTGTAATAACTAGTATAAATAAATATATATTATAAATAGTATTATAAACATTTTTGGACTCGTTTTACTATACAATATATTTTTTAATTAAACAAAATTATTTAAAGTCGCATCAACGACAAGGTTATTAGCAACTGCAATATACGTGATATACTATAATTTTAAAAATATTTTTTTTTCAATAAACCTCTTGGTACTTGTATTAAATAAAAAAGGTAACTCTTAAAAAAAATAAAAAAAACTCCCATAGGAACATAAAAGCCAGAAATGAAAACCATACAACCTTTTACGAGCATTATACGGCCCAGGCGGAACAAAAGTTCTCGCGCGACCAGACACGTGACGACGGGTGCGCGCCTAACGCAGGGCAAAAATATTCCCCAAGAGCGTTTTGTACAATCCGTGCGGGGGTGGGGACGGGGGCGGGGGCGGGGGCTGTCTGTGTGAGCGCCGCGCCGCCGCGGCTATCGCTCGCCTCTCGACCCCTCCCCCTCCCCCTGCCCCCCGAGCGGCGGCGGCGGCGGCGCGGGGCGAAAGGAGCCCGCGCATTAGAGCCCCCCGCCCCGCCCCCGCCCCGCCGCCGCCGCGCCGACAGGGGGCCCCGACAGGGCCGTAATTGACGCCCCCCGCCGCGCCGCCGCCGCCGCCGCCGCCGCCGCCGCCGCCGGCCCCAGCGCGCCGCGCCGTGCCGAGCCGAACCGCACCGCCGACTACAGCGCTTCCCTCTGCAGCACGCGGCCCACTACACACCATGCCCGAGCACACGTGCAACAACGGGTTGGGGCCATCGATCCATTCCGGAATTGAAACGGTGCAATCCATTCTACAATCGAATCCAAAGAAAAGAATCGGTACCCCAAGGAATTGATTCACATGAAGACACCATGGAATGAAAGTAGCGGTTCCGGAATAGAGAGCATCTAGAAAACATCTTTGCTTGCATGATTTTTTTATACAGTCGTAAGGATGATGAAAACCTTCGTATTTGTATTTAAATTATCTTGATAACAGATTGTGAAACGTTAATGAAAAATCTCCTTGTAATAAGCACTCCCATAAGCAAATGACATTTGAACTAAGCGGTTTGATTTGAACGAAGGAAGGTGGAGGCATCATGGAAGCTAGAATTTAAACTCGACAAGGACTTCTATAAAATTAATAATAAAAGTAATAGTTATATTAACAATAAATGCAAACGACCGACCGCGTTGGATGGATACCGACATTGTTGGTTAGACGCGGTGCTTTAGTGACCTGAGGGAGAGAAAGATAAAGGAAGAAGAAAAGAGAAGGGAGTGAATGAAAGGGGTGAGACATTGAGGGAGGCTGATTTAAGATTCCGGACGCGTCAAGCGGTAGGGTCATTAGTCCCATAAGTGTAGTGTAAGTTTCTTTTTAGTACTGGAGGTGGTGGTGATCTTCCCCCGCTGGATGGCGGGATGCGACGCCCATGGGCCAACGGAAGAGGGGGAGAGGCAGAATGAGAGAGAACAGGTGAGGAAGTCCGTAAATGAGGGAGGGAGAGAGGGCGGCGTGCTGCTCTCCTTTGTGCTGGCCGCGTGGCGCAGAGGGTGCTCGGGTGCGCGGGCGGTCGCGGCCGAGCGGAGCGGGAGGGGCGGGGCGGGGCGCGGGAGCGGGAGCGGCGTGGAGCGGAGCCGGCAGAGAGAGAGAGGCAGGCCCAGTGTTCGGGGCGCGCGGGCGCAGGCAGGACGCTTCTCTCCACGCTGCTCGCTGCTCGCCACCTGCCGACGCAGGCACAGCGCCGCCCAGCCCGCGGAGTGCACTTCGCCAAAGCAACACCGCATTTGCTTATCAAGCGGACGGAAGGAAGAATCAAGCCCTGTAACGTTGTGAGGAAGCGAGAAGTACGGTCCATCTCAACGGCGGTCGATGGGATTTCCCTCAGTGAGCGGACAGACGAAAGGGTGAATCTCCAGTGCGGTGCGTTGACAGGCGGGTGGTGCTGTTGGGTCGGCCCCATGTGCGCGTGCCTGCCGAGGGCCACCGTGGACGCGATGGTGCTGGCGATGCTGCAGGTGGTGTTCGAGGTGCTGCTGGCCGTGATGCGCCGTGCCTGAGCCATGGGGGCCGCGGTGCTGTGGGTGGTGATGGTGGGGGTGGGCGTGGGCGCGGGGGCGGGGGCGGTGACGGTGGGCGGCGGCGGCGGCGCGCGCTGCGAGAGGATCACCGTGTCCATGTGCCAGGACATCGGCTACAACCTCACCGCCATGCCCAACATGCTGGGCCACGAGGACCAGCTGCAGGCTGACAGGGAGGTGAGTGCCGTTAAACGCGTCCTTTGCCCTTCCTGCCATTTCGTAAATACTATTTATTCCGAGATCAGCACCGTGGTGCTTTACAAGTTCTCTGACGCTTAACGATACAATATAATAAAATAGTTTCTTTCTGGCTGAAGACACCTCACGAGTAGTTAAAAGAAAGTTATAAATCACTGGGTTCATTCCATTGTTTGTAGTTAGTGTTTTTAATTATTTTTCTTTTAGTTGCATTAAGATTTGCCGAAAATTGTGTTTGGCGAATTTGGATTTGATTCTTGTGTTGGTGGCAGTTCCTAAGGGGAAGTGTTTGGATATTGGTAAACCAGTATTTTGCTGTACAATGCTAATGCTATTCTTTTTTAATATAATCGTCCAGTTAGGGAATATTTAATTCGTTGTAGCTTTTCAAATACTTCGAAATTCTTCGTTTTACTTTAAATGGTTTCCTGCAATTTCGTAACAAAAATCCCATTAAATGGACGTCCATTCCATCTAACCCCCTTCTTTGACAACTGACAGATTGGCAAAAATGTCGTGTGAGTAAACTAATGAATAATTGAATAATGGAAACATCCTACTATACATATTTTTCTCTGTAAAACGTATTTTTTGAGACACCTCTTGTCTTTTTCGCCTAAATGTCTCTAAATTAGAGATTTTTTTGAGTGTGCTTAAACTTCCATTAAAACACCTGTCTTTACAATAATTGTAATTCAATTAATGAAGAGTTTGGAACAGCAAAAACATAAACCTCTAACCACAGCAAACACCCCGCTGTCCGTTTCTGTTAAAATTTCAATTTTGGTTCAAGTGAAGCTCGTATTGCTACTACCTCCAAGCTCTCGATTAACTGTGAAGAACACATTTATAGCTGCAAGATAATCCAACAGGAAAATAGAGATATTGACATTTAATAACAAGTCTTAACTGTGGCTGTAGTGTCTTGTTCTGCTACTACTCCAAGCCCTTCAACTGATAGAATGACAAACATTTAATGAGTCAAACAATACACAATTAAGATTTGTATAAGGGAAAGAATCTACATGTATTTGTTCTTAGGAACACTTCTTTTATGAGTACATTTCGTGTCTATTCCTCCAAAATGCCTTCAAATGACACTTGTTTTGGTAGTGTACGTACGATTTTCAATTACTCCGGACCTCGCAAAATAAAAAACTCACACTCCCCCAGTCGCGTGAACGTATTTGCTGAATGACTCCGTAACACGAACGACTCCGCTAACATTTCGTTTCCAGGTAGCAGGGAAAACTGCTTTTGTCGATTGTACAAGAGACACCTCAAGTAGCATTTGAGCATCATCAACGCTGCAAAATATAGAATGTAGACTTGAATTATTCTCTTTAAGTTAAGTACTTTCTTAGTAACACTTCTTTTATGAGTACATTTCGTGTCTAAGACAGTCCAAATAACTCATCATTACGTATCGTTCTTGAGAAGGCAGCATGGATCGAAGAGTGTCTTCGAGGCTGCGAAGTACAGCACGTGGACAGCAATTATTCCTTACTACTTTCATGTCATCTTCCAAATTACTCAGCATTAGCTAAAGATTAGTAGCAACACGATGTTATAAAAAAATAATATCGTAGTCATTAAATGAAGTTAACTTAATTGCTTCATTGAAATTACTAGGAATTATACGAGCTCTTGCTACGCTTATGTCCAATTAATCCCTTAAAATATCTAGATTTAATCGTACAATTCGCAGAAAGTCCACGACATCTTCATTCACTATCGTCTTTACAGAGGGATAGTCCTTTCTTTTAGATGTTAAAGAATAATTATATTTTTGCTTACAGTTGACAATCACGTCACGTGTATTAAAAATAACCAATAGCAAGTGTACCTTTGTCAAATTTAGATAAAGTAATTTCATAAACGTACGGCAGGTTTTGCTCCTTAATAGGAAAAATATCTTCTTGTAATGTTTGGGCTGCACAAATTGACAATATATTTATTTGTAAGGGTGCTTATGAGAGAAATATGATAACTCGCTCATTTAAATCCAATAAAAAGTTCAGAGAACGCTATTTCCATATTCTTTCCATTTGATAGCAATTCTTCAACTCAAACTGCAATCCGGACCTCTCAACACGTTTTGAATTCTCGCACGTTACAGTCCTTACCTTTTCACTTGAATGTAGTGAGCGAAGTACTGTGGTTGATAGTTTTCACATTTCGCTTAGTGACACTTGTTGGCCTGTGTCCTGCTGTGGTTCCCCAGGAGAGACTTGCCTCCGTCGCATCGTCACGTGGGGGCGCGGTTCGTTCGCTCTGAAGCTTCAACGCTCTCTGACAGCAGCGTGTCAGTGGCCCAGAATAGAAACAGTAAGATAAAGCTCGTCTAATCATCTAATGTTCTCATCACCAAGTGTCATTTATGATTTGTCGTTTCCCACTACGCATCATTTGTAGATTTTTTCTTTGCACTAAATACAGCTATTCTAAAATGTTAATTGTGAGAACGTATCCTTATTCGGTATTTATTTCCTTTTAAAGAAAGAACCAAATTTCGTTTGAGTGATGTAAAAAAAATCTGTTTGGGTTCATATTTTTCTCTCCGGGGTAAATATTCTGAACTATGAAAATTTAATTGTTTCAAAAGTAATTTATTAGTGTTCCCTTATAGGTAGGGTTGTTTAGATTTTTTACAAAAAAGCTGTCCTGTTTAACATAGTTACTTGCAATGATTACTGTTACTCGGTAAAAGAAATGCATAAGGAAAAAAATAACAATTTCATTGGAGTGTAGAAATGTCCGAAGAGAATTATAATCCTGAATCGGCTATGAGCTAATAGGAGAGTCAGTGAAGCGAAATACTTTCTTATTTCCATATGGAAACCAATCATACAATCAGAGAAGCCTCCTCAATATAATGATTAATAATAAAAAAGTATTGAATACGATTCGCCTATTTTTCATGAGTAGATCCAGCTTGGGGCACAGCGGTTCTAAAGCCTCTCAATGAATAATTTGGAGATAACCTTCAACATCACACGTGCACTACTTATGCTATCGTTAATAAAATAAATCCTCCAGCTTTTTAGAGGCAATTCGTATCAAAGAAACTTCTTGTACGTTCTGTTCTTTAATTTTTATTGACTGGCTTCTCTAATTGTCGATTTATTTTCGTTTTTCATACTAGTGATCAAGTAGTTTTGCTGTAAATTTTGAAAATATGCAAGGTGTGGGCTAATTTCACGCAATTACATGAGCAAGCTGATCTGCTTGTGGGACATGGCGTGGAGCATAAAAACGCCGAGCGCCGCTCCCTCGCTGCTTCCCACGCAGGAGCGATTCGCGAGGGCCCGCCCCCGCGCTGGGGCGTGGGGTGGGGCGTTTGAGGGGGAGCAGCCCTTCCCCACGCCACAAGGATGAGGCCCTTCGCTTAGGTTACTGAGTTAGGTACGTTTCATCCCTGACTTTATATTGCAGAAAAACAATCGAATAACAAGAAAATGCCTTCCACGTGATTCGTGCAAGCCTCTCTTCATTGAACTTTGAATCTTACCATTGCCTTACCTATTTCTGACTCTATAGCTTCTGTCAAAACTGACTGACTTACCGGTGGGAACAGATTTTCTTGCAATACTGATATTTATAATTACAACACACACCGTAGAAATCTCAATTATCATGTGTCACTATGAATAGCTCAAGCTAGTAATGGTAAGGAGTAGAGGCGAGGGTGTGTTACTATTTTGTTAGCAATACTAAACATCAAATGTGCAGTTCGTTTACGGAAGCAAATACGTTTTCTATAACTCGGGAGTGAGAAAGTCTAGTTTTCAAATGTTACTAACCTCGCTTTTTTTGAAACTTTTATTAATCATTCAACTATTTACAGTTAAAATGTCGGGAGGAGATTGTAGTGCTCAAGAAAACTCTCCGCCTCAAACGTGAATGCAGTTTTCACTTTTCTTCGACTAAAATGAAATCCCGCATGTGTCTGTTGTCTCGAGGAGCACTGAGGATAGGAAAGCGGAGAGACGGGGGAAGGCAAGCCCGCTCATCCAGCCTGCGTCTGGGAGGGAGCGGAGGCGACCGCCCGTCCGCGCCAGAGAGTGTATACTCGCGATCCGCGCTGCGGCAGCTCCTTGCTCCCGGCTGTTCCTTGGCGGGGCTTTTCGCGCAGGGGTCAAGGCGGCCGCAGCGGCAGCTGCGAAATCTGCTGGCTCCGGTTGCCGCATGCGATTTCAGCACATCTGACCGGAACCGACACGGATGGGAGAGAGAGATTGTTGTTACAAGGGTCGTGTTAATTTATAATAAATCTATTTAAACGTTTAGAGAAAAATATTCAAAAATTTGTCACAGAAAAAGCGAAATACTAAGTGTCTGAAGGGAGTCGATGTTGTTGCTAATTAGCAATTAACTTACGACACGGACTTCGATTTTTGTGGTTTCCCTAAATTCACGAGATGAGGTATTTGGATTTTACATCTTTTTGTTGCTGTTTAAAAGCCTTTATCGTTGTTTTTCATCAGGATGTTTATTGTAAGAAAAGATCCTTAATTAATATTTAGTATTATATTGATTTCAAAGGCTAAGAAGGAAAGACGGAGGTTGAGGGGACGCGTTCACAATAATCGATCCAGAAAGACGCAACAGATGATCATCACTAAATACGGAAGGGTGGCTGCTTGGGCACAAGTGAAAATGGATATTCTTTCAAAATGCCTTTTAGAAACACAAAGCAAATTACTGAGATGACAGAATGTGCTTTGACAAACTACTACCTGCCTTACACGTGAAACACGACTATTGAGAAAGAGGATAGAAGCATCTTGCCAAATTAGTCGTGGAGGGCTCAATTCGGTCTATGAGTAACAGCTGCAAACGAGAGCGTAGGGCAACGTGAAATGTTAACGATTTGGTAAATGACAAATACAAAACGAAGTTATACGGAATATGTGAATTAGAACGTAAGATATTAAACACGTATAAATAGTAGAAGACGAAGAAGAAAGTGGTAGCCAAAGAGGCCTGATGAGAAGTAGAGCTGGAAGAAGAGGTATGGAAGGAGGCGGCATGGCTGGCGTGTCGTCGCTCGAGTGCAACAAATCGGAGGGCAGGTTTGGGCCGGGGCATTCCGCAGCGAGACAAAAGCGCGCGGGCGGGCGGGCGGGCGGAGCAGCTGCGTGGCGCGGCGTGGCGGGGCGGGGGGCGGGGCGGGGCGAGGTGAGGAATCCGGGCCCAAAAGTGTGCGGCGACGGCGCTCATTATCCTCGCCTCGGCCGGAGCGGAGCGGTGCGGGGCCCTCGATGTCTATCGGAGGATGGGGAGGGGGGAGGGGAGAGGTCGTAATCGCCTGGCGCCCCGGGGCAGGGCTCCGGCCTCGCTCGCCGCCTCGCCTCGGCTCCGGCCAGGTACACGATTCGACGCGCCCGCCCGCCCGCCCGCCCATCCCGCCGCCGCGCCACGCACAGTCCGGCCCACCCAGTCCCTTCAAATTCGGACGGTTCACATCCCTTCAAATGCAGTCACATCCGTTCGCCTCGGATCCATTCAGATGGGTTCGACTCGTTTCGATGTAGATCCATTCGGACGAAGTTGATTCAGATCCGTTCGGTTCGGATCGATTCACATCCGTTCGGATTGGATTAATTCAGATCTGTTGGGCTCGGATCGATTCACATCCTTTCTGCTCGGATCGATTAGATAGGTTCGACTCGTTTCGATTTAGATTCATGCGTACTGAGTTGATTCAAATCCACACGGTTCGGATCAATTCACATCCGTTCGAATCGGATTGATTCAGATGCATTCGGATTGGATCGATCCAGATATGGTCGGCTCGGATCGATTCAGATGCGTTCGACTCGTTTCGATTTAGATTTATTCGGACCGAATGAATACAGATCCTTTCGGCTCGGATCGATTCACGTCCATTCGTTTAAGTTCCGT
This sequence comes from Teleogryllus occipitalis, assembly GCA_011170035.1. Lineage (NCBI taxonomy): Eukaryota > Metazoa > Arthropoda > Insecta > Orthoptera > Gryllidae > Teleogryllus > Teleogryllus occipitalis. Next base: position 329,843 of record BLKR01000166.1, on the reverse strand, counting down.
TTTGTCCAGTTCCTTGCGGTCCTGTTATGTTAGAGGATGTTGTTCCGTACCATTTCACATCGCCTTGCTCTGTCCATCACCGTATTAAGTTTTTTAGTCATTCCAAATTTGTAACGCTGTTCGGGTTTTAACGGGCTCAGATGTTTTCAACCGAACAATATTTTTAAATTGAAAGTGTATTTCGTCACCCTTCTGTTATTTTTTTCTTTTGGCATCTCATTTGTTGAGTGGTTATATGGGAAAGTCACAAGACGAATCTTTACTGCAGAAATTCTTTGGGCGATCTGATTAAACACCGAAAAAAAGAAAAGCGAGAGAATTTCTCAGGCGAACGCGTGCCGCCTCGACATTTGACGCCCCGTCCAGGCAACAAGTCTGTACTTTCTCATCGTGCCGTGACCCTCCCCCGCAGATGGCAAGTTCCCACAGCATCCGCTGGAGCGCTCCATTGCTGTCATCTGCGATTCCGATTCTTCTGTGAGCGGCAATGCGGAGCGCATGCCGTGGGCGCAGCGCTTCCCGCCGCGAGGGGAAAGAGGGCGTTGCCAACTGCACGGGAATCTGCTCCCAAGGAGACAAACGTGACCATCGGCGCACGCGAGGGACGCAAAGGCAGTCATCACGCTACACGTGCAAACACCTCCCAGCGTGTCACAAAAGCATTATTTGCGTACGAAGTGTCACTTTCATATCAGGAGAAAGTAATAAAGTATTTTAATGAAAATTAATGTACCACAAGCATCACAAATTGTTGCTTTTCATTATTAGTAGCTTACTGTATAACTAAAATCAATAGTTTTGTTGTGATTTAATCGATTAGAGTCGTTTAGAAATTTGAAATGGATGAGCACATTGTTTAAGTATTCAAATCGGCTGATACCTAAAATGTTAATCAGAATCAGGCCAACTTTTGCTAAGACTGTTGAGTTCCTTTGAGAGCCCTGCACCTCCGTTCTCTTCTGTACGTGTTAAATTCTATTTTTAAAAGAAGTCTTGCTTATGTCTTCTTTTAGACATTCTAAGCAAAGGCGAGTTGAAAACAGATATCAGTCATCCTTTAAGGACATTTTAGATACATGCTTTTAATAGGCGTAACTTCAATAGACATGTTTCGCATTATTTTCGGCTATTATTACTTACATTAGCGTAGAACTAAACATGCATTATACTGGTGTTTTTTAAATAACGTAGGAAAAGACCTAGCAAACAATCAGTTTACAAACTTACAATACTCACTACTTGAAAATTATGAAAAAAAAGTCATCGAAACGTCGTACCAAATGAGAAAATACAAAATTAAAAAAAACAAAAAACTATATAATAACTGTCTCAAAATTTAATGGGATAGTTGAATAATAATAATAATAATAATAATAATAATAATAATAATAATAATAATAATAGACATTTAAAAATTAAAAATCAGTTACTTAGTGTACTTTTCTCAAACAAAATTAATAAATTTAAAAATGAACAACATTGTTTGATAGGTCTTTAGGAATATGCATTTAATCGTAAAATCTCAGATGACTCTTCACTGGATAACCGGATACCTCACCGTCACTCGAACCTGCGACTTCCGAGCCACTTCCACGCCCTCACACCAACCCCTCTCATAGAACAGAGCACGTGTGAAATATCGCAGCTTCGAACAGGTCCTTTCAAGAACTGAGATGTAGATGCGGAGCCTTTTTAAATAATATAGCAGGAAATCACGAAAAACAGGGAACCGTACTGTTTTATTTTTTTCAATTATTAATTCCGTTATTTTTAATTAATTCTCGAAGTAAATTATTATTTCAAAAGTATCGGAAATAGGTATAATGAATTTATATGAATATTTATACTTAGATTATGCCGTTAATAGCTCATGGACACAATTAGGGGAGAGCCATTGTCTTGGAAATTGGCATTAAATTGTCTCTAATGCACTATTTTTGAACTAAAATGTGTAAATATTCAATGTTTAAACTTATTTGACTTTTTGTTTTAATTGACTCTACAACAATTCTCCGTTATTTTACATAAACGAACTTTTCTGCAAAAAAAAAATTTAGCTCGGGAGACTGTGTGAACATGTTCAACGAGCTTTTTTTCAATTCATCAAGGATGAACCAAAACCTTGTGGGAATTGCTTGGTGGCAACAACTGAGAAAACTCTCCTGCTCTCATTGCACAGACCGAACAGTTTGCGTAACTTGGGAGCTAGGAACACGACATCGAAGTTCAGCTTTTCAAAATATCAATAGTTTATGAAAAAATGGATGGTTTTAACATTAAGTTTTAAAAATGATTTTTTATTATCGATAATTTCTGCTCAGTTTTTATCCGTACTCAATGTTTTGTTTTTGAATGAAAAAGTACCACAATTAAAAAAAATCTTCAATATTTTTCACAAAGCAGTGGATGGAATATTCTTTGAGGCAAAATCTACTCACTACAACTATTTCACTCGTGAAATTAAAAGCAATAGTGCTTAACTATACACCGTGCTATATTTATAAATAATTAGGTCCCGAAACGCACCCCAAATTAATTATTAATATAATAGAAATAGTTATATATTTATAAAGTAATGTAAAAATTATTCCCGTGGTAGCGGAACGCCGTTCCGTCGCGTTCCGCCAGAAATTAAGTCCTGACTATACATATAAAATGCCCTATCAGGGCGGTGTATCTCAAACAATTTACTGCTTTTTCTTACCGCTCCTTCCTACTAGCCAATAATAAACTGCGACTCATCCATCTTAGGAGGCGGTAAGTGTCGATCACTGTGTTGACATTCAATGAACCGCGTATGTACCATAACATAATCTCTTTGATTTTGACACGCTTCCAGTTATTTTCGATAGTTGACGGATTTTGGAACTGTGTTGGACGTAATTTCATTCGAGGAACAGTCCTATTCAATACCACCCGTGCCTTGGAAATTCTCAGATAAATCCCTTGCTTGCTTCGCGAGTCGGGGATTTATCGACAACTTCCAAAAAACGTGGTATTACCCATGATAAATTAACGGACTTTGTCGATAAATGTAATGCTTTTTATTTTGCCTGTTAAAATTATCTTATAAATGAATAAAGGCGGCCTCTGTCAAATACTCATGTTAGAGGTTGCTAAATCAGTTTTTAAAACACGAGCGACGTGTCGTTGGCGCGCCGGGATGAGCAGCAGGCTGGGCTGAGTGGTGGCGAAGAAGTCTATTGCTGTTTGCCCATTCACCGGCTTCCGGGAACGGGCGAAGGCGGCCTGGGTTTGCGAGCGGCGACGGCCAAGCCGCCTGGCTGCGCGCGCGCCGGGGGCGGCGGGGGCGGCGGGGGCGGCGGGGGCGGCGGGGGCGGCCGTTGGCAGCGGCGCGCGGGATCCCCCCTCCCCCGGCCCCCTCGAGCCACCGCCTCCGCCGCCGCCGCCGTCGTGGTCGGCAGGCCGCGCGACTTCAAAGCCAAGACGACACACGGTGGCGGAGGGGGGGGGGGGCAGCTGGCGGCGCGCTGCCGTCCACAAAGCCCCGACCGCCACGCAGCGCTCCTTGCATTCTCCTTTCTCCTCCGCTCGCGCTCCACCGTGAGACGGATCTACCATCCTAGTCTATGATGGCATTACCGTTCTGCCTGGAGACGCTCTCGCCGACAGGTGTTATGTTGCGGTCACATGGAGTCGATTTTGGCTGACATTTCGGTCCGACATGACGGACGCACAAAGACAAATGAAACAGACCTTCGTCTGCGAGGCGATGTGTTCGGACGCCGTTGGAAGAGGGTTTCCGTGTTTGCTATGACCGTTTGCTTACGCGGAAGAGCAGGCTCTGTGGTCTGAGCCTCGCCATTAATAAACACATTCTCATTATTATTATTATTATTATTATTATTATTATTATTATTATTATTATTATTATTATTATTATTATTATTATTATTATTATTTCCGTTCAGTAGCACTTGTTAGAAGGACCTCAATTGCACCTTGTCGACGCCACGTCCCGATAGCCGGTGTCGGATTTTCCACGCTTGCTTGCTAGCTGCTAGGTCGAATTCAGCCACTGTTTAGAGGGGAACTCAAGTGGCTTGCTACTGTGATCGGAAGTCCTCCGTGGTTTTTCCGATCAATCCCAGATGAATGCCGTGGTCTGTTGAGGCCTAATTGACCCGTTGAGGAGGAACCGCTCTGACCTCCGCTTGGAAACGACGCGTCGCGACGTGAGCCTGCAAAACGAACGGAATGTTCGAACGGAGGGCGGGACTTTCTCCAGGCACTTGGCCGGTCCGGCCAAAATGGCAAATTCGATTAAAAACGAAAACAAACAAAAAATTCGCCGCTTTCCGGTGCACGATTACATAACTTTCTCTTCTTACGAAGTATTCGTTAGGCGAGAAAGGAAAACGCGAAACTCCATCCTTATGGCTGCGATTTCGCGGGAGAGGTTGAATCATGGAGTAAAGAACTAAATACCTCTTTAGTCTATGGTTTGAATTATGGACTTCGGAGGTCACTGTACCTGTAGTAATATCGTAACAAGGAAAATGTATTTCTCACTTAAGAGTACTTTTTTCAACTGAGGTAAATAATTGATGGGTCAGAGCGTTCTTGACCACAGATTCTGAAACCATAAAGCGGGTGCTCTTTACCACAAATTAGAGGTGAGACCACAGAGCGGAAGGATGGGAAGAAACTGGAATGTATTCGGCGGCTTTCTTCACTTGTACCGGAAATGGTGACGTTGCACCTACAGTGGAGAGAAGTAGAGGTAGAGACATGCATAATGATGAATAACTGTGTTAAACGTCTAAATATAAAAATAAAACTATTATTATCGGAGAATATAACAGACAATTATTATGTAGAGTTTAGAAATCGAGAGGTAAGAAAAACCATAAAATTAAGTTCAGTTTTGTGTTTTCATTTGTATATTGTTCTTAATTTTGTAATTATTCTCTAACATTGATTTCTAAACAGCATATAATGAATATTTGTCTGTTATATTGTACCACTGGTGGAAAATAAGTTTTATAAAGTCAACGACGTTTGAGTTTTATGGGCATCGAAACCGGTTCCTTGAAAACCACAAAGAGCAAAACTCTGTTGAAGGAGTTGTCACCTTTTAGGTCCAACCGAAAGGGCAATTTGAAATTTTTGGAGATCATCCTAAGTTATCAAGGGATCCAATCGATTCAAACAGCATTCCAGTCTCGGTTAATAAAATATTTCAGAATCAATTACAATTTTCTATAAGACTTTTACCAAATAAATTCGAGATTAATGATAAGGATGTATTGACCATTGATGGGTTGAGAAGGGCCCGTGAACGGAGAGACCAAGGTGCAAGAAATCATACAGAGCTTTAAAAACCGAATACGAGTTTCGTTCGTTTGCGGTTCAAACAGTGCATATAATCAAAGGATAACAGTTCCAGATTTGCTCTCTATTGAAATGACTTTAACGTGTGTGGTTTCTGTTTGATGTTTTTAGAGATAAATTGTACTAATTAATTTATAGGCACAAAGTAGTGGAAGCCTTGATTACTTGACTCGCAAAGAATTAAGAAGATTTATATTGAAGAAAGACACTTTCTAAACAGTAACATCTGGATAACCATTTTTCATTTTTGGAGATGAGTATTACTCTGCTGCGAGTCAAACATCATTGCAAATTGTCCTCCAGGTTTCCTATACCTGACTATTTTTTTTAGATATTTCTATTGGCACGTTTCAGTAGAAAACAACTCACCTTTCTTTTTCACGCAATCGTACAAGTATATGGTGGGTCTATGGTTACTGTGAAGTAAAGCACGGGTTAAAAAAACACCAAACAAAATACACGTAAGTGAGAGAGAAAGAGGAAACGAAAAAGTTTTGGAAGACGAGGATGTGAAGGGGCTGAAAGAAGGAAAGGGGGAGGCAGAGCGGAAGAAGAGGCTGCGAAAGACGAGAGAGAGAGGGGGGAGGGAGGGAGGGAGAGAGAGAGGGGAGGAGAATGTCAGGAGGCTGAAAGAACGAAGAGAAGGCAGAGCGGAAAAGGGGGCAGCGAAAGACGGGAGAGAGAGAGAGAGAGAGGGAGGAGAGGGCTGAGAGCAGGCGGAGCGCGCCTGCGCCTCGCGTGCGATGCGTGTGACGCGTGCGTGCGTGCGTGCGCGAGCGCGCCGGCGGCTCTAGGCCTTTGATCTCGACTTCACACGCCGCCTCCCCCTCCCCTCCCCCTCGCACCTCCCACTTCCCCTCTAAATTTAAATTCCCCCGGGAGCGAGAGAAACGAAGAGACCCCTTCCATTGTCACAATCAACAAGCGCCCGGCGGAATGCGCGGCTGCACTCTGCCCCTCCAGGGAACCTTACGCGCCATTCGCACGGGCACACATGCGCTTCCAACTAAGCAGGGAGGATTTGCACGGCATCGCGTTGAGCCGTCCACTGCAATCTCGATCTTCTGCGCATATGCACTGAAGTATGGAGTTTTTGCATGTCATAGCGAACAGCACTGGACTGGAATCTCGATCTTCTGCGCGAGGTGAACAAGAGTGATGCGAAACTTGAAGTCCGCATGCAGAACAGTCGATAGCGCTGTCCATTACTGCAACGCTTCACCGTGCAAAATCTCCCTAAGACCCCCTTTACACGTTCCGTTTGACCATCGATTTCAGAGTTATAGCGAGGCGCAGTGCTGCTGTTCCCTTCCACAAGTCGCTATGCGCTCAAACTCCCGAAATCGTTGGCGAAAAGGAAGCATGTAAATCGAGTCTAATGGTCGTACCTCCACAACAGGGATGCTAGATGTTTACTATTGGCGTGAAGAGTTCCCTTTTAAGATTATTGATTCACTATTTTTTTAAAAAAAGGTGAACACGCCAGTATATCTTCACGTACGAAAATAAATGACCACTTGAACAGAAAGTCTGTAGCTTGCGAACTTGCACGGTTACTACGTATTTCCTTTACGTGCCCCTTCATTCATGTTCACCGATGTGAATGGTTCCATTGGATGAAATGGCTCGAAGCTTGTGTGTTTACGTAAGATTATTTGTGGATATGTCTTTACATTGCATTTGTAATGTAATGTGGGTGAACTTTTTAAATTTAATTCGAAATAATGCAGAGATAGTTTTAAAGGCGTTTCGATATGATACGATGCACGTTTAGAGGCAACCTCGTGACCTGCATCTTTTAAGTCTGAAAAGAATTGTGCTGGACGTTTCGTCCTAAAGGCGGCATTCGCCGAGCAGCGAGCTACTGCTCGCCCAACCTGGTACAGCTGATGTGTTCGACGAATGTCTGCTCCTTTGATGTGTTCAAATGACCAACACGCGGTGGTAGGGCGAGCACTGAATGTTCGTCACTCGGCAAATAGCAAACAACTCATCCACACTACTTGGATTCGGTGAGCGCCTGCTTGCTACTCGCCGAATAACGAATGTGTGGAGCCGCGTTAAGACAATGATCAATATAAATAGTCGGTGCAGTGTCAGCAACGGGTGCTGGCATCGCTAAATTCCCGCAATGACACATCCGCGGGATTCACATTTGTTCCACTAGAAGCGCTCAACATGATGTATCGTTTTAGGAATATATAGTTTGCAGCATTCCGCTACCACAATTGCAAACAACGTCCGTTTATCGTCGTCAATGACTTGTACACAATTCAAGTCACGTAATTACATCTACTTCTGGTCGAAGAATCGCTTTCCGATGCAGCTCGTGCACTGAGGCTCAAAAGTAGGCATATCACATACGATGCAGTGGTGCTTGACGGTCAACAAAATGTCTGTAAAAAAACATGTGACTTGCACTGGAGAATAGATTGTTCTCTCGAAAATTCGCTTGGAATTGTGCAATTTCATTTCACAAGTGAGAGCTGAACGGTTGTTTTGCGGCTGGTGGCACATGGCGAGGAGCGTGGCGAAGGGAGGGAGAGAGCGTGACGCGGGGGGCGTTGCGAGTGGCCGGCGACAAGGCCCCGGCGCGCGCTTTCCCGGCCTCGCCACTCCCACACATTTCCCGTTTCACAGCACTTTATCCACCTTGCCACAAAATGGGCTTGCAAGTATTGTTTTCGTTATTGCTGGTGGGAATGCGGAAACAAAATGATGGGCTTAAATTAGTTATATGATAAAAGGTAGTACGATCTCTACCTTGATCTTTTAAGATAAGTGATATAATTCTTGTGATAAACACGTACCAAGTACTTGGATTGCAGCATTTTAATCTGAAGTTTGAATTTATCTCTACGTTAGTATTAATGTCTGCTAATATTGTTTGGTAAGAGATTTTTTTATGGAAACGTGCATTTTTTGGGGAACTTATATACTTGTAGCGAACAAGCTTACATACCATGTGGCAAGAGTGCACCACAATTTTCTTTGCAAGACTACAGAAATCAGAATTCCTCAAGAGGACGGATATACAAAGGTGTGGTTGTCGTCACTGAGTCACGTCATTCTCGCGGTTTTGTCATTTACGACGTTAGCTAAACCATTACGTCTTTGTCGCCGGAACCACTTCAAACGAATGTGGCGCTAATATACAATAATCATGAAACAACAAGACAGGCGAAATCTGTAGTACTTCTGTTACTTCATAAGAGATTTTTCGTTAATTTAAATACTCGTAAATTGAAAAGTTTCGGAAGTCGATTACGCAGTTGTTTTAAGTTTGAAAGTATCTGTATTTTGAGGCTATCACATCTATTGAGATAACAAAAATAATTATTGAAACTGGCTATAATTTCTTTGTGTTACGTAATATAAACAACAATAGTTGTTTAAAAATAAACCTAAGGACTATATTGTAATAGTCATCGTCTTCTTTTCTTTGGAGGCCAGTGAAAATATGTACGTAGACATCTGAAATTTTCTTTTTTCATCGCCCTTGCCTGCACCTGTCATGTAATCCTTATGAGAGCAAAAATCAAGTCAGACGGTACAGAAAAGAGGCTCCATATTGTAAGTAGTTTGCAGTGACGCATATTTACAAATGTCTCGTTTACACGATAGGTAAAAAATCTCCCTGATACGTGAACTCTTTTCGGACATTACAGATTTAAAACTATTTTTTCTCAAAGTACGTTGTATAGTCTCCATGACCAAGTTGACATGTAAGGACATGGGACTGCGCCAAGGTTTATGGCTGTGGTGCAGCGCGCGTCGGGAGGCTGGAGGCGAGGGCCGGAGGGCGTTGCTCCGGGTCGCGGGTTCGATTGCGGCCTTTGTCCCGCGCCAGACGGCGCGACCGCTCCGCCCCCCCCCCCCCATGCGGAACAGCAGCAATATCCCATTTCGCCCCTTTGTTCTTGCAACTTTAAAAATACTCAATAGCTACTGCTTAAGGGATAAAGAAAAAGTCGCTCCATAGGCTGGCGCAAAAACGCGGGCCGGGACACAACGGACGATTTTAAAAAGAGACCAGTATCCTTACGAAAATATTATTTTCACAAATACGTTCAATACTTGATTTATGCCTCCCTCCCTTTTTAGCCTGGAAAATTGGGGAATTATTGAACATTTTGGGAAGCTCTCCAAGCCAACTAGTAACTCTGTAAATGGTTCAACAGAAAATCAATTGTGTTTTTTAATTTTGTCGTTACATATATTCTTTTGACAGTTTTATTTATTTACTAGCTAAATAAATCACAATTAAGTAAAAAAAAGACTGGAAAAGTGTCACTGAAGTTACAAAGCAGGAGATACTTTTAGGTCGTGTTGTACTAATGTTTCGTTCGAAAGTGACTAAACGACGTTAATAGGAACGCTGCTTTGCACAGCACAGCTCCACGAAGTTAACGTGGTACTCAAACTGGATGTTGTTTTTATGGGGAAATGATGCTCACTTCTTATTTTGTCCATAGATTCCATCCATGTTAGCTCGTTCCTTTTCTGCATGAAACGAATATCGACTAAATAGATTGATTCATTGATGATACCGGCACGTCAACTGTTTTGAGACGACAGTGTTCCTTCCCCGCTAGATGTTGAAATCCGGCGCTGACCTACAGGACGATGTGCGGGGAATGTTCCCATCCACGTTTCTCCTCCAGCAGTGCCTCCCCTCTCGTGGACACAAACTTTAAGCTCCCGTCATGTGTGTTAATATAGTGCAAGAGTGCAAAGTAGTGTAGTAAGTTGAAAGTAGGGGACAAGGACAAGGAAGAGAGCATCGCGCGTGGCCCGTTTGTTAGCATTCGCCTGATATTGATCGAAAATCACATAAAACCGACCGGAGTAGGGGGCGTGCAGCATTGAACGTGGTAAAGCGAGTGGTGTGGAAAGTGCGCCCCCGCCAGGTAATGCTGGCTGTGAGCTGCCTCGGCCGCGCGGCGTAGGGCTTCCTGCGCGTCGGCGGCCCTTTGTCCCGCGGCTGCCCTCCGAGGAGGGGGAGGGGGAGGGGGAGGGGGCGAAGAGTTCGGAGAGCCGCGTGGGACGGCGGCGGCGGCGGCGGCCGATGTTTGTGTCTATTTGCAGAGGCTGTCGTAAAAGCGGCGGCCCCGCCCCACCCCACCCCGCCCCGCCCCGCCCCATCCGCTTCACCAACTCCAAACGCCGCGCCGCCCCCTTCCACAGGATGCGCCAAGACGCCGCACTCAGCGCCCAACACACTCCGATTAAGCAACACCCGTCACCATGGGTTCCCAATATCCATTTCTTAAATAAAAATATTCACGTGTCGCTGTATTGAAGCTGATCATTTTCAACATTGACGTTCTCACAGGGTTGTTTGTTGTTGTTTTTCTTCATTTAAAAAACACCACAATAACAAAAAATAATAACTTTAAAATATTAACAAATTGAGGGTTATTTCCGACTAAAGTGACTGGGGTGAATAAGTTATTCGAGTTTTCATCAAAAAAGTATTCTATTACATGTCTATTACCCAATCAGATAATTAAAGTTTTGTTCTAATTATTTTTTGTCAGTTAACTCTTAACGATAAACTGATAAACACGGCCACTTATACCTAAAAAAAACTTCACAAGCAAATGTAATTACAAGAGTTTAAAAAGTGATGCTTTTCAATCGATGAACATGGATATTTTGTTGGCGATATCGCATCCAATCAGACGCACTCAGTCACACCGGCTGCGGTTCTGGGCCGTGCGGTCTCGCGCCATGGACTGCACAAGCTCTAAGCCCCGACAGGTCTCCAGGCATGTGTGATAGTGTAGTGCACGTACGTGCAAGTGTAAGTAAGGAGCGAGGATAGGGGGAAGGAGTAGGAAGGAAAGATGGTGCGCGGTCTGTGACTCGTTTGTTAGGGTACAGCACCGGCAATCGCCTAGTGTAGGATCGGAAAAAACACAGAAAACTACCGATCAGAGCAGAAGGCCGCTAGAATTCTCCTTCAGACAGGGCACAATTCGACCATGCAATCCAGCTAGTGTCGAATGTCCTGCCACCGTCGAGACTCGAACCCCGGTCAGAGGCACTGCAGTGACATCAATTGATGCCCTGAGCCACCCAAGCCATAAACTAATGGAGATCCATTCTCTTTCTCAACGTGTTATACGATGAACATATTCAAAATTCTGTGATCCCTACCCTAAGCCATATACTACTTGAATTTTGAATACAGAAAATAATGAGCGTTTTTTGCAAGGATTTTAAACAAAATATTCGCTCCGATGTAATAAAATATATTTTCAAGGGTAAATCAACAATAAATTTGGGCTCTTTTCCCTCATCATGTCCTTCCTGAAGGAATAATACTTCCTGCCGCGACAACACGGAAAACGATAATTTGTATAACTATATTTCCCACTGAATTCTAGAAGATGTGCACAGAAAATGAAGTTACATTTATGTCCAGAAGCAAAACAAGGAGCCATCTCAGCATTTGTTCAAAGGATCAGGGAACCTGATCGAGATGGGGTCATTGACCCAGAAGCTGCGACACAATGCTTGCTACAGATTATTTTAGAATTATACACGCCAAATGGTAAATTATACATTCAATATCACTGTTAAAAATAATGTTACTTATGTATAATCTCGAATTGTATAGAAACAGTTATGCAGCAGAAACGATTTTACTTGATTTAAACTTTCTTTGGAATTTAATCGTTTAATGTCATCTAGCAAAGTGTTCTTAAGTAATGTGCATGTATTCTACGTGAATTTTTTGTAATGAGCTGTTGATACTGGCACCCGATGAAAATGATTACTACGTTCAGTGTTATAGTTATAGACATCGGCGTTTTTTGAAAATATATTCCCGCCCATACGCAAGTCATTTTTGACAAGAATACTGTTTCGTAAATCAACAGACAAGGTAACGGTAATATTCGTAGAATAATAAACGGATGCTTACAAGAATGACGTGGGTGCTATTTGGTTATTATTCGTACAATTCTTTTTTGTAGTCTAAAAGTCAGGGAGCTATAAGATATATTTCCCTAGAATATTATGCCATATCTCAGGCGGGAATGAACATTCGCGAAATGCAGTATGAAGGCTGACTGAATTTGAAAAAATTCTGAACGCGTAGAATAATGAACTAATTTTGTGTTCAATTCACTTAAATGGACTTTCCATTTGAGATTTGACTGAATCGAGAGGCCTAAAAATGTTTGTTGCCTGAACATCAATCAATGGTACACCGTTCATTGTCAAGGGTATACAAAATTGTTTATTTGAAATGGAAATATGCATTTACACCGTTTTATTTTCATTTACTATTAATGTGTTATTACGGAACCAATTGGAAACATTCGATATTGTACTATATACGGTTTCTTTATTCCAAAGAATGTTCATATAATCCGCAAAGAGAACTGTTTTTCCGTTTCGAATCGTCGAGGGCATATCGTTTACGTATACTAGGAAGAGAATTGGAAATATAATCGATCCCTGTGCGACTCCACGTGCAATTGGCAAAGAGTCGGAAAGGTGTGTACATAATGTTCCAACATTCTGGTAAGGTATTTCTACTCTCTGAGATCGTTGTTTAAGGTACGAACATAACCAATCTAGGGCAATACCACGGATTCCATATTAATGTAATTTTGAAAGTAAAATGTCATGATCAATGACGTCAAAAGCTTTTTAAAGATCTAAACATAATCCAATAGGTGCTTCATTTTGATCCAGTGATAGGGCGACATCTTTAAGAAAAGAAAATATGACTCCGTAGATTTTGATTTTCTAAATTCATGTTGGCAATATGAAAGCGCGTCGTGTTGACTGAGAAAGGTTTCCATTCGTACGTAAAAAAGTCTCTCTAATATTTTTGAAAAAAGAACTGTCAGAAGAGAAATAGGCTGATAATTTTGAATTTAATTTTTATTGCCTTTTTTGAACAGCGGTTTAATCTTAGCAGTTTTAAAATATCTGGAAAAGTTCCGGCGCATAAGGATGGATTAAACATGTGAGTTAACGGGTGTATAATTGCAGGCTCACAGGTCTTTAACAAACAATCCGGTATTTCATCTACACCGGACGAATATTATTTTTTAATTTTCAGATTATTTTGAAAATTTCGTAGGAAGAAGTTTCGAAAACGTACATCGTGTCTAAAATTTTTGGGGAAATTTCTGATATTGAATTTTGTGGCTGAAGACCCTTAGTAATATTGTCAGCAATTATCGAAAAGTATTGGTAAAAGTGACTAGCCACTGTTGCCGGATGATTCACATCTCTATCGTTATATTTGAAAACAACATTCTCTACAAGGTTTTTAGTTCGTTTGGTCGTTTTTTTTAAATTAAATTCCACTGTCATAAGCATTACGTGCTTATGTCTTGTTATTTGAGTTCAAAATATCCTGATCATGTTTCATGATTTTATTCTACCTTATGTCTTTTCTTAACAGTGATCTTTTTGTAAGGTAGAGGAGGAAATCTTGAGATACTTTATGAAGTTTAGAAATGAAAGAAAGAATTCGATTTCTTAATCCCTTGTTATCCAAGAATTGGTTTTCCGTGAAATATTTAATTTTCTTTCTTGAAGAGGAAAGCAAGTGTTAAAATGAAATGAAAGCGTTGAAAAATAAATAATTATATTTATCGTTTGTATCAACAGTATTATAAACCGCGTCCCATGCCTCCTGCAGCAACTAATTAATGGATAATTTTATTTTACCTTTGGTAAACAATTTACTCATACGTGTATATTTATTGTCAGTGTTCGTATTTCTTTTAATGGTGAGAAATGTTGCAGCGTGGTCACTGTATCCTATATCTTTTGTGTCAACTTCATATCGAATAGGATTTTTGTTAATTATAATTTGATCGTTTGCCTTCATTGAATTTGGTGTGATCCGTGTAGGTACATTTATTGTAATATCTAAACTGAAGGAATTAATTAAAATGAGAAACTGTTTTTTCTTGCAAGATTTGACCAGAAAATCAATGTTCAGTACTCAATACAACACAGTTCTCAATACAATGTTCATTATAACTCAGTGTTTGTATTACATACATTTAATGTTTAGAAATTATTTGCACACGGCACCGTAAGCGTAAAAAACGAAAATATAACAAAATAACATATATATATATATATATATATATATATATATATATATATATATATATATATAATAAAGAAGATTTGAATTCTAATATGTATAGATATTTAGGAGTGTGCATTAATGATACAGATAAAAGTCAATATTTTAATTGGTCTTACAAAATCTCTAAACCCAAAAATATTATTAGAACAACCAGCATGCAAGGATGCAACATGTTTTACACACATAATGTAGTAACCAACAAGTAGTAGACTGGTAAGCCACAATGTCCACCTAAAACACACTCCACGTGTGGCCGCGAAACTACCCTGTCCACAAACCACACAGCTACTGGCTTGTGGTCCTAATTCGTCTGATGTGCCTTGACTACCCTTACGCAATTTATTTTTACATCTCCTTCACCAGATGCGCTGATTCCTCCTCACCTGTCAAAATGTTATCTAGAGGCAGTGTTTCTTCAGATGCGTTGCTCAGATATCTCACCTCTCAAAATGTCATATTAGCGGGGTACTTTTATGCAGGCACAGCGAACATCAGCGATTAAAAAGTACAAAAACTTTGAAATTAAAAAAAGTAATAAACAATTAGAAAAATATTTATAACATTATTTTGGGAAGCGCATATATTGGTAGGAATGTTTACAATACAGCTGAGAACCTTCCAACTTCCTGAAAAGGCTGATTTAAATCAAGTATATAGAATAGTCGTTTAGATCTCCTGTAGTGTAGTCAGCAAAAGGATCGAATTGGGTTGTTTTGGAATTACTTTTGCATGTTCTTTCAAATCAAGAAAATCTTCAAACAATGTTGGAGTGTGACTCCATTGCCGTATATTCAGTTTTGGAGAAAATGTAGTCAATAGATTCCTATTTAGGATGCTTCTCACAAAGTAACATGCATTAAATATTCGCTATTCAAAAAACTATTGTACGACTTAAATACATACCATGAGTTTCAAATAGTCGAAAAGATTATTTTTTTTAAATATATTATTTATTGTTTTATACGAGGTATTTAATTTTTTGTTCTTGAGCAGTGTGCCTACTATTTTTTCGGGAAACCATTTTGAATGATTTTGTTCAGCAGCATTTTTGCACTACAAACAGCTAGTATATCTGCTATTTTTGGTAGCTAATGTGCCCATAGAAACACTTCGATATGTCCAGAACTGCCTACAAATAAAAACTAAAGGCCACACTATTATCATTTTGTAGCTTTTGTTTCGTCTTTTACGTTCCTGCCATGATAACAATTGCAAATGAACAGGCTTCAGAAAACAAGTACGAGTATATTAACGGTAAAACATTATCAAATTTCACCAGGCAGTCCTAGGTTTCGTGTTCAGGCGGTGGTAGATGTTTTGACACATACAACCGCTAGGGGAGAAATTTCGTGGCCGCCTGCTCCAATTGGCAGTTTCTCCACTCGATAGCAAGCGAATGCCAAATCAGCCCCATCAAATGAGTCACGGTCCACGCGCTAAATTCATTACCCCTGTCTCCCTCTTACCCTCCAGCAACCGCCACCACCATAACCACCACCCCTTACCTTTGGTTTTCGTGATTGGTGATGTTTTGATTTGAATGATGAGTTAGTGAGTATTCCATTTTTCCAAGCGCGTCCACTGCTTTGGTCATTAATCTTGTGCATGTAACGTCAATGGGGTTTCGATTGTTCTTGCCCGCAGGAAAGTGAAATTTGGCGCCGATATCAACGTTAGTTTGCGGGGTATCCCCTCCATGAACCCACATGCCGGAAAACTATCCCCAAATGGGAAACGCTGTAAGCTTCCCTCTGATCTCCCGACGTGTGGCAGTATGGCGCATGTCACTGAAACTGTCTGTGCAAGAGAGAGAGAGAGAGAGAGAGAGAGAGAGGGGGGGGGAGAAAGAGAGAGGGGGAGAAAGAGAGAGGGAGAGAAAGAGAGAGAGGGAGAGAGAGGGACCAGGAGCAGGAAATCAATATTGCGTGTGACTCATAGCCGGTTTGTTGAGGTATTGCTTCGACATTGGCCATTATATTTCGCAGAAAACTCCATCTCAGAGCAGCCCGCCGCAAGCATTCTCCTCCCGATCGGTCGACATGGAGCCGGCTATTCAGCTAGCGTCGAAAATCTGCCAACCTCGATCCTCGAATCCTAGGCCCTACCGGTGAGGCGCTATAGGGTCAATGTCTGTCACCGAGGCATCTGAGACGGTCATTTGGCGAGGCAGTGGTGGAATAGGAGGCGATCCACCGTTCGGGCGGCGATTCGAGTCCGGGTCCTCAGAGGTAGAGGGCGAGCGGGGAGCCTCAGAACGCCGTAACACTGCGGCGTAGGTCCACTCTCTCTTCGGAGGCTGCGCAAAAACCCCGTCCACTCCACGGCCTCCTCCGCCTCACAATTCCCTCCACCTCGTTGCCCATCACCTGGCCAGCCCCGCCATCATCATGCGACTATCTCGCACAGAGAGACCGTAAGATTCGAGTTCTCTCAGTGGGATATTAGTTACTATCAGGGGCGAATTAAGTCACTGGAGGAGAATCCTAGCGGCCGGCTGCTCTGATCTGTAAATTTCCGCTGTTTTTCCGATCAACATCAGGCGAATTATCGGAGCAGTACCCTAATGGGCCTCGGACTCCTCTTGTCCCAACCTCCCCCTTTCGAGCTGGTATGGAGACCAGTCGGCTGCTCGGAGCTTGTGTCGGTTCGGTTGGTGTTGCTTTGGGAGAGACACCTAGAGGCGCAAGCCCCGCGAGCCGATGTGTGGGTCGGCGCCGGACATCAACAGGGTAGCAACACACGTCTGGGGACTTAAGAGTTTGAGTCGACTTGGGCGGTGCCCCGCTGGTGCGCGATACCTGGACGAGGAAAACTCCGCAAGCCGACCTGTAGATCGGCGTCGGATCTCACCATCCATCGGAGGAAGAACACCGCCACCTTCTTTGGTGAAACTTTCTCTACACTCTCTGGACTAATCACCAAAGTAGATAACGCTCGCGGAAAAACGAAAAATTCAAACAGTCCATCAGTCAAGGCAGTACCATCAACATGTTCACCCGTGATCCTTTTCGAGAGCAGTCCCAAAGTCCACCACTATCGCCACATTCCCTACCTCCTACCGCCTCCACCACCCTCTCCTCCCCAACCACCACCACCACCGCCTCATTCCGAATCTCCTCCACCGGTTTCCCTCGCAGCCTCCACATTCCCAACCTGCGCTCCGGAGCGCGCTTGTCGGCGCGCGTTTGTTTTTGCCTGCAGGAACTGGTCCTCGCGGCGCGGCGCGGCGCGGCGCGGCGACCCGACCCGACGCGACGCGACGCGACGGCCGGAGACAGACGCTGACGGGCCGCGCCGCGCCGCGCCTTTGTCTCCGCTGGAGGTCACCTCCCCCTCCGCCCGACGGCCGCTCGGTTGCGATTCCAACTGAATTGAAGGGCTCCGACGAACAGATGGAAACCCTCAAAGCACGCACTCGTCTAAACGCAACTGGACGTGCACAAAGTCAAGAAAATGTTTTTTTCAATCAGTTATTCCATATTGGAAATCTTAAATTCTCAGAAAAGCCTTCCAAGTACGATGTTAACCGGGGTGGGGGCATGAGCGGGCGCAAGTGCGAATAACGTGCAGCCCCCACTTGCGGCTCTCATTGAGAAACAACGGCAAGAATTACCCTTGCAACTGTGATAATATCGTAATCATGACGTTAAATTCTCAAAAATCTGGGTTTTGCGATATACGCAGTGCTTGCCTCCTGCCCCTGTTGTCAATGCACTCAAATAGTTCAGTTTAAGGTTTATTGCACGTGTTTCCTGTCATTTTTACGTAGGCTGCTTCAACCCTTTCATCTAATACGTTAACATAATAGAAAATTATGGCTTCAATATTTTAGAGACAAATGCATTTATTTATGAAATATCACTTATATACACAACAGTCTTTGCAAAACTGCAACAAGCTCCTTCAGAACGTTTCTGAGACCTCATGTCTCCATCTTTAGGCGATATTTTCATCAGGTACATAGTACATCTTGTCAAATTGAATATAAACCAAATATAAAAACAGTAAACGCATTATTTCATTCTTAACAAAACACGTTACACTTGGCTAGAATAACACACATGTGAGAGGTTGCAACCATTCTGATTCTCCTTAACTTGCTTTTATCTTAAAAGACTTTTCGAGAGGGGTTTGTTTTACACCTCAATTCATCAATTCCTTTATATATTGCGACTTCATGTCTGCCTCAGAACGCAGCGTCTAAGGCACATCTGCCAACGTTGGCGTCCGTGCCTAAGCGGTGTCTCTCTGTCAGCCATGTAGCTACTGACTTCGGCCGCGGAAACCTTCGCTTTCAGATATATTTGTGGTTTGAGACGATTTCATTTGCTAATAAAACAATAACGGACTGGAAGAAGGTACCTGCGACAGCCTTGGAACCCTTTCCTCTAGGTGTTCAAAGATTTACAAATAAATTAACTTAATGGTATTTGTAAACTTTATTAATTTATTAAGTTAGGATTATTATAAGTTATTATTTGATTATTATTGTTATTTTTATTGCTATTATTATTTTGTTAATTACTATTAAATGCGTTCCTTTATTAAATATATAATTATTTTCAAAGTAGTATTGTATTGAAGTGTGGTGACGTGTTGTGCAGTTAAAGAACGCTTATGATCATAGCCACACTAGGATGAGAATGGGATGGAAAGTTCACATCGCGAATTTCCGCCAATTCTTTCCTCTAAAGACAGTGCCACACGTTTGGCGAATATTCGCTTCCTTTCATGTGCCTCGAAAGACACTGAGATTGGTCGAGCACCGAAAGATTAGCGCTTGGCAGAGAGCCAACAAGTCGTCCTCTCCACTATAATTGCGCCATCGACGACGATGTTCTCAAAACATTGATGTTTCTATAAATATTGAAATGAGGCATGATAGGCAACATCGATGTTATGTTGTCGATTTCGCTTGCTGGAAGACGCCGGGAGCCGCGTAATGTGCACCTGACTGCGCCCAGAGATTCTGCCCTGCAACGCAGTGGCAAAGCGCAAGGCAAAATCAGCGCGGGTGGGCATTTTTAATTTCTTGCTAAGGAATAGAAAAAAAGTTATGTAATGCTGCGCGAAAAACAGCGAATTTTCGGCAAGACCCTTGCAACGAAAACTTGGATAAATGTGCTAAATTTAGGAGGGGAAATCCTGTAACACGTGGTGCAGCCAGAAATCATGTTTTACGGGCCCTTGTTAACGAAAAATCGAATGACCGCAAAACGTCACATCTGTCTGTCCGTCCGTTAAAAAACGCTAGCAGCTAAACCGTCCATCTGATTTTCTCCAAAACTGATATTCCCCAATCAATCTAGGTGACGCCTCTTGAATTTCAAACCGATATTTTACTTTCCGTTAAAAAACGCTAGCAGCTAAACCGTCCATCTGATTTTCTCCAAAACTGATATTCCCCAATCAATCTAGGTGACGCCTCTTGAATTTCAAACCGATATTTTACTTTTTTTTGGGAGGAGGCATAAGGGTCACCATAAGATAGGGATATAGAAGGGTCATAGGGGGGAACTTTACTTGAAGCCCCTCGGACATATTCAAAATTTTCAAAAAAATGGCTCCATTGATTTTGATTAAATTTTGTGAATAGTTGTTGGATAGTTAGAAGGACGTTTCAGAGAATAGTGCTGTTCTCATTTTCGTTGAAAACTGATTTTTCGAAAATTGAAAAAATTCAAAATTTGTTGGCGTCGTCCAACAACCACACTTATGAAGATAGAAATTGTTTTCTTCAATGAAATCTATTCCTTAAAGATTGATTTTGAAGTAAGGTCATGTACAATTTTTCAAAAATTTGTGAACTTTTCACGTAATTTTGCGTGAAAGTACGGGCGAGAAAGTACGTGCTGTTTTCGCACCACTGGCAATGTGATACAAGCCCACTATTCGAAAAATTAGTAGTAATCTGTAATCACTTTTATTTTCATTAAGCTTTCATCTTATATTTTATTCTACCTTTTCAGTTATCACATATTAAAAAAAACTTCAATGTCTCTTTCTTTTCGAGAGTCGAACTCTTGTCCTTGATCATAGAATGCAATGATACACGACATCAGTCGTCCCGAGGAAATACATAGTCAACAACGTTGCGCAGTATTCAATATCGCATTATAATATTGGTATTGTATGGGACACTTCAAAATGTGATTCCACGGACCGTTGTTTTCAGAATGAGTAGCGATCAACAGCAGTTACGTCTATCTCTGTCCTCTATCTAGCATTACGTGCTTATCGAATGCTATTATTGAATTACTCAAGGGCTCTTTTCTTTGAGTGGTACTTCTTATTGGCGGAAGAAACAGCTTCGTTGTATTTTCCCACATTTCTTCAGCATTGAGACCACGTGAATTTCATGGAAATACAACACGATAATGATAATCCAAAACATCCTATCCTGCTATAACTTCCGAATGTCATAAACAAATTAGTTGCCAGACGAAATGTTATTACTACAATGTGACTACCTCACCACTATGCACACACCGGGCGGCGCTATTTTGACGAGGTTGGGATTTCTTCGATATCGCTTCCTACATTACATTTAAAATGTCAAAATATTCGGAGAAACAAATATTCAGAACGAGCGAGCAACATAAATGGATGCCATGGACCACATTACGTTTTATTCACAACTAATATTACATTTCTACAAATTTTTGATAACATTTGTTTTCCGATGTTAAAAAACTTTAAAGGATTGATTGATTGATTATTTCGTGTTTCCGAGCGCGACAACTTCTCTGGTCATTCATTCCGAAAGTGTAGTGAATGTTTTATCAAGGGAGGTGGCGGTGTTCTTCCCCCGCTGCATGGTGAGATCTGGCTTCAACCTGTAAGTCGGCTTGCGGATTTTACCTCATGCATGTATCTCGCACCAGCGAGGCACCGCCACAGCCGGAACGAGCTCTAAGCTCCCGCCTGAACTCCCGTTATGTGTGGTAGTGGAGGGCAAGTAAGTAAGGTGTGTGGATAGGACAAGGAAGACGAAGATTGCGCTCGGTCCGTTTGTTAGGGTACTGATCCGGCATTTGTCTGGTAATAAAAACAAAACAAAACACCGAGAACTACCAATTTCGAGTAGCCGGCCGCTAGAATCACCCTCCAGGTAAAGGCCTAGCTATCTAGCCAGTGCCGAAAATCCTGCCACTGCCGGAACTGGAACTCTAGGACTTACCGGTCAGAGGAATTGCAGTGACATCAGTTGATGCGCTGAATCGCCTCAGCAGGATATTTTGCATGAAGCTCATATTAAATTATTTAGTACTTTACTAACACACTTATTACAAACTTGCTAAAAACGAATCTCCTTACTGTTCATTTTTGCTAAAAATTAATGCATTTTGCCATGGCAACAGAACAAATATATCCCAACGATGGTTTCGGGAAAAATCTTTTCTGCATTCTTAATGTTTTTTCATTCGAACATTTAAAAACTGTATTTCATGGACTGAACCTTGAAATATGGTAGTAATGTGATCAATATTATAAAAAAACAACAACATAAAAATCAACAATGAACTATGTCATTAACGGAAGCAAGATCTGGAAGATATCAACATTTCAGGAAGAACGATAGACCTACATAATGTTGGCATAAGAAGTGAAGGTAATACTTAGGGAGAGGATTAATAGATTTCCCTTCAAAAAGGAATAGTATTGTAAGGCTATTGAAGAGCATTCGTGAGTAGATGAAGCCGCCAATGGCGAGGTGCGTAATTGGTGGTGTGGCGGCGTGGGCGGCCGCTTTGTGCCTTTGAGCAGAGGTGGACGCCCCTCCACGGGCGTCGGAAGCGGAGCACAGCGCTGGGATTAGGTCATCTTCCGGCGCGGCCTGCGCACATGCACACACACACTCACAATGTACATGGCCGCACACGGCGCGAGGCGGGAGGGGACGGCTGGCGGGGGAATGTTTGGGTGGGTGGCTGGCTGGCGGCCGGATGAACGGGCAGGTGGGGCGGGGCGGTTGGGGAGAGGAGGGGCGAATGGGCGGGCTGCGGATATTCTGGCTCAGCGAGTAGACGCACGGACTTACGGTAGACGGACGAGCGGTCAGGTAGACGTACGGACGGAGGGGCGGGCGGGCGAGCAGGCGAGCGGGGAGCCGGATGGGCGAGCGGGCGGGCGGGCGGGCGGACGCGGGGCGTATGGGTGAGCGGGTGGGCGAGCGGCAGGAAGGCGGGCGGGTGGCAGGCGGGCGGTGGCTGCAACGGCGGCGGGGCGAGCAGTGGCAGTGGCGGTGGCGGTGGCGGAGGTGCGGAGGGGGCGTGGCGGGGAGGGGAGGGGAGGGGCGGCGCCTTTGATCAGCGGCCGTCTCCGTTCCAGCTGCCGCCGCCGCCGCCCTCCTCCCGCGCCCCCCGCGCGACGTGCAGCGGCGGCGGAGGCCTTGGGGCGGGCGCGGTGCCGCCGTCTCTTGTCTCGCGAGACACCCGATGCGTCTCAAAGGCTCTTGCACACCGCCCCTCCGCTCCACCGCTCCAAACGTTCATCAAGTGAACCTTCATTTCCTTCCATAGAAACTACTTCCAAGGAGGCATCTACGTCACGATTTTGCTATGCGCCCACAAACTGAAAGAAAACTCAATGATTTCAACGTAATTGTCCACTTGTGAATATCCAATGAAGTAATAGTCCTCCTGCAAATATGTCCAGTGCAGGATATCCACTGAAAAATGTCCTAATGCACAAACATCCACAAACAAAAATGTACAAGGGACAAAAATGGCGAATTTTTTTCTATGGATATCAACATGAGAAGATGCGTACACACTGTGAAACAACAAAATAGTTACGTTTTAATGCAGTTGCATTATAGACCTTGCTAAACCAATCAGTAATACCAAGTGTTTCACTAAATTTCAATGGTTCAATGGCTCAGGTTATATTTCTCTAGAGAAAAAAGTAAAAATGGATAATCGTACCACTATCACTCTACATGTAGAGATGATAACGAAATGCATTGGCGCTGTGCGTTGTGCACTGGCATTGCATCAACGGCTTTTAATGCCAGATGTGTGACTAATGCCGACCTACACAATATTTAATGTACTATATTTACTGAAAGAGGGAGAAAATGGTTACATGAAGGAGATGCTGATGCAGTGGAGGTTTTGCGGGACAGTGCTGTATTGATGGAAAAAGCTGCAGGAGAAAGGTTGTAGAACAAATTGAAAATGAAATGTTTGTAAAGAAATAACTTTAAAAGCAGTGTCAATACTGAACAAAATAAAAATCGGACATGAACTAACCAAAATGTGAACGAACTTGAATTTGAAGTACTGTATGACAAACCAATTACACGGGTGAATTTTATTATGAATAATTCCGGATTAATAAAAGTCAGCCATGAGTCTTATGTTATATTCAAATAAAAATATTGAGTAGTTATGCTCGAGCGGATGAATATTTTCTGATGGCACAAATCAATGCCAACTCTTATTTCTCCATTGTTCACTATATATGGAATCATTCATAATTTTCTTTTTCCTTTAGTTTTTTTCTTGCAACAAACAAAATTCAAGACTCTTACTCAGTCGTATACAGTCAATGAAAAAAGTAAGCGCGAAGACAAAGATTAGAGCTACAACCTCCAACCATTCTAACGGACTTCAAAATTGCAGACATGAATGCGGCACATAATCACCTTCCCTATACAAGCATTAAATATTCCTTTTCCCATTTTACATAATTAATGTACAGAAAAGTCATTAATCTCGGTTTATGTGAATTATATTTCAATATGGAAGAACCTCGTCACAAACACCAAATTCAACAATGTACGTCTCTCCCACTTATACCATTGGGAGACCATTCCATATCGAACAAGATATAATTGAACCGCTGATTATACTACAAATTACATATCTGACAGGTAAATGTACTCCAAGTCGCAGAAGAGCAGTCGCAGAGATATCCGCCAACAATTTGAAACGTGCTCCTGTCTACTACACATAGACTTCGGAGGACGAACAGTGCAGGGGGAACTTTTCACAGTAAATGCCCGAAGAGGGTTGCTTCTCTCCATATTAATAACTGGAGATTCCTGCAGCATGCAAGAAATGAATAACACGACGAGGAAAGAATTAACTCAAATGCAAGCAGTTTACGTAAACCGTTAGACCTCCTGTAAATGAAAAGTATATTACTAACCAAAGAAGACTAGAAAATACAGTCGGGAAGTACTACGAATACAAAAAGAAAACTATTAAAAGGTATCTGAGGAATATATCAAAATTTAAAACTTCAATTACAGCCAGAAAAAAAGGCAGCAGAAAGAACCTGAATAAATTTTTACGGTTGACATTTTCATCATTTGGACCTTCTGATGCATGGCTATTTAATAAATTGGGCATTTTTACTCTGGACAGTTATTTCCATGGATATTTTATTTCGTAAGTGGACACTAGCAGCCTACGGACATGCGAGAGGTGTCTTCCGTTTCGTTAGATTCTCAGGACCTTGGAGAAATAAAAAGCGGTTTAGATTTTGACTGAAAAATGCAAATATTGGTTTGTGTTCTTCCGCCTATTCTCATACTGCGCGTACCGACTGAATTCTTTCTCAGTGCGTCACTGCTTACGACGCAACTGACGCCGTGCAACCCCAAGGCTCTAAGGAAGAGGCCGACCGTCATTAAATATTTGCTATTCATGTATTGTGTTATGGAACAGCAACTTTTGTATTTTCTTGATATGTAAAGAACTGTTATTTTCTATACTATATATTTTATAATAATTGTCCGTTGGAATATAGCCTCAACAATAATACTATAAGAATCGGAGAAAACAAAAACGTTCGATGTCCAGGAGCTTGAAATTTTGAAGAGCAAGCAAAATGGTTCTAAGTTCCGGACATTGAACTGTTTTTCTTAACATTAACAGTTGAAGGACACTCTACAACCATCACAGAGGTGACAGAAAACGAACTTTTATGCAAAGAAAGTTGAATTTATATTTTAAGAACAGTTTCCCACCATTAACTCAAAACCGGCCAAATGTGACTTCGAACCGTTTTGTTTGCTCCGATTCATATATTTTCTGTACTATAAAGCCAACTATATATTTTCTATACTACGTAGAATGTTTTTCTTAAAATATTTAATTTATTGCAGTGTTATACAATATAATTTTTTTCTTATGAAATCCGAGTGCTATATTTTGACAAAACATTTTGAGTGATTTTGTTGAGTACCATCTTTGCTGCTGCATGTCACTCATAGGCAAAAATTGCTGAAATTTTTTTTCGGCATTTGATACTTCGTTCCGAATTATTTATTCATGGCAGATTTCTTTTCAAAAAATACTGCTTCACCCCGTTCTGTCGTTATTTAATTACTCTACTTCAAGAATTCTATTTTATGGAAACTGGAGGGATTCAAATACCCTTTCAAATTTGAATCCAGAAGCTTTGAACCATCGCTGTTCTCCTTGTGAGTGTAAAGAATGATCTTGGAAGGATTAGAATCTTTGTATTCTCTTCCTCCTTTGTGGAATGTAAAACTAAAGTTATCGCATATCACGTAGTAAGCGTCAAAATGTATAAGCTATTCATCAGGCATTCAGTAAACAATAATAAATTAACACAAGGGGTTCAGGATAATTGATTAGTTTGGTGGTAAACGAGTTTCAAAACAACTCAATTCTTCCAACTAAATACTAAGTGTTAATTTTCGAAATTACAACACTACTCAATTCATGTTATTAAAAACATTAGAAATACTCGTAGGTGATCTATCTTTTTCTTTTTAACATAGAATCAGGGTAATGACACAGGTGCCTTAATATTCCTCAATTTGTTCAATCAAAGATGACCACAGGTTTAAAAAAGACTGCGTCTGTACTGCATTATGCTGGGACATCCATCAGTATTACTGTAAATAATATGCTCAAAAGACTGTCAGCGTCGCATCCATAAAACTGTTGATGACCATCTCACAATGGAATACTGATTATAGTTTGGCATTTTTTCGGGCGAAGACACCCCAACGTTGTATTGATGAAGAAGGTTTACAGGCTAAAAGAAAAACCGGAAAAAAGTTCCTTCCGAAGTTGAAATAAAATTTCCAAATTACAATATGCGTTGATCAATAATTATTAGAACTTAAGTTATAAAAGTTAGCAAATAACTTAAAAAGTTACTTTCTAAGAGCAAGAAAGTAAAATTGGTAGCATTATGAATTTTTTTACGAAGTTTACGTCCATTAATTAATGTTTCTATGAACAATATATTTTTATTGGATTTTCTGCATTTTTTCGAAAATCTTCGTGACATTAATTTTAGTAATTTTTTATTAAAAAAACGAGATCGTATTGTTAAGATAATTCATATAGTTTTCCTAATTTACGACAGTGTAGGCAGAATAGTAAAGTAAAGGGAGGAAAATAAAAATGAAAATTAAGTACGTTTGAGGAAGCCCAAAGCCAGAGGCATCATAATCGATATCGTGTGAAAGCCAGATAGTAATATCAAGGGCTCCGTTAAATTCTTTACATTTTCCATCCTTCAACTTTAAAACAGATTCCTTAGTCTGTAATTGTGTCACGTTTTCTAATTTACTTTACTGATGGGTCAGCGAATCCGTTGTCTGATGTCGCGTAACGCAGTTGTGATGAGCCTGCGCAATCTAGTGGCGAACGGGGGAACCAAATGCATGTGCTGTGCTGCGCTCTCGGAGATGTTTTAGGATGCATGAGTTGATTCCTGCCACTTGTGTGGGCTCAATGGATTTGTAAAGAATGTAAATACGAAGTGGAATAGACGTGTGACATACGTAGTAGTATATCTCAAAGCTATACAACAAACTACAATTACTGGAAACCGGAAATCTACAAACCACCAACCTTCATGAAACTAATGGATATTAGTGATAAGCTGCCCCTAATTCTTTATGTAAAACATTAAAACACAAGCTCTAAAACAAAATAACCAGAGATTTGAAAAATAATAATTCGGAATATTCATTATCAAAATTTAATAGATACTCAGTCAAAAATAACAGGCAATTCATTTTAGTTTTAGAGATTATCTTATAAGAGTATACAGATACCATCAAAGAAGTAAACCTGAGACGACGAGTTGAACACGATGAAAAGTACTCAAAGCCTGTTAGGATCAGGTGAAGATTCTGATGTCATTGTTACACTTTGCAGGGGAATGCCAAATATGGCGGTCCCTATGTGTCGCCTTTCCTGCAGAGCAATTTTTTTTAAACATATAAGGACAAATATGCTTTTGGAGAAGGAGCATTTAGTTGGGTAATGCTTTATATTGTTTATTGATTAGCCAAAGTATGGAAGACATACGTCCTATATCTTTAACAGTCACTACAATCGTAAGAGTCACCACAATTATGAAAACGTAAGGTTTATTGCAAGTGATTTTGGATTTCGATATGTTTTGGTAGGCTTTTCAAACTTTATTTGTTATTGCTGGATGTGATCATAGTGGTTCGGCGTCGCTGGGCACGCCATATGCGTTCATTCGCCTACCAGTTCGTCAACTCGGGACTAGGCGATTAGTCGCTCGCTACTTGCCGAATGTGTGGAGCTTCATGTTTGGTTCCGATAGTGAAGCTCCTAGATCACTTCCAAAGACGGTTGAGTTTTCATCTCAAATCTTAAAGAGCGGTTTCAGTTCCTATGAGTACTAGAATCCTGTGTGGCCTTGCATCCCAGACACCTCCTACTTTACCAGAGGGGTTTTTAACCCCCCCTCCCCTAGGGTGGGCACCTGAGCTCTGTAGCTTATCCTCTACGCCCGCGGATGTAGCATTGGGCTAGAATCGGGATAATCTGAAATGCGAATGGCCCAGCTTCCCATAACTTGGCGCTCCATGCCATAGATGGCACTCTACATGCACTTGGCCGTAGATGGCGCTCTGCATGCAGGTCGCCATCTCGAGGCTTACTTTACTTCCCAGGTTGCTGCCAGGGTTGTGTTGCGCCTCTCATTACGCCGGAGTCAAATCAAATCCTTCCTTAACTGCCATGAGTAATGCGTCCCGGAGCAGTTCCACGCCGAAGCCCAGAGCCCAACTGGGGACCAACGGGGTCTTTTAGGAAAATCGAAGCACGCGACTATTCGTCGAGCACCTCAACTATTCGGGAGCGGGCGAGTAGTCGCGCCGCCTATGTGTTGGGTGCTCCAGCCCTCTTCCAGAGGCGCTTCAAGTGCCCACCTGAAAGCTTGACGTTGGTGTGTGCGCGTGCGCAGATGTCGGCGCTGGTGCCGCTGCTGGCGGCGGGGTGCGGCGGCGTGGGCGGCGGTGCGGGCGGCCCGTCCGCGCGCCGCCTGCTGCGCATCTTCCTGTGCGCGGCGTTCGCGCCGCTGTGCACGGAGAACGTGGCGCGGCCCGTGCCGGCGTGCAGGGGGCTGTGCGAGGCCGTGGCCCAGCAGTGCGCCGCCGGCGCGCGCGCGCTCGCGCTCTCGCTGCGCTGGCCCCCGGCGCTCAACTGCTCGCGCTTCCCGGAGCCACAGGACGCGCTCTGCATGCAGGTACGCCACTCGCCCCACGCATCAGCCACCTCCCCACTCGCTCCACGTCACCACGTGCCTCTCCTTGCCTCACCAGTCGTCAAGCATCACCTCCCCAGTTGCCTTCCGTCATCTCGCCAGACGCGTCGCATCGCCTCCCCAGTCGCCTCAAGTCACCTTACCAGTTGCTTCCCGTCATCTCACCAGACGCCAGGCATCACCTCTTAGTCGCCTTAGCTCTCCCCAGCCACCTCGCATGACCTCACCACTCTTCTAGCATCACCTCTCCAGTCACCAAGCATCACCACCCTAGTCTCCTCGCATTACCTCCCAGCCGCCAAGCGTTACCTCCTAGTCGTCGCACATTACCTCGCTAGTTTGACGCATCGCCCCGTACCCACGCCTGCCCCATCTGGACGTTTGGCGTGAGCGAGAGTTGCGTTGCAGGCGCCGCCGGAGCCCGCGCCCGCGTCTGCGCCGGAGCTGCCGCCGCCGGCGCCCGCCGCCCAGTCGCCCGTGGCCGCGCCGGCGCCGGCGCCCGCCGCGTGCCCCGCCGCGTTCGCGCGCGTGCGCCGCCGCCCCGACGGGCTGGGCTGCGCGCCGCGCTGCGGCCGCGACGCCTTCTACCGCCCCGAGGACAAGCGCTTCGCGGAGACCTGGATGACCGGCTGGGCGTGGCTCTGCTTCCTCTCCACGCTCTTCACGCTGCTCACCTTCTGGGTGGAGCCCGCGCGCTTCAGGTACGCCTACGCCCACCTGCCTCTCTCCCTCTCACTCACACGCTCACCTCCCCTGCTTCACGGGCACCAGTGGCCGGTGCTGCCCCGCTAGAATGAATCTATCCATGGCATAGTGCGCTGACATTGCATATCCACTCGCGGTCACGCTTCTCACTTGCTGGGTGGAGCCCGTGCGCTCCACGTATGCTCACCTGCCCCTCTACCCCTCACTCACACGCGCTCGACGCTCACCCCCCTGCTTCAGATTATTTTTCTCCCGGGGTTCGGCACCAATCGTTTCAGTCGTAAACTTCTCATTGGGTAATTCCTTTGCCCTCCTCCGGTAGAATGGCACAAACATTGTAAGTTCACTGACGGTCAC
This sequence comes from Teleogryllus occipitalis, assembly GCA_011170035.1. Classification (NCBI taxonomy): domain Eukaryota; kingdom Metazoa; phylum Arthropoda; class Insecta; order Orthoptera; family Gryllidae; genus Teleogryllus; species Teleogryllus occipitalis. The sequence continues at coordinate 299,776 of BLKR01000166.1, read as the reverse complement.
TTTTGAGTTAATGCATTTTTCTTGATACCTCTTGTTCATATCTGCCTACTGTTCAATGAGAGTGTCAATAAAAGAGGGATCATGCATTTTTCCCGGAAAGTAAACACTGTCACTCCAAAAGTAACTGTACATACATTCAAGCTTGGTATTCTCGAAACTAGGAATTCCGAACAAACAACATGTGTGCAGTACGCCATTGCTAACGACTTAAGGAATCGTAATGCAAGTACAATCGTAGGATTTAAGGTTTATCACCATCTCCCACTAACCATTGTAGACTTTCCTTTGTAGTATAAGAGTGGAAGTGAGTGAGTGGGGTGCGTGTTGCGCAGGTACCCGGAGCGGCCGGTGGTGTTCCTGGCGCTGAGCTACAACCTGCTGGCGCTGGCGTTCGTGGCGCGGGGCGCGCTGGGCGCCGCGGCGCTGTCCTGCGTGGCGCCCTCCGACGGCGCCGCGCCGCCGCACCTCGCGCAGGACGGGCTGGACAGCGGCGCCTGCACGCTCTCCTTCCTCGCGCTCTACTACTTCGGGTCAGTCGCAATCATCGTTCATTCTCAAACGGTTTCTTCTTCCGGCCTGCTCGCCGTTTCCGGTTCCGGCCTGCTCGCAAGCACGTCATAGTATCAAATAAATAAAATAACAGATAGAACTGCCGATAGCTCCAACGGTTAGAGGGTATTTTCGGGGAGTTTTGGCCCGTCAAGGCATGACACCAATCGACATGACTGTCGGTCTTGTGTGCATGCGCAGTTCGAGTTTGCTTTCGGACATCTGTGCGTGCGCACAAGACCGTGATTTTTATCGATTGCTGTACGCTTTCCCGCGCCAAACCTCCCCTCTGCCGAGCGTAGCGTACAGCAATCGAAAGCAATCTCTCAACCATTCTGTACAGTTTGCGCTTTCTCATGCGCAGAGGCTCGAGATTGCTGTCGATTTCTGTTAGTCGATTATTACAAAATGGGGAGTTTTTGCAAGGTATAGCGTACGGCAATCTCGATTTTCTGCGCATGCTCAAATGCCCAAAAGTAATGTAAATTCGAACTGCACCTCAACAGAAGATCGATATTGCTGGGGATTACTGAAAGGCTTCGCCCTACAAAACTTCGTGATGTTTCTTCTGTTAGCTTAACAGCCATTAACAATGTCGCAGAATTGAAACTTGTTAATATATAGAAAAAGGTCCAAGAAGTGTATAACGTGTGTGTGTGTGTGGGCAGGCTGGCGTCGGGCGTGTGGTGGCTGGTGCTGTGCGCGTGCTGGTTCCTGTCCGCCGCCAAGCAGTGGTCGTGCGAGGCGCTGCAGGGCCTCTCCACCTACTTCCACGTGGCGGCCTGGGCCACGCCGGCCATCCTGGGCCTCTCGGCGCTCGTCATGCACCACGTGGCCGCCGACGAGCTCACGGGCCTCTGCCAGGTCAGCGCCCTTCAACACTTACTAGCCCTACTCAAAGCAGCGAACGAAGACATCTGTCAAAACTTACTATTATTTTATAGCCCCCTTAAATTAGTAATTAAGTATTCGTGAAGAATTAAATTTCTATGCACCAACTAATCAGTACTGTAAATTGACTTTCATTACTTATTCAAAGTAAACTGACTAACCGGACCGAGTTCAAGGTCCTATTTCAAGTTCCCATCAACTTGGGGCAGTCCATTCCCCTTTGGAGGATTCTTTATGTTTTCGAGATTTTACTCAGGCCCTTCGTCGCCTCAGCCGGAAAATCTCACTTGTGACAATTCTCGTCCTTACAATTCAAAAGTAAATTCATATGTTGCTACATTTCGTTGAGTATTTAAAAGTATTTATGTGTCTTGTCCGACAAAATCCACCGACTTCCCTCTTTTAAACAATATCCCAAGACCTCTCTCTCTCTCAAACAAAATTCCACGACATTCTCTCTCTCTCTCTCTCTCTCTCTCTCTCTCTCTCTCTCTCTCTCTCAAACAAAATTCCACATCTCTCTTTCTCTCTCACTCTCTTTCTCTCTCTCTGAAACCAACTTCCCCGACTTCCTTCAGAACAAAATTGCCTGACTTGCGTCTCTGAAATAAGCTTTGTGCGTAGGTGTCGGAGTCTGCGGTGGGCGTGCTGGTGGTGCTGCCGCAGGGCGCGCTGCTGCTGTCGGGCTGCGTGCTGGCGGCGCTGGGCGGCGCGTCGCTGGTGCGCGTGCGCGGGGCGGTGCGCGCCGCCGGCCGCCCCACGGCCAAGCTGGAGCGCCTCATGACGCGCCTGGGCGTCTTCGCCGCGCTCTACGCCGTGCCCGTGGGCGGCGCGCTCGCCTGCGCGCTCTACGAGGCGTGGCACCGGCCGCGCTGGCGCAGCCTGGCGCTGCTCGCCGCGCTCGACTGCCAGCTGTCGCAGGCGCAGCCGCCCGCCGCCAACGCCGCCCACGCCTGCGCGCCCGCGCACGCCCACGCCAGCGCCGGCGTCGAGGTGGCGCTGCTGCGCCTCTTCCTGTCGCTCGTCGTGGGCGTCACCTCGGGCATGTGGGTGTGGTCGGGCAAGACGTGCCGCGCGTGGAGCAGGCTCTTCACCGCGCCGCGCAAGCCCCGCCCGCCCGCCATCGCACACCACCACGCCCACACGCCCCTGCACGTGTCCAGGGTGTGACGACACACGCCCCTGCCCGGGCTGGCGCAGAGGACTCAAGCAAGGCTCAAGCTGCAGCGGGGCGTTAGGTCCCACTAGCCGCATGTCTTTCATCAAGGCCTACACGCACACGATCGTAGGTTTTATAAAGCTTGGTGACCGCCGCCATGTTCTCTGACGTCTCAGGAAAGGAAGCTGGAGCAAACCCCTGAACGTCACCAAAGTCTCATCTCGGGCTGTGCTGCAATAGCCAGTGACCATTACGCGTGTGTTGTGTTTCCTAGCCGCGAAGAGGTTATAGGTGGCGGTGTCCCACCTGCATGCCTTCAGTGTTTGAAACACTCTTACTTCCATGTGAGTGAGTCTGCTCTCAGAGTGAACTTCCATCGGCAGAGGCGTGCAGACACTTAAGTGACGAGTGACTCGGAAGTTCCTTCGGAGGACATCAAGTGCGAAACAGCCTCTGATCAGGCGGAATTCCATCCAGACACGAATGCCCCCAGCGAAACGGCGCCGCTAGCCACAATGCTGAACTCTACAGAGTCCCTAAAAGGCAAAATAGGAATCTCGAACGAGAAAGTGAACTCGAAGCAGCCACGCGTGTGCAGCCACTCCCAGTGACGAGCGTTCGTGTACTGTGTTGTTTGGCTACCGCTACCATATTCCGCTCTGACGAAGAGCGCGATGTTAGCGCCCGCCGCGAATTCGAACTAGCAGCTAGTCTTGCCTCGCGGCCCGCGCAGCCACATCCGGTGATGAGTGTCTTTTATTCGCTGCGAGATAAAGCGAGGGGGCGCGCGGACGTGTCTCAACTGCGTGAACGGTCGCGTGGTGGTAGCCACCCCGCGCTCTCGCCAGCTGACGAGGGGGAGGGTTGGCCCAATGTGCTCCCGGGAGGCCCAATGAGACGAGTGCTTCAGCGTCGATGCGAACGCTCATTGTCAGGCCTCTACTTCGGACTGTGATATAACGACTGCAAGCGAATTCGCGGGAATAGTATCACGTGCAGGAAAGGCCGAATTTTAAAATTAGAAACTTATTTAGGGCACTTGCAACGTTCTTTTTTAAACAATTAACACTTGTCGCTGTTTTGGAAGAAATTCAAATCATTGAAAAGCATTCAATGTGGAAAGGACTGCTGAAACATCTGATCATAACATTAACGCGAGATAAGTCCTCCCTAAATCACAGACACATGTTACTTTTTGTCGTCAGATTATCTACAGGGTTTATTCATCATCACGAACACTTCTTATAATGTGTTTACACACCACTATACTCATCTACAGAAACATCTTATTTTGTGAATCTCATTCGTTCGAAAGCAGGCAACATTACTTAAGTATATCTAAGTATATTGAGCATAATAACCACGTTTGGTGGCTCTCTAAAACGTTAGTCATTGAAAATGAGCTAAAATGTAATTTTATTCATTGCATTCGTTTTCAGTTTACCCAATGAAGAAGTTTTTCAAAATTCAATATTGTGTTTTTGTAAAAATAGTACTGATTTATAAACATGTTTTTACAAAAAGGATAAACTATAAGATAATTTATTTTGATTACTATAAATCCAAAATGTACATACAGTGCAGAAATATTCTGTCAATATGTAAAAATGTGAAGAAAATAATATTTATAAACCTACTTAAAAATATAACACTCTCTCACAAATATAAGCAACTATTCACTGAAATTCAAAAAATTAAGAGTGATGTACAGGTCATACCTTCTACAATCATAGAAAATCATGTAGAGCAAAATGTACTCCATAAAAATTAAGTTACTCAATAAAAATCAGTAAATTTCTTAATAGAATGTCTCGAGACGTAATAGGTCATGTGCCAACCAAGTATGAATGTGATAAGCGATGTTCACTTGTGCCTTGTGTTTTTTACTGACAAACTGAGTGCCTTTGCGAAAGAATAAACTATTTTCGAACATTTATGTACCAGGTAATGAACAGTTCTGAAGCAAATTTTTGTAACGATTTTTTAGGGAATGCTTCCTGTTGTGAAGAAAACCAAGTTGCTTTCAGTGTGTATTGTGATAGTTTGTCCCATATGTGGGTGCAATCGTTTCCCTTATCGGCGAACACGTAAGTTTTTGTTTGGAATATGTGATTCTGTGAGTAATAGACTCGTGATTCCTCGAGGCTCCGAATGAACCACGACGGACACGAAGAATATTGAAAAACTAAACATGGAAAACGAAAACTCCCGCGTCCATTTTTCAATCCACCTAATAATTGACTTTAACCAGATGTGTCTTTCCGCATGTAAATTAAATAGCTCTTGTTTTAAATAAATATCAATTTTAATGTAAAAACTCTCCGTTGCCGAGGGCCTACTGGCGAAGCAGGAAGAATTAAACAAAAGAGTGTAAATTAATTATTTGCGACAGTCGTCAGTGTGCGAGCTAGACGACGCTCTTACCACTGCTACCAACTACCTAAACTCAATAATCATCGTATTCGCTCGTCAAAGATTTTTTGGTGGCTTTCATTACCAACTACAATAAAGTCACTCATTCACTTATTTGTGTTCGTTAATTCGTTTGCTTACAGTGTATATAATTTTTCGTATTTTACGAACGCGAACATTAATACTAAAAATGCAAGTTTCCCCTCGTAATTTACGATTCTTTACCAAATGAACTTCGGTGTTCTTGCTTATGCGACACCCCAAGCCTCGGGTGATTGCGAGTCAACTGTATGGCCATAAAGGGTTTTAAAATTTCTTCTTTCGCTGTACTTAGTACACTAAATCAAGAGTAAAATAATGTTAATGAAAGTTGTGGTCACAACTAGCTTATGTTGTTCAGTAAGTTTTATTTTTCTTTAAAGATCCATTTACCAACACAGTTTATTTACGAAAATTAGACAATATCTTCATTAAGTAATTTTTACTGCAGTTATTCATCATGGAGGTTTTTATTGCCAAATGAATCTTTTCGACTTCATGTATATTCATTTGCTGTTTAATACATCTGAACAATCCACTGAAATATTATGGTTACTGTGTGTATGAATTGTCAACCAAAAATATTCTACCAATTATATTTAAGAACTGCCAAACAAGTGAGGTGATTGGTATTTAGTTATCTGTGATGGTCAAGCGACTACAATATTCATGCATGTTCATAAAACAAATTGGGTAAATGCATGCACCTATTGGTGTGTCTTGTACATCATTTCACTCTTCCAGAATATAACTGTGTAGGTCAAATAAGTGCTATTTTGTGACTTGTATATACAAATCCCTGGATATTGGATATTGAGATGATTCTCACTAAATCAGTATTGCATTTTCATGCTTGTATTTCTAACATATGTGAATTTTGTAAATATTATTAACAGTATTTTTGTAAGAAGAAATGGAATTTTATAGATTGTGATAATAAATTTTTTCATTCATATTGTAAATGTTTGTTGTGTTTATTTCGAGTTAACACGTTAAATGTAATTAATCAAAAGTAATACCATGAGTGGCTTGGAAATTACCAACAAATCCGCAATTTCCAAACCACGAGCGTATATATTATTTATTAACAAAATCAAATTGAACTATCGAAATAACAAATAAAATGGAAAACAGAAAACATATAATACCATTCAGAAACAAGTAATGTGACTACTACTTTCCACTGCTTCCTCAAATGTTTCATGTAAGATATTTAGAAAATGATTTTTTTAAATGTTTCGTTTATATTATTTATTATTAATAAAACCTACGTAGCAATTGTAAGAAATGCATATTAAAGTAATAAACGAAGTAGAGGAAAATTCAAAATTTGATGGTAAATGACTAAAGAAAACACATTTGCATTCTTATAGACATATTATGCATTTTTTTCTAGAGTGAGGAAAACAACTGCTTAATTTGCTTGCACGTGTAAATTCAGTACATATAATCACCACCACATATTTCATTTCTATGTAACTAGAACAGCAACGATAAGAATATTACATTTCATTCACATATCTATATTATTAGATGCCACACGTTAAAAACAAGATGAAGCAAATTACTTGAAATATTAATAAGTCCTTTACAGGTGACGCATGAAACACTTCAACATTTGTTAGGCAGATTCGTCTCCTACTTCGTGGTGGACGTGAAACGATAATTATCTAAGAAAGGATTACGAGAATAATGGAAAAATCTTCTGAAAAGGTATAAGGGTAAGGGCAGGGAATAGCAAACGAATTTTTCTGCGACAAAAATTTTTGTCAAAAGGCACCGGGGCCAACCCACCAACGTACGTAATGCACCATTGAGTAGTGCATTCAGTGCGTTAGAGTCGACACCACGAGTACCCAATGACGTGGGTCTCCAGTTAGGAAAGACTATGTGCCTGAAATCTAACGCGACCTCAAAATTACATTCCTTAAAAGTTTTCGGCCACCAAATATTTCTTTCGAAAGAAATACAGCAGTAAACTTAAATGAAATACTATATCTTCTCCATTTCTGAATTTTTCGACGAGAAACGCGTCAGTTGGAGACAGCTACTGCATTCTACCGGCGAATAACAAATTCATCACGACGTCGTTCGAGTATGTGCTGGCAGAAATCGCTAGCTGTCCTATACACATGTTCGAAAACGTTTTAATGTTTCTATTCTAAAATATCAATTGCTGACAAATGATTAGAATAGAAACAAATAAGGCCCATTTTGAAGAGTGTCTTTTTGCAAAGTTTCAAAATGAAATTATGGAAAATTTGCTCGGACATATTGATTTCGTTCTGCTGCCACATTACAAGGAACATCATATAGTTGCTTCAGTAGGTCATAGATGGCGCAGGTTTGTGCGTAGCGAAAAGAAAACAGTGATCGCTGTGTTTCACATTCTCTACCGCGTGAGAGCGTTAGTGCAGATATGCGACGGTACTTGGCCGAGTTCACCTAATTCAAATAGGTGGAATTAATTCAACAGTTTTTACAAGACTTCGGACAATTCATATAATATATAATTGTCATAATTATTAAGAATAAAAATCAACTATCATCTCATCTAGTTCGAACTAAATACACCCACCCACACACACACACACACACACACCCACACACACACACGCACCACACACACACACACACACACACCCACACACACACACACACACACACACACACACACACACACACACACACACACACACACACACGCACACACACACACACACACACACACACACACACACACACACACACACACACCACACACACACACACACACACACCACACACACACACACACACTCACACACACACACACTCACACACACACACACACTCACACACACACACACACACACTCACACACACATACACCCACACACACACACTCACACACTCTCACACACACACACACATACCCACCCACACACATACCCACCCACACACATACCCACCCACACACACACACGCACACACGCACGCGCACACACACACACACACAACATAATTTGTAAAATGTTAGGTTCCGGAACGCTCCCCAAATAAATTAATTATTGATTTAATGGAATTTTTTATATATTTATTGTCTAATTTAATAATTATTCCCGAGGGGTCGGAACGACCTTTCGGCGCATTCCCCCGAAATCATTGGGATCGATGGAAATTCACGTTGATCTCTTTGGAATGTAAGGAAATGACTCATCAAGCTAAGGCAAATTCTTCACCCAAACTCAAAATGTTGGCATTCTACATTCAATAATTTTATTACATTATAACATACTTTTGTGAAGACTCCAATATAAGAATATTTACTCAAAATAGTCATCCAGAAACACCACACAAACGTACATTTTCACTTCCGAATATAATGATTTAATATTGTATTAAGCACATTGTTAATTGTATTATAGTTTGTAGTAAAAGCCGTAAATGAATGTAATGGTGCTAATAATCATGACATTAATAAGACTAAATAAATTACAAAATAAGATTTGTAAGAAGTTACTATATTTTTCAGTTTCAAAATTGTATAATATTCACGTTATTATTAATTTTATTATTTTCCAGAATAATCCTTGCTCAAAGAAAAGGTGTGCATCCACCTCTAACCCGCATTCTTTTTCCTTCGGACGTGACCCTTCTGTACACGAAGATAAGCCCGACACCACAATGTTCGTCCTAGAGAAAATGTGCCAATGTTTTAGATGTTCTCAATTTTTATAACTACCTTACGAAGATTGAATGTCTGGGAAGAAATACCACAAATAGAGGAAGAGTCGTGAAACAATGGATATTATCGAAGGTGAAAGCAATTCATAAATACAAGTGCCATTCCTCTTCAGTTTAAATCTGATAACTACTCAAAGCGTGACTTCAAGGCCCTCGACGTGCTTCATTCCATAATGTTGCACCACAACGCGGAAGAGCAAATCCAAGGTGGGAAATAAGGAGCGATAAGCGAGTACAACAAACGACGGGAGGCGTTTCATGCCGTCTCTCTTTCTCGCCTTAGCCTTGTAGCATTCCCGACAGATTCTTATGGTTTAAAAACTTTCATTCTCTCGTTCATTAATTAACAATTTACTCAAACTTAGTGCGGTGCATGTTTGTTTTTCCTCGGGAAGTGGCGGTGATCTCCCCTGGTGAATGGTGTGATACGAGACCGACCTATTATCCGTATTCTAGTGGGGTTTCCCCAACCAGGTATCTCCGACCAGCAGGTCACCTCATCAGCAGGAACAAGCTTTAACTGGCGACGGGTCTAGCGGCAGGGGACTTAGAGTAGGTATGGTAGTGTAATGCATGTTCGAGTGTAAGTAAGGGGTGAGAAAAGGGCAAGAATAAGAAGGAAAAATAGTGCGCAGTCCGTGGCCCGTTTGTTAGGGTAGTCCTCCGGCATTTGCTTGGTATTGGTCAAAGAATCCACGGAAAACTACCGATCATGGATGACGGGCGCTAGAATTCTACTCCACTCAACAGCTGAATGCTGAATTCTGACGGATTACGAGAATAATGGAAAAATGTTCTGAAAAGGTATAAGGGTAAGGGCAGGGAATAGCAAACGATTTTTTCTGCGACAAAAATTTTTGTCAAAAGGCACCGGGGCCAACCCACCAACGCACCAAATTCACCAGTGAGTGGTGCATTCAGTGCGTTAGAGTCGACGCCACGAGTACCCAATGACGTGGGTCTCCAGTTAGGAAAGACTATGTGCCTGAAATCTAACGCGACCTCAAAATTACATTCCTTAAAAGTTTTCGGCCACCAAATATTTCTTTCGAAAGAAATACAGCAGTAAACTTAAATGAAATACTATATCTTCTTCATTTCTGAATTTTTCGACGAGAAACGCGTCAGTTGGAGACAGCTACTGCATTCTACCGGCGAATAACAAATTCATCACGACGTCGTTCGAGTATGTGCTGGCAGAAATCGCTAGCTGTCCTATACACATGTTCGAAAACGTTTTAATGTTTCTATTCTAAAATATCAATTGCTGACAAATGATTAGAATAGAAACAAATAAGGCCCATTTTGAAGAGTGTCTTTTTGCAAAGTTTCAAAATGAAATTATGGAAAATTTGCTCGGACATATTGATTTCGTTCTGCTGCCACATTACAAGGAACATCATATAGTTGCTTCAGTAGGTCATAGATGGCGCAGGTTTGTGCGTAGCGAAAAGAAAACAGTGATCGCTGTGTTTCACATTCTCTACCGCGTGAGAGCGTTAGTGCAGATATGCGACGGTACTTGGCCGAGTTCACCTAATTCAAATAGGTGGAATTAATTCAACAGTTTTTACAAGACTTCGGACAATTCATATAATATATAATTGTCATAATTATTAAGAATAAAAATCAACTATCATCTCATCTAGTTCGAACTAAATACACACACACACACGCACACGCGCACGCGCACGCACACGCACACGCACACGCACACTCACACTCACACTCACACGCACACGCACACGCACACGCACACGCACACGCACACGCACACGCACACGCACACGCACACGCACACGCACACGCACACGCACACGCACACTCACACTCACACTCACACTCACACTCACACTCACACTCACACTCACACTCACACTCACACTCACACTCACACTCACACTCACACTCACACTCACCCTCACACTCACACTCACACCCACACTCACACTCACACTCACACTCACACTCACACACACTCACACACTCACACTCACGCTCACCCTCCACACTCACACTCCCACACTCACCTCACACTCACACTCACACTCACCCTCACACTCACCCTCACACTCACACTCACACTCACACTCACACTCACACTCACACTCACACTCACACTCACACTCACCCTCACACTCACACTCACACTCACACTCACACTCACACTCACACTCACACTCACACTCACACTCACACTCACACTCACACTCACACCCACACTCACACCCCCCCCCCCACTCACACTCACACTCACACTCACGCACACACTCACACTGGAATGTAAGGAAATGACTCATCAAGCTAAGGCAAATTCTTCACCCAAACTCAAAATGTTGGCATTCTACATTCAATAATTTTATTACATTATAACATACTTTTGTGAAGACTCCAATATAAGAATATTTACTCAAAATAGTCATCCAGAAACACCACACAAACGTACATTTTCACTTCCGAATATAATGATTTAATATTGTATTAAGCACATTGTTAATTGTATTATAGTTTGTAGTAAAAGCCGTAAATGAATGTAATGGTGCTAATAATCATGACATTAATAAGACTAAATAAATTACAAAATAAGATTTGTAAGAAGTTACTATATTTTTCAGTTTCAAAATTGTATAATATTCACGTTATTATTAATTTTATTATTTTCCAGAATAATCCTTGCTCAAAGAAAAGGTGTGCATCCACCTCTAACCCGCATTCTTTTTCCTTCGGACGTGACCCTTCTGTACACGAAGATAAGCCCGACACCACAATGTTCGTCCTAGAGAAAATGTGCCAATGTTTTAGATGTTCTCAATTTTTATAACTACCTTACGAAGATTGAATGTCTGGGAAGAAATACCACAAATAGAGGAAGAGTCGTGAAACAATGGATATTATCGAAGGTGAAAGCAATTCATCAATACAAGTGCCATTCCTCTACAGTTGAAATCTGATAACTACTCAAAGCGTGACTTCAAGGCCCTCGACGTGCTTCATTCCATAATGTTGCACCACAACGCGGAAGAGCAAATCCAAGGTGGGAAATAAGGAGCGATAAGCGAGTACAACAAACGACGGGAGGCGTTTCATGCCGTCTCTCTTTCTCGCCTTAGCCTTGTAGCATTCCCGACAGATTCTTATGGTTTAAAAACTTTCATTCTCTCGTTCATTAATTAACAATTTACTCAAACTTAGTGCGGTGCATGTTTGTTTTTCCTCGGGAAGTGGCGGTGATCTCCCCTGGTGAATGGTGTGATACGAGACCGACCTATTATCCGTATTCTAGTGGGGTTTCCCCAACCAGGTATCTCCGACCAGCAGGTCACCTCATCAGCAGGAACAAGCTTTAACTGGCGACGGGTCTAGCGGCAGGGGACTTAGAGTAGGTATGGTAGTGTAATGCATGTTCGAGTGTAAGTAAGGGGTGAGAAAAGGGCAAGAATAAGAAGGAAAAATAGTGCGCAGTCCGTGGCCCGTTTGTTAGGGTAGTCCTCCGGCATTTGCTTGGTATTGGTCAAAGAATCCACGGAAAACTACCGATCATGGATGACGGGCGCTAGAATTCTACTCCACTCAACAGCTGAATTCGGCCTAGCTATGAAACTAGGGTCGAAAATTCTGCCACCGTCGGCAGTGGAACCTTAGAACCACTCAATCGTAGGTACTGCAGTGACGTCAGTTGATGCCCTGAGCCACCTAAGGCGGTGAAAAATGGATTTTGTTGAACTGGTTACTTCTCCTTCGACGAAAATGTCACTTGGGATCTCGTCCTGAGAAGACCATTTGTGGACTCGCAACAGGAAACGGTATACTGTCCGGTTTCATTTTTCTACCAGACTACTGCGCACAACGCAAAAGAGAATGTATTGGAGATTTCATACGAATTCCGTACGTGAGGTATCGGCGCATTCATTTCGATATGGCGAGTGAGCACTGGAATTAGGTCAACAATAAACGCTGCTAATGCATCGCATCGCATACATCGTATGGGTCTTAGATGAGGGCTGCTGAAAGGCAAGATTTGGGGCCAACTGCCTGCGGTAACCCGATGCAGAGGCTCGCGAGCCTCTCTTCTTACACTAGACTAGAGCCGATCGTGCCGGAACCCTTCCCCTCTTTGCTTCCCTCCCTTCTATCCCTTCGAGCTAACTCAACAAGCAACGGACTACTGACGGACCATGGATAAACACTGGGCCAGGGCACGCCAAGTAGGCCGACCATTTGAACAACTTTGTGCTAGACAACTGTCTCATTAAAATAATGAAAACTGTTCTCCTGTGAGCATCCTCGCAGCATTTCTGTATTTCACTGGCCTTACATTACACTCGAGCTGTCACGTCCGCGCCGGCTGTGTGGCTGACAACGCGCAGCCGGCCACACTGGTGGGCCGCAGATAAGCGCTGGGCCACGACACACGAAGTTGGTCGGTCACTTGAGCAACCCTGCTGTAGACCGACTTCTCGTCAAAATAATGAAAAACCTACACACTTCGAGCATCTTTGCTATATTCTAGTATATCGTTTACATGTCCGTGATGGATAATTGTCACTCGATGCTCCGAAGTCCCGAAGCGTTCGCGTGCGGGGCGACGGCGGCGTGCTCTTGCGGGGACGGAAACAATCGTTTTACCCCAAAGGTGACAGGGCACAGCCCATGGCCCACACAGCCATCGATCGCACCGGCTGCTCTCTGGTGGTGATGAGGCTGCTTACGAGGCGAACCTCCCTCGCCCCGACACGCCCTCTATTTCAAGGCCACACGCGTGCTTCATCTCCTTTAAATAATTGCTGCTGATGACGTGGCAATAATGGGGACAGGATTGCAGCAATAAACTGATTTTTGCACACGCACGCAGACAATTTAGCTTTTGAGTTTCCGTACTATCGAGCTACATATCATAGGTATGCTTTACACAATAGTTATTTATCTAACGACATCGGTTACAACGACGCACCGGCAGTTACGACGAAAATACCATAGGCGGTGATTCATAAAGCTCTTGTAAGGGATTTTTAATGGATGAAATGATCTTTGTTATGGCTTCTGAGCAAACTTAGCGACTCGAATTCCTTGCATCCACGTAGTGACAAAACACGACGGTCGTCTCACGGAATTCTGAAAACCTACAATGTAAACGCAGCTTTTTTAGAAAACCTATTTCAATTTCATCACGAGCAATTAATAAAAACAAACGATATTGAGCGTCGATTGTTTTTATTCTCCGTACCTCCCAACCAACCTAAAATCCAATTAAATTATTTATTTAATAAAAAATATTCAAATTAAAAGAAAGGTAAGTTGCATAGTTTTCACACGATCAAATTCCCGTGATTTTTGTACTGTCTTGATAACTTTGTGTCGCCTAAGATAATACCAACACACATTCCACAGTGGAAGTGGAAGACTTATGAAGAGACAGATGTGGTCAGCCCTTGATTGCAGATTGAGATAATGCGGGCGGATTCAAAAAATAATCAGGGGAGTATATTTTACCTTCCGTAAGAATATGATTAAATAATCTAAATTATTAATTAACACAATACTGACAATTCTTACTAGAAATAATTCTAGCTTTGGCAATTACACATAACCAAAAGACGATGTCTCGAAGCAGCAAATCGATCCAATAGATTCTAATGTAATATGGAGATGGATGAACAATCCTACAATTCTTTTGTTCATGCAATTTTGTAACCAGTTTTTTTTACGCAAAGCTGTAAAACGTCTGTGGAAACCATACTGATTGACAAACCTCAGATATCATGTAACTTCCTGTGACACGTTTTTTTATATACTACATATCAAAAGTTTCCGAAAAACTTCAGAATATGAAAATAAGACCTGTTTGGCATTTGGTTAAAGCCCATGATTGGTCAGTCTTGATGAGCACCGCTCCGAAAATCTCCTGTGCCTTTAATGGAGGAAGAGCGCTTGTGCCAGGCACCCCCCTCCTTGTTGTTCGTGGTTCCTTGCGATTGGCTTTTTGACGTATGAGATTCTACGTTTGTCAGATCGCTTCAGAAGTTCTCGCAGAATATTTGCCAAATTTTTAGGGACTATTTCCATAAGGGGTAAAGGACTCAACTAAAGAAACAAGTCGCAGGAAGTATATCCTCCTGTTTCGTCCCCTCCCCCCGAGTCAATCGATCAATGGTGTGCCGGTCGGAGCTTCAGTTGTGGTGTAGCTCGCCGTGCCCGCTCCTGGGAGAAAGAGCGCACTGTTCGGGCGCCCACAACCGCCCCACGAATAATTGATGGACAGCGACGGCAGCGACCTCTGTGAGACTTGGTGCACCTGCTTTTCATAGATCACGATCATCAAATTATTTTTGTTCCTCGTATACTTACGTATATCCGTATTAACAAATATAGTAAAAACAACGTTATGTAATGCTGTGGAAAATTGATTTCGGAATTTCAACGGAAATACAGGTTTTGGGGTTTCCTGATAACAAAAACGTGCCTGTTTTCAAAATATCCATCCGTCCGTCTGTGAAAAACTTAAGCGTCTAAACTATTTTTAGGATTTTTGTCAATGAACCTCCAATCAATACAGTCAGAATCGAAGCCGAATTATTTTGAAAATAATTCTTTAAAATTTGGGGGTACTTTACATGAAATCTCTGGGACATTTTGAAAATTTTCACAAAAATAAATCAGTTTTTTTCTTTAAATTTACTCTAAGAAAAGCATTAAATACTTATAAAGATGGCATAGGTCAGATTCGCACTGGTAACTCTCAATTTTCGAAAACTGCAAAAGTTCTGAAATTTGTACAGCTTCCTACAGCTTCATTATTGAAGATAGATATTTTCTCTTCAAATGAAATTCGTTATTCACAATTAGATCTTTATGCCTGGTACATTTTTGGAATTATTAATAATTTTCATGTAAAGTAAATATTAAAAAATATTTTCTCACAAACAACTCAAATTTTTATCTTTTAAATTTTTGTACAAGTGGAGCTAAACGCACTGAATAACACGGCATAAATCGCCACTTTAATATTTTTTAATTTTTCAAATATTAGAAAATTGCATTTTTTAAATATCACTCACTTCGTAAATATTTACTTTGGGAGCGTTTACTATACATTTTCCATTTACGAGTGATTCAAATTATTTTTGATGAAGTTTTTCGAAAACTCAAAAGTTTTCTGAGAAAATAAACCCAAAATTGCGGATTTTCAGAAATGCTCAAACGACATTTTCAAATGGCTCCAAATTTTTCTATAAAAACTTGCATTTAGAACAAAGTTGTACTCTTCTTAAATATTATTTAAGTCATATTTCCATTCTTCTGTTAGAGGACCGAAAAATTTCCGATTGGAAAAATGTCGGTATTTTTTTGATAAAACACTATTTACTCATTCGTATTACTCGAAGATAAACTAAACCATTGTGTTAACTAATAAATGCTGTAAATATTGTTTATATATTTTACCACATTTTCTGTTGAGGTACTTAATTTTGAAAAAAATGTTTATTGCTGAGTGGGAAGTTTAATGGTTTCGTTGCGAAAGTAACTTTGTTTGCTATGGAAGCGCATTGTGTCAAAGTTATTCAAATAACTAAATTCAATGTAACAAAGCACATTGAAGGCCAGTATGCATAAAAAGTCTGCTCATTATTGATTTCATCAAATTATTATTGTACAAATCGTAACTTGTTTACAAATAGCACAATCACGTGACGGGGTCTCGGGAGACACGAGCTTAGGGTAGAGGACCCCAGTACGTGAACACTTTGGCTGTGCGAAACTCACGGAAGGCATAAATGCCATCAGTTGTGTTTGAGCGCTGTAGCCCCTCGTTATTACATCTATACCACAATCCTTCCACTATGTCTTGGCCTGAAAGGTGAGTAATGTGTGTGTTTAATTGAGGAACTGGATCGCACTCCCAGAACAATGGCACAAGAACGGAATTGGGGCCCAGGAATACCGTGTCCAAATATATAAAGGTACAGGACAGATACAGGTCTATGCCAGAGGTTCTCAAACAGTAGAGCGCCGAAACTGTAGAAGGGGGGGGGGACGAGCAAGTTTGAAAACTGAATATTGTATTTATTATTGAAACATAAAGGTTTTAAAATAAAATCTCTTAATTTTAAATTTATTAAAATAAAAAAGCGCTGGCTCTATGCAATATTCGGGGAGTGCAAAGGGGCTGTTAGCCACACCTCAACAGACTTTTAGACGCCAAAGAGAACGAGAAACTAACGCTCACGAGAAGGTCTGTGCCGTTCTGTACTACCACTGACTGTAAAATGTACAAATACAAATCTGTGTAATATCCTATAATTCACTTTGTGTATAATATAAATTATTTTCATGTAAATGAATTTTAATATGAGGCCCTTAAGTTTGAAAATCGTGAAAAAGTAAAAAATATTAGCTATCCATTATATTATTTATTAGATATATGTAATTTTTAAGTTCGTAAAATAGTTACTGATGAAATCATTTTACAATCTGTATGACGTTTGTCTTTGTGTTAGTAGAATTGCAGAAATTGTCTTTTAATATTTAATGCAGTTAAATGCTTTTTGAACAAGTTTACTATTAAATTTTCAAAGAATATGCTGCTCGTACTAAGATTTCTTACGTGGTTCCCACGGAAATGATTTATTCAATTCCGGAAACATAAAGGAAATACTACTGAGTGTATTCACGTTATTATTCATTTGGGAATAATAAATATATTTCGTTTCAAAGAAGTGGATTTCACAAGTCATGAAATGAATATAATATTTTACATTTCACCAATCTACACCAATTTACACCAATCTACGATAACTATAAGATAAACCTTACACTTCCATAACCGAGATCTACGGAGACACGAACTTTAATGTCCCTTTTCTCTAGCTCCGTCATTAGGGTTCTAATAATAAAGAGAGAAATGCGCACAATATAAACCGAGCGCATAATACTCAAGATGAACGTGAATTCTATAGACCAAATTTACAAAGTAAATCGTGAGTGGGAGTAAGGTCAAAATGGCCCCGAAAATATATTTTAGTCTTTCTCGAAAAGGTTCGAAAGCGACCTTCGAAGCAGGGGCACAGTGAGACACCAGTTCGCATCAGTAATACACACCACAGAATTCTTCGATGAAAATTGAAGTTCTCCACTGGATAATACTTCCCCCTCTCCTAACACACCAAGTGTATAGACATTTTAATCGGAGAATAATTTCGTCCAGACTCTAGAGCTCCTTTGTAGCTACGTTATCGTAGTGGTTCAGAAAATATAGATATAATTCCTTGAGTTCTCTAAACACACTAACGATGGAAGAAGAGAGGCGAATTTTTAATTTATTATTAGATGTTTTGTAGATTTATATCAGCAAATCATTAATTTTTTTGCAGTTAGTGTGATCTTAACCTTGATTATACTGATTTGCCAGCGGTTCATATTCGCCTGTCGTTCCCTTAACTATTATTTCCCCGCCTTCCAAATTCCTCGACTCCAAACCCGTTGGGCCGACAAGGTGGCTCAGTGCATCAACTGATGGCGTTGCAATACCTATGGCCGAGAGGTCCTGGGTTTCACACCCCAAGGTGACAAGATTTCTGCCACTAGCTAGGTCGGATTCAGCTGCTTTCTGGAGGAGAATTCTAGCGACCGGCTGCACTGACAGGTACTTTCCCGTGTTTTTTTCCTATCAACGCCAGGAGAATCCCGGAGCAAAAGGGGCCAAGTCCGCGCGCGATCTTCCTTCCTCTGCATTGCCCTATACTCAATCTTACTTATACACACACTTCCACTCACACTATCAAACACTATCACTATCAAACACACTCACACTATCGGGAGACCAATCGCGAGCGATGACCCGGCCGGGGCGATGCTCCATTGGAGGGAGATGCCTGGTTGGGGAAACCCGGAAAACTGACTAGTATGTCGGCGCCGGATCTCGTCATCGAGCGGGGGAAGATCATCTCACCTCCCACGATAAAAACACGCACAACACTTACGGGACTAAGGACCTTAGCAGTTGATGCGTCCGGAAAATTCAATCCACCGATCCCGTTGGCACACGCTGCAGTGGCTCTACGCCTTTCCCGCTGCTGTGAATAGGCTTCTACACAAACCAATTCGTGACTCCGAAGCGCATGCGCCTAAAGACATGGGATACCGTCTCACGCGCACCACATCGTGCAAGGCAAACGGTACACATATACGTTACCTATCCGCTGCAGCCTCAACCGCTGCTCGCGATTGTTTAGTACATTAGTTATAAACGACTCGAATCTTACGGTATTTTGATACACATGAAAGTACCACAGACTCCACTAAAACGAATGGATAGGTGTTTACATGCTAAAAGTAAGCTTTTGCCAGTCCCTTGTTAAATATTAATTTATTGAAAACTATTTTCGCCCGCGTCACACAAGTATTGTATTCAAAGATCAGAAGCTTTCTAAGATACTTTCAATTTTTTTGAAATTAAACTATATTTTAAAGAACGAAAAATGTATGTGTTATCCATTACTAAGACAACTTTCTTTTTTCCATTCTTTATGTCTTGTTGTCGTGATACTCGAATACTTTTTTAGGTGAGGGTATATATTCACTAAGGAAATATGATGATAGACTAGAAAAAGGGAAAATTTTATAACATTTTAAAATATTACCAACCTTCTTTGCATTACTGTTCATTGATTCGTTAAAATTGCTTGCTACACATCGTTTATCGCGCATTTGGAAAAGACACATCTGCAGTTATATGTATTTCTTTATCGTTTTCGTGACTCACCTTGAATGTAATGGATACTTCCTTGAAAGAAGTTCAACATTTATGAATTAAAAATCGCATGTCAACAATTTGTCTGAATTTTCCCTGTAATGTGTACCGCTCCAACTGTGATAAGTTCTTCAAAAAGAATAAAAGAACGCTTATGCCCCTGGAAACCACATATGCAGTTGCTCTTTGTCACCAACCAATGGCAGATTAATGCACCCCAACAAAGATACCATAATAATAATATAATAAAAAATAAAATAATAAAAAATGAAATAATTCTAAAAACAAATTGTTTGGTCAGCACAGCATAAACACTGTACTTTGCATTTATTTATACATATACTTTCTATGTATCATACACATGTTGTTTCTTTCTTCTCTCTTTTCTTTTCTTCCTGCTCTTTCTACTTTCTGTGCTATTTCCCCTCACAGAACTCATATTTGCGTTTCTTGGTAAATTGTGAAGTGGTGAATGATGATTTAGATGAGTGACGTTCAGGTACTTTACAACCAATGAGACTCGGGGGAATGGATAACACAATAAAATCTCGCCTCCACGTAGTTGGCTACATTGCCACAAAAAGGCATGGAGGAAGGGGCTCTGTAACTTCTAACGAAAGCAATTAAAGTAAGTTTGCTTTTGTTATATTTTTATAACACTTTGACACTTGTTTTTGTGATTTATTCCTGTGAATTTTTCGGTACGTCTTGTTTCCTCTTTTTCGAAAGATTAAAATATCTCGTATATTTTGGCAAACAGGCTGCTGCTAGGCGGTTAATTTTCGTAACTGAGTAAGGAATTATAAATAAGTTTTTGGGAAAAGAATGGACAGATGTGTGCCCAAGGAAGAAACGTTTGTGAGGTAGGGCGGGTGCTTTGAGGCGATGAGCCGTGCACACAGCGCCGAGGGGCTCATGAAATCGCCAGCGGCTGTCTGCCAGGGCGGGCATTTGGGATTCTTTTTGAAGCGGCCGCGCGCCAAGCTGCTAGCACGCAGTCCCTCGGCCGCCCGCCCCGAGAGCCGCAGCACGGGAGGTGCGTTCACGCAGCCACGCCACACGCTCGACTCCCCACCCGTTCACCGACTGGCGATTGCAGGCGCCGCAACTGCTCTGGTTGCTGCTCCCGTAAGTGTTCTGCATGATATATTTCGGCAGGTGGTAGTGATCCTCCCCGCCGCTGGAACGTCACAAGTGGGGTTTTCCCCACCCAGTGTCTCCCCAGTGGGGCACTGTGCAGCAGGGACAAGCTCTTATACTTGGGGTTTTCTAACGAGGCATCTGAGGGTAGTATCTCCAAGATGGCATAAGGCACGCCTTTTTGCGTCTTTCTTGGTACTGCCGCAAGATGTCGCGTGATCGCGACCGTACCAAGCAGTGCTGCAGATCAAGCGACTCTAGCGGCAAGACCGAAAAAGACGCAAAACGTCGTGACCTATTCCATCTTGGAGATACTACCCTCCGATGCCTCGTTAGAAAAACCCA
This sequence comes from Teleogryllus occipitalis, assembly GCA_011170035.1. NCBI lineage: Eukaryota > Metazoa > Arthropoda > Insecta > Orthoptera > Gryllidae > Teleogryllus > Teleogryllus occipitalis. The sequence goes on along the minus strand of BLKR01000166.1, from coordinate 278,768 downwards.
AGTATAGCTCCCAAGGTGTTTGGTGGTGTCGTGCGCGTCAGTGTAAGCGTATGCATTTGCACGCTCAGATAACAGCAGAAAGTTAAGGAAGGAAATGAAGAACGGGAATGGTCCGTGGTTCGTTTGTCACAGTACTGCTCTGGCATTCTCCTGTTTTTGATTAGAAAAAACCGCCAAAACTATCGATAACAGCAGCCAGCAGATATAATTCTCATGACAGCGGTTGAATTCGACCCAGCTGTAGCTACCGTCAAAAAGCCGCCCCCATCAGAATTGGAACACTAGGATGTCGCTATAGAGCCAGAGCCATATCAAAAGCTTTCCCTCTGGAACACCACGATTCTCTTTCAATGAATCGGTTTATACATCTATCACCTAACACATCGTAGTCGCGTGCTATCCATTCAAGAAAAAAATGCATAATATAATATTGCAAATTCTGAGAATCTCTTCATTATACGGAGAAAAATATCTTGTAGACTTTTGAGGTTATTTGAGGAAGTTGGGTTCAATCGGTTTTCCACAGCCAATGTTCATTTTCCAAACAAGTGGGCTTCTTTACTCCTTCGGTGGCGGTCATTCAAACACTCTGGGCCGCCCGCTGCAGCTGCTCTCCGCCTGGAGGGCAGAGGGCAGAGGGCAGAGGGCAGGGCGCACGCGCGCGACTCCACGCAGGAAAAGCGGCCCCTCCCGCCTCCTCAACCCCAACGCGCGCCCGGAAGCAGCAAGGCCAGTTTCCTTCAACTTTCTTTTACCACAATCTGATTGAACCAAGCTGCCTTAAAAAACGAAAAGTCTACACGATTATTCTGATCGGCGTTATAAAAGAGCGTATGCGTATTTGTACACAAAGAGTTTTCGCGCTCAGTCAGGGCCCGGTCAGCACGGGTTGGGAAACCCAAGTGACAAGTATTGAGAAACACACAGCCCCATCTGTATTCCCATGTTTAATTTTCCGTAAGGAATTTCTGTGCGGGTATCGTTGTAGTAACGCACGTGAAAAACCTTATCGGCGTAAGGAACATGAATCACTGCGGGCTCTCTCACTCAAAGTCTTTCACTTAGATGAAATTCATTACTGCATTAGAGTTTTCCCAGTGTGGCTGTAGAACTAAAACCTTTATTTTTAATAATGCACTTTTCAGTTCACAAGAAATATATTTTTACAGTATTCGCGATCTTCACTAGGGGATAACTAGTATAATACAGAATGCCCCCTCTGAAAAATCCCTGCATTGATGGTGCCGAACACTTTGATTGTATCACACCTACGTTATTTACTTTCTTGCATACTACGTACATTTTACAGAGAAAACATTGCAATGCTGCAGAAAAAAAGCTATTTTCTTCTGGACAGAAATATTCGTTTTGTCCTTGATCACAAAAAAAGTAATAACTCAAGTTCCAATATGTAGTACATAGCTTCATGAACAGTCAGAATCTATGTTTTGTGGATTTTTGAAACCGAAAAATGGGTTGACGGCAAATGTTTGATGGTCCATGTCCAACTCTAGCGGCTAAACAGTAGGCGAGATTTTCACCAAAATTAATATTATACGATCGATCTATTAACGTGGACCCGTGAATTTAAAGGGATACTTTAATTTTTGTTAGTACAAGACATCAAGTCTCAACATCTTCAAAATTTTCTCAAAAATTGTTACAATTTTTTCTTTAAATTTTACTCAAATAGAGCGTAGTACGATTATAGAAATGGGGAAATCCTACTTTTGTTGCAACCCATGAATTATCGAAAATTTCAGAAGTTTGAAAAATTCGAAGCCTTACGACAACTACAATATTGAAGATAGAGTTTTTTCCAACATAGAATATGTACTTCAAAGCTAGATCTTTAAATGAGGTCATGCAATTTCTTTTCAAAATAGTGTAGTTTTTGCAACATTTTGCTTCAAGTAAAAGCAATTTTAAACACAAGATTTTCTCAGAAATTACTCGACATTTTTGGATTAATTTCTCCGCTTGGGATATAACGACGGACGCTAAAAGAGAAGCATAGATCTCATTTTCGTTGGAATGAATTTTCGAAAATTGCAAAAGTTACGTTTTTCGGCGACTCTCTAGAAGTACAATACCTACTTAAGCCAGAGATTTTCCGTAATGAAATCTGTTCTTAATAAGATCTTTAAATAACGTTATTTACATTTTTAAAAATATGTGTCGTTTTAGGGTTAATTTTTGCTTGAAATACAGGCAATTTTCAAACAATTATTTTCTCAAATACGACCCAAGTATTGTCTTTATTTTTTTTATGTAGAGCAAAGTACGCTCATGAATTTGCTCAGGTCTCATTTTATATAAACTCTCTGTATTTTCGAACATTGCAAAAATACAATATTGATGATAGGTAGTATTTGTTTCCTTAATGAAATCCTGTGAGGTCCCCGGTATATAATTGGTAAATATTGTCAGATGGTTCAAGTGTTGAGGTTTTAATCATTTTAGTGAAGATAGTAAGAACGAAATAATTTGGGATAATATTCATAAATATTTCTCCGTCATTTCATTTTTCTGAAACATTTTTCTGTACACGCAAGTAAACACAGCATATCGAATATGCCATGTGACAGTGTGAAGAAAAATCAGGAAGAGATTGGGAATACGATTGGTGTAAGAGGAGACAATGGGTTGACTGGCCCAAATGAAGGTTAACGGTTATTTGAGATATCAAACTCAGGATTATGAAACAAGGAATAAATCGATATTCCTCACATATCCCCTACAGTTTTTACTATATTCTGATGATATCTATATTCTGATTCTGATGATAGTAAGAACGAAATAATTTGGGATAATATTCTTAAATATTTCTCCGTCATTTCATTTTTCTGAAACATTTTTCTGTACACGCAAGTAAACACAGCATATCGAATATGCCATGTGACAGTGTGAAGAAAAATCAGGAAGAGATTGGGAATACGATTGGTGTAAGAGGAGACAATGGGTTGACTGACCCAAATGAAGGTTAACGGTTATTTGAGATATCAAACTCAGGATTATGAAACAAGGAATAAATCGATATTCCTCACATATCCCAGACATTTTGACCGACATATCGCGGTCCTCTTCAGGGCAGTACAGCCCTGAAGAGGACCGCGATATGTCGGTCAAAACGTTGGCACCCCAGCCTTCGACGCGGCGTCACCCGGACAGCCCAGATCATGACTCTGGCGCGGAAGCCTACGATATTATATTCTGATGACAAATAAATATAATTAAATTAAAATGAAACCAGATGAAAATAGGGTACTGCAAAAATAGCTTTAAACCCAAACTCAGGTCCGCAGCAAGTTCAGAAAATCTCCAAGGGGAGGATGAATACCCATTTTTTGGAAAAACAAAATTAATTATGAAACATAGATTCTAATTGAAATACCAGTTTAGAATAGAATATTACAGATTCCTTGGTGTATCGAAGGGTTTACGTTTCAACAAATCAAATAAATATTTAAAATATCTCGAGACGGTGTAATTGTCGCCATTACCTTTTCCTTCATTCACAAATGTTGCAAGTTCCTAAGAGAGAGAGAAAGAGTTGACTGCGAGGACGAATATTAAGAAAATTACGCACGTTTTCAACCAGGTTTGGAATAAAAACTTTTGCAAATTCAATTTTTTTCTCGTCCCATTATGTAAACTATGTTGAAATTTACATGATTGTTGATTTTAAATGTTGAATATATTAGATATTTCAGAGATGATTTGTGAGTTCATTTATGATTTATAGTTTTAGAAACGAAAAAATGAACAAATATTTATTGAAAGAAGTGTACAATGAAAACGGGCAAACAATTCTTTGGACCAGTCACAGTGAGAGAGCACAAAACCGTTCCAGATGTTAATCTGCCTCTTTTGTAATGACGGCAGTAAATGAATGAATCTGCACTTTATTTTAGGAAGAAATTCTTCTCGTGACAAACATGTGTCATCTGGCGTCAGAGTTTCTTCGGAATGACATAATAAGATATTGATTGATAATATGGTTATGCATTTCTAAACTAAGGGATTGTTTTCCGACGTTTCCCAAACAGAGGACACAGCTGAATACTTATTTACATGTATTAAATGTGGTATTTTACTTTACGGTAGGAACCATCAACAAGTTGTGGGATGGTTCCTCTAAAAGAGAAAAGAAATACCAAGTGCGACAAATTTCAAAAAGGTCATTTTCTAGTTTAGTAACGAAATGTTTTTAGAACGTAGTACACTCCTTCTTCTTAGTTGTATGTTTCACAGGATGTAGTCAAATGCAATCTCCAATGCATGTTGTCGATCTTGTTGTCTGGTGTTGCCGGGGCGGGGCCTAGCGGGCGGGACCGAGTGCGGGGAAGGAAAGCAAGGTTCGGACAGAGAAGAAAGAGCAGAAGCAAAAGGATCTGAAGCAGAAAAGAACATGGAGTGGGAGGAGCAAAATGACAATTACCTACAATTTGTTCACAGCGCTACTGGCGGTGTCCCACAACAACTCGATAATGGACGGCCCTATGAAGAGAACCTCTGTGAATTTGTTATTTATACGAAATTTGTTATTTGTTATTTATACTCGTATTAGTGTTGAAGCTTAAGTAACTGGTGTATATGATTCGCTCTCCGTTAACAGAGAGTGGCGAATTCATCTGGATAGTTGTAGGAATATTCATTTTAATGAAATTCCTGTGTACCGTTTAGGTGATCATAATGTTCATAGACGAACAAACAAACAAACAGAACTCTTTATGGGTAACAGGGCCCCTCGGAAACATGTTTTTTCTCTTCAAAACTAGATCCTGTTAACATAGCAAATACTTTTCCGCATTATTTAAACGGTCACCGCAAATTACCCCCAAAACCGTATATCCGCTCCAAATTTGCAGGACCTCGAGTTCAGTCAAATAGACACGGCAATATCAGTTTTGAAGAAAATCCTATGAGTGGTTTAGGCGCTAGTATAGTCCACAGATGGCCAGACAGACGGAAAGGTGGGTGGAAAGATGGTTTGCCGAATTTATCAACATCAACCCCCCCCCAAAAAAGTGGGTTCTGACTCCTCTAAATAAGGGTGAGGTTAAGACAAGCAAGAGGAAGGAAAGATCGCGCGCGGTCCGTGCCCCATTTGTTATGGTAGTGTTCCGGCATGCTCCTGGTGTTGATCGGAAAAACAGGGAAAACTTCCGATCAGAGCAACCGACTGCTAGAATTCTCCTCCAGAGAGCGACAGAACTCAACCTAGCTGTGTAGCTGGTGAAGAAAATCCTGTCACTGTTGGGACTGGAACGATGGAACATCCCAGTCAGAGAAACTTCAGTGACGTCATTGTTGCCCTGAGCCAACTAAGTCGGTATGCTGCAACATTACAATGGTTCCTTTTCCCAACGCAAGTCCGTAGTGTGGTGAGAAGTAAATAGGTCAGCGCTGCCCGGGCGTCGGAGCAGAGGCCGGTGCAAAGGTCTTAGGCAACAGGGCGCGCGCCACGCGCACAGAGAGAGCGGAGGCTTCGCTTCGTGCAAGTCACCGTGAGTGGAGCTTTCGCATCGGGAGCGGCTCCGCCAACCGCTGCCACAGGGTGGATGCATCACACCCTCTGGCAGCTTCGTCACTGAGAAGGAGACGATAATGCCCCTTGCACAAGCGATGGCTACATTCATATTATGGTATCACCATTGTATTAAGTTTCTTTTAAACTAGGGATGCTACAGGATGGCACAGACTTCCTCGTAGCAATTTTTCTGAAAATGCGGAATTTTGAGCTCATTTTTACAGAAAACTGTTCTTTTTGAGAAACTTTATAGACATTATTTAAAGCACAGGTACTCATTAATATAATACGCGAAGAAATCGCATGTAATGTAAATATTACCGACGTGACTGACAAATTAAAAAAATACGTTTTGTAATTTTTGAAAAAAACAAAAGAATAGAGCAATATGGTGTTTAAGTCTTCGTGTATGGTGTATTTGGTACTACATCTATCAAAAATGGAAAGAAACAATTTGGGGCCGTTTTTGAGAAAAGCTTGTTTGTGTATTTTTTTAAATTGCAAATATTTCACGCTCTATTGCACAAAAACTACTAAACTTTTCAAAACAAGTCTACATGATCTTAATGAAAGAACTATTTATGGGAAAAAAATTCACTTGGAAGAAACATGTCTGTCTTCAACTTTATAGTTGTAGGAAGACACCGAAAATAATTCAAACTTTTGCAATTGTCGAAAATTCAGAGTTAACCGTGAAAATAGGACTTATGCCACACTTATAGGTGTATTTTACCCTACACGTACAAGAAATTTAAAGATAAATTTGGAGCCGTTTTTGAGAAAATTTTGAAAAAGTCCGGAGGTCATCATGTAAACTACCCCCAAATTTTAAAGAAGTTTTTTTCAAAATCTCAAAACTTCAACTAGAGGCAGATGGAAAGGGGTTTCTTCAATTTGGAATATGTAGTACGTGTGGTTTAGGAGCTAGTAGTGTTCACAGACGGACAGAGAGACGGACGGACGTTTTGAAAAGAAAGAGAGGAAAAAAAATCGGTATCAGGGATCCCCAAAACGTGTATTTCCGTTGAAATGTCGAAATCTATTTTCCGCAGCATTACACAACTTTCTCTATACTACGTATATTACTCCTGCATATACGTGTGTATACGAAAGAGTAATAATAGGACCAATTTTGAAGGCCACGTCAATAAAGTGTGTATCTCTGTTTCAAACAAAAAGCTTTTTGTTTTAAATAATAATGTATTTGTCAGGTTGTTTTTTTTTTATGGAAGGACTATGGTATCGTAGCTCTTGACTGTTTTTTGTTTACTGAAAATGTCATTTGAAGACCAACTAAGCATAGTCTTTATTAAATAACTTTTAGTGGGCATGGCACTATCGTCATTGAACTAACAAGTCTAACAAAATGAATTAATACAAACAAAAATTGCAATGCATCACTAATCGTGAACATATTGCTCGGTGCAGAAGCGCTCGCTCTAGCGCCCGCACATCCCAATATAGTTAGGTGTCGTGTGGCCTAAGAACCTTCTAGGAACCCTATCCCGCCCTTCGCGAGCCTCGAGTCGAGGAAAACCTATATTGCGGGGCCCATGTAAAATTGCCCGCTCGCGCCCACCCCCACCGAATTTTCAAAAAGCAAAATGCAACCCTCACTGTACAAAGTTTGACAAAAGAAAGCACCCGAACCGTAGTTGAGAGTAGCCAGTATCCCCTAAGGTCTGCATCTCAAGATAATTTGTCATGCCCAATGGTGCAACTTCGACCCATCTCTTGCTCTTCTGCGCAGAAGTAGAAAAATCAAAATCCATTGAGATGTTCTAATATCAAGATCAGAAAGAGAGAAAGCCACAGCTGTCCATAATCTCACGGGTTTCGTAGAATTTTCGCGAGCAAAGTAGCAAATGCGAATCCGTCTAGCGATCACGTCTGGGATCCGCGAAATAGGAGCAGGGAGAACAGATTGAGAGTTCAAACAATGATTCCGGCTGGTGAATAGACAAATTGTCGGAAACAGAACAGAAAGATCCCGGGAGACATATTCACGCAGACATTGATTGAAACTGAAACACTCTGCTACCGAATGCAATCACGAGCAAGCACGTTTCGTCGCACACACGCCCCGATTGAGGTAGAAGTACATCATGTTATCTAGTTTTGCCATCGACAACATGCTCACTGTTCGTGCCTGGCTTCTGTTGGCTGACCTGTGCTTAGAAGACGGCATTTACTTAATGCCCGCATCACGTTCTTGTTCCTGTTGAGTGGGAACAAAGAAATGTTGTTGTAATAAAATAATAAATAGAACATGTTAAAAATGAAGTCTTGCAATTTAATGAAATATCTAATAATTATAAATACTGAATATGTTTTGGAAAGCGACACATGTGTCAACAATTACTGCTCATTACGTTTGTATGCGCTGTATTATCTTCGAAATTAAAAAGCTCTCTATTTTCATTTTGCTAACTCTAACCTCCCGAATATCCACTGCTTTTGATAGATCAATCACAACAAAACGACCACGACCAAATACGTCCCAACCACACAATGTAGTTTGTTTTGAAAACGTCTTAAAGACAAATGACGGCATATTAGCAATCAATGTAGTAAATTTAAGATATTAAAATTTTGTGTTTATAGTATTTAAACGGTTAATAAGAACCCTTAATAACACATCTAGAGCTTACTATTTTTCTTGAAGAAAATAACAAGTTCATGTGGTAGAAATCTCTAACTTCTTTCTAAAGGAAAACCTTTCGTGATTTAAATTATTAACCCGGTGATTTAAAGATATTTCTGTAAAAATCATATTTTTAAACAAATAAAACGCGTTTTGGATGATATATCTGAGTGAAAATATATTTATGACGCCTGAAAATGTTAAAACCTGTGACATGACCGCTAGAGATAAGACCGGGAATTCTGCCAATCGATTTGTTAATCGAGAGAAATCGAATGAGCTGTTGATCACCGCTCTAGGAGCCACTTAAAGCGCATACAGGTTTTCAAAGTTTAAAATACATAAAAAAATGTGCTCATACTAAGTTGAAGTGAATTGAGGTGTTAATACATTTTGATCGTCTGCTGCACATATGTAAAATCGTGGTCTCGTTTCTAGTTCATTAAAAATGGTATAAATAACGCTTTCTTTCCATATTGAGAATGTTGGACTTCGGGACGTCTCTACCTGCGATGATATCGTACTTGTTGAACCATCACCATAGCTTTGTCGATGGACGAATGCTGATGTAAAATGCATCTGCTCAGGGTCATTGACCATTATAATACTGGGTGTCTTCTTCTTCCGCCTGGGCTGAATGTCCTACCTTGCGTGTTGCTCTAAGAGTTCACAGAAGGCAGGCTTCTCTCTCCCTTTGCCACAAACAGTCAGTACATTTTTTATGAGGAAATGAGTTGACAATTATTTCAACGCGTACCACTCTTTAATCCACACACCAGTTCCACGATTTCTTACGCTCTGAAATATGGCCGGCGACAACATTATTGACCAGGAGTTCGATTCCTGACGTTGGCGGAATTTCGACACTAGCTAAGTAGCTAGGAGGTCTAATTCAACCACTATCTCAGAGGAGAATTCTAGCGGTCGGCTACACTGATCGGTAGTTTTCTGTGGTTTCTCCGATCAACACCAGGCGAATGCCGGAGCATAACCCTAACAAATAGGCCACGGACCGCGCGATCTTTCCGACCTCTTCCTTGACCTACCCCCATCCCTAATTTACACACACTTACATTTAACATACGTACACTACCACTCAAGTCAGGAGGCCAGTGGAAAGCTTAGAGCTTGTCCTGACAGAGGCGGTGCCCCGCTGGGGGAAGGGGAAATCCCGCAAGCAGAGGAATAGGTCGGCGCCGAATCTCACATTCGAACGGGGAACACCGCTACCTGACTATAACATGTACTACACACACGGGAACGAAGGCCTAAGTAGGTCTGTAGTTGACGTGATCGAAAAAATACTTTGAGGCGTATAAATTAAAACGCACGATGGCCTGTAGATACCCTCCTGGCAGATTTGTAACTCTCTCAAAATTCCAAACACATTCTACAAGGGGAACGAACACTCACTCAAATCGGCGACATTTGGAATGGGTATAATACTTTATGATCAACAAATGCATACTTATTGTATATTAGCAACAAAAAATACATATTATTATCTGAGATTTGGATAACAAATCTTTTCCACTTGTAGTTACTATGTCTTGTGATCAAAACAGAGTAAAATCTTAAACACAAGAGTTTGGAAATTGAGATAGGCAAATATGGGTCATAGAAACACACGTCGTTTGGATAATTATCTGAGCTCTAGGATTTGTTCTACAAAATTTATGAAAGAACCTGACCTATCAACCATTCCACTCAAAAGTCCGTGTTATTGGGAACCATTGTGAAGGCATTCACAATTAATAGATCAGCTTTTGAGGAAGCTGGTTGCAACCTGGAGTAGATCTTATAATTAACGGACATCAAATCATGAAGTCGCCAATACAGGGGATCATAATACTGGGGACCAGAAGGCAGGATGAACATCTAAATGGACGTATGGTGCGTTTTGTGCAGGAGGCTCATTACTTCGGTTCATTTTGAGATCGTGCAGTATTTCCTCAAGCCAATGACACACGAAGACTGTCTTCAGAGATACCGTATGTGTATTTTATCTTATGACTCATGTCTGGGAGCACCTGCTTGTTTTAGCAACTGATATCTTTGCCTCCATTCAAGACGGACGTGGCCGGCACGTCGGGAATAGCAGAGGTGGTGAGCGTCAGGTCATAAGCTGCAGCAACTTTCCTCCGGTGTTTTCCTATTCAAGACTTTGGGTGGGCAGACACGGAGATCACTCGCCGGAATCTTCCCGCGCTGAGGGAGAGGTGGGGTGGGCAGAGACATGAGCTGGCAAAAAAAGTCTCTTGACTCGATTCTGAAGCTGTGGTGTGAAATAATGACTGACTTATCGATTTATTAAAAGCAACATAACAGTAATTATTATTTAATTAAATCCAGTTCAGAGAGAAATAAAGATATCTCTTGAAACATCATCGCCAAGCTCTTCATTATATATATATATATATATATATATATATATATATATATATATATATATATATATATATATAACAACAATATAGTAATCATTATTATTATGGGATCTGAAATTAAGTAAATAAGAACACATGAATAAAATTGACAAAAATATCAATAAAATATCCATAAGCAGTCCATTAATAATTATTGAAAATAATTAATAAAAAATACACTTTAAAATATTACGTCTGGAAGTAAACTCCTATCAAGAAGACACGTTGATCTGTCGTCAACATTTTTGAACCGATTCTTCTTTCCTAATCGAGTTCTTACGACCGCGAATGAAACAAGAACAAGTGACTGCCCAAGGACAAAATAAGTGCTTTCTCTTTCTTCCCACAAAAATAACCGAACCACCACGGGAACATGAGAGCACCCGAATGCGGGGGGTCGCTAAAAGAAAAAGGGATGTCGAAGATATTTCACACGTTGCAAAATTGCCAAAACGAAAGCATTTGCTTCCAGACATAGGTTGCAAAATAACATAAAGATCCAGTATGGATTAAGAAGCTGCCCGCGAAACTCAAAAACCTAGGTTTTCACCTCAGCGCCTAGTTAATGCTATTTTGCAGGTTGGAAACACCTTTGTGGTTTCAACCACTATTATATTATGTAACAGATACACATAATACGGGGGAAGGTGCATTTTCTATCTCAAAAGAGAAAAAGAGTATAAATATGTTTTGTCAAATTGTTGTTTTAATTTTAATATAATACTTCTACAATACAACATTAAATATTTATATAAAATATGAACTAATTGCCAACCTGGATGGCCGAGGTGGCTAAGAGCGAGTACCGACTCAGCGCTTCGGTCCGAAGGGTCGCGGGTTCGAGTCCCGCCTTGGGCATGGCTGTTTGTCCCTTGACTTTGTGTGTGTGTTGTCGCGGAGGGCCTCGCGTTCTGCTGACTCCAGATCAGAGGAGCCCGCAAGTGTTTGTCTAGTGTATGGTCGAATATGCGTCCCTTCGGGACGTAAAGGGCAACCGGCTGTCGGCTGGATACAAGCCCTAGGAAAAAAGAAAACAAAAAGAACTTATTTCTAGCAAATTCGTTTTAAATTGTGAATTAATAGCAAATTGTATCCAATAAAATACTAATTTACTGCAACTTATAAAATAATGCTTGTTTTAAAGAATTCTTCTGCCTGGGAGGGGCCTAGGTACGAGTTCAGACAATGGGAGGATTTTTGACACTAGCTACTTAACTAGGTAGAGTTCAGCTGGTGTCTGGCGAAGAATTCTAGCGGCCGGCTGCACTTTTCGGGAGTTTTCCATGGCTTCTTCGATCAACACCAGGCGAATGACGGAGCAGTACCCTAATAAACGGACCAATCTTTCCTTCCCCTTCCTTGTCATATCTTCTCCCTTACTTACATTTACACTTACACGCTCTACACTATCACACATGTCGGGAGCTTAGAGCTCGTCCCGGCTGGGGCGGTGCTCCACTGACGGGAGATACTTACTTAGGGAAATCCCCGTAAGCCGGCGAGTAGATCGGCAACAGATCTCACCTCCAGCGATAAAAACATGCCCTACACTAACGGGAACAACAACCCCTAGTAAGTTGACGCGCCCGGAATCACCAATCAACTTAGATTTTGTATATTTTCTCGTGAATCGTCTTTTCGTCGGAGCTGCCCGTGCCCCGTGCGGGCTGCATCGAGCCCTGTTCAGCTCCCGCGAGTGCTCGGGAACGCAGCGATGGGCAGCGCGGCGCCGCGCCGGGAGGAAAGCTCTGTTACGCAACAATAGGAACACTGCCGAATCCGCCGAGTCACGTGGCCTTGCGACGACGTCCGCCACAGAGCTGCTGTTTGCCATAATTGCTACCATCATTTCGAACAATTTTCTCAAGATCGGTCATTACGTCGACAAGAATGATGAAGAGCGACACGACTCAAATGAACACGTTGCGAGGAATTAGTAGTGGTTGAGGCCATTTCGTACAGATCAACGATTTAAATGAACAAGTCACTGGCAGCATTACAGCTTCTCTTCTGCGACTCTGTCGGGAAGGTCTCAAGGTTCGAGTCTCGAAGGTAGCGGGTTTTCGACATGAGCTAGGTAGGAGATCGAATTCAGCAGTTGTCTGGAGGAGAACTCTAGCAGCCTGCCGCTCGTATAGGAATATTTTTGTAGTTCCACTGGTCAACACCGGGCGAATGTTAATTAACGGACGACGGGCCGCGCGCGATCTTCCCTTCCTCTTCCTTGCCCTGCCTTCTCCGTAAACAGACATATTCCATGCACCACACTATTACTTATGTCGGGTGACCACTCGAGAACTTAGAGCTTGCCTCGGCTGAGGCGGTGCCCCGCTGAGGGAAATACCTGGAGAAATCCCCCGCCAGCCGACACGTAAGTTGGCGCTGGATCTCACCGTTCTGCGGAGGAGGAACTTCATCACCTCCAGGAATCACACATTTACTACACTAATGGGACTAATGACCCTTTGCAGTTAACGTGCTCGGAAATATTCCCATGCTATGCGTTAAGTGATCTTCAAGCATGAAATTAACGACAAATTACTGAAGGTAATCAGTTCGCCAGATAAGGGGGATCTTAATAAATTGTCCCGGACGACTACGAGGAGCTAGAGGATTACGATCACCATCCTGGATGGGATTGAGGCATCCTCCTAATCGGGATCCTGCAAAATAATTGAAAACAAAATGTGATATCGCAGTGGAATTTCATTCCAGAAATTCCTCAAAAACTTTCAATATTTACAAGTAATATTCACATTTCAACAAACATGTTTCGCGATTGTTCTGCATGACTGTTCAAATGTGAATAGCATCAAAAGAAATGTTTTTGTGAAATATAATTTCCTTCTCTCCTCCGTAAATAAAGAATCATAGAAAAGAATGAAAACATTGACAAATAATTCTCAAAGTTTCCAAGTTACTGACAATATTAATATTTATATTTAAAAACAGCCGTTTTTGTGGATTTGGAATGACTAAAACACATTAAAAATTTAATTTTAGCCATTATCACTGTGTGATTTATCATTTATTTCGTTGTTATTGACAATATAGACTTTTTAATTTCTAGTAATGGCATTAAAATGTTTTATTTTGCAGCTGGAAATTTTAATTAGATTTTCACTTCATTTTAGGAACGTACGCTCGAAATGGACTTCGTAGATGTGCCCTCGACAATCTCATTAAAGCAATACATATGGCTCCAGTTTGAGTGATTTTTATTTAACGTCAAATACAGTTAAAAACGTAAAGGGGAGGAGTAGAATCTGTGAATGTTTTCTTGGGCTCCAGAATACGCACATCCTTAGTTTTATTAGCAAAGTTTAATTTTGAATTAAGATAGCAAACAGCGTTTTTGACATAATTTGATATTAAGAAACATTCCCTCCAATGTGATAGAAATTATTTGCATTCCCAATAAGCTACATATTTTGGTTCTCATCCCTTATTGTACACCACGTAAAGGAATCTTCCTGATTAGAGAACATGGACCGCGATTATTATAGCACTGCTGAAGAAATAAATACTTTTATTTATTAATAATAAATGCATAAATATTTTTTTTACAAACGAGCCAAAGAGCTCAATAAAAGTGAGAAGATAATGAAGCTACATTTATATTCAGAAACAAATAAAGGTGCCATCTGAGCTTTTAATCAATGGGCCAGAGCAACTGGACGGGTAGCTTGATGGGAGACGAGGGTCATTGTCACAGGTTGAAGTTCAATACTTGTTACACGCATTCTTTGTCTTTCAGAATTGTGCAGTAGAAGTGTCTGCTAATGCATTAATATCGGTTTTAAAATAAATATTATTTCCGTGTTGTGTTGCTCAGTACTTGGTGTATTATCCTCAGAATTTTATGCCGTATGTTAGTTGGGGATGTACGCAACGAGCGTTACGCAGGCTGACAGAATTCGAAAGAATTCTGAATGCTTAACATTGTGTTGTTTTTTTAAGTTTATTCAAATGGATGTTACATTTGAGGTCTTATTAGAGGAGAGAGAAGAAGAGGATTGATTGATTGATTTGTGATTCCGGGCTCCTCAACTGCTCAGGTCTTTAGACACGTAAGTGTAGTGCATGAGTGTTCCTCGGGAGGTGGCGATGATATTCCTTCGCAGGATAGTGAGATCCAACACCGACCTACCGTCGCGTCGGCTAGCGGGGTTTCCCCCAACTAGGTATCTCACACAGGTGGGGAACCGTCCTAGCCGGGACAATCTCTTAAGCTCTCGGACGGTCTCCCGGCATATGTGATAGTGTAGTGCATGTAAGTGCATGTGTAAATAAATGGTGAAAACAGGACAAGAAAGGGGAAGGAAAGATCGCGCGCGGTCCATGACCCGTTTGTTAGGGTACCGCTCCGGCATTCGCCTGGTGTTGACCCGAGAAACCACGGACAACTATCGATCAGAGTAGCCGGCTGCTAAAACTCTCTTCCACACAGCGGCTGAATTGGACCTAGTGAGGAAAATTCTGTGACCGTCGGGAATGGAACCTCAGAGTCTTCCGGTCAGAGGCAGAGGCACAGCAGTGACATCAGCTGATGCCCTGAGGCCCCTTCTCTGGTAAGAGAGCGGGCGAGGTTCGACTCCCCGGCGGCCACGGTCGCGGCCGCGCGCTTGGCGGAGAGAGGGGAGGAGGAGGAGGAGGAGCGGTGGCGAGCCAAGGCCGCCTACGGGCGCCTTGCGGCAGGTCTTTTCGTTCCGCGCGCACTCGCCTCCCGACCACTCGCCGGTGCTCGTCCGCCGCTCAGCTCAGCTCAGCTCTCGCAGCGCTCAGGTGAGGCCCCGCGACGCGCTCCGCTCACATCCCGTCGCGGCCACTCAAGCCATCAGCGCACCGATAGACCCTCCATTTATTGTTCGTTTTTCAGTGAGGTGTACCCTTTGGGGCCTTTCGTTAATAACGGATTTTGTCGGTAGAGAGTGAAGAGGAGGGAGGATAGGGGATACGTACTAATGTTTTGCCTAATAAAGTGGTCGCTGTGTTGGGGCTAATGAAACGCGAACAAGGAAGATATTGTGTACTTCGCTTAGGAATTATACGAAGGGTCCAGATTGCGGTAAATTGGGGAATTTCGCCCTCCAATTTGCGCCCAAAAATTTGGCACGGACGATACGCGCGAGCTCGCCAGAACCAGGAAGGCGGGAGGCGGGGGTCACCGACCTGCCAAACGCTGCACTACGTCACGCGTGACACTTTTTGTGTGTCGCCTCAATTGTTGTAACAAAAATGCGGTATCAGTGTTATCAAGGACGGTGCTTTCGTGTTGATGTTTGTTTTTGTGGTGATTGTGTTGATGCCTTTACAATGCGCTCAATCTGACGTCACTAATTTGTTTCAGTGGCACAGTGAATGACCTTATCTTGTATTTATGTTTTGCCTCAAATCGCATTTTCTCTTCAATTGTAAATTAATTTTTGTGCAGTACTAATATTTGGGCAAGTTGAATTCCATTAAGTGTCAGAAGTTTCGCAATGGCTTTCGAATGTCTATAATTTCCCCTGCAAATAGAAGAAGTGGACCATAATAATGTGGAGAAGGTCCCATTATGAAATGATCTAGCTTAAGAAACCCGGCATATTTCACTCCCTTTTTAACTAAAATAATTAAGAAATCTATAATAAAAGAAAAAGAAAATAGTACCTTCACTCACGTTTATGCTTTTTATATACTTCACTAATACAATACAGCTCACTTCCCTACAAAATTATCCAATCTGTCGCACTCTTAACATCAATATAAGTATTTATATGTTCTTGATTCGTTACTTTTTACGTTAATTTCATATCTCTTATATACTTAATACAGTCACGCATAGACGCAACTAAGGCCAATTTTCATCTTACCTTTCAATATATCGTTTGTGAAAAAAACTGGCAAAGGTTATCATTCACAAATGGAAACGGTTCCCTTTTCGCAACTGAATGCAAAGTAAATAACCATCAACCAAGAATAATATATATTTTCTGTAGTTGCTTTAGTATCATTTGTCTTTATATTGTTCATTAATTAATTCTCCTATTAGTACTTATTCTTCTACTAAATCCCTAAAGACAATTGGGCATCCGGATACAGTTCCATGTTCTCGGTCCGTTTCTTTGGCGTTCAGATTTTAACAATGGGTGAGCTACCATAGTCTGCGTATGCTCCAAAGCAATTTCGTAATTTAAACAAACATTTTGGAGTAAAATTATGTATTGTAACTACGCTAGTTTGACTTTTGGTCAATCAAAAGTATTCGTGCTGAAGTTGCTAAGCAAATACTTCAGTAGTACTAAATTTTTGTGTTGTATACCACTGTAAACAATATTCCTCCAAAAACGTTCAAACATTTTTCTTTAAAATTTGTCTGAATAATAATTTTAAAGTTATTATAATGTACTGAAATTATGCGATTGTCAACATGGAGATTTAAAAAAGGTGGCAGTTTTATTTATACACAGGATCCTTTATTTTACAATGTGTCACATACAAAGGTTATTTTATAAAATATGGTACAAAGAGGAAACCAATCACACAGTTCAAAAAGTATTTGACGCAATTGGCATCAAGGCGACAATGCAAAAATTATTAGGAAACGTGAAGCATGAAATGAGATAAATCTTTCAGACATTTCATATTAAAGCATTTAACCGTTCGACTGCTAAGGGGTTCATTTACCCCATTTCAGTCGGTATTATAAAATGGCCAAAAATGAATCAATAACTCAAATCAATTTTAACCTGATTACCAACAAAATATTACTGCATTTTTGGTGCAAATATCAACATTACTATATAGAATTATCCGTGGGGTAACATTGCTGCCCCGTTTTATTTCAAGGATTAAAAAAAACTTGGTAGTCAAAGGGTTAATAGACATTTGGACGAACTCTAAGAAAGCTTATGTCACGTAGTTCCACCGGGTTTTTTTTTGTTCCTCCAAGAATTTGCCGTTTTCCTTGACACGTGAACCACTTCCATTTTCCTCGCGTGAATGCTTCGGGAGTGAAGCCGTCTCTACAAGTCAGTCTCAGTTTTCAACTTCATAAGCACAATTCATCACCCACATTCATAACTTGAAGCAAGTTCGCGTCCGAATAAGACCTTTTCATAATACTGTACTTTTACATCGACACAAAGCAACCAAATAGAGGAAAGACAATTAACGACCGCCGTTCGTAAGGGATTTTTCAGTCCGCCGTCCGAAAAGAACAATTGAAAGAAATGCGTTGCTGCTGAATATGGATGAGTAAACTTATTCCAAAAGAAGGTATGTCTTATTTAGTATACGATTGTTTCTCAGAACAAAATGGTACTATTACGAAAAGTATTGAACGCACGGCCAATAACATAAATGAAAGACTATATAAACCACCGCTCTCACCTTCCTTTACCAACATCAACCGGGTCAGTTATTTGCTGTTTATCAGCCTAACGACGCTAATAACTACAGAAATTCACGGAACCTTTCAAGATACAAAACGGGACACCACGCCCCAAAGAACTTTTCTGCTCGTCAGTGGAATTCCCTCTTTGCTGATGTGCTTGCTCTAAAGCAAAGACTACATTTTTTGTAGTGTTCTCATCCAAAAGTTTTACAAATGACAAAACATATATAAATGTTTTGGATTGGTTGACTATTCATGCATTGGCAGCTGAATGTACTAAAAACTATTACCGCTACAACCGCACATACGTTCTCGAATTATTTGTAACTTTTGAAATGTTCCAAAATTCAGAGAGTTCAAAGAAAATTAGACCTGTGCCATTTTTAAGCGTCTCTTCCTCTCTCCGAAGAATGAAGTTAAATACAAAATTTGGAACACTTCTTGAAATTTTTTTGCTTTTATTTCAAGAACAAAATACGCAAAGTTACTCGTATTTCTTAAAAAATAGTACATTACTGTATTTCAAGACATGTTATTTTTTAATAGAAAAAAAGAGATATTTTTAAAGAAAAAAATCTCCAACATCAATATGTTGGTTAGCAATGTTAATCATTCGTTCTTTTCGTAAATTGAGAATGTTTTTGGAATATGAATCCTGCGCTAGTTTTATGAGCATACTTTTAGCTATGCGAGAAAAAAGTTGTTTTTGAGACAAAAATTATAATTTGTTAATTCAAGTAAAAATTGCAAGCAAACTACTTATATTTTCAAGAAAATGTACGTGATGTTATTTAAAGAGATGATGTTAAGAAGGGATATTATTAAGGGAAAAATTCTACATCGTCAATGTTGTAGTTTTCCAATGTTATATTTTTTTGTTGTTGCAATTTTCAAAAATTTGGAGAGTTCCCAAAATAATGACTCCTAAGACCTCCTCGAAAAACGCGAAGACAAAATTTGGAGCCGTTTTTGAGAATGTAAAAAAAAATGCCTATAGTTTGCAACATCACGTGAAAACTTTTCGTATTTGCGAAAAGTTCTACATAAACTTATTTATGTCTTGGAATGGTACATTATGAAACGATGATGTAATGATGGGTATTAATACACGAGTGTGATATTACGATACGAGCGAGTATCGTAAACTTGCCACAAGTGTATTAATACCCATTACATAGAGTTTCATACGTTACTTTTTATACGACTTTTATGAGTTAAACTTTTACATTCAATCGTTTCGTGGCAGTTGACATGCAGGATTCAGGCAAGGAGATATACTCTTTGGATTCAGCCAAGGTCTCCTAGCAGACAGCTACCCTACCTGCCTCAGGTGGCTTTGGTTTACCAGTCCGCCAACGAGAGAGTACAAAAGGTGCGGCGATAATTCCGAGGTCACCATTTTCGCTTTTTCTCTTATGCGAAACTGCTCAATCTCCTGCCAACTCATCCTCTGATTCACTATATTTTCAAACTAAAGAATTAGCCGGTTTTTAAGTACAAAGACACGGCAACAACATGTAACACAAAACAAATCGAGATCTGATCTTAACGTCAATCAAATGTTCCCTCTACCATCACTGCGCTAGTCAAATAGGATCAAAGTGAAACTACGATCCCAATTATTTTAAATAATATTCCACATAAAAATTACTGATCATAAAATAAATTAAAACTGACAAACATAATTTAATATTAAACGCAATTTTAATGTACACAATCGAAGAACACATCTATACTAATAAAAGTGAATTCAACGACGAGTAACTGACATCGATACCACGAAAAGGAGCGTTTGAATCGATATGAAATTTGTTCAATCTCTTCTTCAGGATTGTCGCAGTATCCTAGCAAAGTTTGCTAAAGATTAACACAACCCAAATGCGGAAATAAATAATTTAAATAATAAGTTTGCAGATGCACCGAGACCATTTTTCGCCTCTCGTTCAGAGCACGTGGTTCCTAATATTTTCCGCCAGAGTGCAGTAGTGCTGCAGCAAAACTGGTACCTAATTTATTCGCTAGAGGCCAGTAGCGGTGCATAAGATATCAAAAATTTCATCTAATAGCAATGTGTTGTAAAATAAAATTAAAGAAAATTAGAGAATTTTATTAAACTTTAAACCAATTACGTTAAAAATAATATTAAACACCGTGGTTTACAGAAAATTGATCTTTTCCCTCATTCGCAAGGATTGAATATGAAGAAAGCCCAGGCAACGCCGTAAATTTTGCTAGTTTATTATAAAGATTGTCAATGATTAATGAAGTGTCAATACTTGGTTTGTAAACTTCGTTACGATTGGTCAAGTGTACTCATGCTGGTGGAGGGCGGTGGGTGATTTTGGAATAGTCCTGCTCGAATGAAGACGACTGGACTTCCCGCGTCGTAATACGGGTCCGCAGGGAAGATGGAGGAGAAGGAAGTTTGGTTGTAGTGAGTAACATTGTCAACATCAGGCACCACAATGCTGGATTTTCTGACGAAAAATTGCCATTCTCCGCAACAGCATTACAGTACTTTCTCTTTACAAAGTTATTACTTAGTAAGGATAAAAAGTAATGAGTGTGAAAACAAGCCATAAATTGACGCTAGCATTTTTTATTTTCATGCTTTAGGAAACTAGTCTCAGCAAATCGTCACATTTACTTACAAGTACATTTTGTTTCTAAAAAACATGAATATTTTCTCACTACTCAATTTTAAACTTTGAATTTAATATAAGTGTTGTATATCACAAAACAGTAATGCCAATATTTGTATACCATTCATTACCGTTAAATAATTGGTCATAATTTGGTTACCCAAATTTATTTCTAACATTTCGATTTCGTTGCGTGTAAATGATTAAATTGACCTGCTACATTCACGACGATACCCAGATTTTGATCAATTTCTTCAACATACCTGATTTCAACACCTATACTCAACCTCATTACATTATAATACCAATAACTACACAGACATAAAAGCATTCACACCGCTAGGCATAGAGGAAAATGACAGTCACTCAAGAGCTGTGACCGCAGCGCTGAGGAAGTGGGAAAGAAGATTTCAAGCGCGCAGTGCAGTATATTCGTTCCGTTGCTGAAGCTTTCCTTACGGCGGGCACGGGTGGTCCGAACCCGTCGCTGAGATTGAAAAGACATTCTCGCACGAGCGAAGTTTGCGCCCGGGAGTAGCGAGGAGAAGAGAGTGCAGGAATCACCTCGCGCATGAATCACCTTGCGAATTCCCTGTATTTTACTTTCTCGCACACTACTTACGTGGAGAAGAGGAAAATGTTAATGCAGCAGCAGAAACAGGCGATTGTAAAGAAAAAGTCCTATTGTGGGGCCCTGATACCGAAACAGTGAATAATTATTTTTTTGTAGGTGGAAAATTCGCCGTTTTCCGACTCACGAGTGCAGTAGTTTCTCTTCATACGAAGTAAGGGCGAGAAAGTAAACTAGTTGTGATACAGAATGGGACAGTCTTTCTCGTAGTAAAGTGTTCTAATTTCCTTGGTGTAGACTGGCTTTACGGTCTTGCCCCATTCTCTTGCCAGCAGCTATTTATCGCCGCCCAAAGTACACTTAATTTTTTTTTCACCTCTTCAGTTTCCTAATAGTAGAACTGAAATATTACTTTAAGAATATTAAAGTAGAGTAAAACCGCGTCCTAAATGACAATTTTTATTGAAAAAGTTAGAGCCGTTTTTAAGGAAATGGCATTTAAGCGTTAATGTAAATGCGAAATTTGAATCTCTTTTTCACAGTAATCTACTGAGTTTTGCAAAAACTTCATTTGAAGTCATTTAAAGCACTTTCACTTACAAATGCAAAAATGTACACAAATTGATGGAAATGTACATATTCACGGCATGATAGGTTTTTCAAAAAATTACATTTATGTAATATTTGAAGAAAAAAAGAGCACTATGGCGTTTATGTCATCTGATATTCAGCACTATTCATAAGAAAAATTTAAAAGAAAAAGTTTGTAGCCGTTTTTGAGAAAATCTTGTTTTTGTACGTTTTTAAAATGGCAAATATTGCACGCAATAACGCATGAACTACTAAAATTTTCAAAAAAATGTACATGACTTAAAAGAACTGATTATGAACGACAAATTCTATTTGGAGGAAAAATCTCTATCTTTAATTTTGTAGTTGCAGGAAGACGCCGAAAATAATTCAAACTTTTAAAATTTTCGAAAATTCAAAGTTAGCCGAGAAATTGTCGGGTGGAACCATCGTGAAACCACAGTTAACTGTCGGACATATGCCATCTTTATAAGTGTATTTTACTCTTTTGTTAAAAGGAATTTACAGAAAAAAATGGAGCCGTTTTTGAGAAAATTTTGAAAATGTCCAGCGGTCTTCATGTAAAGTACCCTCAAATTTTAAAGAATGTTTCTGAAAATCTCAAGGCTTCAACTAGAGCCAGATGGACAAGAGATTTTTTTAATTTGGAAAAAATCGTACGCACGGTTTAGGCGCTAGTAGTGTTCATAGACGGACGGACGGACGAACAGATAGACGAACGGACGGAGAGACGGACGGACGGACGGACAGACAGAGGGGCGGGTAGACGGACGGACGGGAAGACGGACGGACGGACGGACGGACGGACGGACGGACGGAGAGGCGGACGGAGTTGACGGATGGCCAGACGGCCGGCCGGCCAGACGGACGTTTTGCTTTCGATTGGTTTTTCAGCATCAAGGACCCACAAAAGAGATTCTGGCAACACCTCGTATTAGAGGACTTTTTTTTTCTTAATTTAGCAACTGGATTTATCCGCTTTTCCTTGTCAGTGACCTTGAATTTCTTTGTGCCAAAAATCCGCTGTTTTCTGCACAGCGTTACATAACTTTCTCTACTTTAAGTATATTACTCCGTATTTACGTAGTACGTATGCGAGAAAGTAAAAATTGTGATTTTGACAAAGAAGCAACACGAGAAACCGTGTTTGATTCCCTTCGTTAAAAAGGATTTTAATTTAGTCATTTTTAAGACTCATTGTCTACATACTAATATCTTCAAATGGTGATTGCTACCACAAAAATAAAGCATCCTTGCGGATCTGGTTGAATGATGTTTTGTTCATTTGTATCTTTCTGCCTTGTCATCAACTGGCCAAATTACTTCCTAGAACAAGCGAGTTGGTTGAAGGGTCTGTGTGTAAGTCAGCCTGCGTACATCATAGCACGGATGTTTCTTGTTATGTGCATGAAAAAGTGTGCTTGTCTTGATTTGGTGCGCTACGACAGGAATCTTGCATTACGCAAATAGCTAATTAAAATTAAAACAATATAACAATATAGCACTTTCAATACTCTCCTGCCTGAACCTTTAAATTTTTTAAATATTTTAGACATCATATAACAAAGCTGGGGCATGCATAACTCCTACATTTAATTTTGATAATTCAAAGTGGATGAAAACATCACTTGTTAAATGATCGAACAGCCCAGGAAACGCCTCAACTATGATCGATGCGCAAGGCCAAACACTGACAAAATAAAACAAATGACACATAAATACAAGAGATTTCACAAACCTTAGATGATAATGCGTTAGGGATTAGAAAATATTTTATACAATACACAATAATAAAACTCACGTAAAAAAGCTTATCAACAATAATTATACTGGTAAATAAATAAACAAATTAAACAATATTTTTGAAGTATACGAAGAATACAAGTCAATACCTGTCCGCTGTCATTACATCGAGTCAGATTAACGTTTTAAGGGACCACATGGCCAAAATATGAAGCTTCCTAACAATATATTTTGAAATATATGAAAATGAAGTATTAACTTTTAATATTTAAAAATTAATATTATTAACACATATTAGTCATTTATGGACAAATATAAAATGTTGTTAATATTTTATAAGTGCGCCTATTCAGAAGAGCACCGAACAAAGGCTCAGGGCGTAGCGCGCTGACTTCGCATTCGGGAGGCGCTAGTTCAATCCCCGTGCCGGCCAACCTGACCGGGGTTTTCGTGGTTTCCTTCGGTCATCCAGGCGAAAGCTGGGAGGGTTCTACTGAAAGGCCACGACCGCGAAACCGCCGCCGCTATCCCAATTCGTTAATTACGTCTAGTCACAAAGGTTCAGCGAAATCGAGACATCGCGTGTTCGTGGTTGGGCGACCGACTAGAAACCCCTGGATCTAATTGCGCCAAGCCCAATTGGCCTGGGACAAATAACCGCTAAAACCCCAACCAAAAGTGGAGAAGAGCCCTGTGCACGAGCTGAGTCAACGGGATGCACTCGCGCGCGCCCGAGGCCCCTTCGCGTTCGCCAGAGCAAGCGCCCAATGCGCTAGGGCATTGGCAAGAGGCCCCAACAGCTGACAGCGCGTCTCAACCACCAATCATATTCCTCACAGAGGGCACCAAAAAACGATAATTGTGAGCAATATTATCATACAAAGTACAAATGTATTCCGATCAACTGACGGATCTCCACAAAACAATTTTTTCGGACGGGAATGATTTCACATTCACTTTTGTAGTTTGCAGTACGATTTAACTTCTTCAGATATCTTATAAAATAGGAGAAATGCATTTTTGGCACACAACATTTCGCAGCGTCATGGTGAAGCGCCTTGACGAATATACGAATGTACTGATACGTATTACTATAAAATAAACGCAAATGGAGATAAGTCACTAAAAACTTCAATTTCACATTGTTACACTTTCATTGAATTTAAATTTCGTAACATACACAATTTTTATGATGTCCAAAATCAACTCTTTTTCGATGTTTATAATTAGATAATTATAGTCTAGAATATAATTATAGAATAAAATTAGAAAATCACGGAAGATAATTAAAACTATTGATTAATCGAACTTAGAAAACAATATTTTATTACAAACTGAAAACATTATTTAAATGGAAAACGTAAAAGATACATTCCATTATTCGTTCCCCTCTAGACTCAACACATTTTGCTCTATTAAACGAAAAAATTAATGAACAAAATTGAAGCAGTTTTTGAGAAAATATTGTGTACTGAACAAACAAATGTCGTGTGTATTTACTAGTTATACAAAGGATAAGTGCGAGTGATTACCACAGCATACGCAAATAGAGTTCTCCGGACAACATCTGAAAGTAATTCTCTTTAAAGAAAAACATACATGGAACTTCAAAAAACAATCCATTATAACATCTAAAAGCAAAAGAAATAGAACCATAACAAAAAAACTCTCAAAAATTATTAAACACTAATTTACTACTATTAACGTATTCTACATACTTTACCAGAAAAATATAATTATTTAAACTTTATAACTAATCTCATATGACACTAGAATTTCGATTCCTTATTCCATAATAATATTTAATGTCGCTTAATGTTTGTTCACACATTCAAACGATAAAAGACAACAACTTGGATATCGCCACATTACTCACAGCTATTGTCTTGAATATTTGTCGTCGTAATATTGACCTTGATATTTGTATATTAACTCCACTCTTCTTCCTTTAACCCTGCAGAAGTGACTTTTTAAAGCAAAAGTGGTAACATGGGGTGCCTTCAGACCCCCACACTCTTTTCATGATATATTCTAAATTATAAAACAAAATTAATAGAATATCATTTTTCTATTATTAACATTTTTACGTGTAATTAAACAATTTATTAAAAAATTAGTTGCTAAACAATTATGACAGTTCCTCAGGAAAGAATCTCACATTTCTTCAATTGGAGTTAATTTGTCTACCAGTCTTCGTTCTTCGCGTGTTGTCACATCAAAGCCGTTCAAAATTCATTCGTTACAAAAATTGAAATCTTTTCAAATTCAAAGTACGTTGGAAAATTTCAATACTCATATTATCCACACTTCACAATTCAGTAAGATTTTGATGTCCCGATTTCACAAACTCATCCAAAATACGTAGAGCAATTACTGGCTTTATTTCCCTTTGTCAGTCTCATAGGCGCTGCGATCATTTTTATTCCTTTCTAAATCCATTTCAATTTTGATGCTGGTGTATTCTGTAATTCTCTCAATCATATCCAAATCAATAAACAAAGAAAAACATTCTCCTGGTCTTTTGCAATTGCGTGCAGATTGCTTTACAACAGGAAGTAACACTGCTTTACTCCAGTAGTTTATTGGGTTTTTGCGTCACTTTGGGATTCCGTCGTTACCTACATGAAACGTTTGATTACCATTCAAATCACCATCATAATTTGTGTTATCACTATCAGAAAAATGTCCATATTAGAATTAGGTTCCGATTCTTCCTAGTAATCTTCTGTTTCTGAACTCGTCAATGGTGTCATCAGATTCAACCTCCTGCAAAAGCCGGCGCATTCTTTCACTTCTTTCTTCACATTTAAAGTGACTTAAAATATGTTACGTAACCCTTCGCAGAGGTATCCTAACGTAAATATACAGCATGCAATACTTTGCCAAAGTAATAGAATTTACAAGACTAAAGATGCCTTTGCTAACGTAGAAGGTAACGCGGGGGTCCCTAGCACTCCAAACAAAACAACAGCTCGTATAAAACTCACTAAATGGGCAAACTGAAAGCACACTAAATACCACGATACAAAAACAGAAAGGCACTAAAGCAATGGTCAGAATAGCCGACGTGGGAAATACAAGAGGGAAGAAAGAACCGGCATGTACTGAATGTGACTGTTCCTTCGTTAATATTTGATATACAGAAACTTTTATGCATATTTATTTATTTATTTTACGTCAAAAAACAGTTAAAACTGCGTATGGCGTGCTATGGGGAGAAATAATTATGAAATTTTTGCAAATGCTTTTGCAAACGTTTTTAAGCATATCTGACCATCCACAACTTGCTTCAAAGTATATCCCAACCAAGCGGGGTGTAGGTCTGGCGAGGAGGACAATTCTGTGCTTTGTTTTGCTTCGGGGAGAAAGAGAGCTACTGGTATACTCAGTTCAACTGAAAACTGAAGCACTGGTTTCGACCAAGGTCCGAAGACGAAAATATGGCCCTTTTGTAATGTCACATTACCCGTGACAGTCCATTTAAAATCACTGGGAAATATTGACGCGTTCGATAATTATATTAGTAAATATTGATGATGATAATGATAAAGAATGGAAGTATTTTGAGTCTCTAAAAGTAACGACACATTCCAATCATACTACACAAAAAATTCTACAATATGAGTACATGGCATTATTTGATTTAATGAAAAACATGTAGGAATTTCTGCTTGAACTTCAGATTTCCATAAAATGTAATAATGTATTTTTTCGAGGAAAATTATCTGAAGAAAAAATTGATCAACAATGTAATGCAAAGCAACTGCCCCTGTTGCTAGTTCTCAGATGCGCCGCTCCCTCGTCAGTCCTCCTCTGCGCTCGGTCCAGCTCTGCATAATACGTTTGCTTCATACGATCTATAGTTGTTTATAGTTTTCAAACTCCTTTTCCTTCATTCAAGGTGGTCCTCCGGGAGTATTGACTTTTTATGAATGTGTGTGAATATGAAATTTCCATTCAGTCTGATACTTATACATTCTGCATAAACGCACACACACATTCTATAGATACGATTTCCACGCTTTCTTTCCTCCAAACGACTGCCACGTTGTCTCCATCGACAACCGCAACCCGTCACTATGAACGCTGCGATTATCAACTCCAGTGTCCCAAATGCATTGACCGCATCGGAACACATCTGTATTTGAAGCATTCACGATTTGAAATACAAGTTTACGAGGCTTACATTTCTTTATACATATTAAAACAATAATAAATGGTTTACTATTACACTTAAGGAAGGGAATATGCAATTCCCGAAACGTTACGTCATCCTTACAATGAATAAAATGGTGATATTCACACTTGGCCTCGTTTCGACGTAATAGAATCTTAAATTTTAAAATTAAGATATTGCCCTAATAAAGTTTTCTACTAGCAGTCAAAAAGTAAAAACAGGGCGCAAGTGATGTATATAATCAGAAAGAAAAGTCAGTACTAGTGTGTCTTTAATAGAAGTATGGTGAATGCTGAATTGTAGTATTTGCTCAACATATTAAAATCTTACAGAAGTATATTTCTATTATACAAGAAATGTATGTTAAAAAATAATTAAAGTAAAAAAAAATTAGTTCGTATATTCAGCACAATTGATCAAAGATACAATTACATGTGTAACATTCACATTTCCTACTGACCTGAAACGGTGAGTTGCGTTCGGGGTTTCAAGGTTCCCACTTTTTCTCCCTTCTCAGAAAGCAATTTACCTAGCATCATTATTTACTCATTACTACACTCATTAAATCATTCGCCATCCATGATGTAAGCGAAAGGACGAGATAGTTATACATACACAAGTTACGCCAACAAGACAACTATGTATTTAGTACAAATACACTGCCAAGCTCGCTGTAACATCACCACTTGCATTGATATAGAATCAGGCATTTTAAACTACACCCGTACGAGCTACTTGCCCGCTTGGGAAGCCCGGCGCTCTTGCAAGCACTGGCAGCTTCCCCTGACTCCGCTCTATTTCCCTCCAAATCTGGAGAGGGGTGTGCCCTCGGGAACTGAAGTGCCGCGAGGTGGGGAATAGCAGCTTCATACGTTTACCATATTTTTTTATCAACAACGAAGATTTCAATTGTGTTTATATTCCTTACTACTGATTATTATTATTTTCAGTTTATTTTAGTTTTAAATTCTATCTAATATCAACATTTTTGCGAATGGGCAGGAAAATGTTTGAATGGAGAAATTATTTGTTTTCGTTTTGTGTTATATTGTATTAAATCATCAGTTAATTGCTGTACAGAGCAATAGTATGAAATAAATTAACAAGTAAACAATAAGTTAACAAATCTTGCTTACACCGAACGGCTCTTTTAACAGACAAACTTTTTTTGTCAGTTAAACCTTCTAACCTGAACGTAGGAAGTTAATGGAATTATTGCATTCTTAGGCAAACACGATTACAAAATTAGCATAATCTTGATTCAACATATTCAATTTTATTCCCAATGGTAAATTTGAAATCTGACTGATGCATTATTTCATAGTAGTGGATCATTTCTTTACTTTAGAAACTGAAATACAAATGAATGCCTTCTTGGTTGTCAGGATGTTGCCGTGTTGTTGTCTGAGAGGTCGTCACCTGGACAGCCAAGAAGACGGACTCGAACCGAGGAAGTTTGTTTACCTATGAATATAGCGAATTTGGGGCAATAAGAGTCAACTGACTTCTCCAAAAGGCTGACATGGACCAGTTATCCTGTAACGCAGCCACTCCAAACTACTCGTCTAACCGTTACTTCTAAATCTCGCGCCAGTTGCTCTGGACGCAGTGCCCGCGAACTCCAGTGAGCTTTTTCGTCCAGTTTCCCTGATCAACTAAGCAAATAATAAGATAGACTCGTATTTTGCATAGGACACACAAGTAGCTTCACAACCTGTGCAAGATTTCTTCAAGTCAGTGTAGAACGTAGTTATTCAAATTATCATTGCTCATTTTTTGCGGCAATAAATATTTCTCTAGGTAGGGCACGATAAGGGAAAATAGCTGAGACCCACAGCGCATTGTCCGTTGCAAGCATTTTTTATTTCACGAGAGCAATTGTCTTAGAAAATCTATATAAAAAGATCCGATCATAATAAGAAAAATATTGAGTTTGATTTGTACTTTCTATACTTCTATACTTTAAGATTCTATACTTTCGAAAATCATCTACTGAATCAAAGAATATGGAAATATAATCACTTTTAACTTTGGTTATAAAATCTGATTGTGCGATTTGTTTTATTTCTGAAATAAAAGCACCAAACTTACTTAAAATCTTGACAGTTTTGATATATTAATTGGAGGAATGGAAGTTTTATATTTATTAAATTGATTCTTATGTTGAATAGAATCAGTTACATCTTCTGGAAGATCTTGATATTGATTAGAAGTAGGAATACAAATGATGAAGAATTATCCACAGAGTCGGTTAATCGTTACCGTTTAGAACTATTGTGATCAATAGATGTTACATTTTCAGGTGATAATGAAGCAATGATAGAAGAAGAATTAGCAGATTCACTGGTATTCACTATAACTGTTTGATTTTGATTAATAAGTTCCTGTTGAGAATAAAGCTTTACTTGTAAATCTTGAGCGTATTGTTTCAGATGTATAATTTATTGTTCTAAAGCATATATCTTTACTTGAGACGCCATAAGTAGTTCATTATTTGGAATTTCAAGAATTTTGTATGAGATAGAAGTTTCGGTATAATTGGGATTGTTTACCATACTAAGTGTATCTGTTATAAGCCATTATAATTGTCCATTATTTACTGCTGTAATCACTTCAATTTCTCTTATCTAAAGAAGAAGCAGATAGTTCAATTAATAATGGGTGAACTTAAGTGTTATCACAAAAGTCACACGAGAAAGAAAGATAAACTTCCGCCGCGTGCTCCGGCTGCAACGGAGTGGCATTATAATGAGCCTTGGATGTACAGTAAGCCCTGCTTTTGTGGGCACTGAACTGCATTCGGGCGCGGCGGCCCTCGCAGGTGCAGAGCGCAGCGCGCAAAGACACGTCTTGGGCTTTCTGAACAGCCAGCACAACCTTTCACTACGGAGGCTCTGAGCGAACTCCAATAGGGAGAAGGGAAAAACATTATTAATGAGAAATACCTTTGATTAATACTCATACGCCACTTTGGCTGCAACTAATTTGCTTCAATTGTTCTCAATAGACAGCGGCCGTAAAGGGAGGCTTTCATCGCGGCGTTTGGTAGCGTTGTCGATAAAACTACAATATTATATTATGTTACTGCTTGTCAGTTTATCATAAGGCTAGGAAACAAAACATCAATCTATGCCAATACAAAACGCCGCCTGTTCAAAAGGCGCAAATTATTTAATTTTGTTTTAGGTATTTTTCCAACGAGTTCTACAGTTGTCAATACACTATAAACATAAAAGAAACATGAAAACAAAGATAAATGTCACATTCCCTTGTTTACACACGTTACATACAATTATACTTAAGTAATTCAGATATTTCTACTTTCGATATATAAAATAACCATCGCTCAGAGAAATTTAGAGCAGGAGGGGGAGGCAGAGCTCAAACTATCTGCGCCAGGGACTCCTCGAGATAAAAGTGCTGACTAACCGGTTGACGGCGGCGCTTATCAGATGGAGGTCGCGGACCTCTCGCGTTTTTTTGTTTGTTTTTCTAACGTCAAAAACCGTTAAAAACTGTGTGACGTGCTACGGAGAGAAGTGAATTCTGTGCACATTTTCTTTATACTGTGATCCCTACCCTAAGCCATATAGTGTATTGACTTTTGAATACATAAAGAAAATGAGCGTTTTTTGCGAATATTAACAAAATAGTGCAGATTTTTGAATACTGTTAACAAAACATGCAGATAGAGAATTTGAATAATTATATTTCCCACTGAATTCTAAAGGACGTGCACAGATACTGAAGTTACATTTGTCAACCTTTAATAAACTCAACCTGTTTATTCAAGGAGTCTCAGAGTATGCGATCACTTCGTGATCAGGCATTTCTAGAAACAATCCAACGCTAATATCTTCTAGTGAGCTTAAATAATTTATTTTTCAGCATTCTCGCAGTGAAACGAGTACTTCCCTCCACTATTTATTGATTGAAAAGAGTTACGCCGTGGTATGCGTACGGCAAAATAGACTTTGCTGTACGCGTAGCACAACGAATGGCCATGTAAAACAAATGGGTACTACAAAGTAAACAAACTACTGAATCAACATAGCTTCCGCCTCGCATATTGAGAATAATTCCAAAATATTTGTAAGTTTCGATGAAGTCATAGTAAAGAATAATGCACATTATTCCCGCGAAAGTGTCTTTGGCGTACTCATTTCAAAATGACGCACTCATCTCCTAACGTCGGATCGTCTGAAAACATTTTATTCGTAGCCAAAGATTCACTTTCTGTACTAGTTTCATAAATAAATATTTCCTCCCTTTGAGACCTAATTTTCATAATTCATTCGTCTTTTTTAGGGTCAAGTTAATCGATAATTAGCAATGTAAAAGTAGAGGATGTGCTGAATCTAACACAAATTCAATCAATACAGCAAATCAAAACATTAGCCACGCCGACTGGGACCGAACCAGCGCTTCCTAGTTTATTTTCAATTGCCCTCACCACTAAGCTAGCTAATCGACTAATGTTTTGAACGATTTCTCAGACCTGTTGCATCGTCCATTACGATACTCAATTGTCACCAGTCTGTCACTTCGTTGGATAGGAAATAACGCCGGGAAAATATTAACTATGGGTTATTAATTCTTCGAACAATTTGAATGATAAAATACATTGGCTACACAGAAACACAATCGCATCGTAGGAGGTATTTTGTGCGAGGAACACACCATGTTCGAATGCAATAGCGCATTCAACAAGATGAGAGGGTGGTGACAACTAAGAAATGAAACAAACATTTAAGAATAAATGTATGAAGGGACCAATTGCAATGGCGTACCCCTAAAAAGGGGCCCCCAAAGTCGTAGGTAATAAAACATTTTCGTGAATATAATCAATTCTTTATTTTACCCCTTTCTCAACCTCACATTTTGATTAATTCACATTTGCGGAAGAGGCTATCCAAAAAATATTACATATGGGCAATATAAATGAAAACATTCAATGGAAAAAGGAACCGGGTAGGGGAAGAAATGTAATTGGCCACCTCTTATTTTAGGATGCACTCGCCTATGATCAATTGAGTAGTTTGCTATCAGAACCAGCTCATTTCAGTAGTGAAAATTTTACAGGAGACAAAAATCTTGGTTTTCACAAGCGGTTAGATGTGAACGGGATACGTCCTGCACACATTTTAAGTGGGAACAAGCTGGATATGAACTATATATGTTCAGGAGGTTTTCAAGGAGCCCATGAACTCAGCAATAACGCAAGTAATGTAAATTTTGGTAAATAACAGAGTGACCTACCTTTGAAAGTAAACGTCTTGATTAAGTCACATGGATGTAGCAATTAGGTTGTAGCTTACAACCCCCTGAAAGCAGATTCTGATATCAATTGCAAATCATCGATGAAAAATATTTAAAAAAATATGAATAACAATTTATCTCTAGAGGTACAATAAATTAACTAAAAACGGAAAATGGAGAGCAACTAAGAAAGGAAAGTAGCTTCTTACATCATGTGTTTGAAGTTGCAGTGAACAAAAAGTTTATGTGGGTCAAAAAGAAAACAAACTATTGTATGAGCCCTAGAGCTGAACAAAAATGCAAGCGTAACGCATAAATTATGCACCTGTCACAATTTAAGCTTTTTGTTGAGAACGGTTACTTTTTCACGTTTTCCTCGCGGACATGCACGCAACTACAGAGTTACTTGTTGCGAGGTCGGATCGAATAGAGGCTGAAATGAGGAAGCGGCATGCAATTCTTTTGAGTGTGTCCAAATAGAAGTCCTTAAGTACTCGTGTAATCACGTTTATTTATTTATTTATTTATTTATTTATTTATTTATTTATATATTTATATATTTTACGTCAAAAAACAGTTAAAACTGCGCATGACGTGCTATGGGGAAAAGTGAATTGTGTGCACATTTTCATAATTCTGTGATCCCTACACTAAGTCATATACTACTTAAATTTTGAAAAAAAAAAACAACCCTCCCATGAAATAAAATCTATTTTTCAGGATAAATAAGCAATAAATTTTGGCTATCATGTTGTCCTTCGTAATAATACTTCCTGCCGCGACAACGTGGAAACGATAATTTGAATAATTGTATTTCCCACTGAATTCTAGAAGACGTGCACAGAAAATGAAGTTACATTTATGTCCAGAAGCAAAACAAGGGGCCATCTCAGCATTTGCTCAACGGATCAGGGAAACTGGACGAAAAACCTGATCGAGATGGGGGTCATTGACCCGGAGGCTGTAGTACAATAGTTGTTACAGGTTGTTTATACACATTTATACAGTTCAAATGGTAAATAGTGCATTATGTATCATTGTTCAAATTAATTTTACTTTTCTCCCCATAGTACATCCTACACATTTTGTACCCGTTTTTGACGTTAAACAAATAAATTCTCACAATTACACTAAACACTTCGGGTCCATGCACACGAGCGTTGGGTTGATGCACGATAAGTAACGCGCGCCGTAGAATAACGCTGCATATTGTGCAAGTCGACACACGAGCGCTTCAGCTGATCCGCATAAGATAGTGTTAATCTACAACGAGCGTTATTTAACGCGCGTCAACGCAACGCTCATGTGACCCAGGCCTTACATCACGCGCCGACAACCTTTCATGGAAGCGAGTCAACATTCAAATAAATTTTGAGTATCAATTAGATATTTCAGTCCAGTGCAATTTTCCTTTTAAAACAATGTTTTAGAGAGTAAAAAGATAAATTTTATTGAGAATATTATTAAAGTATGATTTGAAAGTTCAAACACCAAAGTTCAAAAAATATAATAATAATAATATTTATTATTATTATTATTTAAAAAAGTAGTAGTCAATATATTCATTAATTTACACATTTTATTTACACGTTTTATCAATATCAATTTCACCTGAAATTATTATCAAATGGGTAAGTTACTGACCCATGGGACATAAGTTATCGACCCGTGACTTCCGTCATACTTCAAGCACTACAAGACGCTACCCGCTGCACGACATTACTTGTAGCTATACAAGTCTTGTAGTACAAGACATTTCGAGCCTTAG
This sequence comes from Teleogryllus occipitalis, assembly GCA_011170035.1. Classification (NCBI taxonomy): domain Eukaryota; kingdom Metazoa; phylum Arthropoda; class Insecta; order Orthoptera; family Gryllidae; genus Teleogryllus; species Teleogryllus occipitalis. Next base: position 244,036 of record BLKR01000166.1, on the reverse strand, counting down.
CCTGCCCCAAGCGTCTTGGAGTGCAGTCGTAGTTGTAGTGTTGTACCCTACGACTCTAGCCTGTAGATCAAGAAATGGGAATCAGCACTTCCCTGCCTTCATGGAGGGTGGGAGCTTGGGATTATATCCCCTTCCCAATCGCGATTTCTGAAGAAGAAAACTGAAATAACATTTCGCAATATTCTTTACCAACAAACAGCTCCAACCATTATTATAATAAACTAGACCAGTAATGATTCTTTTGCTCTTACCGTTTTTTCGAAAATTTCAACAAAACCACTTACGTGTAACCCGGACTGCCGCACCCCCCCCATATAACACAAACACACTTCGAAGGAAAACTATCTTTCAAAATTAAATTATCTTTACAGAAATTCAGCCACAATTCATTACACGACACAACAGTATTCAGTTTCAAATTTTGACTTTTGATAATATCCATAAAAAAATACAATTCATTACAGTGAGTAACGAAAAATACACGGATGGAGGCACGTAAATTCTAATAAATTAAAGATTTTAGTTGTGGTCCTTGAAAGTTGGACACCCCTGATCTAGAGGGAACTCGTTAATAATGCAGTAGACTTGCGATTATACGAAAGGTTTTGAGATCAGCACTACCTGTGACATGATAAAAACTCTGGTAAGCTGGAGTATTTTTTTATAAAGATATGTAAACAATATAAACGTTTACCACAGTTACAGAGAGTAGACACTACTTCTGCATTTCGTTTTAAATGGATGTTTTATTTTTTTATGTCAACTGTTTCGGTTAACATGGAGACTCGTTTAACCAAGACTCGGATAATCGAAATTACTGGAGCCTTGGCTAAACGAGGCATTATTATGTGGCAATGCTTCCCGTGTCCTCCGGAGCAACCGAGTTGTCTGCGTCGCTTCGTGTCTGAGGGAAGTAGAGATGATGACGGCAATAAAGGCCCTCCCAGGCCCTCATAATGCATCACAGGAAACCACATGTCACGCAGCGCGACCTTCAGCGCTAGCTCTTGAATAATCGCGACCTGGAGAAGACGGGGGAAGGAGAGGCACCGGAAGGCAGTAGAGGTGTAGAGCTGTCTACATTATGGCTTGTTTCTTACTCCATGTAAATAGTAGATAGATGTAGTAAGGAAAATATTTAAAATAGTTTAAGAGAGAAATTAAATGACCAGGCATAATTGACATAACCCAATTAACTTTTTTAAAAGTTGTAATACACTTTGCATTACACTTTAAGAGGTAAATAGTGTTTTACAATTTATTTATTTATTTATTTATTTAAAGTCTCTATTAAACTGATAACTTCAAAGAGGGCCAGGAAAACATAATACAGTTCAAGTTGTCACTAAGCACATGAGTACATACATGTCATGTAATGTTACTTAAATATTACATAAAGCTGAAGTAAATACTTGACTATCTTCACTTTCCAGTAAAAATCGAATAGATATTTTGCCAAATCTTAATTTCAGGAATATATTTTGAACGTTTGTTTTCTTTCTTGCACTTTCTAAAATTTCTAGGGTATGAGTATTCATGCCTGCCTCCCGCTGGCTACTCCCTACCTACGTAGATAGAATTACTACGGATTTCATACGTCATTTCCATCAAAATATAAAAATAATATACCTCGGAAGTAAAAGACAATTATAAAATTTTACAATTTTGCTAAAACGGTATATTTTAATACACTTATTCCAATTCCATTGCCCTACCTGGAGATATTGCAAACTTTGTCGATAAGGCATTAATAACGAAATTAGAAGCAATCAAAACAAAGACATGTTTACTTTTTCATTCAGAGAACATGATCTTCAAGTTACTCTTGTGTAAAATTAGGTAAATGTGTCCTTTATCTCTGTAGTACACGACCTCTGCCACGCACTGTAGGCCAGAAGAGACTGAGGTCTGACATCAACATTCTGTTAATGCTGTCCATCCCTTCCTTCTACAACATTGGCTGCCCTGCGTGACCACGGGAGTTATAAGGGATGAGAATATGGTAGTGGGAGACATCTCCTCACCTGCTCAATTTTTAAATGGGAGTGGAAACGGGATGTGGAAAGAAGGGTTGCTTGCTATTTGTGGCCAGTTTCTCGAGGTACTACTCCGACGTCTGCATTTGAAACGGGTCGAAGAAACCCTAGAAAACGACAGATCAGAGCATCTGTTTTCCAGAATAACCAGCTTCTACCCTCAGACCTAGTGATTGTATAAAATGTGCTACAGGCAAATCCCCGTATCCCCAGCTTCTGTTGGAGACTTTACGCACCTGGGATCTGAACGGTTGGGGCGTTCTCATGACCCCAGACACATTTATATCAAGTCAGACCCGTTGGCTGTGCTTCTCTTAGGACAGGGCCCATCAGGCTGCAGAGATACATCGGGAGCAAAGAACCTCGCTTTCATGACCGAAGCAACCGGCTGGATCCAAGGCAGTCGCGACGATATTCAGGATAAGCCGGAGCGGGATATGTTAGGAGGCAACACCAATCAGATGCTGCACCGGTAGCAAATAGCACCTTTTTGAGCCCGAAGCAACCGGCCAGAATGAAGGAAACAACAACCACGATCAAGTCAGGAAAGAGAGGGGAAATGTAAATAGTGTCATACGAACCGTCATCAGAAGATAGTTTTCAATTGGCGTACATGCTTGGAGAACTAAGTTAAAGGAAGGTGAATACCGGACACTTCTATCGAAGTTGGAGACAACCAAAATATTGAAATTGATAGGTACTAGTGAATGGTGATATAGAGACAATTAGAAAGCAGCATCAAGTGACAGGAACGAGGATAATCTGATTCGTAGTTCAATTACAATAGCTCAGTTTGATTTAATAAACTAATATTTTGGCTTAAAATGTTTTGGATATGATCAAGAATGTTCTTTATTAAGAGCGTAGGTAAAAAGACAGGAGCCTCTTCATAAAACTTAACATGCGCAGCGAAGCGTCAATACGCCTCAAAAGTTTAAGGTTATAAATACGATGCCATTCCGCTCGCGGGTGCGAATTGTCGGTTGCACGGGAAGAAGTCGATTGCTTCACGTTCGTTACAAGTAAGAAGAATTCTTTATTGAATTCTTAGCTTCTCAATAACAGGTAAAATCTGAAATCACATGAAAATCCCAGCTTCAGTAAAAAGTTGCATCACCAACCGGAATAACTCCGCCAATCCGAGAACAGCACTTTTCGTCCGGTAGACTTTCCGCCTCGCGCATTCTGCGACCTTTCCTCGTAGATTGCGCAAAAGGGAACGACTTTCCTTACGCAGCCGGGGTCGAATGTCACAACCTACCTCTAGTTCTGAACCTATTTCTACGAGGGTTGCTGGGAGTTTCTGGAAATATGAAAAAGCATTGACGAAATTTGATAAATGGCTTTATTGTTTTTCGCAGTATTCACCTTTCTAGATAGTTGCATCCGCCCAAGCCAGTTTGAGAAGCACTTCTTCCACTCTACAGCAGGTACTGCGGAAACCAATGCCCGGAATGTTTCGACTGCGTCTTCAGGCAACGAAAATCGCTCTCCTCACATTTTATTTTTGATCGTTGGACACAAAAACGTCATTAGGTGAGAAATCCTACGAATACAGACAATGAGACATAATTTCTCCATTTTGAGTCATTAAAAATTCAGGGGTGTGATGCGCCGAATGAGCACTGCCATTGCCATGGTGGTGAATGATTCGTCTATTTTGTTTATTTTTCTTATCCCACCAACGACTTCCGGCAAATAAAATGTGGATAAACCAATCAGCATTTACTGTTTCATGATTCACTAATGACACGATTGCTGCGTGTCCAGTTGCACCAAGGAAACATGCGATCATTAGCTTCGCAGCACTGCATTGAATGTACAACTTTTGTTGGTTTGAGCTCATCTTGAAGTACCCAAACGGTACACTGCTTTTTAGTTTCGGGTTTATAGGAATAAACCCAAGATTCGTCACCAGTAACAATGATGTCGACCAAATTTGAAAAACCCCTGTTGAATTTCTTGAGCATTTCTTTGCACCAGTTGACACAACGATGTTTTTGTGCTTCTGTCAAATTGTGTGGCATCCAACGGTTACATAGCTTCTGTTCGTTCAAATGCTCATGCGAAATCGTGTTTATTGCTTTCATGTCAATGCCCAAGGATGCTTGAATCTCACGCTATATCATGTGCCGATATCCATTTATCAGTTCTTGTCCAGCTTGAACATTAGTTGCAACAACAAAGGTTGCACGACGACCCGCACGAAATTCGTCATTAAGACAGATGCGCCCACACTAAAATTTTCGATAGCTCTTGTAAACACTACTCTTGGATGGAGCATCATTTCCAAAAAACAAATGAAGTCGATCGATTAGTGTCAAACCACATTATAAATTATAAAATATAATTACGCAGAAGTGTTCACGTGAGATTTTCACTCTCGCCTACTTCTTAAAAATGCTATGTACAACAAACTAGATGACTTTGTTACGAATTATCTACCTAATATTACTTACGTGGCAGTAAAAGAACGCTCATAGTACATGGCCTACTAGATTCCAGAAACTTTTCCAGCAGCCTTCGTAGAATACCTCTAGTTCAAAGGAACGACAGGGAAAAGAAGGTAGAGATTGGTACCTTCCACGGTCACCTTTTTTGACAAAAAAATTATTCAACGAGTATCGTAGGGTATTTAAAACCCATTAACGCTCAGCGTCATCATTTGATGGCGCACATTTGTAGTCAACTCAAAATTGCTTCTGTCGCAATCATTTGCGAATTTTATTTCTTCAATAGACGTAGACATCCTTAACGAAATAATATATACTTTTTTTTATTCCAGATTGCCAGATGTTGATTTAGCCGACATCGCAAATACATTGTACACACCTGATTAGGGTGTGTTCATGACTTGCGTCGGTTACAATCTTCATCTAAAACCGTGCTTAGCTGCTATGAGCCTGAGGTTAAGTCGGAGGAAGAGGCCGGTGAAAAGCAAACGGTGCTTAGTCCGCACCGAAGCAGGCATATGTAGCTAAGTTCTATGGTTTTGCTACTTTTTATAGAAAACAATCTCATATAACTAATTGTTGGCGGTTTGGATTGATTGATTTTTTCGTGTTTCCGGGCGCGTCAACTGCTTTGTTCATTAGTCCCGTTAGTGCAGTGCATGTTTTTTCTCGGGAGATGGCAGTGATCTTCCCCCACTGGATGGCGAGATCCGGCGCCGACCTACCGTCGGCTAGTGGGGTTTCCCCCTAACCAGGACTCTCCCACCAGCAGGGCACCGCCCCAGCCGGGACAAGCTCTAAGCTCCCGACCGGTCTCCCGGAATATGTGGTAGTGTAGTGCTTGTTAGTGTAAGTGTGTGGGTAAGGCAAGAGGATAGGACAACGAAGAGGAAGGACAGATCGCGCGGGGTCCGTGGCCAGTTTCCGGCATTCGCCTGGCGTTGATCTGAGAAACCGCAAAAAAACTACCGATCAGAGCAGCCAACTGCTAGAATTCTCCTCCAGACAGCGACTGAATTCGACCTAGCTGAAAAGCTAGTGTCGAAAATCCTGCCGCCGTCAGGACTCGAACCTAGGACCTCTCTGTCAGAGGCGCTGCAGTGACATCAGTTGATGCACTGAGCTACCGCTCGGCGCTTGGGAGAGCTCTTGTAGTATATTTTAGCAACACAACAATGGATTAGCACACTTGCAAAAATATGCTATCAGATAACAACAATGTGCGCGACGACAAGGGGCGAGCGCTATGCGCACAAAATTAATTTGGCGGTGAATGGGCTAAAAATGTTCGGAGATGAAGATCGCTAGGCTAATGAAACGTCAACCCCTTGACAAGCCAAAAGAATGTATAGAAGAGCGTGTAAACTGAAATTCTGGGTCAATAGTAAGACGCTAGAAATCACATTTTGTGCCTTAAACAGAGCATATGTTGATTACCAAACTTCAAAATAGATCGTCAGTGGACTCGGTTGACCCACGTACTTTAGTAGAGAACGCAAGCACGAATTTTAAATGAAGTCACAGAGAAATTGTCAGGAAAATTGAACATAGCTGTGAGACTGGTAGTGTAGGGATAACTCTGAATGGGGTAAAGTGACTGAAACGTGAATTCTAATCCAAGCACGGAGAAAAACGTTTTACTGGTTGAAACACGTTTGCAGATTCATGTAGGAGAATAATATTGCGTAGATGATACCCATAACATCAGAAAGTATGTGCTATTGTAGCACTAATTTTTCGTTGATTTTTTTTTTCAAATTTTTCGTAAAAGTAGAATAAATAAGCAATTCTAAAATATATGTTGCGAACGTTATTTTAGATAGCTTGGAAATTACCACTAAAGAAAGTTGTCCTTGGCTTCTGAATTTGTGTTATCCGTTTCGCCAGTTCAATTTCGCAACAATGTAAATTACACTGATTGAAACACTGCTGAAAATTACACTGCAGTTTATTCGCAACACTTAGAAACAGACCAGAAAAGTGAAGTTGGGGTATTTGCAAAGGTGTGACACTGATCGTAGTTACAGACCGCGTGGGAGATGGCGTTTCAGTGGCCGAAGTACTGAAAACGGATGCACTCACTAGACTTCACCAGTTATATTAGGCAAAGTATACGAAGTTTCCGATCGCCGCCTCTCCGCCACCTGTCCTCGTTAACTCTAATCAATTCTAAGTGTGTCTACGGCAACCGTGGGCCACAGATGGTGGTATAGGTTCTAGCCCTAGTGAGTACACAGATTGATTGGTACTGGCCCTAATGGGTCTATGTAGTAAATGTAAACGTGTGTAAGGAAGGGGTCAGGATAGAAGAAAAATGTAATAATCATAGCACGCGGTCCGTGGCCCGTTTTTGGGGGTACTACTATGTCATTCACATGATGTTGATGGGAGAAACCACGGAAATCTACCGTTCAGAGCAGCCGACCGCTGGAATTCTGCTCCAGTCAGATCTTTGGTTAAAGGTCTGTGGACCTTTGGGTTTAAGGTCCTGTGTGTCATTAAGCGCTCGTTAAGTCATGAATTCACGATTTGGGCTTTAGAACTATATATGTGTGCTGTGTGCGCAGGTCAGGAGAGGCAATGGGTCCTGCGGAGGAGTGCGGCGATGAGCCACCAGAGGCGCTGGAGGAGGGCGAGCTGCGCGGCCCCATGAACGACTACCCTCGCATCAGTGACTACATCGCGCGCCCTCTAGCAAAGCGCCTCATGGACGGGCTGCAGACGCGCGGCGACGAAGTCATTCAGGTAACACCACACTTCCAGGAAGAACGACGCCTGTCAGGTACCACCACACACCTTCCGAAGGAGTAAGTCAATTCAGGTAACACCACCCTCTCAGAGTGTTTTTTTTCTGGGGGAATTGTTTTTGGGTATCACCACACTCTCTCAGAGGGCTCCTCTGGGAAATTGATTTTCTTTGTGTACATTTTCACACACTCACAGTGGGTTCCTCTGGAGGAATTGCTTTCCTTCAGATATCACCATACACGTGAATTCCTATGGGATAATTGCTTATTTTCAGGTATCATTACATACAGTGGGTTCCTCTGGGGGAATTGCTGATCTATTACATATCTAAACATACACACACTTTCGAATGATGTCATTTATGTACCTCAGACATTCACTAGTCTTCTCTTAGAGGAATGACTACACTCTGATATCACACAACAGCTGGACCCTACAGGGTAAATGTTATTCAGATAAAACTCACACACACACCCACGAGGCTCTTCTGGGAGAATTTGGAACCCACACATATAAATTCAAAAGTCCGCTTGTCAAAATATAGTAATTTTTATATGTCCATACTTCAAGACAAAGGGATGTGTAGTGTTCCATATCTAAAACGTTTCCATCACAAAATGAAAAATATTTTCGTGGTATTATAGATCTGTCAAGTACGTAACCGTCATCAAAAACTATGCTTGTCAGATTGTTACATATCTCTAAATTTTCATATCCAACAAGTTATTCCTGTATATTTCCAATGGATATTTCTTAACGGCATATACTTTGTCAAATTCGATCCATAACATTAAAATATGCCCTAAAACCAATGCTCTGCAGGGGGTTTGGAATTTACGGTACTACACATGAAAAAGCACGCTTGTCATGAGGGTTTATGTCTGCCACGTTCACACTCTAGCGTAGAAAAATGATTTAAGAAATTCGGCCGCTACAGTAGTAAATTTCAAACGATAACATGGAGAGGCATTATTACTCTGTAATAGAATCAACAGTTTCTCTGTCATTCGTGTCGTAGATTGTTAGTGCCGTAGTAAAAGCTATTAAAATGTTACGCTATGGCCTCATCCAAGAAAGTTGGAGCAGCCGGAACTGCAACGATCGAAAGGACTTCACTTCAAAGACTCCGCTGTTGCGTGGTTGGTTGGCCGCCGCGCCCCGCCCACCCGGACGAGTCCTCGCCTTATCGGCGCCAGACCGTCAGCTGTTTGGGACTACACTGACTGGTGAAGTGTGCTGTATCTTGGCGCTCACATGGTCTCAAGATTAAACTGGCACTGCCGCGTCATATCAAAGTTCAAGAAGCAAATTGGGGATTAGCCGTTTATAGCAATCCTTTATCACAAGAATCTTTAAAAATGCATTCTTACTTCATAACTTACAAATCTAAATTACGCCCAATATTACTCACACTTTCTGCGTAGATTTTAGACGCCTACTGTAATAAAAAACAAAATATTTCGAAATAAAATCTTGTGAATTACTTAATATACTTTCATTGGTTAATCATTGGACACTTCACGATTTGTCTATAGAACCATTTAGTTTTTTATCACAACACTGGTCCTTAATTTCTACAATAATTTATTTCATTTTCAAGGAGTAGGGGCATGAAATAAATTGAATCCCACGTGTCTTTGCTTTAAAAACAGATATCCTCTTCAGAGTTTTCTTCGGTATATTTATCGTGTTAGATAAGAACGAAGTTTTTATGACATTTTACTTTCTCCTTAATTTTTTCTAATGTTGTGGATTAACCATGTGCATAGTTACTGATAAACAAATAAACTCAAGATATCATGTGCAATTAATCACATTGGTCTTAGTGTTTCTGATAACCAACGCTAATCGCATTCACTACGTGCGGAATGACCGAGCGAAACTTCCCAAGGGCGTAACTATAGTCACCTCCGGTAATATAGGGTCTCTGGGAATTAACATTTTTGGATCATTATATCGAAGGTATGCTGAATCCGATAATGCGAAAATATACTAGTTTCTTCTCGATGGTTGACTCATATTGAGAATCCATGTTCATATTAATTTATATTCTCAATAGAATAAAAGTTATTAGAGAGTGATGGAAATCAATAATTTCGCTTTAGGTAACTATTTTGTTGATTAGCGACTTGATTTTGTTTTTCATCCAGTAAGTCTGTCATCAGTTGTATTGAAAATATTTTATGTTAAATAAAATAAGTTATAACTGACTTTGAAGACTTTGATCCACTCTGGCATGTTATAACAGAGGTTCAGAAATATGTCCAAACATTGTGAATTCGAAATTTCAATACATTCATTTTGCTTTAAAATAATAATTACACTAGGAAAATCGACGACAAATTCAAAATTGAATACATACACAATATCTTTTGAATCACTATGCGAAACGTAAGTAAACATAATCGTAAGTGAACTAAAAATATTTCAAACATACACTTCGTACTTGTAATCGCAATGGTTACGATAGGTCGGGCCACTAGAGCCACTAGCGTCAAATGTCTCCCGTTAAATCGCAGGGTGTCCTGAGTTGTCTCTATAGTATTTGTTTTGGCCCTCCATAAGCGAAAGATCACATCCAGTTGGCTGCGTGCTCGGAAGCGCGGGCCCCCGCGTGTGTTGTGCGTTGGACGGCGGGGCGGGAGGCCGTGACCCAGTGACCATGGCTGAAGCGACCTTGAGGCTGAGCTCGTTTGGCGGTCCAGTGGCGCGAGGCCGAGCGGGCCATCCGGCATCAAAACAGGCCCTGGGCACGGGTTCACTTATCATATTAGGCCAGTGGTTCTCAACCGCCGTTCCGCGGAACACTGGTGTTCCGCGAAGCTGTCCCAGGTGTTCCGCGAAAATTTTGAATATAATATAATAAGAAACAGTAAATTTTTTTATTACTATAAAATAAATACTACATAGTTTTGTTAATTATTTGAAATTTAGCAAAAATATTCAATATTATTCTAAATTTTCGCGGAACAGTCAATAATATTAACAGTGTAATTATCGAACGACGCAGTTACGTCGTTTGGAGTTACTCCGGGGAATACCACTAAATTTCTAGTGTACTCGATAACGCAGGGAGCGCTACGTAGTGTTGATTTCGTGCTGTTTCTCTTTCTTCGTACGTAAATAACAAAAGCGCAATTTCGATCTGCGGTTCAGCCCTAATTTAATATAAATATCTAGTTTTCGTGAGTGTGTTTTTTATTGTATATATATATTTTATATTGTTGGAAATTGGTAAGATGAAATGCAAGTTGTGTAGTTTTAACAGTATTCTTATCTTTTTTAGTTGCTTATTTTAGCATTTATACAAGACTTTTAAATCTGAAATATGGACACATTTTTGAAAAGAAAGACTGAAAGTGAGGTTAATGTTGGGGCGAGTACAAGCAGGTCTTCTTCAATTGAAGGAGATATGCAAGGCAACAAAAATGCCGAAAATAAACGTAAAAAGATATCCGAATCAGTTCGGCATTATTCGGAAGAATATCTGAAGTTTGGTTTTACATGGAGCGGTAGTCAAGATGTTCCTATTCCGAGATGTATTGTATGTGGTGAAAAATTGGCTAACAGTGCAATGGTCCCAGCTAAGTTACAGCGACACCTTTCAACAAAACATTCTTGTCTAACTTCGAAAGGTAAAGATTATTTCGAAAGATTGCTGAAAAATCAAGAAGTGCAAGCAACATGCTTTCGAAAGAGCGTTACAATTTCGGATAAAGCGCAAATCGCTTCTTATAAAGTGGCAGAACTAATTGCATTGAAGCAAAAGCCGCATGATATCGCAGAATCGCTAATTTTGCCCGCATGTTTAGAAATTGTTAAGATTATGTTTGGCAATGAAGCGCAGCGAGACGTCCCAAAAATTCCCGTTTCGGACGATACGATAAAAAGAAGAATTATAGATATGTCAGGTTTTATAGAGAACGCAGTGACGGCGAAATTAAGTACAAAAAATTGTGCGCTGCAAATTGACGAATCCACTGACATAAGTGGCAAAGCCCAATTAATCGGATTTATTCGCTTTGTTGACGACACTGAAATAATAAATCAGTTTTTATTCTGCAAGGAACTTATTGGTCACGCAACTGGAGAAGACATATTTAATTCAGTATCATCTTATTTGGAAGAATGGAAATTATCCTGGGAAAATTGCGCAGGAATCTGTACTGATGGAGCTCCAGCCATGCGTGGCAGTATTAAGGGATTTTGTAGTCGAGTTAAAGCAATAAATTCAAATATAGTCTCTACTCACTGCTTTCTGCACAGGGAATCTTTGATTTCGAAGAGTCTACCAGCAAACTTAAAGTCTGTTTTGGAACAAGTCGTACATATGGTGAATTATATTAAATCGAGACCATTAAAAACCCGTATGTTCAAACAACTTTGTAACACCATGGAATCCAAATATGAATGTTTGCTTTTGCACTCTGAAGTGAGGTGGCTCTCAAGAGGAAAAGTGCTAACCCGAGTTCATGAGTTGAAACAGGAATTGCTAGTTTTTTTAGACAAGAGGGTAATGATGTATACGTAAAATATTTGGAAAATGATGCATGGTGTACTAAGCTAGCATATTTAGCCGATATCTTCAGCTACTTAAATTCAGTCAATACATCTCTTCAAGGAAAAAATGAAAATATTCTGACATCCACAGACAAATTGCTAGCTTTCCAGAAAAAGCTTTTGCTTTGGAAAAATCGTATTGCTCAAAATCGCAAATTTGATATGTTTCCGTTATTAGCAACGGAAAATATTGTTAACATTAACGAAATGATTTCAAATGTGGCAGAGCATTTGTCAATATTGCAAGACAAAATAACTCATTACTTTCCATCTCTTAATATTGAAGACTTTGATTGGGCGCGAAATCCATTTGGTGAATTTGATATAATGAACCAAGATTTTTCTATTCAGGAAGCAGATGAGTTTATTAATATATCAACGGATCGAACGTTACAACTAAAATTCAAAGAAGAAGGAGTGGAAAGGTTTTGGATTTCCATCGAGAATGAACATCCATTTATTGCAAAACGAGCGTTGAATATCTTGTTGCTCTTTTCGACGTCCTATCTGTGCGAACTTGGATTTTCAACTCTAACAAATATTAAAAGCAAAAAAAGAGAAAGACTTACCAATTTAGAAGAAGAAATGAGAGTAGCGCTCTCTTACATAAGACCCAACCTTGAGGAAATTTGTAAAGGTCGTCAAGCGCAAATTTCTCATTAAAATAAGTTACCATGTAATATATATCTTTATTTCAATTAAATATTAATCTTCCAATTATTTTGTGTGATTTACATTAGATTTACAAATTTTATGATAATGGTGTTCCGCCAAAATCGAGACCACTTAAAAGTGTTCCGTGATCCCAAAAAGGTTGAGAGCCACTGTATTAGGCAAATAACAATATTAGAATATATATGACTGACGCAGGAAGTCGCGAACGTTAGAACCACGCCTTATGACTCGAGGGCACGCGTGCTTGGTAGGTCGCTAGTTCGATCCTTGTCAGGTGCCGGATCTTTGCCTGATGTGTTTAACTTCGGCGACTTTGAGGTGTTTGTCGGAATCCAACTCAGTCTGACTGCTCTCATCAGTAGTTTTCGTTCGTTCCACGATCGCTTCTCGGCGTATGTCGGAGCAGATTCGTAGAAAGCTGGCACAGTCTGCGTGCAATCCTTTGTTTCCTATCCTATTCCCATCATTGTATTCGAGTGATGAAATGATCACACCTCATACGGCCCATTCCACCGATCTTAAAAATACTTCGACAAGCGTCGGAGGCGGTCTTGACCGGATGGGGGCTACAGAAGAAGAATATACATAATACGTCCTTCTGATTGAACTAGTGATATATTTTTGTCACATCTCAAGTTCCTCGTTCCCAAAATAATTATATATGTTTGATTAATTTTGACTTTCTCACCCTTATGAAGGTACTTCGTAAGAACGGAAAGTTATGTAATCGTGCGCTGAAAAATGCCACATTTTTGGCAGAAAAACTCTCATTGCCATAAGATAAAATGAATTAATAACTGGATGAGATGACCACCGTCAAATACCGAGGACATGCAGGTCCAACATTTTTCAGTGAAAATGGACAATAATCATTCCGCTTAAATTGCTTGAATCCTATGTGGGTCAATCAACTCACTATCTCGAGAAAAGGAATGAGAGTTCTAATGCCAATTTCACACTATGGTATTTTCTGTTTTTGTTTATAAAACGTTTCATAAAACGTAAATTTTATAAAATATAGCTTCGTAGCAATCATGTCCAATAATTTTACCGAGAGGAAGGCAACTGTTGAGAGAACTGCTGTGTTTATATTACTAGAATTCAAGGAATGGAACTTCCTTTTTTCAAAAATATTAGTACAAGCATTATTATTTGTTAACAAGTTAGTGTACGATGAGTTGAATCAAAACCGCGTTGTAATTGAACAGTGCGGCCTCTTGGAGATTCGGAATTTACGGCTTGCCAATGAATGTGTATTTGATGATTTCATTCCATACACGCGCATTACCATTTGCTTTAAAAATTATTTATGTCAATTCTTACATTTTTGTAACGATAACGAAACAAAACCACTCGTGTAACCTATCCCTAATATCTAACTGCATTAATTAAATTGACGTAAACAGTTGGTGCTCCAGCACATATGGCTGGCGGAAGAAGAGTTTTTCTGCCAAAAATTCCGTGGAGCTCAGTTGTTTCGGAACCTGTCGTACAGTCGGGAGGAGGGCAGTAACAATAGCTGTTCCACTGTGGTGTCCTGCCCGCAGCAGTTGCCAAGTCGCTCTCTCGCGGAGCCTTTGCCGCCTAGTGCACTGGGCGTGCCTCTTCGCCGGAGCCGCCCCCGGCGCGATGCGGCGCGCGTGCCGATGCGTGCTGCCCTGCACGCGCGTGCTTCTGCATGCTTCTTGCGCAGCCTAGGGCGGAGCCACTTCCGGCGCGATACACGGTCACGCAAGCTAGCAAGGGATGCAAACTTTCTACAAAAACATCGTTGTTTTAAACTCTGATACCTATATTGAAGCCGATGTGTTTTAGCATCGACGTTTTGTGGTTGATGTTTTACGTTTTATTTATTTCTCAATGAGTAATTCCCGCAATCATATGTGTTCGAATCAAACAAACATGGTTTGTACTACTTTCATGGAGCATACTATCTCTCGCCCGAGATGACCCCGATGCTCTGGTATTTCCTACGTGTTTCCTCGTACTTCGTACGAGAGGTGCTCAACACTTGCGCCGTGGGCGCAGGGCATCCCCATTCTTCCCGTACCCTTCTTCAGCGAACAGAGGAAATGACTGAGATGACCCTGGGAACAGGCTTTCAAGCTATGTTTTGACCATTGATCTTATTCATTATATGTTCGTTTGCGGCTAAATTTTAATTGTAAACACGGCCAACGTCCAATTAAATTTTGTTGTGCACGAATTTAAAGTTAAAAGTTACTAAACAAGCTTTAAAACATTGATATTAAAAAGCACAGAAGGTTTTTGGTCTATGTTTTATTGGCATCGTTGTTTTAACTTTGAACATCGATATTGTTATCGATGTCGTAATGCGAAACTAATGCTGGCATCTCCGCGGGCCAGGTTTTGCACTCATAGGGGAAACTGCACGAGCTTTCTGCTTCCCTCGCTCTCGGAAGGGCTAAGGCTCTAAGGCAGCTCTCGATCCGCTCGAGCGACACAGCGCAAAGAAGAGCGTATTCCTCGCCGAGAGTGGCTCGGAACAAGGACACACTCTCAGCGTCGAAACACGCACCGGCAACTTCCTAGGAGCAATCCAATGTGCTGGGCACTGTTCCAAGTGAGAAACGAATTGTTTACGAGAGCGAAAGATATCATTATTGAAACGCGTGTACTTGCTGCAGCTTAGAAGGCAAATGAGAATACTCTGTCAAACACGTCACTAGGGATGATGGATATAGATATCAAGTATTTCAAGGAAACAAATATAATTATTTTACAGCGTAGTAAAGTTCAGGTAATGAATTCGTGGTTTTTAGTTTTAAATCGTCATGAATCCAATAACACATGAAGTGTAGATCTATAAAGGAACTAACAAAGTAGTTTTATTTATATTGTGCATCGATGCTTTTAACGTCCCGCCCTTTCGTTTTTGCCGCGGGGTTTGAAGTCGCCAAAGGCTGGGATGTCGGTCTATTCTCCAAGCACCTCCGAGTTCCATCAGGGTCCCGAGCCGAACAAACAAATACGACCAACGAGGTTTGTAGTCTCCCTGCGTGGAAAAGTTGCGGTCAGGGATGAAATCGTGCAACGACAATAGTGTCCTTGGTGTTACAGCTGCTTCTTCTTCTGTTATCGTCATCGCCATGGTTGCGATTGCTTTATGTTAAAGAGTTTACTGAAATTCGGTTAAGTCTTCAAATATTTGCGTTTTGAATTCAATATACACTGAATGGCAATTAATGACAAAAACATTTAATTCGATTTCTGGAAGTGAAAAGTAAAATTCATTGTAATACTTCCTGTTTTTCCTTCCTCTTAGTTTTTTGGCGGGGAAGGCTGATGAACCAATACAGATGTTAAAGAAATAAATTTTTATTTCTTAATAATTCTTTTCGTGTTTCCTAGCGCTCGAAGCGCTCAATTGAAAGATCCCCAAGGTCTCCTACCGGCGTGTGCCGGATGCAATCATGATGGGATGATGATAATGATGATGAGAAGGAAAGTTCACGCATGGGCCATTGCATCGGGCGACATTCCCGCTTTCGTCTGAAAGTGATCGGGAAAATTGCGGTCACTGCTCAGAGCAGACTACGAGTTCGATAACAGCAGGCGTCACAAAATCACAATGTTAATTTCATCACATAAAAGTCACCTAGAAGTATCAAAAGCCCCGTATATCGAAGGAGACACATTAATTATTAGACGTTACGGATATTGGACATTGCAAAACAGAAACCAAAAAAAGAAATTAACTGTTGGCACATAATAATGTGAAGAACAGTAGATGCACATGAAATATAATCACACATTGTATTAGATTAGAGGAGCATTTGATTTTGACCAGCATGAGTCGTACAGCAGTAGTTGTACAGCATTATTTAATATTTTAACTGTCCATGTTCTGTACTTCTTCTCCATATATTTCATATGGCTCCGCACATTCATCGCAGCATTTTCAGTACACCAGGAAATATCACAGGCAAATAGTGTAAGATAGCCATCGCTGCCACCTATAGGGAAGACACCTTTCCTTATGAACGCGCGTGAGTTCTAAATCAACTAGAGAGAAGAGCGCTGGTGACGGAAGACCAATTATCCTCAAGGCAATAGCGGTTAGTGGGCGACTCACTCGATAATTCACCAGTACTGCGAGATATTATTCCCATAAAACTTTGCGAGAAAATATTTATCAATCGATCGATTAATGTTTTGAGGTACGATAATTCCTATGCTCATTAGCCTCGTGAGCGTAGTGCATGTTATATACCGGGAGGTGGCTGTCATCCTCCTCTGCTGGAGTGAGATTCGGCGTTGATCTACACGCCGGTTCGTGGGGGTTTCTCCCTTAAAATAATTCCACCAATGGAGCACCGCTACCAGCTGGGATAAGGCTGTGAGCTCGCGATTAAGTTCCTGACTTATGATAGTGTAGTGCATATGTTTAAGGGGAAGTATAAGGCAAGGATGGGGAAGGAAGAATCGCTCGCGAGCCATCGCCCGTTTGTTAGCATACTGCTCCTACAAACCCATGGTATTGATCCGAGAAACAACTGAAAACTACGGATTAAAGCGGGCGGGCGCTAGAATTCTCCTCCAGAGCATGGTTAAACGTGACACAACTATAGAGCTAGTGGAAATTCTACCATCGGGACTAGAAGCATGGGACTTTCCGGTCAGTGACAATAGTGTCACCAGTTGTCCAGAGTCATCTCAACCAGTGTAATTAATCAAAATGGCTCGAGGCGAAGATTCTTATTGGCGACCAGAAACAGACAAGAGACATGCAGACAGACATTTCCTTGCTCTGTAGTAATTAAATCCGACACTCCGTGGTTGGAGATACAAGACATTCTTTAAAACTTGTTCCTTAAACTTTCAATCACACAACTCGCTGACCTATAAATTCGTTTTCAGATATACTTAATTTTATAATACAAAATAATGTGGTTATTTCTTTCTGTAAATATGTTGTTTCATTCTGTATTGGTCTGTTTGGGGGTTCTTTTCCAGAACGTCTCATTCGTAATAACGTCATAACTGCAATCACCTACAAGTGGTACTACCAACTGCCACTGTGGATCTGAGTGTCCCTCTTAATGATATTCCCAGCACGCACAGCACGTCTGCACGTCTATACGCGCATACACTGAGCAACATAAAGTTACGCAAAGCAGTGGCACTGTTGCCACTACTGCCGCACTTGAACTTTCACGCCTCTATAAAACTCCAATTCCCCTTGGGGGCGGTCAACAGTTAATTCAGAGTATTATTTTTATTAGATTTGCGGATGCTCCCATATTTATTTTTGTGTTTGGCGCGTTGGACGGTAAGTACCTTCCAAGTACGCTTTAAGGGGCGTTTACACGGAGAGAGTTTTCTCTCCTAACTTTCCGGAATTGGTTAGGAGACACGTGTAAACTCTCAGGAGAGCGATCTTCTCTCCGGAGACATGACGTCACAGGAGATCTTCGAAGTTTCCGAGAGAACAGTGTAAAGGCTCTGGTATCGCTGAGAAATCGTATCTCCTGGGAGATAAATAGTATTAAAAGAGAGTTGAAGAGTTTGTGCTCTCTTGGTACGTGTCCGCGTTCTCGATCAGCCATTCTGTGTCCGTGCGTCGTTACAGTGTGGTTCGTGGACTTCTGGTCATTGGGGAAATTTTACTCTGGGGAATTATAAATAAAAACGACAAAGAACTGTAGGTATCTCCTGTGACCAAAAACCATAGCGTCAAAGCAAGTATCTATCCCCATGAAGTACATTTCCGTATGACGGTTTCTTGCTTTTTAATTGCTCGAGATATTTTTCCTAATAACAAATCAAATCCTTCTGGAGTTACACGTGCGAATTTTTTGTACACAAATCCTCTTTCTTTATATCCTTTTTAATAATAATAATAATAATAATAATAATAATAATAATA
This sequence comes from Teleogryllus occipitalis, assembly GCA_011170035.1. Taxonomy (NCBI): domain Eukaryota; kingdom Metazoa; phylum Arthropoda; class Insecta; order Orthoptera; family Gryllidae; genus Teleogryllus; species Teleogryllus occipitalis. The sequence goes on along the minus strand of BLKR01000166.1, from coordinate 225,674 downwards.
ATTTATATTATATTACTTATTCCTTTAATAATTAATAACTCGAAGTTAAGAATTAATTGTGGAATTTTGTTATATAAAACTATCATAAGGCGTTCTCTTTCATACACCTGCCCTATATGGTGTAATGCCTATGTAGTACTACCAAATTTAACAAATTTCAAATAATTCAAAATAAATTCCTTCCAAAAATGTACATGCTCGCTAGTTTATACCAAATAAACAAATATACAGATAATTTAAAATTGATTATTTCAAATCGTTTATACTTAACTTCACAAAAAAATTCTACAACAAATTATCAACTTAACCATTTTTCAAAACTTTACAGTACGTCAAAACTATTTTATCGAATACGATCACGTTTTCCAATAGATTTTTTAGTCCTTAATTAATTAAAACTTGTTTTATTTTATTAATCCAAAAAAATTGCAATGCAAGTGAACAGGTAGCAAATAAATATTTTTTTAAAAATTCTCTTCCTGCAATTCCTCCATCAAAGTTTTATAAATACTCAGCTCTTCTGTGTAAAAAGAATCATCCACACTTGTCTCTTTCTTTTTCTCCGCTTCTTCGAAATTATTAAACCGGCACAGGCATCTGCAAGATGTCACATTCCAACCTCAAACTGCTCGCCGCTGCACATCGGCTGTTTATTCAACAAGGCGGCGCCAAAGAACATCTACAGACTTTTGTATCAAGTGTAAACAGCAAGGAGATACTTTTCCGGAGAGATCTCAGGAAACTACTCTCCCGGGAGTTAGGAGACTCGCGTTTCGGGAGATATTTCCATTCGTGTAAGCCATCTAAGAGAGTTTATCTCCTAACTTCAGGAAAGTTAGGAGACTTAGTCTCTACGTGTAAACGCCCCTTTAGTTTAATGCTAAGTGGATTATACTTGCCCCAGAGCATGTTACTGCTTTTGCAGCTTACCCTCACCCCGATCGTTCTGCGCTAAGACTCCATCAGGTTGCCATCCGGATACGCTTGAACGCAACGCTCCCAAAAGCTCGGGGCTACCAGCATTCTAGACTAGTGCCGGAGTTAAGTCTGAGCGCCACTCATAGACGGCCGGGGTCAATCCACACTAAATTTCCCATGAGTATCAGTTACTTCTATCACGAGACGCAACGCGCAGGCGCAACAGAAATCTTCATACTTCTTTGAAATAATCTTTTGACTGATCTTGCATTTCCATGATCGAACAAGGTAGAAACAGAACATTTTTAAAAGTGGAAAAATCGTTTTACGACTTATTCGCAATGGAAAATCAAATTGTGCCGACCTGGATGGCCGAGGTGGCTAAGAGCGAGTACCGACTCAGCGCTTCGGTCCGAAGGGTCGCGAGTTCGAGTCTCGCCTTGGGCATGGCTGTTTGTCCCTTGACTTTGTATGTATGTGTTGTCGCGGAGGGCCTCGCGTTCTGCTGACCCCAGATCAGAGGAGCCCGCAAGTGTGTTGGTGTCTAGTGTCTGGTCGAATATGCGTCCCATCGGGGCGTAAAGGGTAACCGGCTGTCGGCTGGAGAAAAGCCATAGATTTAAAAAAATCAAATTGTCCCGTGTCAGAAATAAGTAAAATTGAACTCGTATGTCTAAATGTGTATTTGCACTGGTAGGCACTGATGGCCTCGCGCATGAATAAGTGCACGCGTATGGGTAAAAGCATACACGTACGGTTAAAAATGTAACCACAAGTCTGAAAGTGCACCCGCGTGTAAGTGTATCCGTATAGGTGATATATATTCCTTCGAGGGTAAAATCGTATCCGCTACAGGTAAAAGTGTAACTACAACGCGTAAAAGTGTATCCGTAAGGTGAAAATGAACCATTGGGTAAAAGTATAAAACGCGTAAAAGGGTACCCGCGTGGGTAAAAGTGTCCGCGTGTGGGAATGAGTAGATGCCTTCGCAGGTGACCTCACGAACCCCGATGTACCCACACGGGTAAATGTGTCTGTGGCAGGTGTACCCGCACGAGGGCGTGAACTGGACGGCGCGGCAGGTGCGCGAGCGGGGGCTGCAGCTGGCGGCCGGGATGCAGATGCTGGGCGTGAAGCCCGGAGACCGCGTCACCATGGTGTGCGGCCGCCACCCGGAGTACGGACCGCTTTACTTCGCCACGTTGGTGGTAGGCGCTGCGTGGGCGCCTCTCAACCACACCTTCGACGATGGTAATCAGTGTGCAGTTTTCCTTTAGGCAATCGAATGCATTTGAGAGACTGATATAAATGATTCCATTTCTTTACTATTAGACAATCACTTTGTGTACGACAGTAATCCTTTTGTACAAGGAAGTTTGTTTGTGGCGCAGAGGTGCTCGCGGAGGGGAGGATTGTAATTCAGTTGTATTAAGATCATTTGTGGTGCAGTGGTGCTGGCGGAATTAAATATGTTTTAAGCGGCGCAGTGATCCTGGCTGACACGGAGGAAATGATTCAATTGCATTAAGATTGTTTCTGGCGCAGTGGTTCTGGCGGAGGGGGATAATTGGGTAAAGAAGATAGTTTGTGGCGCAGTGAAGCTGGAAGGGGAAGGAAGTAATTGAACTGTATTAAGGTTGTCTTTGGCGTAATGGTGTTGGCGAAGTCAGAGGATAGAAATCAACTTGCAAAAAGAAGGGCGTTTGTCACTGTCGCAGTGCTGCTGGGGGAGGAATAGGATAGTAAATCAATTGTTTTAAGGTCTTTTTGACGTAGTGGTCCTGACGCAGTGGCAGAATAGTAATTCAGTTGTATTAAGATTGTTTGTAGCGCAATGGTGATGGTGGAAGGATATGATAGTAATTAAGTTGTATTTAGATTGTTTTTGACAGTAGTGCTGGTGGAGTAGGGGTATAGTAATCAAATTATATTAAGAAGGTCGTATGTGGCGAAGTGGAGCTGGGTGGGATGAGATAGAAATCCTATTGTATAAAGATCTTTTGTAGCGCAGTGGTGGTGACGGAGGGGAACGGTTATAACTCTTTTTTATTAAGGAGTTTTGTTTGGCGAAGTGAGTTTGCAGTTTGTTACATACACACAACCACGCTGCGCTATGTGATGTGTGTGTTTATTGTGCTCTCTTAGATTTACAGAAATAGCCATCGCGCGGCTAGAGCTGCAGCCTTCTGGATCGGTCCTCGGGCGCAAGTCCTCTTACCAATCATTCTGGTTGCTTAAAATCGCTGTTTTCCTAACTATATTATGAGTTTACATTTAAATATCTAATACATAATACATGTATTGGTGATTCAACACCAATTTTATCCTCTTCTTCATACAGTTTTCATATAAACATTTCTCCACTTCCATAACCAAGTACATATATCTAATTGTTTAAAAAACTGTATATATTACTGAACTCTAATTCTACTTATTACAATGCTTTTACAAAGTAGTTGGCTCTCTAATGCCATGTCTGTGGATATAATGACATGTCATTGGATAGCGCGGGGGGCCTCTTCTCCAGTTGGGGGAGACGGACATCCACTCAGTCCTCCGGTCACCCTTCCCATCATCTTTGCTTGGTTAGCTGATCCTTGCCCACAGCCAACACAGCCTTCGACACGGCGTAACCCGTACAGCCAAGATCATTTACATGACTCTGGCCGCGGAAGACTACGACTTCACAGTATTGATAATAGGCATAAATTCACCTTGATGTATTGTATATAGTTTTCTTATCAATGACATTTTGTGCACTAGCTTTTGTCTGTTTCATAAAGATGTCTCTTGCCTTCATGTAACTTTATTTACATGGCTGTTGAATTTCAATTGCGGGTCGAGATCCACCCTAGGTAAGTTTGCGCGAAAGTGCATTTGAGCCTGTCCGCCTGTCCATAGGCAATGTCCTGTGGTGTGTGCCTGCAGGAAAGGTTATTCCCTTTAGCTGCCTTGAAATGATGTCAACCACGAATTTATATTTTTCCTTTGAAAGCTCTAAGTTTTAATTCTGCGCATCAGCCTGCTACTTCAAGTACTTATGCGAACCTCTCTTCAATATTGGTTCTGGATGCTCCACAGATCACTACTGCTACGTCATCTGCGTAGGCTATAGCAACAGTAAACTTCGTAGTTTACGTAGCAGGTTATCCTACATGATATTCCAAAAGTCTGGATCATTTGGTCTGTCGGTGTTCTTCTTTGAAGAGTTACATTTGCCACCTTCAAACTATCAGGAACATATGAGTTCTTGGCGAAATTGTTATAGAGATTTACGAGACGGTCTCTAATTTCTGGGAGGGCCGCCCGGACCATCTCGGAGTAAACACAAAGAGTGTGGGTGGATAGAAGTAGAATTGCACAGAATCGTGTGTGTGGTTGTCAGGCGACCTGCGCCTGCTGCTGGGCATCCTGGAGCCGCGCCTGGTGCTGGCGGAGCGGGAGGTGGCCGAGCGCCTTCGCCCGCTGCTGGCCGAGCTGGACACCGCCAGCACGTTGGCCGTGCTGTGCGAGGGCGACGAGTGGGCGGCGCTGGCCACCGACGCCGCCCCCGAGGCGTGGCCGCCGCTGCCGCCGCCGCCCGCGGACCCGCGCGGCGCCATCGCGGTCGTCTCCTGCTCCTCCGGGACGTCGGGGCTGCCCAAGGCCTGCGCCACCTCGCACTACGCCATCGTCGCCGGGCTCTCCGTCTTCTCGTGAGTCGCTGCATTTGGTTCTTGCACAAGCACTGTGACCTCGACTCTTGAGAGGGCCTTGGTGTGGACGGAATCTGAGGTTGTTCATCGGGAATTCTTCGGGAAGGTAGGGCGTGGATGTTCGTTGGAGGTTTGGGGCAGCGCGCGTTCATGTCTCAGACACTGATCAGTTCTATAAGCGAGAGTGACGCGGGATATAATAACACAGGTCTACCAAACGAAACTTGTAACCATCAGCAGTATAAGCATAATTTTCTAAATCAGTTTTTAATACAGATTACGGTTTTGAATTCAGATTTACGCCACCACCCGCAATACGCACATTTTTCTACAATTGGGAATCCATTTATTACACTAAAAATCGGCCATATTCTATTATCGTATAAAAGGCATTTATTAAGCTTACTCAGAAACGTGATGAACTCCAACATCTCTTGTGAACTGCTTCCGAATTTTCTCTGTATAACATCCAGCAGAAATCTGCATTCATGGAGTCGTACAAGAAAACTTGGTAGCGTTGCTCCTTTGTTCTGATGTCTTGGTGGAATCACTCACCTTGTTCATCACTAGTGGATCAGGAGAGAGATGCGCAAATTTGTTGCGTTGCTTTGCAAAAGATCGACCTTTTCGCGAGATATTGCAATACGGTCATAGGCCCCAATAAGGCAGCTCACAGATTTCACCGAAATAGTATGTTCTCGTAAAATAATTAAATTACAGTTCTCTGAAGCCGTGTTCGGGTAGAATGTCACATACCCATTGCAGTCTTGGTAAAGAATCTCTTCGGAGAGGGTGTCTGGGAGTAATTGTCCTTGTAGCCATGGATAATGCGGGGCAGTCGCGCTGAAGCAGCCGTTTCGAAATAACGAGTCGCCGTCATTTCGTAAATATTATTTTCAGCAGCATATAACAGTACACCGTCTTAATTCAATGATGAAATTGCTGGTTAGTACAAGGAAGAGTCTGCTCTTGACCTGCCTCCTGTCTAAGATCTCCTTCGCACGGAGGAACTCGGCATCGACACCGATAAGCGCCGGGCCGCTGCAAATTCAGCCACCGTTCGTCATTGCTACGGAGCGTGGGAAAGGAATAATTCGTGAGTCATATCCCTGTGGGGGCTGAGCGTTGTTACCCACTACAGAAGCGGAAGTGCGCCACACCTATATGAAACCAATGCTTTGCCAGCAGACGAGCCGTTCGGAAGTGCTGCCAAGTGGCCCAGTGTCTCTTTTCAGTTCGTTTGCTGACGTTCTGTTGCAGACGGGACGACGCCGTGGACGGCATGACGGACACCTTGGTGCTGACGTCACCTGGTTTCTGGGTGACCGGCATCTGGTTTACGTTGCTCAGCATGCTGGACCGCACAAAACTAGTGTATGTGTACGGCTGCGACGAGGATCAGTTTCTCGACGCCATTGAGAAGCATAGGGTGAGTTCCAAATCAGACCTCTAATCTTTTCATTACATTTTTCGCTAGGCTCGCTCCGCTCTACTCCTTTGCCAAAGACCTTAGGTGTTCAGAATGAACACTTTTCATTGATATTACGATTACCATATTTGTTGTAATTAAAATTTCCTCCTCATTGACATACTAAAAACACAAATTTTCCTTTTAAGTCAAAAAAATATGTTAATTAAAATGTGGGGAAATAGCTCAAAAGCACTTCTAATCTTTGTAGCCTCACTCAGCTATAGGTATCGTTGCTGCTGCTTTGGTTTGGATTCATCTCAAGAACTTAGAAATTCGAGAAGTAGCTTCGCAGAATGTAATCCCTACCCTCTACGGTCTTATACAGTAGGTGTAGCAGATCCGCATCTAAGCCAGGGTGTCGAGGTGTTTCGTTAGATCTCTGCTTATACAAGCTAGAACCCAAATCGCTATTTGAATACCCACGATCTCCAGTATTTCCGCCTTTACTTGATAACATAATTTTGATTCTTCGATCTTCTGTTCCACTCTGTAATTAGCTGAGATAGCAACATTTAATATCCACACGTTTCTCTTCAACGTGTGAGGTATTGTTTGTTACGATCCTGTGAATCTCACTGTATCTTGAGTTTCCATAGTCTTTGGTAAATTTCTGGATAACCTTATTTAGCTTCGACTTACAACACATTTTGCAAATCATATTTCCTGTTCATATTCCAGAATAAAATAACGTTGGCTACTCTGTTAGGATGTCGTTTTAAATCAGTCGATCTTCGCAATATTGCTACAGGCTGTTCAGTAAATGTTTTTTAAGTTTATACAGTCTGTCCTTATCTATTTTGCCTTGCTCTTAGACATTAGAATCTGTTTATGGGCTGCTAGGACCAAATATTTGGTTCTATTTTTAAGGGAGCCGCCACACAGCCCTAAGAGAGACGTCCTTCCGATCTGGTGTGCGAATAGTGCATGGCAGGACACTAGTTTACGACACTAGTTTCGTTTCAGTCTTATCGTAAAACGTGAGATCAATAGATAGGGAATAGGTTAATCTTAGACTCATTTTCAAACTTGTAAACCCGAGTCGTTTCTTTAACAAATTTGTTGAGATGGGTATTAGATTTGCAATGAATAACAGCAAAGGCCATGTAATATTCCTCAGCATATACTGAGATTTCCGAGAGAAAATTCGTTAGCTGTAATGCACGAGTTACAGAGATGGATAAATTATTTCAGATACTTATTAACTAAACTTTTACAATTTCTAAACTCGAAAAATTACTATACCACTGTGTGGCAGAGAGTCGTTTGCCTTTTCGTAGTCGAAGTAGGAGTCGCGCAAGGACATATCTTAAGTTTTTTTGAATAATTTTGTCAATGACCACATTTTTATTCCTCTGTGTCATCTGCGGTTCCTTTTTTATTTTTTTTGGAAGCTGACTGGCAACCTCACGTGGTTTTACATCTGCTACTATCGATAAGAAGAGTGATTGTCGTTAGTAGACATGTTATGGGAGAATTCAAGTCCCTTATTCCTCTGTTTGATCATCAGCCTGATCGATTCAGAATTAATGTACCGTTCTGATGTACCTGCATGTAGTAGAGCATCTATCTACTGAACGAAACTGGAGTGCTTTGCAAGTTTGAAGTTGCTTGAGACATTTACCTTGCAAAACGTTCAGGACCAATGCTGTCCAATTCTTCACCATCCTGACTCGCTTTTTACTTTTACTTGGTTAAAGTGTTATAGAGGAAGTTGGATTCGATCCTCAAATTCACGAAAATTCACGATGATGTGGTCCACATAATTGTGGCCCCTGAGGAAATAAACTGAATTCCACTCTGTTCATGGTTGAAGCGGTATGTGTGAGTGTGTATGTAGCGCAAGATTCGTACAAACGTTTTTGCTTTAACGTGGTATTCACATTAGGAGTAAGATCTGCTAGTCTCAATTAAATGATCACTCAGATGGGTGCAAATAATGCGGGCAGACACGCAATTTTGTACAAAAGTCGCGCAAACGTAAAATTTCCCACTTTAACTTGACACGACATGATGCGACAAGAAGGAAAGGTGTCCCCTCTGCCACACACCCATCTCCATCCCAAACACAGGCAGGGCCATACAAATAAATGAGGTAATTTGTGGAGCTGCAAGTATTACGTTTAAAAGTGCCAAAATACGTGAGAATTTTCAATCTACGAAACCAACTACCGTGGCAGTGGAATCAGTCATCTGACAAGCCTACAATATTATAATTCTAGGAAATTGTAAACTTTCCTCCATATCATTACAACACCCAAATTCTGCATGTCAAAAAACTAAGACGAAAAATATTTTCAGTACAATACGCATACACTCATTTACAATCTCCCGTTGTTCTTGGCACCTTAGCCAATCAAGTCATTGTGGCGGCTATTTTAATCCATGGCACCTTATGTTTCACTGGTTTGTGTCGCACCTTACTGCTACGCCAACACTTTATTATTACTGTTTTATTTTGGATGTGCTACCATTACGCGCGCGTCTTTTGTTCTGTAAGTTGGCTCTGGTTGTTTTGGAGCTGACATTTCTTGCAATACTGATTGTCATGAAAGGTGTAGCGTTTGGGTTTCATCGCCATGGTGTTTAATTGATTCAATGTGTTCTTATTTACACATTTATGTTCTTATTTTTGAAAAATAGTTATGCTATTTAGAATATCATAGACAGTGCTTGGGATTTTTTCCCATTATTCATAATATTATCATTGTTGTAGCCACCGGTGCTCTTCACGGCCAACAACTTCCTTCTGTCCGTGGCCAAGGTGCACGAGGCGTCGCAGCCCCGCAGGGACCTGAGCAGCCTCCACTCCATGCTCACTGGAGGAGCCGCCATGAGCCGACAGGCCGAGGAGTTCGTGCGCGAAGTCATGGGGTGAGCACTACTCTGGCCAAAGCTCATTCGCACAAACGCCAGACCTTGGATCGTCGGGTGTTCGATTCCGTTCACCACTCTTAGCGGTAGAAGGTTTAGCGTTCGCGTTCCGCCCGAGCTTAGGTTTCCTTGAAACTCTCCTCCAGTTCTTTGCCAATCCATTCTCGCTTCAACCTCACCCAGCTGGTGACAGTAAAGAGTCTGAAGCTGAACGCAGTGTGCGCGGTGTGTGCAGGGCGGAGGTGTACAACATGTACGGCATGACGGAGCTGAACGGGGGCATCGGCATGACGAAGCGGCCGCAGTACAAGCCGGGCTCGGTGGGCACGCTGAGTGCGCTGCTGCGCTGCCGCGTGGTGGACGAGGCCACGGGCCACGTGTGCGGGCCCAACGAGGAGGGCGAGCTCCGGTTCAAGGGCCCCATGCTGTCGCAGGGCTACCTCAAGAACCCCAAGGCCAGCGCAGAGCTGTTCGACGCCACGGGATGGCTGCGCACCGGCGACCTGGGGATGTACGACCAAGACGGGTTCTTCTACGTCACAGGTCGCATCAAGGACACCATCAAGTACCGCGGCGCGCATGTGAGTATGCACGTCCTTCTTTATTCATATGCTTCTCATGCATAAGCGAGTGTCCATCTGTCAAACATCCGAAACGAACATCGCAAGGTACAATACCCTGCATACACAGTGGTCATTGAAACACCTGTGAATGTTAAAGCAGCGGGGTAAGCTGCTCATGTTGCTTAGGTGGGCATCGAGGGCGCGCAGGAGAGAGGAGAGATGGTGTGATGAGGCGCCAACTGTGGATACCGTGGGCGTGATGGGCAGCGCCGTGGCGAGCTGCAGTGTCTTGGCTCTTTGTGTTGCTTAGGTATCAACGGACCTCTCGTGCTGGAGCGACGTGATGGGCAGCGACTGGTGCTTCGATGAAAGATGGGTTCAAAAAATGCTGGCGAGGCCATACCGGGCGTGCTAATGTCTCAGGTTGTATAGTGTTACCGGCGGATACGGACGACCGGAGGGCATTTAGAAAAGAATTGTGGGGAGCAAGGGAATGCCGTCGGTCGCGAGTTGGATAGGCCCACCAGCCGGATAACGACGTTGGCAGTCCATTGCTTAGGTACCGCAGTGTGCTGAAGCGCCGTGGTGTGCGAGTGATTGTAGTCGATTGCTTGTGTGTCTTAGGTGTCGCCGGTGGACATCGAGGGCATTCTGGAGACCCACCCGGCCGTGCACCAAAGCGCTGTGGTGGGCGTGCCCGACCCATTAGAGCAAGAGCTGCCCAGAGCATACGTCGTCATGCGCCCCGGAGCCGAAATCTCCGAGGAAGAGCTCTGCCAGTTCGTGCAAGGTACTACACAGCTCCACACACGTGCACATATTTGTTTAGCACCTCCGATGATCGCTGATATGCCCTCACAAAATCGTAATAAATCGTATCGGAATAGCCACGGCTAATTCAGAAATATGATGGCGTAATCCTTGTTACTTCACTTTATTAGATGAACATCAGACACGAACTCCGAAACTTAGAAACAACACGATTATAAAACCAGCGGTCATCAGCCCATAACAACTAGTATTTATGACGTCAAAGTGTCAATCAATACCATTGTGGGAATCTTCACTTAGTAATAGTCCAATTTTTATCTGTGAAGAATATATTTCATTTGTGATATATTTTATAAAGGAACATTGAGTTCAATTTCGGCTAACTTATTATCCTATCGCTACGAGAACTTATTTTCTATTACATTCTCCGAATTTGGTGGCAAATCGGAGATTCAATCTTGGCTTACGAAGAGAAGACAGTTTTTCACAAATCATTCACATAAACTTTCCTTAAGCCAATGACACCGACTTTTCTCAACCCAGTGACACCGTGGGTCTCCACATTAATTCTTTCAAAAATCATTGAGAAAAGAGTCCAGTCACAAATTCACAATTCATGAAATCCTAAATCTTATTAAAAATATCCAATATAAACACTATAAAACACCCTTAACTTTCTTAACTTTTCTTAAGTCGCGCCATACATAAAAAATGGTGCTTTCTTCACTGCGTCGAAATCAAATCTTTTCTTATTAACATTTTGTTTTTGACGAAGCAACTTTTTTTGAAAAGACAACAGTCTACAACTTTCATAACAACTCAACATTTACCAAAACAACATTTTTTGACAGAGGGACGCAATACATGGTTATTACTAAAAGTTTCCATTTTGCAAATCGGAAAATTTCACCTTGATACATTTATTCATGTTCTCTGTTACATTTATTTCCTTAAGCATCTCAGAGGCGTACGCCAACAGTAAAAATATCGTCCTGCTCCTCAATGTCAAGTTTTCGTATTGCAGTTTCTCCCACAGCAATCCCTTAGTTCTTTGCTTTGTAGCGCTGTGCGAGGCGGTGTGTGGAGGGAAGTGAAATGAACGTCGATGTCCGCAGAGCGCGTGGCTCCGCACAAGTGGCTGCGAGGGGGCGTGGTCTTCCTGGAGGAGCTGCCCAAGACCACCACTGGCAAGATCAGCCGCGCCGCCATTCGCAAGAAGTTCGTCCTGCTGCAACAGTCGGGTTAAAGCTTTCCTTGTGTGAGTGGCCCTTTCCTTCTTCTTCTTCTTCTCTAGGGCGATTTCTCTTCAATGCTCTTTCATTCTTTCTTCTGTGTATTACACGCGCACGTTTTTGTAAGCACCGGAATATCAACCCCCACTCTTTAACCAACACTAGGTGAATTAAAAATAAATGATAGCAACGAGCACCATGGACAAAATCTAATAACCAGAAATGTTCACTCCCATATAATAGAAATTTTTGGATTTAATTTTTGGATAGAAATTACATTTTGGATCGAAAAATGAACCACAATTTTTTTATAAAATTCCTTGTATCAAAATAACCAAACGCCTCATTTCTCCGACAACTAGTGAAGCAAGGGTTCAAGAAAACGTGCGCGAATTATACCTGTTTTATTCGCTCTTTTGCCTTAGAGTCCTTCTCTTTTACTATTTTTAATTTCTTTTTATCTTTAATATCTTCTCTCGTCCTTTCTAACCTATTGTATTTGAGTTATTACTGACTTAATGTCCCAAAGATATTTGAAATTAATTTTGTCAGACAATTTTCACGCATTATGTACGTGCTCAACATCAACCTCCTTTTCGTCAGTGTTCAATATTTGTTTTGTTCTTATATATTTCTTCATTAATTTTTGATTTCCATACTCTTATTGCTTCGGACTTGTTATTTCTAATTATTATTCTCATTTTAGCTCATCAGTTTAGTCATTTTCTAAAAAATAGGCATACTTATGTATTTCAATTGTTTTGAATGAACTTGGAATTGTCTTGTAAATACTCGAACAATCTCATTTTATTCTCGTGTGTCTCTTTGTGTCAGGTCCTTGGCGGAGGGTGCGCGATGACACGCAACGGAGAGCATTGTCCACGTGTGCCTCCTCGTGGAACACGAGGATGGGCGAATCATACTACCCCAGAGTCACCTGATCTCTCTCTTTGAAGTTATTTCCTGGCAGCCTGACCACCTTCATGACGTTGGTGGAAGAAATTCGTTTTGTAGAGTAATATAAACGTTAAATATCATAAAAATAGCCATTTATAATATCTAGTGGTTTGGCGGTGAGAACGTGTGCTTCAACATTGCTATTACTATACTCTGAATGATGAAAATGTACAAATTATTTTGCATATACAGAGTACAAACAAAAAAATTATAAAATAAAGATACACGTTAATTACAATTTAAAAACGCACAAAATGATAGAAAATAGTAACAAAAATTTATTTTTTCTTCAGATCATCCACAATTATCCAAGTATAAAATTAACATTTAAAATTACATTTACACATGAGAAAATATATTTTAAATACATTTAATGGTGAAACGTATGAGGAATAATTTTTTAAGTAATACATTGTAAAATCATTTAAATTTTTTGTAAGTAGTAAACTCATTCAATATGCAGATTTTTTCTAAAATGTTATTTCAACAAACTTGATCCAATTTCTTTTCTTTTCCTGAAGTACCTTTTACCGATGTCCAAAAGACAATATCCAAGTTAAAACCAAGAAATATAACGTGTCACTTTCATTTCGAAGGCAGCAATATTTTGAAACTGCTCTCCAGTAAATGTGTGACAAATTACCCTTTACGCCGGAGGAATAGATGTAATGGCATGGCATCATCCAACAGAAACCAACAAATTACAATAAAAATATTACCTACATTAAATACAATGTATATTTTTAACTCAATTTAATACTAATAATAAATGAATTCACAAAACAAAATGCAAAGACAAAATATAATAAAAATAGCACAAAAAATTAAACTATGCTATAGAATGGGACAGTCTTTCTCGTAGTAAAGTTTTCTAATTTCCTTGGCGTGGACTAGCTTTACGGTCTTGCCCCATCCTCTTGCCAGCTGCCATCTATTGCCGCCCAAAGTGTGTGTGTGTGTGTGTGTGTGTGTGTATATATATATATATATATATATATATATATATATATATATATATATATATATATATATATATATCAATTTTCTCAACATTTCGGAACATATCAGAAGGATACCATACAGAGTAACATATATCATTAAGGAAACAATGTCTTTCTTCAATATTGAGTTGTAGCAAGATGCCAAAAAAGTTAGAACGTCTGCAATTTTCGAAAATTCTGATATTTCAACGAAAATGATACCTGCGAGATTTTAAGCGTCCTTTCAACTATCCAAAGACACAGTTTAATAAAAAACGCGGAGCAGTTTTTGAGAACACTTTTAAAAGACTTCATGCAAATTAGCCCCCAAGATTTCTTTTTCAAACGCGAACGACTTCGAGTTCGTTCACACCAATCGGGGAATATCAATTTTGGAGAAAATCGTTTGAATGGTTTAGATCCTAGCGTTGACCAAAGACAGACGTTTTGCCGTCAATCCGTTTTTTGTTATCAATGACCCGCAAAACGTAAATTCTAATTATATAAAGTGTTAGAGGAAGTAATTTTGGAGCCGTCCATAAATAACGTAATATAAATTTGGAGTATTTTGAATAAACCCTCTCCCCTGTAACGCGCGCTTAACCCCCCTACATAACTATTAATAATAATAGTAATAATAATAATAAAAATTACAGGCCAGTAACATGTCTCTCTGTACTATATAAGTTATTAACATCAGTTTTACACGAAAAGATATACATGCATTGTAATCAGAACAATATCATCAGCATGGAACAGAAAGGATGCATCAGGGGTACCTTTGGATGCAAAGAACAGTTGACTGTGGACAGCGTAATCATAAAACAAGCTGAGGTAAAAAGCCGAAACTTGAGCATGTGCTACATCGACTATAGAAAGGCATTTGATTCGGTACCTCATGAATGGCTGATACACATTTTGAAAATATATAAAATTAATACAAAGGTTGTAAACCTGCTCGCTGCCTTAATGAAAAACTGGTGCACGGAGATTAATTTGGAGAATTGTACATTTAAGATTGATATTCGTCGAGGAATATTTCAAGGCGATTCATTGAGCCCTCTATGGTTTTGTTTAGCTATAAACCCCCTATCACAGCTTCTAAACAAGGAATGTCTAGGGTACAGACTCCGACTGAGAGATCCTACCTCCCGAATCAGCCATTTATTATTTATGGATGATCTTAAACTGTTTGCCGAGAGCCAAAACCACCTGAAAGCGCTGAAGTATGTGACGCGGGTATTTAGTGAAGACATTGCTATGTCCTTTGGATTTGATAAATGTGCCGAAATACACCTAAAAAATGGTAAATTGGTCGAAGTACCTGATGAAACTTGTGATTTTCGACAGCTTTTGTACCACGACACTTATAAATACCTTGGTATCCAACAAAATAGACGAGTGAACCACACAAATATGAAGTCGATATTCAAGGAAAGGTACAAATCAAGAATCACAAAGTTGATGAACAAAAAATTGTACTCAAGGAATCTAATAAGTGCTATTAACACCTATGCTGTCCCAGTATTGACATATTCCTTTGGTATCCTGAAATATTCAGACACAGACCTTCGGGAACTGGATACGATTACTCGAACCACCCTCACAAAATTCAGAATACATCATCCCAAGAGCGCTGTCGAAAGGCTTTATCTTCCCAGAAACCAAGGAGGTAGAGGCCTGCTTAATATCTTCAATCTGTGCAGGTCACAAGAAAAGAAAATGCGAATGTACTTTCACGCCTCGGATAGTGTGTTACTGAAGAATGTAGTTGCTGTAGATGCAAACTATTCAGCTCTAAATCTCCAGAAGACTGAAACCAACACTGAAATTGTTTCCCAGATATGTAACATGCAGACAGATTGGAAGAACAAGACCCTTCATGGAAAATATCCTAATCTCTTAAATAACCCATCAGTTGATAAAGTCTCTTCTCTCCTGTGGTTGAAAATGGGATATTTATTTCCTGAAACTGAAGGATTTATAATAGCAATTCAAGATGGGGTAATAAAAACACGCAATTATGATAAACACATACTGAAGAGCAGTATAAAAGACGTCTGTAGAATGTGTAATCAACCAAATGAGACCATCGACCATGTGATTGCAGGTTGCCCAGTTCTTGCCAACACTGCATATCTTGGGAGGCACAATCAAGTAGCCAAAATAATCCATAGACAATTGGCATCAAATTATAGACTAATTGAGAACCCTCCACCATTTTACAAATATTCACCTTCACCGGTTATAGAAAATAGTGAAATAGTACTCTACTGGGATAGGCCTATTGTCACTGATAAAACTGTGGATTATAATCGCCCGGACATAGTAGTGATCAATAAAATACAAAAGTATGCAACAATCATAGATGTAGGCTGTCCATTGACAAAAAATCTGAATAAGACAGAATCGGAGAAGATTTCAAAATACCAGAATTTGGCAGCAGAAATCCAACATGTTTGGCAACTGAGTAAGGTTGAAATAGTGCCAATAATCATCTCAGCCACAGGAGTGGTGACAGACCGATTTGCTTCAGGTCTTACAAAAATAGGATTATCAAAAGGAATCTGCATAACCATCCAAAAAGCTTTAATCCTACAGACTTGCCATATTGTGCGAAAATTCTTAAATTGAACGACGGACAAAGATGAATTTCTTCTCCGTCTTTCCTCAGATCTGTCATTACCAGTTGCATTTGCTAGAGCCTAAGTCGTATGAATAGATGAATGGTTCTCAATGCTTACTGAGAAAAGTACAGAAAAAATATAATAATAATAATAATAATAATAATAATAATAATAATAATAATAATAATAATAATAATCCTTATTTGTGGCGATGTTCAGGTCTTAAAGCCTGACCTTCCGCAAAAGCACTTTAATGAATTTACAATTTCAAAAATTACAGTTGAGGCGTTCGAAAGTAAGTAATATTAAATGACATTTCATGTTCCAGAAAAAAATTGAGACTACTGTATACATGAAATTGTCAGTGCGAGCCACAACGTACTAAATTTATAGTCATTTTTGTTTATTCTTGAAATTTTGCAAAATGGAAAGTCATGATGCAAGAAACATTCTTAAAAATGAGATAAAAAGGAACTTCTACTTTCCTATTCAGAACCAATTATTCTAATTTTGCCCCAAATGTCAATGATTATTTATACCGGCAGTTCCTCTATGAATAACGAACAAAAGGAGTATATTTTACATTTACGTCCTTTGCCGATGTAAATAAATTTTCTGTTAATGTAGCGAAAATTTCTAGTTTTTAACTGTGGCTAACCTCGCGTTGTTGCTACGTTTGTTCATCACACATGAATAGCAGAATAGCGAAGATATTCTAGAGCTCAAGAAAACGTGCGTAGATTCCCATAAGTCCTATACAGTTTCTATTATTATTCACGATAGATAAAATATACCTATCATACGAATTAAATAAGTATGGAATAAGTGAATTGTAATATTATATTGGTATGTACCAGAACTGTGAACTCCTACTGTGTGACCGAACTTCATGCAAGTTGACACATCTACCAGGTTTTTCGCGAAGAAGGTTTTGAGCTGTTCATTGTTGTAACTCCACTATACGGCGCTGGAGCGTAAGATGGCGCTTAATTTTAATTCAATTTCCATTCAAAAACTGAGCTCCACCTGGGCTTTATTGTTGGGTGTTTCCGTGTGACGCAAGACGAGGCCCAGGAGAACAGGACAGAGGGAGACAGAGACATAGACAGGGCAACAGAGAGAGACAGGAAGTCAGAAATAGAGACAGAGAGGACAGACACAGAGTGAGAGACAGAAAAAGAGGCAGAAAGATACCGACAGAGAGAAGGACAGAGAGACAGAATAGAGACAGAGAAGGATAGAGGGAGACGAAAAGACAGATAAAAGGAGACTGAGACAGAAAGGGAGACGGAGGCAGAGAGAGAGAGAGAGGGAGAGAGGGAGAGAGAGACGGACAGACACGAAGATAGAGAAGAGACGAAGTCATAGAGGAAGAGAGAGACGAGAGGGAGAGAGAGGCGAATACAGAGAGGGAGAGAGACACAAAGACAGAAAGAGACGAAGACAGGGGATGGGAGGGAGAGAGAAAGCAGGACAGCGTCTGCTGCGTTCCGCTAGTCATTTTTAAAGCGTTACGCCAAGTCTTTCACCCATTGATGAAGCCCCAAGTAGAAAACGCGCACGTCCGCCATTTGGTTTCGGTTTGTGGCCCCAATTGGCCGCTACCGCGCCTCCTCGAGCGCCGCTGCACCTCGTTCCTTGCATCACGGAACGGTCCATCCCCTTTATCTGCGAAGACTCGCTGATGCGAGGTCGGAGTCCGCCCCAGCAGTGGAATGAGAGGAAGAGAGAGATAGAGTGGGGGGATTGTGTGAGAGGAGAGGAGAGGAGCGATTCGCGCCGTGGTTTCGCATTCGGTCGTCGCCGGCCGGCCGCGCACCAGCGTTCGCTCCTCTCCGCCCAGGTGAGACCCGCGCTCCGCTTACGAGCCAGGCTTTCATTTTCATCCAACACACGATTTTCAGCGTCCTTTTGAAGAGCAGTTCAGGAGTTTTCGCGAGAGCGCGTGTGCCTTTTGGAAACCCAAACGTCAGGAGGCGAAGTGAAGGGAGGGATGCCGCAGATCGTCCCCTCCAGAGAGTTTCATGTCCCCTGCTGGAGTAGTATTAATGACCCTTTCCGGAATACAAATAATTCTTAGTAAGCGCTGTATTTGTGATTTCAGCGTTGTGAAGCGTCAAAAGAAGCAGTTCAAATGAGAGAAATTGGAGAAGAGAACATTCTCGTGACCGTTCTTGGGATTCATTCGAATTGTGTTACGTTTGCGAAGATGATATTTGTTTCACTGTCAATACTTCAGTCGTTTTATTCTGAAATTTTGAATGTCCCCTCTGGACAAAACAGCCACTTCGCACCCTGTCAAAGTCAGCACTGAGCATGGGCGTCTTTCCCAAAATTCCAAAATTGTTACTCAAAAGGAAGCGTGCAAATCGAGTCTGAGGTAAACGGCACTTTTCGTTCTCGGTTTTTCACATAATTTGTATTCACTGTTGCATTCAGGGGTTCCCAACGGCGTCGGTATCGACCTCGTCAGTCGATGAAATGTTGAAGGGAGTCAGTAACGATCGAGGGGTCGATTGGGGGTCTGTAGCCGAATATCAATCGGCGATTGATAGGTATAATCAAAATCCCATTGATAACAAAAACTATTACATGAACTTGATAATTATTTTCTGATAACAAGCAACGACTCAGATAATAATAAATTACAAATTCACTCTTCTTTTGTAACCGTCGTGCATTCTTAGGATGAGAGACGAAGTTGGCTGGTGCAATTGGTGCACTGCACAGATTCTCGGAAGTAAGGGGCCTTCAATTATGACCCCGCGGGGAGATGCCGACAAAAAAGAAAACAAAATACACTCCATGCTTATTTTCTCCGTTACACCAGCTATATTATTGTACCAATTACATTTAAATCTCACAATTTCATAGTTATTGCAGTCAGGGGCCACATTTCGATTTTTGCTTCTGAGCATTTCAGAACGTGGTTACGCAACTGGCTAAGGATGTTTATATAACTCAACAAATCGAAGACCTGAGTGCAAGAACCAGATTATAATCAAAAGAAAAGTTTCGAGAAAAAATGTGAAAAACAAATTTTCACATTGTCTTGTGTGAGGTGAATTATCTGGTTCTTGTAGTCAAAGAGCAGGAAATAAAATTTCATCGACGTTGCCTGAGGAGATTAATAACTTATTGTCGGAAACGACGATGTCAAACGTTAGAGGATAGGTCGGGCTTTGTCTATATGCGAAAATCTCATTTTCGCAAAAAGTGGTCATTACCTGGTTTTTGCACGCAGGTCTTCAATAATACATATGTTTTGACAACTATATTCTATCTCGGAAGAAAATATTCCCAACTTTGTACATTTTACACGTGAAATTGTGATTCAAATGGCGTAGTTGCAAGTACAGAGCGCCAGACGCCCAGTTTCTCGGCCGAGCGCTTTTTGTGTCGAGGCGAGCGCAAATCTGACATACTGGACCACCATCTAGCGATTGACCGATTGTTAGTGATTGCGGGAGAGTAAACTGCTAAGTTAATTAATCCCGTAAGTGTATTGCAAGTTTTACCCAGGATATGGCGGTGATCTTCCCCGCTTGACGGTGAGATTCAGCGCCGACCTAACCGTCGGTATGCGAAATGTTCCCCAACGCGGTATCTCCCACCAGCGAGGCACACCCCCAGTCAGGACAAGCTCTTGGCTCCCGACATGTGTGGTAGTGTAGTGCTTGTTTGTGTAAGTGTAAGTAAGGGGTGACGATAGGACAAGGAAGAGAAAGGCAAGATCGAGTGTAGTGTGGCCCGTTTGTTAGCGCATTCGCTTGGTGTTGATCGGATAAACCACTGAAAACTATCGATCAGAGTAGCCGGCTGCTAGAACTCTCCTCTAGACAGCGACTGAATTCGACCTAGCTCACAAGCTACTGTCGAAAATCCTGTCACCGTCGGAACTCGAACCAAGGACCTCCCGCCATCTAGCGAATTTTGCGTTAAGCTGGAGTGAAATGGTCTCGTGCAGGACTGTAGTGGAGAATGTTTCATTCTATTACAACCTCATCGAACCACATGGCGGTCCATGTCCTTCAACGCCAATCTGGAGTGTTAATAATTGCAATTGGCAGACGGAGCGCGAGACGGACAGTAGATCACTGGTACTACAGAGCTCACCAGAGGATGTACTTTCCTCGAATTACACAAGTGCAATGACAGGGACGTGTCTAGGGTAACTGACGGCTGTGGCCAGGATTGAAGATGCCCCCTATTTATTAAATAAGGAAAAAAGTGCTATAATTGCATTTACTTTACTCATTACCAAAGTGAAATGTGTAATTAAAGTAGGAAATTGATTACTGTATTTTATCAGATTGCCTTTATATGCAATTTACTTACGCGTTCGGAGTCGGTAAAAAACCTCATTTGATCCGATGTAGTAAAGGTTGCCTAGGATCAGCTTGGTAAACAATATGATACCACAAAAGTATTTCTTTATTCATACACGAAAAAACACATAAATATATATGACGATTCAATAATTAGTTGCAAAAAATGTGCTTGTTATTTAAATTGTATTATTTTGATATTAATAGTGCAGTTTCTACAATTTAAGTTATTTTCCAACACTGAATGACATCTTTCTGGCAGAAAACCTCTACCGTACATTACATTTATTTGAATTGCAATTGGGTATGACAGTAATGAAACTGAGTACTAATATTTATCGTATTTATACACATACATGCCTGAACATCGTCGTCCATAATTTGTTTGGCTATTTTTAACACAGAAATTATTAATACCAACACATTGAACTGTACATTTTCTTCTTCGCATGAACAGAAACAATTGTCTATGCTCAACTTTTGCTGGCCGCAAAGGAACATAACTTTTTAGGTCAGCCACTAGTAAAAGTAGCTAGTACCTTTTAGGACATGTACAGCGTGCTAAAAGTGTAACTTTTAGCACTACTGCGACGATGGTTAAATTGTCAGATTAATACAACAAAAAACATAATGCTTTCGTCTAATCAGCTACAACTGATCTTCATATAACATGGTACCCTATTAAGTAATTTGTATACTTGAATTAAAATAAAGAGCAAGCCAGGAAGGCTATCTAAAAATAGCGTTTACCACACGTGGTAAAAGTGATTTTACTTTGCTCGTAGGATTGCGCCACTTGGTCTGTTGTCTTCGTGTCGCTACATTTCCTACTCGCAAAATAAAATGTCACATTTATCATTAGTATTATAAATAACGTTTATATAAATGTGCGTAACTCATTGCATCGTTTGCCAATGCCATGAAAACTCGCTTCTCATATTTTTCGGGTGTCGAATGACGATATTTATCCTCAACATTTCGATATTAGTATTCTGCAGCTCGTCGCAACTACAAGCTCCAGCAACTCCGAAAACCGCAGCAACCCAAACATCAGAATAAAATAAGTTAGTAATGATATTTACTTTAACAAGAAAGTATTCTAGTTCAATTTGCTTTCTCCAATAGAACAATATCATTGGGGGGTGGTTTTAATAAATACCAATATCTGCTGTTTTCTCAAAATCTTTGTCTTTTTAGCTTAGTAGTCCACGGGTTTGCTTTTTAGAAAAACAATCAGTCGAACGTATTGCTAAAATCTATATTTTCATGGTCACTCATTGTCGATTTCAGCTTTGAAAATTATAGGAAGCCAATTATATTACACATCATTTGCTTTGCGCCATTAAGTTTAACATATTGATGCTTACTTTCTCCGCAAAATATCCTAACAAAACATCTTCCCCTACATTGGATATTCTCCTTCCCTCTCTTCGCCGTTTAAAAACTTCGAATTCTTAATCGTAATTGTCTCTTGATTTATTAGAGAGTACAGATGTCATTGGCTTAGCGACTTCGGTTGTAGTAACTCGGGAATTTCGTCAATCTCGCTTCGCCCTCATCCTGCTTTGAATGACCGCTCACATCATCTCAATTACATCATCAAGCATCACATGCGATTTTTAACGACCGCCAAAGTCAACATAAACATCGTAAGTCATTACCACTAATCATACAAGCATATTGCTAAAAATATGCCAAACTTTTCAATAGGCGATTAAGCGCTAAGCGCTAGTGAATGAACTCGCACACACTATATTTTACCCACTGGTAAAGTAAATAACTATGACTAATGAAAGAAAACCGGTGAAAGTAGTGAGGTACTCTAATGGAAAACTTGATAATTTTTGTTGATAAATAGGGCCCGGATAATTTTGTACTAAAAAGAGGGAAAATATGTATATATATATATATATATATATATATATATATATATATATATATATATATATATATATATATATACACAATAATACACAGAAATAGGTACTAAAAAGTAAGAAATATGTAGCATTAATTATCGTTATATCAATTCTATTTTATTAAAACACTTTTATCTTAGTGTATATTGTTCTGTTTCACTAACATAAAGACCAATAGTAAAAATTATTTTCCCCATAATCCTATTATTTACAGCAATCACCGTAACAACAAGAACGGCACCTCTTGAGCTGGTGCGTGTAGAGGTGGCAACGCGATATCACTGGCAAAATGTATCATTTTCAGAAACAAATCTTTCTTTCTGTTCCCTGCGATATCAGCGCTGAAAACTAACACCAGAAGCTATGGATTGGGTCGTCGCCTTGCCGTTTTATTTACAATGCCGTCGGTATTTATGGACTGACTTATTTCAACGTGATGCAATAGCGGCATTTTAGAGAGGAGACTACAGAAAAATGTTGAATTGACATTACTGAATTGTTTGTCCTTATCAAAAACATACGAAAAATGAATGATTAAATAAAAAATTGCAGTAATATGTAAAAATGTATTCTTTGGGTTAAAATATGTAAAAATATGTACTAAAAAGTCGACGTTTTTTGGCACTAATCGATATGAAACGTGAATATATCGTTGATTCGACTTGATTGAGCTACGTTAGGAAAATATATTACATAATTATCCGGGCCCTACTGATAAACAGAAGAGGTTGGTAAATAACTGACTAACGAGAAAACAGGTGAACGTAATGAGGTACTCTCAAGGAAAATTTTATGTTTTGCTCATAAACAGCTGGGTTTGATTGAAGTTTCAATCAATTATTGGTAACTCATAACATGACTGCAATAGCCA
Organism: Teleogryllus occipitalis; assembly: GCA_011170035.1. Lineage (NCBI taxonomy): Eukaryota > Metazoa > Arthropoda > Insecta > Orthoptera > Gryllidae > Teleogryllus > Teleogryllus occipitalis. Next base: position 202,471 of record BLKR01000166.1, on the reverse strand, counting down.
TTTAAAGACAAAATAATGATAGTCATAAAACGTAAAATATGGTCCGTTTCAAAAATGTATTAAGAAAGTATTGTATACATTGTTCATCTTTTTCCATGACAAGAGTTCATTCCCACTATTCCAAATAACTGTCACTCGTTTTTTTCACCAATATAGTAAAATGCTGAATGGCGTCCCTTGTCAGTAGAGGCCTTGACATGTGCCTAACTTGAAGTGCGCCTCTACTATGTTAATAATGCTTATAATGCTATAATAATTATACCTCTTTCACCTCTCCAACCTTGTTATGGCTTCTGCCCGCGGATGCCGTGGGGAATGAGCGAAAGGGGAAAAGGGTCAGTCCGTGTTGAAATAGGAGTGGGAACGGGATGGCAAGGATCCTGCTCCGGCATCCGCCAGAAGCGGGTGGGAAGGAGTCGAGGAACACGACCGGGGTCTGCTGCAACTCGACCGGAGGTCTACGGGGCCCAGTCCCGGCGATGGCAAATTCTCGACTCTTAGCTCTATAGCTTGGTTGAATATTGCCACTGTCCCGGGGAGAATTCTAGCTTGCGGCTTTTCTGATCAGTTGTTTTCCGCGGTTACTATGATCCATACCAGCCGAATGCCGGAGAAGTACCCTAACAAACAGGGCATGAACCGCGCGCGATCTTTCCTTTCTCTTCCTTGACTGCTCCACTCTCTTTACACACACTACACTGCCTCAGCTGGGAGCTTGAGCATGTACCGTCTGGGGCTGAGTTCCGCTGGGAGAGATACCTGGAGGGAAATGGCTCCGACATGTAATTCGGCTCCGGATTTCGCCATTCGGCTGAGTAGGAACACCACCACTTCCTGGGATAAAATATTCACTTCATAGGGAAAGCTACTGAGCAAAGCAGTTGCCATCAATCAATCTCGGAGCAACCGACCTCGAGAACTCGCACATATACACCCTGTATCTGAACTGTTGGGTGAAGGCAGACCTTGATGTGTGTGAGATAGTTCAAGTGCGTGACCGGACTTCTTTGGACGAGCGCGTGCAACTCACGCTGCTCATTGAATGACGCAATCGGCGCCGGCGCGAGCGGCGTCGAGAGATAACGGCTGTGACAGGAGGCGGTTGCGGGGCGCCCCAATGCCTAATTGCCAGCCAACGATGACAGTGAGATATCTTTATTTTTAAAACAGCATGAGTTGTAGTTTAGAAAGGAAATTGAGCTTTCTACTCAACTGTATTTCGTGATTTTTGGTTTAAATGGAAGGTAGTTGGCCCCAGAGGTGTTAACGCTTGCAATTATTGACAGTTTTATAGTACAAATTATAAATATTAATAACATATTGAAATTAATAGAACTAACGCTGTTAATACATTTATGCAGTCGATTTATCATGTTGGCGCCAAACCTCTAAACTCCGATTTAAACAGCTGACTTGAAGATCTCGAACTGCAAGGAGATGATGACATTGTTATTCAATCGGGAGCTCCAATACCAAAAACTTACGTCTTAACGAATCTCCCGATTGGATGACAGTGTTCCCCTCTCCTTCCAACTCGTGAAGTGCAGCTATGTTTAAATTGGAGTACAGATCATAACTTTTTAAAGTCCTCCTTGGAACAAATTTAATCTACACTCGTGATTTTTTACTTAAGCGCGTCCGAGGTAGGTTACTTCCCTCCCAAAAAGGCGCAGATTAAACGAAAAATCCGCCTGAGGCAAACGTATTTTAAAATAACTGCATGCTGCATCATTCCTTTGTCAGGGAGCAGCATTAACCAAGCAAGCCCTGCGTTGGATGACGCGAACTCAGTGTAAAATGCCGGCAATTTCTTGGCATCGTCAGCGTCTCCTTCAAGGCTATTGTTGTATGAGATCCGAAATTAGTCGTTGAAAGTAATCGCGGCAAAATACACTTTCGCCTCGTGTCAAGAGTTTGTCACCCGTCATCGCGTATACACCCGGCGCTTTATTCAAATTTTGAGCCCGTGACAATGTATACTCCTTGCATATACTGTTAACACCGCGCTGCAAAGCAACGGGAGCCGGCCATAGCAGAGCGGCTTCTGCTTCCACACGGAAATTGTAAACGCGAACAGAAATAAATTAGGTGACACTGAAGCTTGTTTCTATGTACTTAATGTTTATAACAAGATTCTAACGCTTGCAGGTGCTGACATTATTGTTCTCCAGAAAGTCGAATCTTAGTCGCTGCATAAAGTTAAAATTCTTTAGGCTTTCCCAAAACTTCTGAAAAACTTTTCGAAGGATTCACAAACGCTTATCCGCCTTGATTTGTTCATGTCGCTTGTCTGTGTGAGTTTCAACTGATCTATCGAAAGCAGTCGACGATCCATAATGGAAAGAGATGAGTGAGCTACTCCGGCGCACCGATTTTTGCTGGTTCTGCGCAGCCCCAGTTTACGTCACGAACCACGTGACCATAACATTGGTACGTTTGAAATGCCTGACCAGACGGTGGCCGCCATGTGGCAGTGTTGAGAAACATTTTGAAAGTGACATCAAGTGAACGAAAAATAGCACAATGAAGATGCAATTAAAACAAAAAATGCAATTTTTAAGAAATGTTTCATATGTTTCAATTAATTGTGACAAGATTATACACTTGGCATCTGGCTGCATTTAAAATTCTCGCTAATGTGACGCAAACTGGTGTTTGAAGCTCACTGTCTGAAGACGGATACGCTGCGCAATAGATCACCCATATATTTCCAACATGGTTTCGTCTAAAGCGAGCTAACGTGAATGAGTTTGAGATCACAGTGAGCGAAGCGAAGATATCAAGTTTTATATTCAAAGATTGAGGTTTTTAAATGCAAAGTTTGGTGAGTTTATATAAACGCCATCTCAAGCAATAGTCTGAAAGAAATGTCCGTTCACTACAAAATATCAATGATTATTTCATGAAATGTCATTTTCTTCTTTTCACTTTAAAACAATGTCCTTTAGTTTACAATAATTTTGTCATGACAAATTTTTATATGGCATTTTTTGCATTTTTCGTCAATTTCGAGCAATAAGTAATTTTTTACGTTTTTCCGTAATTTGTACAGCATTTTCCCCTGATTTAAAAGATTTTTGGTTTGTACTTGCTTCAAATAATGCTCTCGAGATGCAATGCTTTTCAGAAAATTTCTAAGCACTAGCCTATTCAATTTCTTCGTTCAGAAATTGTAATGTCAGCCGTTGTATGTAACGTTCGACCGATTTCGAGATAGCTGAAGACAGATATTTCTTGATAAAGAACAGTCCAAACCAAATGCAAGTTGAGTTCACTTGAACGAAAGGAAGCAGCGCCGATTTCATCAGTAACATCCAATAGCTTGAGTTGTTCATCTGAACTATTTTCGATCAGATTTTTACGCCATTTTTTATTTGCTTTTATGGAAACTTTAAAACATTTTTAAGAGCATTTTGTTGTTCATTGTTGACGATGTTTTATGTCATCAAAATCCGCTCCTAGTAATTATAATAAAATGTGATGCATTACGTTTTTCAATTGAGGTGGATAGTAGAATTTTGGGCTACAGTCCATTGCAGCATAATGTTTGAACACCCTTACAATGATCCTGATGTATAGGAACACAGTATTCATCCAAGATTTCATACCTTATTGGCCGATTGCTCTAGACTCCTCCTTCAACGGTATTCGTGTCACTCAAACTGTCACGGTCTGCAAAGTGTTCACGAACTGCAAAGTTGCTGCAATACCTGTTCCACCTGCGCCGCGATAAGAATACGACTCCGATTGTTAGGAGGGATACACGCATCCCGTTCACAATCATCGCTTCTACTGCAATGCAGACTCGTTAGGAAGAAGTTTAACACCCAAATCGCGTTCGGCCACCTGTTAAACGACCAACATGGTAAACGCTTTTTCTTCAGCCATTCGAGAAAACACTGAAAACTATAGTTTTTTCAACATGGATTAATGGTTTCTCCACACAAGTGATGGTCATAATTTGTGAAAGTCCCACCGCAGCATCTACCATTACAAAATGATAGGTTCACACAAAAATTAAAACTATGAAAAGGTAGTACGCCTATCTTGCCATACTAAGCGACTAAAACTGACAGCACAAGGAGCCCGACTCCTGTGTTGGGGTTTTTGTGTTGAGCCAGCCGAAGGAAAGCTGTCGATACCGACGAGGTTTCATCAAGCCCTCGCATTCGCGCGAGACGGCGAATTTAAGAACACTGGCCCATCCAGAGTGTCCAGTAACCGTTTTCTGAATTCGACAATAGCTTCTCTAAACCTTGTATTTTTAAACATGCATAAAACAAGTAAATTTATAATTTCGACAAGAACTATTTCCAGAAGCAAAGAGTTATATGTACACACCCGCAAACCTAAGAAATCACAAAGAAGGGATACAGTACTAGCATCGATGTTTTCAAAACATCGATGTTTTTATAAAATTGACACTTGTAACATATATTTAATCATGTCCATATTTTTCACTGTCAAGTTGACCGGGAGAGGTGGCTCAGCGCATCACGGATGTCACTGCAGTGCCTTTGGCTGATCTCCTAGGTTCGAGTCCCAGCGGTGGCAGGATTTTCGACACTAGCTTGTCAGCCCCGTCGAATTTAGTCGCTGTTTGGAGGACAATTCTATCGGCCGGCTTCTCTGGTCGGAAGTTTCCGTGGTTTAAACACCAGGAGAGTTCCGGAGCGGTACCCTAACGAACGGGCCAGGGACCCCGCGCTAAGATATAACGGGAGACCGGTCGGGAGCTTAGAGCTTGTCCCAGTTGAGGCGGTGCCCCATTGGTGGAAGATACCTGCTTGGGGAAAATCCCGCTAGCCGACGGTAGGTCTGCGCCGGATCTCGCCATCCAGCGGGGGATGATCACAGCTACATCACGAGCAAAAATATGCACTACACTTACGGGACTAATGACCTTAGCCGTTGACGCGCCCGGAATCTCTAACAATCAATCAATACGGTGTCAATGTTTTATTTGTGAATGAAAATAGCCCAATACTAATAAAACAATTAAATGTGAGGTGGACAATAGCGAGCTCTCGGAAGGTTTTCTCGGGATTCTCTACAACCCGTTGTCATTTCATTTATCTTTCATCATTCAAAATACAGCCTCTACAATTTACTCATTAACTCACTCAATGGCCTTAATGATCTCAACGACCTTAGTCGTTGAAGAGATCCTAAATTTAAGAGAATAAAATTCCCGCCATTATTTTAACCCGACTGTAAATTGGAACATTCTTTCAAATTCGAGGTTGATGGGTCTGAAAATATGAAGGAATATTCCTTGTTGGGATGTACAAAAAATACATACTATAAAATAGTCCCGTTTCAGGTAAGAGGATAAAATTTGTCTTTAAAGAGACAAATGACATCCAACCAGAACACATGGAAGTGGCCGTGTATCTGAGCACTGTTACTTTTCCAATATTTAGAAATAAAAAAAATGTGTTTACATTAATAATGTAGATATTTTTATATTATTGAATATGATAATATGGGCCAATGATATTTTTTCGCCAGAAAACCCAATGAATGTATGGAATAGAGGCGTGTATGCTGATTTCAAATAAGTATCATTTTTCGCGTATCATGTACAATTTCTCGGTAATCGTACTTTTATTATTCTCACGGAATATGGTTTCCGGGAACTCTCGGTGGACTTCCCTTGAGCAATGCGTAATATGAATCATATCCGTGCCCTTTGCAGAAATAAGATAAGACAGTGTCCCCTGTTGCGCACCGACCAGAACTTGTCTCAGCAAGTGCGTTCAACGAGAAAGAACTCTGACCACTGTGGAATATTATAAGAGGATTTATAACAGTGGTTCATCGGTGTACCCGCGAGGTGCGCATATATTTCAACGCAAAAGGTGAGTGAGCAGTTTGTTGTATCCCGGGTAATGTCTCATCAATAAGATTTTCCATTTCGCGAACTTTACTTCTTATGAGGCATGAACTCGACGAGTACTTAAACAAAGTGGACAGTGTTCCACCAAGGCTCAAATACAAATCAACTGAAATTGCAACGCCTTTGTATTATTGTATTATGTGTATTATGTGATATATCATGCATCGCACGTGTCATAATCATCCAAATAACTTCTGTTACGTCTGTGCTTCTTTTATACCAAAACCCCCAGAGATGTAAGATTACCCCACGACACTAGAAGCTGTACCAGTTGCATTTTGGATGTCTTCGAGGTGATCAAGATAAATGTTGGACATCGCACATTATTTGCAAACCATGTCCAACAGGGTTAGGAGATTGGGTGACAAAAAGAAACATTCTCTGTCCTATGCCATTCCCATGATGTGGCGCGAGCCAATCAACCACATTGATGATTGCTATTTTTGTTGTGTCCGTATTAAGGATTTCTCATGAACATTGCCTAGCGTGTCCAAATCTGTGGACTGCAATGAGACCAGTGCCTCATGACGACCAGTTCGCAATACTCCAAGTGAATTGAATGTACTTCACGAAATGGAAAGTACATCAAATAGTAGTCTTGAAGAAATAAAATGCTTTTCTAATCCAGATTATATTCCAGAGATTTACGAGAAAAATACAGAAACACAGAAATGATCACAAACGAATTAAGTGATCTCATTACAGATACCCATTACATTACCCTCAAAGTCAACGCAGAACTGTTAGCATCCAGACAGAAAGAAAAACATATGTTAGAGAATAATATTAATAATAATATTAGTATTTCCGATTACAGAACGAGAAGCAAAGATCTAAAGAAACATTTTTTCCTTAGATGGTCCAATGGTATAAATCGTCTCATTACGGAATTGAAGCAAAACAACAGAACTTCGAAACCGCGCCCATTTATCGACGCATCCCAGCACAGTTTGAAGGCGGTCTTATTGCACAGTGGCAATGAAAAGCCTTCGGCATCCATTGCTTACTCTGTCCATTTCAAAGAAACGTATGAACATTTAAATGCTGTACTAAAAATAATTCAGTAGAATCGTTATCAGTGGAACATTCTGGAGATTTAAAAGTCATCGATTTTCGCTGGATTTACAAGAAGGGTTTTCCAAGTTCTGTTGCTCCCTCTGCTTGTCGGATAGTCGAGATACGGTACATTATATCTGACCTGACTGGAAGCCAAGAAGTTCCTTTAACCCAGGAGAAGAAAAGGTCTAACGTGTCCCATTGGTTGCTACACAAAAGGACATCTGCCCCATTGGTTGCTACACAGAAGGAACTGCTGTGCTTTAATGAAAAGTTTTCCAAATATCTCCTGCCAAATTAAATAAGGTGTCTTTGTGGGACCGCAGTTCTGGGAGCTATTGAAAGACCTAATCAAGTGCGCAAGGATTGAGTGCGTGATATTAGAAAGAGGGTATGGAAAAGGATTCAGTGACGTTCGCACAATTTTCTTGGTAATAACATGTTTTCTAATCACCAAGAAACCGTGCAGGAATTACTACAAGCTTATCAAGACATAGGATGCCGCATGTCACAGAAACTTTATTCCCTGCATCCACATTTAGACATTTCCCACCCAACCTAGGGGCGAGATGGGGAGGAGAGATACCAGCGTTTTGGTATCAACCCATGTTTGCACACTATCGTTAGATGTTTTGGCGTGATGACCAAAACATTCAGAATTGAATTCACATTCAACAGCTGTGCATTTTTAGTTCGCAAATCTGTTTTAATTCAATTTGTGACTTACCATTTCTATTCAGCATTTACATATAAGATGTTAAGTTGTTTGTATCTAAGCTCAAAGTTTGAATTTGTAGCTCCAGAAATTGAATACAAAAGTATATTCGAAAACGCCTTTTATATCAATAATGGCATGTGACAGGCAAAAACCCAAACCAGTTTCCTATTCATATAAAAAATCTTATATACATACACCTGATTCGACCTTAGATTTACTTTCAAATTGTCGGCCCGTGAAACGTTGTGTAATTATTTTTCATATTTGTTGGATTTGTCTCGTAAGTTAAATTTTGTTTACGAATTAACGAACAGCCACTCTCAAATTATTTTAATCTCCCTTATGCCCGAATAAATTAATGTGAAAGATAACTAAACCAATTTTAAAGCATTGATGCTTTGGACCGATGAACTATTAACACCGTTGTTTTAATTTGGAATCGCTGTTTTGTTATGGATATTGCGCCCCTATTGGAAGGTGACGCAAATTTAAAGAAATTTCCTTCCGACGCTGAAGCCAAGGATCACAAGTACGCGTGCCGGAAAGGGACAGAAGGGGCGGGGTTTGTAATCATTCCTCTCCAGTCCCCTTTTCTAACAAGAAAGAGAACCTACCAATTCGCAGAAGCATTTCTTATTCTAGCGAATACTTTATTCCCAGGATAAAAAGTGTTGGCCATAGTCTAAATTATTTCTCTTTTATAACATTTAATCGTACTAAGGCATCAAAGGTGATATTAGTGACGCTACAATTGGAATGTACGCGTATGTAATACATTAATGAGCACTGCATTCAACTTTTAAATTTCAAAATTAAATTCACTGAAATAAGTTAGCTTCCGACACAAAGTAAAAAGCTTAAATGAAATCGAAAAAACAATTAGTTGGACTATTTTTAAGAACCTAGGTAAAAATGTTCAATTTTACGTACGATACACCGCCCGTAAAATGCACTTCTAGAATTGAGTATTTTAAAAAAATACGACTATATTCATATCATGGTAAAAGCCTTTCTCAGCTATGATAAATGTATTTTTTTAAATGTAAAAGTTCCGACATTATGATTAAAATTAAACAACCATAATTGTGGACATGCAGAATTTCCTTCGCATTTTCTGCCAAAGTACTTCATTCTCCGATCTTCTGGCGCTGTGTGTGAATTTATTCGTTGTTGCTGATAAGAGATGAAATCCAGTTTTTCTACCTCACTTGCGAATGTGGTGCGGAATTGGAATCCTTAAATTCAACCGAATCAGCATCATAATTAGGTGACTCTTCAAGTTCCAAAAAACTGGTCACAAGTATTTTAATTTTTTTTTAAATATTTTAATTTTAAATAGTTGTGTAATTATGTGTAGTATTTCTGAGGTAGTTGGGTAACACCTTCAATATTATAATTATCACGTACTTTCATAGTCGTTATACAAATATATATGTATATGAGTATCCCCTCGAAATTTTATAATTGGTTCCTCCGATTAGAACCAAAAATATATTATTGAAACGAGTGAACGTTGGAAATGATTACATGTGTACATATTTGGTAACAGAACTTCTATACGCCATTTCACCGCCAAACCCGTTCTTTAAATAAATGTCTTAAACTAAGGTCATATTCAATTTTCAAAAGGTAGTTTTCGTGTAATTTTGCGCGAAATAAAATTTTTAATTTTTTACACAATTTTTTCCTCATAAATTGCTCCAAGTTTTTTCTTTAAAATTTCTCCTCTCCTCAATGAATCAAGAGACGGTAAAAAATATGCTGCTACTCCCATTTTCAGCAAACTTCTTGTTTTTCGAAAACTGCAAAAAGTAACATTTCAAAAATACAAAATTGAAGATATTTTTGCCTCAAAGTCTGTTGAAAAAATCATCTCTTGTACATTTTTTTAAAAAAGAGTAGCTTTTACGTAATTAGTGTTTGAAATTTTTGCAGTTTATAAAAAAAACTTTTTATAAAACAACGCTCTAATTTTTCTTAATTTTTTTCCACGGATAGAAGTGATGTTTAAAAAATTAGGTAGGTTTCAGTGAACTCTCTGAATTTTCGAAAATTACAAATTCAGAAATAATGCTAGAAAGTATGTGCTGTCGTAGCACGTACATGTGTTATTAACTTGTATAAACGTACTAGTAATTAAATGCGCGCTATTAGCATCCACCACGCTGTTTGGGTTTAGAACTTGTACACCAGTTGCTTGCGTACGAGAGCTTCTTTTAAGTCGAGAAAGAAGATTTTGGAGAGACGAATTACTGTAATGTTTGTATAGCATTTTAACTTTTTGCCCTTAGGCAGGTAAGCAGAGGCGATGGGCTCCGCGGAGGAGTGCGGCGCCGCGCCGCCAGAGGCGCTGGAGGAGGGCGAGGTGCGCGGCCCCATGGACGGCTACCCTCGCTTGAGCGAGTGCCTCGCGCGCCCGCTGGCGCAGCGCCTCATGGACGGGCTGCAGGCGCGCGGCGACGACGTCATTCAGGTAAAACCCCCCGCGCGCTGGGCGACTCTCTGGGGAAATGACGTCTTTCAAATATCCTCACGCACTCATACATTGGCTCTCCACCGCGCACCAAAAGAAAAATTAAAACTCGACCCAGTCGGTGTCTAGTTTCTAATTCAACACCTTAATAACACAAACATGTCTTCCTAGATGATAGAGGTCCATAAAGTGTTAAACTTCACTAGAGAGTCACTCAAGTGATACCACAAACACAGCCGTGCTCAGTGGGAGCAAGGACTCTCGAGTGGTAGCGTGTGTCTGTGGCAGGTGTACCCGCACGAGGGCGTGAACTGGACGGCGCGGCAGGTGCGCGAGCGGGGGCTGCAGCTGGCGGCCGGGATGCAGATGCTGGGCGTGAAGCCCGGAGACCGCGTCACCATGGTGTGCGGCCGCCATCCGGAGTACGGACCGCTTTACTTCGCCACGCTGGTGGTGGGCGCCGCGTGGGCGCCTCTCAACCACACCTTCGACGACGGTAATGAGCGCCCGCCCGCTTCGCGCTTAGCCCCTGCACTGCACGCGACGCAAAGGACGTGCATGGGGCGACGTTCGACAACACTTAGCCAATGCACCGATCAAACTAACCTTCGACGACCGCGCCCGACGGGACCAACGCAATGCCCGTGAGATATTACCTACATCAAAATGATTCTATTCCCTGGCTAATTCATCTACGATAGTAGTAAAATTGAATTAAAGTCGTTTGTAGAGGGGAGGTGCTCGCGGAGCGAAAGGATAGTAACAATTTGTATTAAGGTTCATTTTGGCGCAATGATGCTGGCAGAGCGAGAGGATTGTAATGCAATTGTTTTAAGGTTGGTTTGGAGACAGTAGGGTGGTGTAGCGGGCGGTTAGAAATCAAAGTGTTAAGGTCGTGTATGGCGCTGCGATGCTGGCGGAGGAATGACAGGAATCCAATTGCATAAAGAAGGTCGATTGTAGCCCAGTCATGCTGGCGGAAGGAAAGGATAGCCCTTCAATTGTGTTACGGAGGTTGTGTTTTATCACAATGTGCGGGAGAGTAGAAATCCAATTATATTAAGGTCATGTGTGACGAAGTGGTGCTGGGCGAGAAGGGATAATAATCCTATTGTATAAAGATCGTTTGAGGCGCAGAGTTCCTGGCGGAGCGGTTGGATAGTAGAAAACTTGTGTGTGCGGCGCAGGCGAAGTGCGCTTGATTGTGGGCATGGTTAGTGGCAGGACGTCATCTCTCGGGGATCCTCCTCCCCGCTGCGCCACCCGTCAGACTTAGCGTGTGTATCGATGCCTCCGATAAACGTAGTCCTATTTGTTGCTCCAGGACCACTTTATGTCTCTCACATGTAGTTTCAATTGGTTCCGTATACGCTGAGACAACTCGTACTGTCTGAGCTCCAACACCTGAAATATCGCAAACCACTAAGGCGCAAGTCAAGCGTGGGGAACTGTGCGAGCTCAAGAGCTCTGATATTCGAAATGTTGAGACCGCTGCCCTGTTTTTGTTAACCCGCTTGCTTGTGCCATTTAAAGAGAGTGATACATCTCCGCGTCTGTAATGTACTGTGTAAGCCTGTGTAAGCCCGGGAAAGCCTACATTGTATGTTAGTACTGTGTAAGGTTCGACTGAACTGTATTGTACTGTATAAGGTTCCTGCAGCAGAAGGATATCCGGATCACATCTCGTATTACAAAGTTTCTCGATAGCAGTCATAGCGACTATTGATCTATCAATCTGTCTGTAGGACATTAAAGTCCATAATCGGTACCAGCTATTTCCAGTTCTGTTGCTGCCTTTAACTCCGAGCACCTCGCGCCGAAGGCCTTGTGTCCAGTTTCTTTCTTTCTGGCCGCACACAGTTCACGCATTTTGTAGCTGCATCTTTGGGACGAGCCCTTTCGTGTTCACCAGCGCAATAGGCGCTCACCCCTTGTTCAAATCTCAAACAATTAAGGCATCGTGCGATTGCTACGTATTATGTCGATATGAGATATTTCAGCATAAAGCCATCCCACGGTGACACAAGACTCTCCAGATTCTGGTGATACTCTTCGTATCCAGCTTCTATACGGTTTCGTTTCCATGTCCTTGCCCATCTTAAACAATATTTTGATTTCTTTTGCCTCCTCTTCCACGTCCGTATCTTCGAAATTATTCTTTACTAGCTTGTGTACCCGGCGTTGCTCGGGTTTATAGTAAATTATTAGACATGGAGAGTAATTCCATTTTTTCATACCCTGCGGTGGGGCCTACTATCTCTTCTGTTGTATCCCTTCTCCGCCCTGCTCCACCCTGCCATGCTCTGCACAGCCACGCTTCGATAGCCCTGTCTTCTTTTCACCCCCATTTGGAAATTTCTGGTCTACCTCGCTCACTTTTTCACAAAAAATTATACTTTTCTTATTTGGGCTTTCAGCTCCTAAACTTTCTTCACTTTATAACTAAAACAATAAACAATTCTAAACTACAGAATAAAATACTTGTAGACTCACATATATTTTGTGTTTTTTTTTGTGGAGTTTCATACATTACTTCAAATACTGTCAATAAATTGTCACATTGTAAAACTTACCCTTTTTTATTTTTTGTCTTCTCTTGTATTCATAAACAAATATTTGAAATTGATCTGTCAAATCGTGACTTTCAAGGGTCTGTTTCTAGCGAAGTTTAACATGCCAGAGTTCTCGCACGGAAACGCTAGAAGATAGACATTGCATATGAATGTATATGTCAAAACGTAATTGACGAATCATAATCATAAAAGTAAATGAAAGTATAAATATTGAATGTAATTGCCAGTATTTATAATTATTTTGAAAACGAAAAATATATATAAGTTTAAACTACGTGTAGAATAAAACTTATTTTTTTACGTAAATCAATTAATCATAACATTGAAGCATGAGAACAATACTGATCCATCAACATGTACATTACGGGTACACACTAATTTGACAATGTTCTGAACAAAACCATATTAGCTTCATTATTTGATCTGAAGTGCTATATATTAAGGATCTTGAAATGTGAATAACAGAAACCAATTCATGCGTTTGGAGCAATGGCAATGCAAAATAATAGCACAGATTATTCTCAATATGTAAGTGATCATACTACTGCACTGATCTTCTGCACATAATGAAGAAAAAAATCAACTGGATGAAACCAAAACATACAAACATTTTACATTTTACCATTTTGAACATGAGAACTGTGTAAATAGTCAAATTGTGAGTGCTATTGAAAAGCAACCCTACTACGTAGAGAATTATTTACATTTGCATCCCTCCTTGCAGTATTATTTTCAATAGTGTGAGTGAGTACTTCAGCGAGTCGCACTTCTCTTAATAGCCGATTCAAAACGTTTATAGACTGCCCATCTATTCGCACTTGTATAGTCTGTTTTGACAACTTGACACTCGCATTGTTTCAAGAAATTCAATGTTTACAAATTTCTGTAAAAGAAGAGGTTGTTTAGAATGTATACGATATCTATATATAATACATTGTAGATTACTGTATATTCTGTACTATATATTATTGTACATTGCACTGTCTCAACCTACCTCAATTTCTGTACAAATTCAAACTCCAATGTTTTATAGCCACTTTGTACATACCACGGATTAAGGATAATGCATGTACCTTGTCATCTTTACCACTTTAGTTACCGATTTCTTCCAAATATTCCACCAATGTTCAGAACTAACAAATCACCACTGTTCATACAGGGACATTACATAACCTTATTCAAAGTCCAATGAATCTCGTAATAATTCTGGACATTAATGAAACCAGTAGTAGATCTCAGACGTCATCCTCTGGTGGCGCACAGCTTAACTATTGACATTGATGCGCTCTTGAATCTGTGATGTAAAGCTATGCCAAAAATGTCGAGAAAAATAATTATTTTGTAAATATATTATGGTTTATGGTTGTCAATCATAGCCTATAGTACTCCAGACCTTTAAAGGAAGTTAGCACAAAAGTTTCATCGGCATTGGTTCAGTAGATTCAGAGATTACCGCGTTGGAAGACAACGCACTTCTGTCTTTATATATTAGTATAGATTATTTCCTTTAATTTGTTTCCCATCCGCGGACCTAGAAATGCCATGAATTATTATTTTGTGTAAGAATTTTCTATTAAATCTTATTTTCACTTTCTCGGAGGTTTTAACTCGTTCATGAATAATTTTAGCGGCATCTTGATCTGCGACTTCAACCACTAGTACACCGCTTCTTGCGCTGTACCACGTCATACTAATTTTTGCCTTCTTTCTTTTCACTCTCTGCCCTACATCGTCCATCATGTTTTGGTTAGCCCATTGCTTTCCCTTTAAGTTTATCAATGATGTTATGCTGATTTCTTTCTTCTTTACACTTGCGTTTCAGTATCTCAGATACTTCTGGCTTATCCAGTCTGGCTTCAGCAACGTACGAGTTGGTATAAAGAATTGATTACATTTTCTCTTCCAAAGGCATTACGGCTCCCTCAACAGGCTTTTTGCCGTTTCTTCCTACATCCTCCGGCGTATAACAAGGTTCCATTGTGGAGTAGTAGTCCTTTACATTGTCTGAGTTGCCAGAATTTGATCTTTTACCTGACCATTTATCTTTGAGCCCTACTTTACTAGCAGAAATATCATTTGATCACAGGCATAAATGCTTTCATTCTCATACGGCCCTTCATTAACAAAGGATTTTCTCTCAACAGTTTCTGCCTCTTCGCAGGAACATTGCCCGTCCCTAGAACACAGAGAGCTGGGTGATCGCCACTATTTATTGTGTTCGTTGGAGTTTGAAACACGGCAATTGAGGCCTAAGACTTCGTCCGAGCTCTGATTTGCCATCCCGCTCAAACCTGGGTGTTGCACCCCGGAGGGTTCTCATTCGTTAGGGGTATTGGGCGCCTCATTTATAGCTAAGAAAATATTATGAACACGTGCAGCACTAGGATCGAAGGGGGTGGATTGCACAGAATCGTGTGTGTGGTTGTCAGGCGACCTGCGCCTGCTGCTGGGCATCCTGGAGCCGCGCCTGGTGCTGGCGGAGCGGGAGGTGGCCGAGCGCCTTCGCCCGCTGCTGGCCGAGCTGGACACCGCCAGCACGTTGGCCGTGCTGTGCGAGGGCGACGAGTGGGCGGCGCTGGCCACCGACGCCGCCCCCGAGGCGTGGCCGCCGCTGCCGCCGCCGCCCGCGGACCCGCGCGGCGCCATCGCGGTGGTCTCCTGCTCCTCCGGGACGTCGGGGCTGCCCAAGGCCTGCGCCACCTCGCACTTCGCTCTGTTCGCTGCGCTCTCCGTCTTCACGTGAGTCTCGCCACAGCTGCAGCCGAAGTGCAAGTCAAAGGCCCTTCACAACTGCCGACCTACTTCTAAGCCGTCGATAGTGGTCACCCAGCGTTCAATGTCGGTGAAATTTCTAGCTCTTCGTACACGATTGTGCCACATGCGTAGGATAACAGCTGTTGCATTCTCTCAGTCTCCCCGCAAACTCGTTGATGGTTCAGAAACGAGGGAGAATCACAGCGGAAGCTTCCCCTATACCTAGTGTTGTAATAAATTCCATTCTTCAGCTTTTAATTCGCGGTGCATCTACAACTTCATGCGGGATATATTCAGTGTTGCAGTATTATCACCTCAGCCACACGGGCTCTTTCCACACGCCTCAGACGACTTCACAATACTTATTAGCATAAATAAAATCGAGGTATTGTTTTAATTGAAGACTCAGTTATTCATATTGAGAACTATGAAGTGAAACGCTCACATTATTCATTTTCCAGCACTTTCGTGTCTTAAACACTAATGCTCTATGGTCACTCCAACAATGGTTACGGCTTTTACTTCTGCCTTACCTCTCTCAACCTGAGAAAGGTATGGAGATTTCCCAGTTTTGGACACAGCTTACCGCCGAGTTCTGGAGTTTTAGTCCACAGGTTCGCTGCCGGAAACTACTTCCTCTCAACCCATGTCTGTCCTTAGCATTCTTTTCCTAAAAAATATATTTTTACGCCTATTATAAAATTATGTTAAAACATGATCTCCATGCCATTTCTTAGTCATCCTGTTAAAGGTGAACCGACGATGTGATTGTCACAGGAGGGACGACGCACTGGACGGCATCAACGACACCATGGTTCTGACGTCACCCGGCTTCTGGGTGACGGGCATCTGGTTCACGCTGCTCACCATACTGCGCCGCACCAGGCTAGTGTATGTTTATGGCTGCGACGAGCACCAGTTCCTTGAGGCCATCGAGAGACACCGGGTGAGCAAAGGGCCGCCAGGGCCCTCAACCTTAATCCACGCTACCATACCTGTGATGGCTGAGGGCAACAACAGCGACCCTGACCTGGAGGCCCTATGGTTCGAGCCCCGACGGTGGCGGATTTTCGACACCAATTACATCGCTAGGACGAATTCAACCGCTCTTTGCAGGAGAATTCGAATAGCCGGCTGCTCTGGTCGGTAGTTTTCCGTGGTTTCTTCTATTAATACTGGGCAAATGACGGAACAATGTCCTGAAACACTTATCACGGACCGGGCAAAATATTGCCTTCATCTTCGTTCCAACCTCTCCCTTTATACACACACACACACACACACACACACACACACACACACGCTGATTTGCACTCCACTACCACACATGTCTGGAATGCAGTCGGAAGTTTAGAACTTATCCAGGTAACGATACTATTAACAGTCTTGGTTTTATCCATTAATTTTGTTTCTCGCTGTCTGAGCGAATGCGATATCTGATAAGAACGGAATGAACAAAGGATTTAATTTTGATAGTTAATTAGCCAGAGCTCTTTTACACGCCCCAGGAGTGACGTGGCGCGTCGAGGATTTTCCGCCCTTTGTTATTTCGCCGCCCCCATCCGGAATTAACACTGTTGTTGTTGTTGTTGTTGTTGTTGTTGTAGCCACCGGTGCTCTTCACGGCCAACAACTTCCTTCTGTCGGTGGCCAAGGTGCACGAGGCGTCGCAGCCCCGCAGGGACCTGAGCAGCCTCCACTCCATGCTCACCGGAGGAGCCGCCATGAGCCGACAGGCCGAGGAGTTCGTGCGCGAAGTCATGGGGTGAGCACTACTCTGGCCAAAGCTCATTCGCACAAACGCCAGACCTTGGATCGTCGTGTGTTCGATTCCGGTCACCACTCTTAGCGGTTCTATAAATAAATTTGGATCGCTACGTCTGAGCTTAGGTTTCCTTGAAACTCTCCTCCAGTTCTTTGCCAATCCATTCTCGCTTCAACCTCAACCAGCTGGTGACAATAAAGAATCTGAAGCTGAATGCAGTGTGCGCGGTGTGTGCAGGGCGGAGGTGTACAACATGTACGGCATGACGGAGCTGAACGGGGGCATCGGCATGACGAAGCGGCCGCAGTACAAGCCGGGCTCGGTGGGCACGCTGAGCGCGCTGCTGCGCTGCCGCGTGGTGGACGAGGCCACGGGTCGCGTGTGCGGGCCCAACGAGGAGGGCGAGCTCCGGTTCAAGGGCCCCATGCTGTCGCAGGGCTACCTCAAGAACCCCAAGGCCAGCGCAGAGCTGTTCGACGCCACGGGATGGCTGCGCACCGGCGACCTGGGGATGTACGACCCAGACGGGTTCTTCTACGTCACAGGTCGCATCAAGGACACCCTCAAATACCGAGGCGTGCACGTGAGTTCCGAAGCTTTGTTTGTTGATGGAGCTTCCGATCAGAGGGAACTTGTCCATTACCAAGACCGGACCCTAATGCCGTTCTGGTGAGTGACGAAGTGGGTGGGGAAATGTGTAGGTGTCGCCGGTGGACATCGAGGGCGTGTTGGAAGGCCATCCGGCCGTGCACGAGAGCGCCGTGGTGGGCGTGCCCGACCCTGTGGAACAGGAGCTCCCCAGGGCGTACGTCGTCCTGCGCCCAGGCACCCAGGCCTCCGTGGAAGAGCTCTGCCAGTTCGTGCAAGGTACTACACACACGCGCGCACGTACACTCTTTAAGATCCTTAGCGACCCGCTTCCGACTGTTACGGCCGCGGAAGAACACGAGAGAGCTGAGACGAATGATAACTCCTATAAACCACACCAACGGCTACTCCATAAATATAGTTTGCGTGTTCTTACTGTGTCACTCCACTTCATTCAATGAAGATCAAACTGCAACTGCTTCGCAATCGGAAAAATTGTGATATGAATACCTGACAACTCATAAACATGGCGTCCACATAACAATCACTTAGCGATTGCCAAATTTGCATTAGTTAATAAGATTTTTCGTGATTAATTATGTATTTTGTGAAGTAATATTTTTATTTCAGCTTGGTGTGATTTGTTGATTTATTATCCCAGCGCTGCCACCACTGCTCTGTTACATTGATTAGATCCTTACAAATTAAAGATTATCATCGACGTTCAGGGGAAAAAGTCTTAAACATCATTCACATTAATTAAACGCATATAGACGACGTTAATACTTGGTCGAATATTCTGATCCTGCGCATTTGTTAGCCGGCCTGTAAATCCAAGCAGTTGCCGACAAGGAAGATAATTACATTATCGACGTCAACGATTGACTGGCAACCAAATGTGCATGCGAACTCGGACGGCCATAAGGAGGTTAAACCTAAGAATATCAACGAAAGTTAAGATTTTTGCGTAAATTAAAACAGTATAATTAAAAAACATGTACAGAAGGAGCCCAAGATGTGTGCTTGGCACCGTAAGTTCTTAAGACGAGCCGCCTCTGCTTTTACATGATCTGTTACATTTATTTCCTTAAGCATCTCAGAGGCGTACGCCAACAGTAAAAATATCGTCCTGCTCCTCAATGTCAAGTTTTCGTATTGCAGTTTCTCCCACAGCAATCCCTTAGTTCTTTGCTTTGTAGCGCTGTGCGAGGCGGTGTGTGGAGGGAAGTGAAATGAACGTCGATGTCCGCAGAGCGCGTGGCTCCGCACAAGTGGCTGCGAGGGGGCGTGGTCTTCCTGGAGGAGCTGCCCAAGACCACCACTGGCAAGATCAGCCGCGCCACCATCCGCAAGAAGTTCGTTCTGGACCAGCCTTGAGTGGTTCTCTCGCCTTTCATTTCCTTTTCTCTACTCATTCATTTAGGTCCAACTAAGATCTCATTGTGCGTACTAGAGTCGAATACAAAGACAATTCCGATCGTTCTCGGCAACGAAACCGCTAGTACGTCCGACAACGCTTTGGCGCTGCCACTATGGAGAGCGAACAATACTAGGCCTGTTATCGGAGTATTCCCTCTGTGTTGGCTGTCGAAAAGAACGATGGATAATGAAAACTGCAGGCTTCCTCGGATCTCTCGACACCGTTTATTGCTCAAGTTTTAGTATTAAATAACTTAAAACGTATTATTTATTCACTTTCAATGGAGAGGATACCTTAACAACGTGTACAAACCTCTACAACAAAAGTTGAATAAAAACTAGATCGCACAATGCATGTTGCAAACGAAAGTACAGTTGCGCAGTTGAAACTATGTTAGAAGGGAAGCAATGTAATTGTCTAAAAATACGTTTAAAATCAAATAAAAATGGTATTAAATTATTAAAATGAACAGAAATTCCGTATTAAATTAGTTTATCTTTTGTATGAGAGCTGATGATACTTCTCACTAACAAGACGCACCCAAATTACTAGCCGCTACCAGCAAACGAGCGGTAACGATAGCTCCGGTCCTCGACGGGCTCCACATTTACTAGATTTCACAGGTAGAAAAGGAGCGCGCCCACCATCCGAGACTGCAGAAGCAAGCCAGCGAGAACGATCGCATTTTGCCCGGCTCTAGCGCCAACATTCATTCGTACCCCTATTTTTGCTTTTCCTGTTTCCAAATTCCAAATTCCAATTCCATCCTTTCAAATTTCTTCTCCCTTCTCTCCTCGGACCACTTTGTATTTATCTGCCTAGGAATTCTATTTTCACCACCTTTTTTAATTTCTCCTCCTTTATTCATATCCTTCCGATTTTTCAAACTATCTTATATCTATGCTGTTACCGACCTTTTCTCCCAAACACTTGAACCTGGTCTATTCTTATTCATTTCATGCATATCTACACGTAATATAAATCTTTTCATAGAAGTATCTCTGATCTCGTAGACTTCCTACTTCTTGATTTCAACACTTCTACATCTATTCTTGACCAAACTTTTTATAATCCTTGTAAATTATTCTATTTTCTCCAATTATAATTCAGTTCTAGGTATTTCTCACGAATGCATACCATCTGGACCAATGTGAAGAACTTCTCTTCTGAAATAAATAAAAATATTTTTATGTGTAGGCCTAAACAGTTTTCTCGTTATCTTGGGACTGTATTTTATTTAAAATATAAGTCAATGGAAATAATGAATGTAAAGAGATTTTTCCTCAACATGAATGTGGGAATAAAAATTGTCGTGGGGCACGCAAAATTATTAAACTTCTGAGTAATTTATAAACTATTTCAACTTAGAAAAAACATTCACATATTTTCTTGAATTAAATGGGAAACACGAATGAAAAATAATGTAAAATATTTATATTTTTATACACATATATAATATTATATTTAGTTGTTATTAATATGAATCAATTGTTTTGAATAAATATATTTTACCACTACAGTCGTTATGCGTCTTTCTGCCGTACGTATACTATGAGTTAAGCGGCCCAATCAGAAAACCAAACGAAACCATCAAGAGTAGAATAACAAGAACTTTTTTTTCCCAGTAGAGGACATTTTACATTTTCCACAAAAGGAGAGCATTTACTACACAATGTACTACTTGGCTCCAGGAACATTCATTCAGATTTATATGTAATGTTTGTGCGTAATATTACAGTTACAAAAAATACTGTCAGCAAAAGACATTAAAATTATTTCAAGATACCCCAAGGATAAATTACGCCCACCATAAACGCTTCAATAGAATGCAAATCGAATAGAAATAATTATTAAACATACGAACATAAAATCAAACAATAGAATGTCACAATTTCAAAATATATATTAAAAAATACAAACACTAAATTAAGAGAACAGTAACAAAGTAACTCGCAAGATGGAGCTTCGACTAAATGAACTCCCCGCCTGCCTATGCCCTAACCCAGTTATAGTTGTAAGTCTTGCAAATCTCTGTATAATCAGTGGATTGAACAGATAGAAAATAAAGCTGTTAACAAAATACTCTACCAAAATACTTTAATAACTCAAAAATATATGCTTGAGAAGGGGGTTAGAAATTTTTGCTCTGGACGCTGGGATAGCTAGCAGCAATGCTGAGCTGGTTTTCAGCACCAGCTGCCACTGGAGAGATTACGAAAAGTAGTGAACGGCACACAGCCGATGCCACAAATAACGGACTTTCTTGATTAGTTATGTACTCCATATCCGGCCTAATGACGTTCATAACTATAACAGGTTATACTTCTCCCCAGGCGTCTCATTATAGTTTTTATTGTTTTTCACGAAAATAAATCAAATGTTGCAATCTTACTTCAGATGTTCTGTCGGATCTGAAAACTAGTAGGTAAGAATTTACTAATTTCTTACACCTTTTCATTTTTCTGGTATCTCACAGAAATTCTGGAAACGACAATTTAACAACGAAAGTACGTAAGCAACAATCAAGAAATAACCGTTTCTGCCACAAACACTTGCAAAATAAAACAAAATGGTGCTGTTTCTGGTATATTGACCAGTGTGGTATTTCATGGAGCTACGAATTTTCCTAGCTCCATGATATATGTATACTCTATCGTTACTGTCAAGAGAATGTTATAATTTCTGGAAATTAACACATTTATTTAGTTAAAATGGCAAGATAAGATCATATTAAAATTACTGAGCTTACATTACATTCTATCTGCAAAAATTATTACTAATATATTGATACTCAAAACAAATCGTTAATTTTACAGAATTTTTTGAAGTCAAACTTCTGCCGATCGCAAAAGAAGGCTTCAAGATACGTTATAAAATCTCAATTTCTTTTTAGTTTCTGACAAATGTTTTAAATACATTTTCACAATTATCATTTAAAATCTATTTAAAAATATATCGTACCTCATGACAATACTCGTTCGACACGACTTTCCACGATTCCGTTTTCAGATGACGATTTAGTTCGCTTATACAAAACATCTTTCACACACGCGCGGGCACTACGAATTTAATGGCGTCTGCTATGATCCAGGGTCGCCAACGTTTGAATATGGTAAGATAATTTTTGTCGACAGAAATTGAATTATTGAACATGCATTTTTCTTTGATGTTCATAAAGAAATTGCTCTATCACTTATTCGTTGAAAAATAAACTTATAGTACGAGGAAATATTTCAACTGTGAAGTAATCATAGAGACGTCAATTCATAATGATTGACAATTTTGCAGTATTTTATAACACAATCTTGTTATATTTTTTTTCGTTTAGTAAATTAAATATACTCCTGAATTCCACTCAAAATTGTCGATTATCCTTATATTAATTGCACGCAATTAAAACCCCCCATCAGAACTCAGAAAAAGGGTAAAATACAAAACAAAACTATTGTCACAATGGGCCAACAAAAAAGGCACATCACAGATTGTGTAGTGTACATTAATCAGCACCATTTAAGAACAAATATTTAGATGCTAGGACTACTACTATTTATAGATATTAATATTTAAAACACAGTAACTTAAATTGGAGAATATAACAAAAATGTATTATTCCTCAATTATGTAGATACCAAACTTTCAATTGCTAAACTTGCCTTCGTTTTTGTCATTGGTGCCTCTACCAAGAATCTATTTAGCTCTTTCCTGCTAAATAAGTGTGATTTTATGGTATAACTCTTCACCATGTGAAACGTATTTGGGGTAAGCACATTACAACTGTGAATATATACACCCTAAGGCAAGCAAAACCACTTCTGAATCAGATGTGTCTCACTTTTCCAATTTTCCAAGATTTATAAATATTATATTATTTCTCAGTGTCTTTACTTTTACTAGGATGTAATGTTGGCATTGCTTTCTCAGCTTCTAATATTTGATCTGGAATATAATCAATATTGTCCATATTAATATTGTTCCCTTATCTCGAAGACACTAGGTGATCATAAATGCACAATGCAAGGCCCACCAAAATGAGTCTTGTTCAGAATGAATTTGATATAATAGAATGTCTGCCCTGAATGGTAAAGAGGTAAATATTCTGAAAATTAAAATTATCCTTAAAGGGAAAAGGCTAAAATTTTGAACATATCACATGGATGAAGAGGCGTATTTGCGCTTGTGGTATATAAGAAAACTTGCTTCTATTGTCACTCATTTTCTTGAATGTACCACTAGTGCAATTTTATCCTTCCTTACCCACTCGTTTTGTTAATTACTATTATACCATATCTCAAAAACTGCTGACTGTGGAATATTTATTGAAATTTATCAGTATGACATTTGGGTGTAGAATACCTACATGAATTCCACTAATTTTATAACATTCACTTCAAAAGCTTCTGTAATACATTCAAATAACAAAAATTATTAATTTCACAAATCTCAACTATTTAGAATTACTTTCATTTCATATTTAATTGCTGTTCCCACATTTTCAACATTAGGACATGTCTGTGTACGTAAGCAATTTTTATTCCACAAAAATAATTAAATAAATCAATAACTATATATTATATATAATTTGTTTATTAATTAAATAATAAAAATTATCTTCAAAACCCTTAAATTGCCATTTATCACACTTTTTTCCTCTTGCTTTCCATCTTACTCTGACAAAGAGCACTAAACTCATTTTTAGGTCACATGGGGACAAAGCAGTTTTTTGTAGAATGTAGAATGATCTTAATATTATTGGCAAATCAGAATATTCAACTCTTAAAGGCTTATGTGAAGAATTATCATCTGTAGCTTCAATTATCATTGCAAATGGAAATTAATATTTACATTTAAATTCATAAAAAATAGACTCGCATATTATTTTAAATGGATTACAACTTTGAAAATTAATTTTGACTTAGAAAAAATAGATACTTAAAAATACAAATGTTAGAATTATGACTGCAAATAAAAATATTGCCTGAAGTTTGATACAAGAGAAAAAAAAAAGTAAAGCATAATAGGCAATAAACTATATATACATACTTCTATAGAAATTAAGCATGCATATAGCAATCAAATTTGCATTTCACCCCAACACATGGTTTTCCCTTCTAGACCACCAATCGAGACAAATGAAGTGTTATTCGATGTATTTCAGTCTCCTGATGAGAAACTGATTGCATTTTTGCAGATCCTTCAGGAAGGTTCTATAAAATATCCTCAAAACCTTTTCTCAAAACAAGTGTTTGTGTGAAATTTAAAAATTAAAAGGCAAAGAACATCACAGCCCCTATTGTTATTTTGTTTTATTTGTTTCCCAACTTTTGTTCATGTTTACAGGAAGTGTATATCGCCCCATTTTTTTAACTACTACACCCTTCGAGGGGAGGTCAGATATACCAAAATATGCAGACCAGGGCCATTTTAACAGCATTGGGGGCCGTTTGCCCCACTACCAATTCACATTGTATTTTGTATTTTTTTAAAATATATTTTGAAAGTATTTCTAAGCGTTTTAATTGAACATTACTCAAACAAAAAATTTTAACCTATATGTATAAGTAAGAATAACAGACATTGAAAACAACTGCAAATTAAGTAGTTTTAATTGATTGAATTGTACAATAAAAAATGAAAACGCATCAACCAACAAAATTCTATATTATAAATATTATCCAATAATGCACGACATCATTCCATTATGCCAATCTTTTGCATGCAGTTTAATCATACATGACTTTTTATTATTTTAGTTTTTGAAAAATTTAGTATTAAATAATTTGTTTAAGAACTCTCACGACACTGACACAACTTCAATATGCCAGGGCAAAGGAGTGTTAAAAACATTAGCAATAGTCTATTTTTAGCTCTTCAAAATCTCTTTTATGCATATCAAGAACTCAACAGTATTGTTTTGCTTCCATGTGAAATTAAAATTTATAGATGAGACTATTTGGAAGCGTCTTAACTCAAGAGACTTCATTTTATGTCATGCCATGCCAATAACACATTACAAAACAGACAAATATTAGGTTTCCATATCATTTTAATGTTCATATCATAAATATAATCTTCCCTTACTTCCCCACATACACAATAGATATACTAATTTATGTTTTTCCGTCAATTTCAATAGTGAATTAAACTTTCACAAAAATATAACCTAATCCTTTTGATTTGTCATTTTTGAAATCCATTTCAATTTAAAAATTTACCATATCCCTAAATTTTCTGACTATATTCCAGTTAAACATTTCATAAAAAACACTGCTAGGTAAATCTTCAAGAAAAGTTATATCCAATATTGAAGTTTGTCTCTCATTGTGTTGCTATTATGTATTTAACAGAGAAAATGATGAAGTTGCTGTAGGAGAATGAACTTTTTGACAATTCCTTCAGCTTCGTAATATGCAAATAACATAAACACACAAACTGATTTATTATTTTCCCATCTATTGCTGTACTTAGACTTTAATACACATTTTACTAAAATGTTTACCTGAAGAAATTAAAAGCTCAAAGTCATTCAAATAACACTACAGATTTTCTGATGCAAATCTATTTTTATATTGTGAGACCGTAAACAACCTCAACAAAATAGAAGATCATAAAAATTCATCTTTGATAATATCTAATAAAGAATATTATCTGGCCTGAAATGTACCTTTGTGTTTAGTTAAATTAAATTTTTAATTTGCCTTCTTTGAGAACAAATGTTTGGCATAACAATATTATCTATAAAATTAGTTTAGATTGGCAAATTAAATGTGGATTTATTCAATTGTATGTACCAAGAACAAGAGAAAAATGTTACTTTCACAAGATTATACTAAAGAGCATGATAGTTATCTATATTCTGATGAAATTTGACATAATATTTTATTTATAAATTGTCTAAAATGTGGCACAACATTCTTTTAGTTCGTTATTTGGAGATTGCCTGTCTATTCCATGTGAAAAAATAAAAAAATTGTTTTCAGAGTGAAGCATAACTGCTACTGTAAACACAAAATTTACGGTTTCTTTGCTCATGGCTGTCAGCTACTATTTACTAATATCTGTTTTTATTTCGTTTAAAATATAACTACTGAAATTTGAATGAACTTGCACCAAATAAATTAAACAATTTCTTGTTCCATAACCTCATGTGGAGGTCCTGCTTTCCTTCATCCCAAGTACATGGTAAGAAATACGATTGTCCCTTGTTTTGCTTCTGGCCAATAAATGCAACTTTTAGTTTACAATACACTACATAAATTCCTAGAAGGGCTCTGTAATCTGAACACCTTTTAAATATGTAATTTGAAAAAGTGAGAGAGTTACATAAAATATTGATTTCAATTTATTGTTCTTCTAGAATAATTCTGATCTTTTTAATCAACTAAATTGATTATTCACTAGAATAATTCACAATCTTTATAGAGAATTAAAAAAATATTTTTGAATTGTTTTCCTCTGCAGAAAGTATGATGTAGCAATTATTAAGTAATACATTGGAATGTATCCAATAAATCTCTTTGAGGAAGGTGAGAATGATGTTAATTCCATTTAATTTTTAACAGCAATACAATACACAAACAAAATATTATCTTACAAGGTGGATACTTAAATTCATTTGGTATCACCCGGGATTTCTAAGTGAAGAAGCTGTTCATAAAACCTGAAAAACATTGTTATACATCAATATGATCCTTTTACTTTAAATGAAATTATATATAATAAGCTCTTCAGAAGATTGATCTTCATTTTAGTAAAACAAAGTTGGTCACAAGTCACAAAATATTTTCAAGTTGGTACACAGTGATCAAAAAATATTTATTTCAGCTTGAAATAAAAGTTTACAACAAATCTGTTACAATAAAAGTTCTTGCTAGTATATGGTGCATCTATGAACTACAAGCTTAGAAAGACAATTGTATCACATTCCATAGTTGTTTCACATACAACATCATTGGTAAATATTCACATCCATTTTACCAACATCATTAAAATAATTAGGTAATATCATAAGATTAATTTAAAATCAAGTGAGTCATATTCTTCTTCATAAATATTTTAATTTTTATTTGCAAATTGCCTCTACATAATACACAATATTTTTTAATCTCACCATTTTAATAAAACAGCTAATCTTCATGCCACAAATATACTTTCAAACTTTCTTTGTTTTTCTATAATTACCACGCAATACACTAAGTAATGGTCATATCTATGAAACCTTTCACATAAAACTGGAATGCATGTGTTACAACAATCACAGGAACATACACATATGTTAGCTCAGGAGGAAAATTGAGCATTTTTATGAATAATACTGTGAAAAGAGATCCACAAAAATAACCATTTTTGAGGCTTATTAAATAGATGTCTACAGTACATTTATAACAATAACAATTTTTCAGTATACATCACTAAAAAATAAAAGTTTATTTCAGTTGCACTATCCTTCTCGCCTTCTCAGTGTCATGCTACCATTACAATGAACAATGGAGATTTGGAAAATTTGAACAGTTTTCAATAATGGAGGGAATTAATTTTTTGGAATATATGTCAATGTTTTGCATGTCAAAGTGTGAATTTTGTCAATTGGAAAGTGTTATGCATCAAACAATCAAGTAACATTCTCTACTTAGCAAAAAAATCAGTGATTTCTTCAAATATTTTTGGTATTTGTAGTGCTGATATTTTGTGTAGATCTAGTTCATTCCCAGAAACACCACAAACGATGTATTAAAATTGGTGCTTAGTTTGTTGATGTGTAATAATGCATAATAATGTCCAATAATTGAAAAAGAAGTCATCTTCAATCATCCAAAAGCACTAATGATTGCAATTTGAATAAGGCACAAGAATTTGCCAAATTGCATCACTAGTGATGATAAAAGAGAGAAACAAATTCAGATTAATCTTCATTAACAAAATGATGATGTATTACCAGCAGGCAACAATTTTTAAAATAAAAAAAAAATAAAAAAAGAAATAGAGATAAATGTTATAAAAATGTTGATTCTAAATTTTTGCCTATGAAAAATATTTAACGAGCTCAATTCCAATAATTTAAATAGCGTTTTTAATTTCAACACAAACTCCAATCGCTTACCATTATCGATTTCATCCAATTTTGATTAGTACAAGAGTTCGTAGCAACTGCGTAAAATATTTCAAAATAATAATTTTTTTAAGTCCTACAGACAAATCAATAATGTTATGTATCAAAAACTTGATTTGAAAATCAACACAGCATTCCCAAGAATTAAAAAAACATTTCTCTCAATCATTCTGTCTCACGTATTTAAACTTAATACTGATAGTACAGCCATTATTTACAATGAATTTTCAGAATATTGGAGTTTAAAAAATAGTTATTAACCTTAAACTATATCATGAACAATGTTGCAATAGTGCAAATCAAGGACAGTAGGTCCCCTCATAACTGTCACCCATGGTACAGGGCGAGTGATAGAACAAGGAAGTCTGATAATCAGAGGAATAATAAAAACAAATTAATAGGAAAACAAATGAGTTCCTATACACAATAATACTTCACATATACTACTGATATATGTACATATATTACATGATACTTACTACACATGTTATATTGACGTACTACATCAGGGTACACATCATCGAGTAGGTGTCGAGAATTTAAGGGTAAATACAATGAAAAAAGGGGCCAGATATGAGGGTTTCTACTGTAATTTTTAAGGTTTTTCAGTATTTCCAGTACGTGATGAAGCACTCATTGAATTTCTTTTCAATAGAAATAAAATTATAAAATGCGCTAGCATTTACTCCTGTTAATGCACTGCTAGAAAACATCTCAAATCTCACGTCCATTAAACAACACTATTATCGACTAGGGTATCATTTAAAGTAATTTGCTTGAAGTAAAGTTTACTAACCACTGCATGAGATTAAAGTACTTGTAAAATCCTTCTTCTCATTAATCAGTTCTCTCAATTTGGCACTGTACAGACTACAAAATGAATTTTGCACATACACTTAATGTAGTGATTTACTTAACCAAAGGGCAGATCCAGAAAATGCTCAAAGTGGGCTAATCTCCTTTTCTTTAGGAAAACAGTAAATACATATTCAATTATTACAAAGTCAAATATAACTGACACGTCTTGTTAAATAATTCGGACTTCGTGGTTTCAGATGGTCTATATAACAATATCTAAAACAATAATTTTCAAAGAAACAAATGTTCCAAAAATGTTTAAGTTCTAATATATGAATGTCTGTATTTCATGTTTTACATCTTTGCACCTTTTCGTGCCTACAGATGTTCCGTTCCTAGGCTGAGACTATTACCACGATCTAGTGCAATATTGAGATACACATGTTCAATCAACCATGCCTCCCTTCATTCTTCCCTGGATCCACCACTTGATTCAGCCTGCAGAATAATTATTGGAAGCAGTAATAACTATGCCTTGTTAAAACACCAAAGATACCCTTGTCGTACTGATACCGACTTTCTCCATTTCATACTTTCTTATATTATTTGAACAAAGGATGTGCTGTAACACTTTGGCAAGGCTTCACTAAAATAGGTTTTCTCTTACTTCAACACTCAAAAACTTGTGCTGATTGCACATTTTTATTTAACTGACGTCAAATTTACAGTTACTATATTCAATAGCATTAATAGTCACAATTCTGTCTTATGAGAGCACACTAATTATTAAACAAAGAACACTCAAAACAAGACCATTAAACATTAGACTTCCACAATGATACAGATATAGACAATATACAAAACTGCAACCCACAAAATTTTACAAAAGAATTGTGTAAATGATTCTTTTAAATTCGAGAAATTAAAAGCACCAAATTTCATATAAATAAATAGTTATCACAAACAGCATTTACAAGATTTTATATATTTGTTACAATTAAACATCCTTGTAAATAAATCTGTATTTCAATTACAATATATCTTTCAGATCTTTCAATAAAATTTAAAGAATTTGTACTCACAAAAAGAAATGTAAAAAATACATTACTATAAAAAATAAAATAACCACTCAAAGGTTGATTTGTACTTTTGCTTTGGCATAATCCAAAAAAAATAAGTAAAATAAAGAACACATTTTACATGCATCCTCTATCTTCTTTGTGAATACCAACACTAACTAGTTACTGGCCATCTATTTAGATATTCAACAACAGGAATATGAAAAATGTTTGTTAACTTTGCGGTCACAATAAATTTTTAATTTACATTGATAACTTTTCTACTGCACCACAATTTACAATTGGGTGCAAGAACATGTGTGTTACTTTGTCAATAATATGAAAAATCATTCAAGGAATGGATGCCACAGGTGATCCCCGTATTTTGCACACATGAGCTGAATTATTTTTAGCTATCCACTTGTGCTCATTCCTGCTGAACACTAAATAGATTCAATAAATTTGCACATACGTGCACAGATCCACAAATAAAGGTTATATTCTTACAAAATTACTAAGAAGAAATATGAATATCCTATACCTTTCCTATCTTGTTTTTCAGTTTTTTATTAAAGAATTAAATAAAACATAGCAAACAAGAACACCCGTTGATAGACCTAAAAGAAGATTCTCCAGCCTTATTGGTCCTTCATTCAGACGAAGCAGAATGAGTTGTGGACCGTAGGATCTCATTTTTCAAACCTGCTGGAAGACAAGCAATGTCCAGCTCGTGCTGGTTAACTGCTTCAAGAGAAAGACTTCGCAGACTAGGGAAGAAATCTAGCATGTATGCCTCTTTGTAAATAGAGCAAAACAGGAATACTTTATCTTCAATCACAATAATAGAATCGAATTGCCTTCCTGGAGGTGACCCTTTGTATTTAACCTGGCCCCATTGATCTCTGCGAGTAGAGTACTTTAGAAATATCTTCTCATGGCCATCCTCATTAGAGTATGGGTAAACGAGACGCTCTGTTGCCATCATGAAGACATCACTAAGCAAAATAAAAACATCTTCCCCATGGTCAAAAATATTCCAGCTGGGCCCAAAACATGTCGAGCTACCAGGTGGATCCAACCACCTCCAAGAACCTTCGGAGGTGTCGTAACACCCAATGCAATCGTTATTATCACCGATGTTGGTCCATTTTATGAACAGGACATAAATTCTCCGGCCAAATGCTACTGTTCCACGCGGAGTTAAGCGAAGAGACCATGTATGACGGCATTGACAAGTCCAAATTTTTGTGCGTAAATCCAAAGCGTACATTCGTGGTTTACCTTCCGAAACATTCACGAAATAATCAATGCAGATGTATATTTTGTTGCCAACGACACAGGCGGCTCCCCACATTTTGCCCTGAGGAATCTCCCCAAGAGCTTCTGTGTCTGTCCACTCCATGGTTTCTGTGTCAAGGCAATGCACATGACGAGCAGCAAACGAGTTATGACTTTTGCTGCCACAGATATAGATTTTCTTACTGTGCGATACAGCAAAGAATGACTTTAGAGCAGGAACACTGCTGCTCTCTGACTGGTCAGGGAAATCCACAGAACGAAGTGAATAATTTTTTGCGTCAAAGATAAGCACTTCAAATCTATCTGTTTTATCACTATAACCAAGAATATATATTTTGTGCCCAACAGATACAAGTCCATAATTGACCCATTCCTTCATCTGTGGAATCTCACGAACATACTGCATCCACAGTGTTCTCTCATATGACATCTTCAATTTCTGCAAAAATTACACAAGCACAATATTACACTGTCAACACAACAATTTTTTTCTCCTATTTATACACATTTGATGGTCTTTCATTTGATGATGATTTGATAGATTATAGTCATTCTTTCATAACCACTGCACATTATACAGTCTTTCTGGATATAAAGAATTTGAGTATAGTGAATTGAAGTCACAGGCCTCAGTACTGCAAATTTATATAACAGTAGGTATTTTCAAGTCAAGGGTCTCACAAATTGTTATGACATTGATGGTGAATGAAAGGAAACTGCTTCAACTCAATGACAGTTGTGTCTAGCCTAAAGACTTCATCTACAAGGACTTCGAAATAACAACTTGTGAAATTTGATATAGCTGGGACAGAAAGTAATCAAAGGGTTTTCTTAAACAGAACAAAAGAAATGAGAAGGCAAAGAGGATACAAAAATTAGGAAAGTGCTCCAACAGGACAAGAGGCAGTGAAGGATGTTAAGACTGCATTTCAATATTTACGATTGAATAAACAATGTAGAATCAAGGGGATAATAATTAAGCATGAAAATATTGAAAATCTGCATTTGGAGTGATTGGATATTTTACTGTACATCTGAAATATTAATATCAATCCTAGTTGAAAACCTATTATATTTTGGAATTATTGTATGTAATAAATCAAAAAGGTTAGTTCCCAAAGGTTCAATGAAACTGGCATCAACTATATAATCATTTGAAACAGTCCTTTTTACCAGGAAGGAGGAGGCTTAACCCAGGAGGAGGAGCGTAGGGTGACTGTCACCTCAGCACTATTTCAAAGCCCACAGGACTTTCAGATATATTTATAATCTTTCAGGCATCTCAATACCTTTTTAACAAATAAGGAAAGTTTTGTGCACGTAGCTGGCTTCTTATCTGTCAACTGCTTCCTGTCCTTTCTAAGATAGTTCTTTGCAAAAGAAACAAGTCACAGAGGGGGATCACGAGTCACCCTCTGCTTCTTGCTGTGCAATGCGCAGCAGTGGATCATCCACACACACAATGAGTGATTTTACTTATTTAAATTTTTGCTTCTAGTTTCTCATTACAAATATTTTTAAAATTTTATTATGAATAAAAATAAATAATTATAAAAATAATTTATTTTAAAAATAAATTGAAATTACATTATAATATATTTAACTTACATTATATTATTTATATGGATTATCATTTCAAAACTGCTTTAAGAGAGTTTTCTCCCTAGACATGATAAAATAACAGAAAACTAATCTGTTTAATGTGTGAGGATTACATATGCATTAAACATGTAAAATGACATTTATAGAGAAACTACATAAAAAGAGAAAATTCATAGAAATTAGTAAATTGCTGGTTTTTGTTTCCAAACTATGGAAATAAAATTTAAAATCAACACGGTCTTTATTAAAGAAACCCAAGATTGTATATTTTACCATTTTCTTGCCTTTTTTACTGCAGAACGACTACAATTTGTTATGAAACATGGTTCGCTTATTGTCAGGTCAATAGAAACTAAAACTGCTGGATCAAGGAACAGACCACTTGGACTATCCCTAAATAGTTTTGAAAGTAAGATATTTACTTTCATCAGTTATTCAGTAATAAATAATGGTTTTTATTCATAATTATTTTGTTAATTTCTTTATGCCAATATATTACCACCTGAAATTTGTTTATATTATTGTTCTATTACAATTTCTTTTTACTTGTAAAATCCACACAATGTATTTCTCTAACTGAAAATTAATCTGAAAGGGTAATATTTTACATTACCATAAACTTTCACACTACAAAAATCTGATATAAAAATAAACACATGCTCTTACAAACAAATATTTTAAACAAGATTTTGCAAATCTGCAAAATATTTTACTTTGAAATTTCTTCTAATTGAAATTTTTGTCATCATGTTTGGTGTAATTCCTCAAGTTCATACACAAAATTTTCGTAAAGATGTACATTTCAATTTTCAAATTTTGCCTTTTTTATAAAATTTAGGAGTCTGTGTCACTAACTTAGTTTCATAATCAATAAAAGGCTCAAACTATTCTCACAACAAAAACAAAAATATCAAAATTAATAAATATCAATCTCTGAAATCAGCAATGAAATGTTCGTATGACACAAGTTTTCATGTCTCATGTTTCTGGCAAACACGATCGCGAACGCAATAAAAAGGGCAAAGCATATCCAAGATGTTAGAAAAAGAAAGCATATTCTTGACACAAAGATATTGGCTTGAAACTTTTGAACGCGTTTGGTTATACCTAGTTCCGAAAAAATTACCCGTGAATGTTGCGCGCGTTTTCTCGAAGTAATGAAATCGGAGTACCAAAATTGCACCAAAATAAATCAGACATCAATAAATTTTATTTAATCTATTATTTAATTTACAACTTAATGTTAAAGTAAGGTTAGCTTTCGTAAAAGTCCTGACAATATTGAAGTACAACTTCTATCGTAACTTTTAATCGACACAAACCAAACGTGAAAGTAATGAAGTGGTAGTAGGATCTCTATATTCACCATAATACACTACCTGTTAACGCTTCTTTATTGAGCAACAATGATGTTATAGATCTTCGCTACTTAACAATGTCTTTCCAGCCAAAATTGTAATGCCAGCGACTGGGCTGTGATGACAGATGACTACAGCTGTAACCGGCTAAATCTGACAGCTGCTTGACCGCTGCTGACAGCCTGTGAACAAGAGCCTAAGGAGATGACAAATCAATGAGCACATACTATTGTATTTATTCCCTTGTCGAGCTCCGAGCGCTAGCATCCGCAAAGAATAGTCTGCTACAAAACTGCGGAATCTTTTAAACACGAAATTAAAGAAAGGCTGCTACGAACTGATTTCGAATCTTTTATACACAAAATTAAGCCTTTGGGACATACGGTCTCTCCTGCGTTCTGTCTTTTTTCTGTTGATAAGCAATATTATTCAAGTACATTTCCAAAGAATTAATTACCCCAGAAATAATTTACGTTTCATTTTCTCGTATTTCATTTATAATCACATTTATAGTTCTTCCTTCTCTAAATTTATTTGTGCAATATAACCATCAACACCTCAATCATTCCTATAATAACTAACCTTCCTTTAATAGTACCTTTTTGTATAATAAAATTTTGGGAAATCTCGCCTCAATACTGAATTAAATACGAGAAACCACTTAAAAGATAATTCCAAGTGATACTTCTTTAAATTCCATTTAACTCGTCAAAAATTATTTTATTTTGTGGATATTATGAAGAAATATATTTGACAGCAATTTTGACTCAATAATAGTAAATTAATAAAATGCTGTCAAAGTACTATGTTGGAACCATGAAGAATTGACATTTTCTCACAAATTAAAAGCATGCGATATTCCAAATCCTGTATGCTACTTCTTATTAAATGTATTACAGTTGTCAGACACAGTAGTATAGTTTTAAACTCAAAGAAGTGTCAGTCTTCATTTGTTTTCACTACTTTAAAAAGATTTTAATTTAAACAAATGAATTGGCTTTTCCAGGATGTTTTTATGGTGTTTGAAATAAGATGAATATATTTAATACAAATTATCGAGTATTCATTCTGAAAAGAGAAAAAATTTAATCCAGGAAAATGATAAATTATAATAATTTGATGCAGTTGAAAATACGAATTGAATAGATTATGAGTAGCCTTAATCTAAGAAAAATATAAGAATCAAAAACAACAAGTTTCCTCTACTTATGACAATATCACAAAAGACTTTAAATCAATAATATAGTTTCTATTCTAATAAATGAAAACAATATAGGTAATAATTTCAGCACAATATTTTAATCAGGTATATTAATACTTTTATTTAATTAATTTTTCTATTTTTTTGGTGTCTATAATGCCAATATATAGTTACAGTAGGACAAAATGAAGTTTACAGCTTAATTACAATTTCTACAGGATGTAATGTTCTTCAAACCATTATAAACTGACAGTTAGTGCTTGTAAGTCTGCATTTCTATTTCAAAAAGAATATTTGAAATCTTATGTTGTGCAATTGTTTGCAATCTTCCATCTCTTAAGTTCCTGATCCTCCTAGCAATGTAATCACCAAAAGCTGAAAAATCATCCATTTTAGTCCTTCTGGCTTTGCAGACCTCAATAAATTCACTTGCTTCATTTGCATTTTTTTTCCCTCTTTCCTTCCTGGCCTTCTTCAGGGGTTTTGGTTTTTCAGCTGTCATTAAAGTAACTCTTTCAAATGGAGCCTCAGCGGAATCAAATGTGTCTCTCATGTAAACATCAGAATTGGCCTAAAGAGAGAAAACATACATATGTACATAAGTTGTTATTCATAGATTGTGCAAATGAGAGGGCTAGTTTCAAACCAACCATCTCCAGTTTTTGTGAATTTCCTACAGAGGCCAAAACGCATACAATTCATTTTCCTTTGAATTTAGCAATTTGTTATTAGTTTCAATGATGATTTGGATGATTAAGTTCACTTCAATTTTTACAGTTGTCCAGTCAATCATATTAGTATAGTAAAATTGGCATTTTAAATACAGGGATTGCTGAGTTTCAAGAAACTGCTTGGATATTTTGCAGTTGGATTTTACAGATTATAGACCATGTTTATAATACACTGATTTTTATTATAAAAAATAACTTGTTGGTGAAAATTGTATTACATGGATGCCAAAATTGTCTTTCTACCACTAACACAATTCCAGAAAACATGCTGGGATAAAAATTTGAATATTCTAATTCTTTTCATTTTATTTTCTTAATTTTATATCTGTGTATTACATTTTTGGGCCCCTCAGATTTAAGGGTCCTGGAAAGCTGATGTGCCCATTCCTTGTGCTGGCATTGATTCTCATATTTAATGTAATTATAGTTTTTAAAAATTACATTTTTTGGGCCAAAAACCAAGGATATTTAAATTTGTATTATTTTTAACCAACCTATTGTTTTTTGTAGCAATACACATTTATAGCCATTTAATCTTGAAAGTACTGATAACAAAAAATGTCTATCAAGATTGACAAGAGAGAAAGATAGAGATTAGCAGATATAAAAAATGAAATTAGAAAACCCAATATTGCTCATCAAATCTCTCTATATTTTCTTAGAATTTCAATGTTAAGAAATGAGAAAATTTCATGCTGAGACATTTTTGAAGGGAAATGATCACAAATCAGTGTATACAGTAAATTGCATCGCAGTTAATTCTCATTATCTCCTTTTCCTCATTTCTTCAACCCTAATAAAAAAAATTTTAAAAAAATGAAGAGAAAAGAAAAAGCATTTGCAACAAAATATCATATTTTTAGATGGTGCCAAAGGAAGATATGTGGAGCTTGCTACAGCAACATTCCATTCTACAGTATCTCTTTTGATTGTAAAATTTTTTTCCTAATTACCTTTGTGAAAAGGCAAGTGGAAAGTGAGAAATATTTTGCCTTAATAGTTACGCCTAATCTGTGATAATCAGGAAATGTAATTGGCTGCGATTATTCAGTCTTTAAGTCAATCTGAATCTCTTTCAGCACTCAGCAAGCCTAATATTAAAGAAACCCATACAAAAATAAACGATTGTAGTTAACATAAAACGTTTTTATTTCACTGTTCAAAATTAGCAGAAAGCTCTTTCATCCAATGAAAGAGAATATGGACTTACTTCTGACCCTACTGAATAATCTGATAAGTCAACTTTTTTTAAAAAAATATTTAGAATACTTGTGATCATTCTTTACATCTGTATATAATCATATTTGTTCTCATTGCTGAGTGCACAAGTATATTTATGAAAACAATGTACATTTTATAATACCAGAAACCCTAATAAGTTAAGTTATTCATGTTATAAAATGATCTGAGATAATTGATTAACACCAGATATGTTTAGTTCTTGTTAGATGAGTTCAAATAATCACAAGTGGGCTCAATGTCTTGCTCTCCTGTCAAATTTAGTTTCCACAAGTTAGCAGTTCATTCAGGGATCAAAGATTTTGCTTTCTTCATTCAGCAATCAGCAGTTAAGTTGAATATTCTGCGACATCCATTCTCAGGGAGACTCAAAAGTCCTCATGCAATTAACAGAGCAGCGGCTCATTTTTGGTAATTTAACAAAAAAGTAAACTTTTCCCTCATTTTTTGTTTTGTTATGCTTCACCTGTAGGTAACATAAAACCAAATATAGAAATGAAATTGAAAAGACTAACTTTATTTTTTAGATTCAAGTGTACATTGCTTTCCAACTAACTGACTTATCTGCAAAAGAGCAGATGTCCGCACTGTAGTGTACAGTCAGCATAATTCTGACTATGTACAGTAAGAATGTTCCTGTATTGTTGTAATCAGTAAATACTCATCATTCCCAAACTTTCTATCATTTGGGATTATTCTATAAAATTGTATGACAGTTACCACAAAAAATATGTAATGGAATAAATCCAGGAGAAATGCAAAACAAACAAAAACTATGAATACAAAGAGTGTTGTGACATAAATAATCTATAGAGATTTTGTTTAGAAAATAAATATATACATAATTATTTTTTTTAATTAAGAAGGCACTTCTCAGATTTCTTTCCCCCCATTTACATGGAAGTTTTTGTAAGCTACACCAAAAGCCCATATAGAAAAGATTTGCCATGGTAGATCAACCAAGTCATTGATAAAGGGGTTTTAATAAATTCTGTTATATCTCTTTGAAGTTGGTGAGCAGCTTACTCCACTATAATTGTGTCTTTTTTGTTTTGTTTTTTTTGTTTGTTTATTTTTTTACGAATTCAACTATTTTTTTTTTTAACAAATTTTATTTATTTGATCAAAAAAGCCTATTAAAACTGCATATGACATATGGTGGAGAAGATTATCTGCACACGTTTTCTTGAGTACCAGAATCCCATCCCAACATTTTAGAGTAGAACTTGCTTAGAGATGTCATGATTTTAGACTTCTTACATAAATATGTGTAACAACATTTGTTAGGGAAACCACACAATTGTTACCAAAAACTTTTATACTCTTAAAGTTTCATAAGCCTGAATTAAATTACTTAGAAATATAAAATTTTGTTTTTACTACATTTGATTGTATGCACTGCAAATTAAAGAGATTTCCTGTCTCAAGGGACCTCAACAGCAAATCTGGGATTCTGAGGTTCTTGCTCTAGCTTTCAGCCTTGTTTGTATAGGCAGAAATTCATCATTGAATTTGTGAATAGTTTTAAATTTCAGAGCTTCTATGATCAAATGGTATTGAGCAAGAATTGAAGCTTGGAATAATGTACTCTGTTCAAGTTTGAAAGCTATTTTCCCCCCAAATATTTTATTCTATTTTATCTTTTTGTTTTAAATGCATATTTGTTGAAAATAATCAACTACTTTGACAGTAACAAAAATATTAGGGTTTATTATTTTTACCACTGTGCTAATAAATATAAATAATTTTAACTTGAATTAATGTACAAATGAAAAACCAATGTAATGGTAATCTTCAATGAGAAGAAAATAGAAGAATTTTACATGGAGTCTCTTTGATTATCAAGAAACACCACAATTTGCAATGTATATGTTAAATAAGTTGTTTTTTTTAAAATTTGTTTAAAAAAATTATTATTTTTTTTTGTTTTAGTGAACTAAAACAAATTCTGTGGTAAACTTTATCTTGTGTGAAACTTTCATGATATTGGCAAGTTTAAGATATATTCAAGAGTTTTACAAAAGTCTTTTCAATATCTTGAAGTCAAATACATCCCTTCCTTCAACGGAAAGTCACTCTAGGCACAGATTAGGCGTAACATGTTCTTGTTTACTTACTGCATTGCTGTAAGCCAATGTCTGTATTACTGATGAGCGACCCACTTCAAAGAAATGTCCCAGTGGCAGGGTGTGGAGAGCAAGAGGTTGCATACTCTGCTTGTCACAAACAGAAAAATGCAGTTATTATGAAAGCAATAGATGGAAGATATTCATTCTCATAAACCACTATAAACTATAGTATTAGGTATCTACCTAAGGAAGATTATATTTTAAAATTTCTCTTTCAACAGAGGGCCTATTAATTTACTTTTGTTTACTAATACTACAATAATAATACTATTTCAACTTCTTTTATATTTGAAGATTTTTTGTGGTGGCTCATATACAAACATCATAGAAAATATGATTTCAGAGATTAATAACCTATGCAGAACTTCATAATTTGGAATATGAGTTAAATGGCCAAATTTGAACAACTACTGTTATTGGCAAAATTTGACAATGCAACAAAACTTCAAGAATAAAGCATGTAAATAAAACTTCAAGTTTTGAAAATCATCTTAACCTAATTATAAGATTTATTGAAGACCTCTGTATCTTAAATTCCATTGCAGCATATTCATCAATTATTTCTTAGACTATCGGCTGGTATGAGGCATTACACCACCAAGTAGTAATGAGTTGATGAATAATTACATTGGGACAGGACCTGAATGGTGGTTTGCCATTACCTTCCATGTCAAAAGCACATTAGGAGAAGATCCTCAAGTTTAAAACACATAACCTTTTGTTTACACACTGTGGTTGCTGCTGTAACTATCTGCCCTATCTAGGTAAGCCCAAACATTGTTACATTGTAGATTTTAGGAACTAATAAATCAGCA
Organism: Teleogryllus occipitalis; assembly: GCA_011170035.1. Lineage (NCBI taxonomy): Eukaryota > Metazoa > Arthropoda > Insecta > Orthoptera > Gryllidae > Teleogryllus > Teleogryllus occipitalis. Next base: position 161,889 of record BLKR01000166.1, on the reverse strand, counting down.
AAACTAAAATACTCCACAATAAATCTATGAAGTTTGGTTAATTGGCCATTGTCCACGGTTTCTTTGAGATGATAGGCTGTATCAAGGAGACTGTTCCCTAGAATAAAAAAAAAGCACAGGAAATCCTCTTTAACTTGTAATTAAATTTATATTTTTTCTATGAAATGATAATGGAAAAAAATGACAGTTTGCATTTTCATTGTAAATCATAGTCAAGAAGGTAAATAATAATATGAGTTAAAGAAAAGTGACAATGAGTGTGTATGCATTGTTAATGTAAAGTGAGTAGGAATTCAATAAATAAGCATTTACCCATCAGGCAGTGCATGCTCAAAGAAATGTGTGCATGATTTTTTTGGCCCTAGCATGCACACATCATCTCCGACCCAGAACTGCTCAAATACTCGAAATCTCTATAGCAGGTGCAGCAAGGTCAAAGCCAGCATGTCAGTCTGTGCCCAACTTCTGTACATGTGTGGTTTTGAATTCGATCGCATGCTGGATGGTCATCTCACATGTCAAGTGGTAGAAGTACGGGTCTATGGTGAGGTCGGTCACAAAAATATATAGTTATTTATTTGTAATATATATTCCAAAATATGTAAGAAAGTAGGTGTGCTCAATAGCACATACTGTCTCGCATTATTTCTGTTTGCAATTTTCGAAAATTCAAAGAGTTCGATGAAAACAAGACCCGGGCTCTCCCTTGTTTTATTCATTTTTTTAATTAAAGAAAAATCTGGAGTAGTTTTCGAAAAAGTGTGTTTTTTTTATAAATTGCATTCACTTCAAGCAGAAATTTCGCGAATGAGTAATTGACGGTGAGATGGGGAAGTCCACGATTGGGGGCAGCCTATAGTCACGCGCGGAGCATTGGAACAAAACCTTACGATATTCTAGTGAGCAGAATTCACTTAGAAGGCTCGACGTTGGGTAGCGAAGGTAAGGTTCAATACATCACAGAAACTGAAATCTCGGAATAGATCAGGGAACTTCAAAATGTTGAAGTTGTTCAGGATTAGATAGGTGGAAAAACTGCGAAGATGTGAGTTCTCGAATCTTTTTCAGTACTTTAAGGTCCGATAGTTAAAGAAAAAAAAAACACTTTATAAACCCCCATTGATGCTTAAGAATTCTTGTTTTTTACTGATTGACAGAAAAGTGATTGGCACCGTATTGATAACGTAATATGTTACGACTGCAACTGGGTATTTGGTCGTATTTTGATTTTTTTTAAGGGAGGCATAGTTTGAGCATCTTGTTGGCATGCTTAGGGCTCCTAAGATATTTATCCGGCCTTGATAGTATGACTTTCTAGTTCCACATGATCAGCAAAGATGAAAGTGAAATCAAACTTACAGTTTCTACTTCGGAGTCATATAATTCCTCCACAGCTTCCTCCTTGACCTTCAAAAAAGAAAGAAAATGTACAATATTATTTCCATTTATTGAATTATTTATTTGTTTTTGTGACCAAAATAGTTAAATATGTATGTGACGTTTGGTGAGCAGAAGTTACATTTACTATCCAGAAGCAAGGCACGGTAACATCTCAGCATTTGTTCAATAGATCGAGGGAAATGGACCGAAAAACTTGATCGAGTTGGGTTAATCGCTTTAATTGTGATTTTCAACAGTATCACCTTAACGCACGCATGACAAAGCCATTCCAGTACCTGGAGAACGGCAATGGAATGAGGACGGGTGTCAAGGGCGGATTACAAAATAAATTCCAATATAATTGAAGGAAAATTCTTCGTGTTTAAGAACATCGTTAAGCAACCTATACAATCATTTCCTTTCAATCAATCATGCTCTTTTCTTGAAGAACTAGTAACTCATTCCCTTCGTTGCTCAACTGTTCTCTACAATGACGTCTACTAGGCTGGCCTGGCTGTAAGATTGATTGGTTGGTTGGTTGATTGTTAGTGTTCCGGACACGTCAACTATTGAGGTCATTAGTTCCGTAAGTGTAGTTCATGTTTTTATCGAGCTATGGCGGTGATCTTCCCCCACTGGATGGCGAGATCCGGCGCCGACCTACCGGCTAGTGGGGCTTCCCCCTAACCAGGACTCTCCCACCAGCGGGGCACCGCCCCAGCCGGGACAAGCGCTAAGCTCCCGACCGGTCTCCCGCAATATGTAGTAGTGTAGTGCATGTTAATGTAAGTGTGTGTGTGTGTGTAAGGGGAGAGGATAGAACAAGGAAGAGGAAGGAAAGATCGCATGCGGTCCGTGGTCCGTTTGGTAGGGTATTGCTCCGGCATTCATCTGGTGTTGATCGGAGAAACCATGGAAAACTACCGATCAGAGCAGCCGGCCGCTAGAATTCTCCTCCAGACAGCGACTGACTTCAACCTAGCGGAAAAGCTAGAGTCGAAAATCCTGCCGCCGTGGGGAGTGTGAACCTAGGACCTCCCGGTCAGAGGCGCTGCAGTGACATCAGTTGATGCACTGAGCTACCGCTCTCGGTAACAATTCGTTTATTTCCTTTGGATGCAACCCTTTTTTTGTATAAGAGAGTATAATTGTCACCACCTTGTCACCTTTCTCGCACGCAATTATGCTCGGATATATGTTCCGCAACAGCAAAGAAATCCAAGTTGTGAATATATTTCTGAGAAACAAATGTATTTTAATAATTAAATTTGTTCCATGAAACATTGTGACGGAATTGTCACAAGAATCGTCACGTTCAAAGAATCCTGGTCGGAGTGACAATTCATTGAGTAAATTTAATTATTAAACAAAGATATTGAAAAAAACTACGTTGGGGTCCATAGTTCACCCCTCTCCCATTGCTGTGGTGGAAACTAGCACCTCGATTTTCTTTGTTTTAGGTCGTGTAACACTTCTCGTTACACTTAAATACTCAAAATAATTTAAATATAACTTACGATGAAGAAATTAAATTACTAATTTAAGATGGAGATTTGCTCCAAATAAATGGAGGGGGAAAATGTTTTAAGGCATGCAAATATCATGTCAACTCCAAAGATATTCATTTTCATGCATTAATTGATATATTTTCTATCAGGGATGTACTAATTGAATCCCACTACTGCTCCCAATAATTTTTAAAACTGTGATTTAAAAATATACCATTTCATAGTAAATACAAGACAAATATCCAAAGAGAACTCAAAAAAAGGACTCTAAGGGTTATTATGTATAAAATGTAAGCATTTCATCTCCTATTTCTTCAGTAAGAGTTGCAAAAAATTGCCATTTTATTTGTAGAGCATCGCTATAAAGGTAGGTCAGTAACATGAGCTTTAGAAAGGCCCTTCATTTGAAAACAAAATGTGCTTCACTTGAAAGATGATGAAGTGGAAACATCAGTACGTTATTTTGTAAGCAACGTCTGACGCACATTTCATTATTTAATATTTATTTAAAGTTAAAAAACAGATAAAAACGGGGGTTGAAGTACTAAGGAATAAAGTGTAATTTATGCATATTTTTTTGAGTTGCGGGGTCTCTACCCTAACTCATATGCAAATAAAGTAGAATTATGAATGCATGTAGCAACGAGCGATTTTGTCAAAAAATGGATAAGAAAACATTCGTTCCCGCGCAATGAAAGCTACAGATTTTTACTGTTATCCTTCATCCTGCCTTTCGTGACTTTCTGCCGTGAGACTGTAGAGAACGATTATTTGAATAACTATATTCCCTACTGAGCCCTACAAAACGTGTACAGATAGTGAAACTACATTTTTGCTCAGAAGTAAAACCAGGGGCTATCAGCTCAAAGAACAAGGAAAATTGTCCGAAAATCGAGATGGGGTCATTAACCCAGAATCTGAGAGACAATACACGTAATAATAATAATAATAATAATAATAATAATAATAATAATAATAATAATAATAATAATAATAATAATAATAATAATATAGTTTTTATTCTCAGAACAGTCTCTAATTGGATAGAAACTCATAATTAATACCTCCACTTCCTTGGAATCACTTTCTTCTGTCATACATTCGCGGTCCCCCATCATAATGGCAGCAAACATATATTCATCAGTATTCTACAGATGCACCACAGAACATATATCAATACATCTTGTGTCAGTTTTGTCCTTAGACACAAATAGTTCTTACATCAATCCATGCCGGTCACAAAAATTGCAATGTTATTGTGACATTAAGTCAAGAAATCATAAACCCGCTTGGCGCCGATTGTCACATCAGTTTAAGAGGAAATGTCAATGGAATGGCATCTCATAATCGACGCATATAGATACGCAATTGTTTTCTTATCGACCATAACGAGAAGCGATCAAGTCGATTAATAACGTAGTAAAGCTAGTAAGAAAAAACAAGATCAACTGATATCCGCGCAACTTTTCTTGACCGATGGCTGGGAGAAATGTGAGTAGAGTGGAAGTATTAGTTACAAAATCGGCCACTAGAGTATTTAATGCAATGTCTTATTAACTTTCTCAATAATTTTGCGTTCGTCACAATTGTAAGTTATCCTAACTTTCTCTTGAGTTTGAGGTTCCAGTTAAGAACCTGGACCGGTCTCTGCGATTTCATTTATTTATTTATTGAGAAAAAAATACGAACCGGAGTTCTCGTCATCAACAGCAAATAGCTTCTATTTTGCGTCAATGATGTGTTTGGAAGGTTGTCATCAGTGTACGCTGCGTACTTTTACCTTCACCTCATTATTGCAGCAGCGAGGGAGAAGGTAGTCCAACTATCAGGAAAAGTTGTGCGGGTAATACATTCCACAGACCTAAATGCTAGTATGTAGTCGAATTATGCAAGCATGGCCGCCATCGAAGCTCAAGATTTCAAAGGTGTGTAGTATTATACGCGCAAGTTTTCTTGAGCCCCGGAATACCTTTCCCCATTCCTTTATTAACGCTAGTTGAATAAATGATAGCAACGAGTGTTGTTGACAAAATCTGGTAACCAGAAATGTTTGCTTCCACGTGGGCTTAATAGAAAATATTTTCGACGAAGCACCAACAACAGATTTGATATCAAAGTTCTGTCGTAACATTTATCATTTTCGACACTAGCTACTAGCAAGATCGAGTTCTGATCGGTAGTTTTCCATAGGTTTCTCCAGCCAATACCATACTCAGGCGAATGCTTGAGCAGTACATTAACCATAGCCCGCTACAGTGCCTATAGCCACGTGTGCCTAATACCACGTATGTCGTGAGCTTAGAGTTTGTCGTGGGGCTGGGGCGGAGCCACACTGGTGGGAGATTCCTGGATGGGGAAAATTCCCGCAAGCCGTCGTAGGGGAGTGCCGGATCACCGCCACCTCCCGCGATAGAAACGTGCACTACACTTACGGGAATAATGGCCTCAGCCGTTGACGTACTCGGAATGAAGAATGAATCGCAGACACTGGATGAAGTGCTTAGAGCGGCCGGGGCGATTCCCGTTGCGAGTGGGTACCTGCGGGGGGCGGCGGGGGCGTGGCGAGCAGCCTCCGCAGCGCGCGCTCCTTGGCCGCGTGGGTGGGCGGGCGCCCGGCGGCCACGCCCTCCTCGCGCTGCTCCTCGGCCTCCAGCGCGCGGCGCAGCAGCCACACGCACCGCGCGCAGCCCCGCGCCTCCGCCAGGCGCACCGCGCGCAGCCCCGCGCCGTCCTGCGCGCACACACCACGCGCCCTCCGCCTCTTGAACCGTTCTACGTACTCGCACGCCTCTCCAGATCTTGTGCCGTCCTACGTGCTCGCACACCCCTCCACCTCTTGTACCGTCCTACGTACTCGCACACCCCAGCTCTCGTACCGTCCTACGTACTCTCACGTCCCTCTAGCTCTTGTACCGTCCTACGTACCCGCCCGCCCCTCCAGATCTTGTACCGTCCTACGTACCCGCATGCCCCTCTTGCTCTTGTACCGTCCTACGTACCCGCACGTCCCCTCCTGCTCTTGTGCCGTCCTACGTACCCGCACGCTCCCCCCAGCTCTTGTGCCGTCCTACGTACCCGCACACCCTTCCAGCTCTTGTACCGTCCGACGTACCCGCACACCCCAGCTCTTGTACCGTCCTACGTACCCGCACGCCCCTCCAGAACTTGTACCGTCCTACGTACCCGCCCGCCCCTCCAGATCTTGTACCGTCCTAGGTACCCGCACGCCCCTCCAGATCTTGTACCGTCCTACGTACTCGCACACCCCAGCTCTCGTACCGTCCTACGTACTCGCACGTCCCTCTAGCTCTTGTACCGTCCTACGTACCCGAACGCTCCTTACGACTTTTGTATCGTCCTACGTACCTGCACGCCCCCTACAGCGTTTGTACCGTCCTACGTATCTACACGCTCCCTCCAGTCTTGTACCGTCCGACACACCCATTCCAGCTCCTTACGACCTGCTTCGGCAGACGAAGCCAACAATGAACGGGTCTCTCCTTGTAAATTGCTGCCCTGGACGCTCCCAGGGTGGAAAGAGATGGGTGAGCTACTCCGGCGCACCAATTTTGGCTCTTTCTCAGCAGCACCAGTTTGCGCCACGAACCACGTGACCATAGTATGGGTACTTCGTTCAAAAAGCACACCAAACGCTGGCCGCCATGTTCCATGAAGAGCAAGAAGTGTTGAGAAACTTTTAGAAAGTGACATTAGGAGGCAATTTTCAACTGTGACCATAAAAAACAAACAAAAATCACGATGGTGTTCAAGATGCGATATTTAAAAAAATAATAAATCTGTTTCAATGACTGGTAACAAGGTTATAATTTTGGTATTTATGTGTGACACAACTGTGACGCTAACAAGTGCCTGAAGCTCATTGGCTGAAGACGGATACGATGCGTAATAGCTCGCCCATCTCTTTCGATTATGGGCGCTCCTTGTTGGGCGCAAAGACCCCTTCAGCGCCAAGATGGCGTCACCTCGCATTCGTCCCGCAGCCATCCTCCTCCAGAAGACAAAACAAATCGGTACGTTTATATTAGTTCAGCCCCTGTTAGTTATTGAAATAGGCAACCCGCTTAACCTTCACGTGTTACACGCCTTGGGTTGCAGCGATCCGGGCCATGGCCTTGCGGCATCAGTGTTATAGAAGGATCAGCCAAAGTGACAGTGCTGGCAACATAACTGAAGGTTCTGTGGTCATTGTGCTCTCGAGTTCATCGGACTCCCTCCCTGCATTACTTCGTTTGCAGTTGGCTAACCTGTAAATGGCTTCGACGCTTCCTTTTGTGATGTCCACGTCCGACAAAAATATAGTGCGCCGCAAGAAATAGCACCATGGACTGAAATATAGTTCATAGAAGAAACTATTTTGTATTCTTCCATGTGTAAGTGGTATACATATATAAGCACCGAACCGGCAAAAATGTAACAGAATGTCCGAATATATCTCATCCTGTAGATTACGCTGTGAGCAATGTTTCATTGAGGCCTTTGACCTCAAAATTTAAATTTTAAGGCCCTAAAACGCTTTGTTAAGGAGTTATGTAACGCTATAGCTGACCGAGTGTTGCGGGTTGCATTTGCCATGTATATTTAAATTTTTTTTTTAAACAAACCCTTCATATTTTTAAAGCCAAAGTGGAAATCATCACGTCCCCGTGAAATTCTCTGTCTTTAGAGACCTCATTTATAAAGATCGATTGCGTGTGAGCGCCGCAAAAGGTACATATACTACAGAAATAATCAAGGAGACGATTTGCGTTTCTTCATTTACGGACGGTCCCTTAGCAATGCTTAATCGTCTCCGCCCCTCCGCCCCTCCCTGCCCGAGTGCCTGCTCGCGCGGATTGCTGTGAAGCGCCGTCGCCCCCGGCGCCCGCTTCACCCGCAGCAGCGCTCCCAGCGGCGCACGCACACAACTAGCGATGGGCGATTGTTACCTGATAATCGATTAATACCTAATCGACTATTATTATTATTAGATTAATATGCATCGATTAATCGTTCCGAATTAATAGATTCATCTTATATACTCGATTGATTTTTCACGTTTTAAATAATGTGTAAAATGCGTAAAATTGTTAATTTGTACGTTAATTAATCGTTTAGTCGTTTTATAGAAGCACGGAACGATTTCATTAATAATATTTGTTTATTCTTTACTTAAATACCTCATATTCATTCCACACGTACTCATAAGAAAGGACTGTAACTGAGATTAAAAGGAAAATGGTCGTAGAATTTCTAGATGCAGTAACACCAATAATTTCAATCTAACCATGTACTTAGTTGAGGATGATTTTAGGAAAACTGGTAATCCTGTCTCTTTCGTATTTCATACTGAACATAATTCCATCACTAAAATATCTGATCATACACACTGACTTTTCAGTTTATTAGTTTTACTAACATGAAATGGTGTATGTTTGTCTCTATTATATTTTGCAGTTGGAGAGAGATGAGCAGAACTCGAATTCCGTTACTTAAGTTCAAGAGGAGAGATATAGTTTCATATTTGCTAGGTTTGAAAATTAATATTTGAATTAAAATAATAGAGCTAAAAATCGGAAAAATTAATCGATGTGTTCATTAATCGGTGTAAACATAATCGATTTGAATTTTGCGATTAATCGTATAAAAATCGATTGTTGTACTAATCGCGATTAAATCATCCATCCCTACACAAAACCCACCGCACCGACCACAACTCGACTCTTCTCTGGTGAAAGAAATCAAAATCTGCGGAGAATGGCTCATTTGTGAAGGTAATGCCCGAGCATTCGCCTGAAATTGATTGTAGAATCCAAGAAAAATTTCATTAGGCAGAATTAGACCTACACTAAGAAAAAAATCATTAACTCCTAACAGCTTTACCATAGATGGAATGAACATGTTTGAGGTAAACAGGGAAATACACGAGCTTGATCCGATTCATAATTATGTCAATTGTCTGGGCAGTTGTGCAACAAACGTCCATGATGCTTCAGCAAACTGAATAATCGTTTGTACTTGTGAAAGATTGAACTTGTTTTCACTGAAACATGTTTTCATTGACTGTTTACAGCATGTAGAAATCTGATAGCTGCAAATATGCATTTTCTCAGTTCTGCTACGTAGCAACACCCTCAAATGCGCCACCGCCGGGACACGGCCAAACTCCGGGGCCCAATTAAAACAGCAAACGATCTTGGCTGCCAGGATGACGCCACATCGAAGGCTGAGATATGTCGACGTTTCGACCATCTTGTCGTGGCCTTCATCAGGGCACGCCAGACCAGCTCTGAGGAAGACCTCGACAAGATGGTCGAAACGGCAGCATCACAGCCTTCGACGCGGCGTCACCCGGTCAGCCAAGATGATTTGCATGCATGGCCGCGGAAGCCTACGACTTCAGAATTTAAACAGATTTGCCGCATGGATGTGGGGAGAGCAGGTAAAGCAACATCCAAGCCTTTGTCTTTCCGAACACTACCCTCAGGGGTAGTGACCTCAATGCCAGATCATTGGGCCCCGGCGCAGCGCTGTGTGTGTGTGGGCGCACCTCGTCCGGCAGCCGCCGGCCGCCGCGCTCCGCCCCCGCGGCCGCGTTCGCCTCGGGCCCCGCCCCCTGCTCCTGCGCATGCGCCTGCGCCGCTGCGGGGCGCCGCTGCGCTCTGCGCGTGCGCTGGCGCGAGCGCCGCTGCCCGCGCCGCTGCTGCTGCTGCGCGCCCTGCGCCTGCGCACAAGCACACGCCCACGCCCCCGCGCCCCTCGTCCTTCAGTTCCCCCTCAACAGCCCGTTGGTAAGAAGAAGCGATTGAAGTGGGCGTGCGTAGCCGAGATCGCTGGGAATAGTTGAGACTGACGGAAATAGCCGAGATTGCTAGTAGTTGTGACGGGGATACCCGAGACCGCTCGGAGTAGTTGATACTGATGTGGGGAGTAGAGATTGCAAAGGGGGAGGGGGCATGCCTTGCCAACTCCTTTCAGTGAGTCGTGGTTTCGAATCCCGCTTTGGGCGTGAATGTTAGCTTCTAAGTGGTAGTATGGTCGGGCTTTTACGACCCACCTTGTATCCTCAAAGAAGTAACCTTCACTTCTCATCCTTTTCCAGGTCGGATTAGGATCTAGGAACAGCAGGAGTTGGTCTAGCTGCGGACGGGGGGGGGGGGGTAAAAGCGCTGCCAAAGGTTGAACGGACCACAACGTGCGCCCTGTCTTCCCCAACCCTGAAACAGTTCTAACTGGTGCCGCTACGGGCGAGTGGGTCCTGGGGCGGTGCATGCTCCAAGCGTCTGTGTACCGCAGCGGAGTGAACGACAGGGAGGCTACATCAGGGGAGCAAAGGACAGGGAAGTCATTGCATCTTTGAAGAAATCTACCGACGTTAAATACCGAAAGACGATGTTCGGGATGGCAAAAGTTGTGTGTTGGTCGGTATTGAAGCACCAACGTTCTGGCAGTTGCCACCCAAGGACGGCGTGGCCCACCTGCTCGTCGTCCAGGACCTTCCTGAGCAGACACGCGCAGTCGCTGCCGCCGCGCAGAAACCTCTTCAGCTGCTGCGCGCCCTTCGTCATCATCAGCAGCAGCTTCAGGCGACGCTCCAGGTCGCTCTTGGAGCGCAGCAGCGGCGGCGCCTGCTGCGCGCGCTCGCCCACCTCTCGCGACTGCGGAACGGAACAAACCGACTCTCCCTTTCTTTCCCTCTCTCCCCTCTCTCTCCCTCTCTCTCCCTCTCTCTCTCCCTCTCTTTCTTTCTCTCTCTTTCTCTCTCTCCCTCTCTCTCCCTCTCTCTCCCTCTCTCTCCCTCTCTATCCCTCTCTCTCCCTCTCTCTCCCTCTCTCTTTCCCTCTCTCTCTTTCTCCCTCTCCCTCCCTCTCTCCCTCTCTTTCTTTCTCTCTCCTCTTTCTTTCTCCCTCTTTCTCTCTCTCCCTCTCTCTTTCTCTCTCCCCCACTCTCTCTCTCTCAAAACCAATGATCGAATACCGATTTCTCTAGTTTCGGTTCATCATTTTTTTCGTTTCTTCTCTCACGGTTACGGAAGGAAAGAACCGACCGATTATGATCGAAAGAGGTTTTCAACCACCTGTTCTTCTCGCTCTTTCTCTGTTTTTCTCTCTCTCCCCTTCTCTCTCTCCCCCCCTCTCTCTCTCATAACTGAAAGGTTATGACCGAAATTCGGCTTCCTTTGTTTTGGATCATCAGTTTTCTCGTTTTTTTCTCCCCCCATTGTGGAAGGGAAGAAACCGACTAGTTAGGACCGAAATAAGTATTTTTGTTTTGGATCATCTGATTTTTTCGCCTTTCTCATAATTGAAAGTTTATGATTGAAAACTGATTTCTTTCATTTTGGATCACAAGTTATTTTCGATTACTTATTCTTCTCTCTCGACTACGGAAGAGAAGAAACCGACCGGTTATGTTCGAAAAAAATTTCGTATTGCATCACCGCGTTTTCCCTCTCTCTCTCTCTCTCTCTCTCTCTCTCTCTCTCTCTCTCTCTCTCTCTCTTTCTCTCTCTTTCTCTCTCTCTCTTTCTCTCTCTCTCTCTTTCTCTCAGTCTGGCATACATAGCCGATAGGTTGTATGAATGAAAATCTGTTTCTTTTATTTTCGATCACCTGTTTTTTTTTCGTTTTTTTTTCTCTCTAGACTACAAAAGGGAACGAATAGACCGGTTATGATTGAAAACCTGTTTTTAGAAACAAGAATTATTCATTTTTTGGTATCAATAACCTACAATGCGAATTTTTCTTCCAAAAAATTGCCGTTTCGCTGTCTATTCAAACTTTCCTATACTACTTGTGTAGCTTCCAAGGTAGTAAGAACTTGTTCCCTAACGGAAAGCGTGAAGACTAAACATGAAATGGCATGCGGCTTCTTCCTTAGAACTTGCCTTCCTTAGACGTCATATATGTTGTAAGCAGGACATGAGTTTGAGAATTTAGTGCTGCATTAAGTCAGCGGGCGGAGTAACAGAATCAAATATTTGCACCTTTCAATTAAAGTCCCATTGGATTTGAATTTTTCCCAAATTCCTGGGTTTCTAACAAAACCATAGACACCTCTCTCATGGCTGGAGTCCGCAAACTTCTCTTACAATTTCCGCGAACCTTCGAAATTCGCAATAGAGATAACACAAAAAGGTGTGAAAAGCCAAAAGCAAATGAAGGGCAGAGTGCGCACCGCGGGGTGGGGGTGGGGGTGGAGCTGCTGGGCGCAGCGCGTGGCCGCCTCTCGGAAGATCTTCTCCAGCTGCAGGTAGCAGCTGCTCTCGCCCCTCCTCGCCGGCTCCTCACGCACGCACTGTGCACAACGAACAACATGCAAAAAACCAAAAGCCTAAACTAAAAGGATGACCACACTTATGACCCAGTGTCGGCTAATGATGAATATGACCCAGTGTCGGCTAATGGCTTTTTCAAGAGGGTAAAGGCAATTAATTGCATCGTCATTTCCAGATGAGACACAACAAATTAGATTACAAGCGTGGACTTGTGATGGTGTAAGAGAGATTGATGTTTGAGTTCGGTTTGCCCCTTCAAGTGGGTTCTGACATTCCTGCGGGCACCAGCCGCTCTGCGCACGTCCGGGCGCGACCTCCCCGTTGTCCGTGCCCCGTGATGTGCTCATGTAGTTGAAAGGGAATGTGATGTGCAGTTCAAAACGCGACGGAACTCCTCCCTTCCTGTTGTGTAGCTCCATTAAAAAGCGTTTTCTCATCTGACCGCTTGTGCGTTGAAGGATATGGTCGATTAACACACGATAAGAGAAAGGTTGCAGTTCCTCCTCAAAGCACATATATATATATATATATATATATATATATATATATATATATATATATATATTGTTTTCGCGTCGTCCAAAAGCGCGCGTGGTTTCAAACATGATCGAAGTAAGTGCACGAATATCAACTGAAATTTTTCATTTCATCTCAAACGCCTAAGAAAATATTTTAATTAGTAACTGCATTCAGAAGAAAAAAGTGCAATCATACGTGAATTTTCTTACTGGCTCTCGTTCTAGCAACTGCAGGGGTAATTAGTTCCGTAAATGTAGTTCATGTTTTTGTCGGGTGTGGTGGTGGTGATTTTGCCCCACTGGACGGCGAGATCCGGCGCTGATCTACCGCCGGTTTGCGGGGTTTCTCCCTCATCAGATTCCCATCAGCGGGGCACCGCCACAGTCTCCTGACGTGTGTGGTAGAGTAGTGCATGTACGAGTAAATGTAAGGGTGTAAGTAAGGGAGAGGATAGGACAAGACAGGGGAAGAAAAGATCGCGTGTGTTAGGGTACTACTCCTGCATTCGCCTGATGTTCATCGGAAAAATCACGAAAACCTTGAACTATCAATCAGAGCAGCCGGCCGCTAGACTTGTCCTCTATACAGCAACTGAACTCAACATAGCTATCTAGCTACTTTTCAAAAAGTCGTAAAAAATGAAACACATCTTACCTAAACAAAGGTGAAAGGAAAAAACCTCTCTGGGGTTTGTTGTCGAACCTCTCCCATTGGTATTTTGATATGATTGTTCGTCACAAAAAAAGGAAAAAAAGAAAAAAGAAAGAAAAGAAAAAAAAGCAACAGAAAAAACCCTGTATGTGAAGTAGGTGTGCGAGTGTGGTGTGGGAGTGGACGAGCTTTCATTTGCGCATGAGAGCTCGCTCGTAAGAGAGAGAGAGAGAGAGAGAGAGGGTCATAGAGAGAGGGAGAGAGAGGAGGAGAGTGAGAGAGAGCGAGAGAGAGAGAGTGAGAGTGAGAGAGAGAGAGAGAGAGAGAGGGAGGGTGGGGGCCTCACGTGTGTCGGGTGGTGTGGAGCGCGGGCGAGGCCGAGGCCGTGGGCGAGGGCGTCTGCGAGCCGCTGCTCCGGCGCCTGCCGCCCGCGCCCCTCGCGCAGCGGCGCTGCGCCGCCGCCCCACGCCTGCTGCTGCTGCTCGCACCCAAAACACTTCTTTATGCAACCACTTGCACATTCATGCTCATACGCATAATCGGTGCATTTTATTACATCTACAAATCAGCTCTTCATCGTTGTTTCGCAAATTATCAGAAGGATTTTTCCAACATCATTTAGAAAAATGCTCAATACTGTCAATATTATTATTATTATTATTATTATTATTATTATTATTATTATTATTATTACAAAGATGAATCTAGAAAATATTGTCATTTATCGTTCTGTAGAATTTTATAGACTTTATATTAGTTCATGTTGGAATTTCACTATAATCACGAGTTAAAGAAGGTAATGGTAAATTTAATTTCCAAGCAACAAAATTCAAAAATTTGCAAAGCTAAAAAATCTCATTGCTAGGTAACTTCTTATACACAGGTGGTGTGCACGTCGCGTTCTTACGCACTTAAGGAGAATTCAACTACCTGTCGAACACCTGTGCATACAGGACTTCCCAACATTCAAGGGCAAATGTCACATGTGGAACTTATGTGGAATCTCTCGCCACATGTTCACGGCAAAATGTTATTATTTACGACCCTTCCACTGGGCGTAGAAATTTGTAACATTTATTCCGAGAGACTTGTGCATGTAAGGTTGCCTGAAATTCTAGGGGGCGACCGTCACTCGGGTGCACTCCGCGCAACGCGACGTGGCTTACGTCTGGCGCGCGCGCGCCCTGCTGCGAGTGCTTCTGCCGCCGCCGCTGCGCGCGCTCGCATCGCACCGACAGCAGCAAGCGCAGCAGCCACTCCGAACTCAGCCACTGCGCACGACAGCCACGGGCCGTTCGCTCAACGACTTTTAACCTTCACGCCTGAAGTACACTTTGGACGTGCAAACGTTCAAACGTTCCTGCAAATGTCCCATTCTTCCCCGAAAATTACTGTTCAACGGAAAATTCTTTCATATTTTCAACTGTAGTAAATATTTCTAATATTTGTCTTCGTTGAAATTCAGTTTCAAACAAAATCAATGTCACTTTAATTTTCTCATGAAACATTTTTCTATCTACTCATTCAATTTAATTTTATATAGATTTCGAGTTTGTTTGACAGTTGTACAATCGTATGTTCCATATGATAGAGTCCCCAGAGGAGCTAAATCACCAAAAATGCAATTGAACAAAAACGATCTAATTTTGAATATTCTGCTTAATAAACATAACTGGAGCTCCATCGTTCCCCCGACTTGTCCCACAACTTTACCCCCAAAAACCGTGACCACACAAAACTAATTTGCGCCCACAAAACTCGTGTCCTTTCAGGTACACGAAACCTGATTTCAATGGACTAGGACGCATCTTTTTCAAGTTACTCCTGATTATAATGTGCGTTGCAGTGATATTTTGTCATTATCTACAAACTTTTATTTTTTCATCTTAAATATTTTTGATGCAGGAATGAAAAGTAAGCAGCTACTATTCAGCAGTAGCTCTCTTACAGGATTTTGGGTCGATGGCTTCTTAAAAATTGTAAACAACTGTAATTTGTTCTTATCGTATTACTCGTACATGTACTCAGGATATTAGTACTTTTCGCGCAATTTTCTGTGAAATATGAGCCCTTTTTAAAACAAGATATTTTCAAACAGGACTTCAAAAACGGTCCAGACTTCATTGGAGTTGGTTCGTGAAGTTGGTCCGTTTTAGTCCTTACTAGTCTAGTTTTTTTGTTGGCTAGAAACTTATTTACAACTTGTTTAAAAGCCTGACCTTATGTGGCGCCCACGATTTTACGTCATCACCAAGACGAATTCCAAATTATGAAAAATACTCATTTCTAACAATGTCTGTAATATTCTGACGGTGTTTTTAATCACAAATTCGCCACAAATACAACAAAAACTGACAGTACTGTTTTTACGACCACGACTAACGATGACTGAACACTAACTGGGGAACTAGTATCTTATATTGTTAGCAACAATGCACACACGTGCGCCTCGAATAATACAAACACTGCTTGTCAAATGAAACTCTGACTGTGAAACCGCCGCGCCTATCGTTGCGCGCTAGTTGAAGGGATCACAATGTAGAAATATTTTACCAATGCGTATACTACCCTCTTGGCCGTCATAATACTTTCTCATTCTAACTTCCTGCATCTCAGACGTTTCTAGAGGCTCAGAGCTACATTTACCTAGCTGTGCAGAGAAAACGTTAAACTGTGAACAAATGATGGGAGATAATTGCATTTTCAGTGTAATTTTTTGAATCAGCACACTTAAAACGATAAGAAATCGGTGAATACACACAAAAGGTGTTTTGTTCGTTGGCCTGTGTATTCGGGCTTGTCTTGTTACTATAATTTCTATGAAGGCGGTGAGCGGGGCGCAGAGTGTTAGCGGGATGTCATTACGCGCTCGTGGTGCGGGGGCGGGGGCGGGGGCGGGGTCTGGGGGCGCAGGCGCTGCTGCTGCTGCTGCGCGCCGTCGCTGCGCGCCTCCGCCTTCGGCCGCAGCAGCTGCGCGCGACTGGGCCGGCCCTCCGCCTGCAACACCTCACACCAACGCCACTGGCCATCGCAGTCCCCACACCGGGCGCATTCTCAACACTAGCTACAGAGCGGGCTCGGATCCACCCACTGATCGGAGGAGAATTCTGATCGAAATTTTTTTATCAATACCAGGTGAATGCCTGGCAGAACTCTAGCATGCGGGCAACGAACTGCGCGCGATATTACCTTCCTCTTACTTAAATGGTTGAGAGATTTTCTTCGCAATTCTGGGCGCATCAATTTCTGAGGTAATTAGTACCTTACTTCCGTAAACGTAATACAAGATTTCTCCTTCTTCTTCTTCTTCTTCTTCTCCTCCTCCTCCTTCTTCTTCTTCTTCTTCTTCAGGAGGTGGCTGTGATCTCCCGTTGTATGGTTAGATCTGACGCCGACCTACACGTCAGCTAGCAGGTTTTCCCAAACAGGTATTTCCTACCAGCGGGGCACTATCCCCAGCCGGGGATAAGCTCTAAGCACCCGACCAGTCTCCCGAAAAATGTGGCAGTGTAGTGCATGTTAATGTGTGTGTGTGTGTGTGTGTGTGTGTAAGGGGAGAGGATAAGACAAGGAAGAGGAAGGAAAGATTGCGCGCGGTCCGTGGCCCGTTTGGTAGGGCACTGCTCCGGCTGGTGTTGATTGGAGAAACCACGACCGCTAGAATTCTCCTCCTGGCAGCGACTGAATTTGACCTATCTATCTAGCCACCGTCGGGACTCGATCCCTACGACCTCCCGGACATTGGCCCTGGCGGACATTGGCACGACAACGGACTTGGCGCGTTAAATGACCTGAGCCATGTAAGTCGGTCCGGAGATCCGGATAAGGTTGGAGTCCCGATGATGGGCGGATTTTCAACGCTATTTACATAAATAGATCGAAATCAGCCGTGAACAAGCCAACACATCCACGCCGTGAGCGTGGATTTTCTTCTGGTTTAAGTGGTTCCCCGCTGCGCAGGAGGAAAAACTTAGCAAGGCGATGTGTAGGTAGGCGCCAGATCTCACGTTTCAGTGAGGGAGGAATGCAGCCAACTCTTATTTTTTTCGTGTTTCCGGGCGCGTCAACTGCTTTGGTCATTAGTCCCGTTAGTGTAGTGCATTTTTTCTCGGGAGATGGCGGTGATCTTCCCACGATGGTTGGCGAGATCCGGTGCCGACCTACCGTCGGCTAACAGGGTTCCCCCTAACCAGGACTCTCCCACCAGCAGGGCATCGCTCCAGCCGGGACAAGCTCTAAGCTCCCGACCGGTATCCCGGAATATGTGGCAGTGTAGTGCATGTCGGTGTAAGTGTGTGTGTAAGGGGAGAGGATAGGACAAGGAAGAGGAATGAAAAATCGCGCGCGGTCCGTGGCCCGTTTGTTAGGGTGCTGCTCCAGCATTCGCCTGATGTTGATCGGAGAAACCACGGAAAACTACCGATCAGAGCAGTCGGCCGCTAGAATTCTCCTCCAGACAGCGACTGAATTCAACCTAGCTGGAAAGCTAATGTCGAAAATCCTGCTGCCGTCGGGAGTGGGAAGGTAGGACCTCCCGGTCAGAGGCGCTGCAGTAACATCAGTTGATGCACTGAGCTACCGCTCCCGGTCCAACTCTTGAGATGTAACTAATACTACACTTATGGAACTAATGTCTACAAGAAGTTGACACTCCTGGAAACACCCAATATAATACACGCACATATTTAAAATGGCGGTCGGTACCTGCGAGGCGGCGAGCAGCTGCGCGAAAGCGCAGGTCTGCAGGTGCTGTTCCAGCTGCCGCCTCGCGCAGTCGCCCTCGCTGCTCCACCTGGAACGCAGCAGCATCTGCTGCGCGCAGTCGCTGACACTCGCCGTCAACCGCTGCGCCGCGTCGGTTGGCGCAGTCGCTGTCGAAGTCATCCGCACGTTCTCACACCCCGTCTCCGACCGAGGCCTTAGCTCCGCGAGGGCATCTTCCACAAGCGCCTCTTCGCTCTCCTTCCTTGACCGCGAGCTCGTCTTCTGCGCGCAAGCGTGCGCCTCGCCCCGCGGTTCCGAGAGTCTTCTCGTCTTGGAGGACGTCTGCTGCGCTTTGTTCACACACTCCGCCGCCAGGGGCGCGGGCGTGGTCCTCTGCCGCGACGGAGATACCTGTTCCGGGCGCTCGTTATTGGAGAGCGACACCATCTGCTGCGCGCCGCCGCTTTCCGTCGTCCGCTGCGCCACCGTCTGCTCCGCGAGCAGCTGCTGCGTCCGCTGTTCCGCGCTGGCGCGCGAGGTCATCTGCTGCGCGCCGCGGCTCTTCCTCGCGCGCTGCGCCGTCGTCAGCTCCATGAGCGAGCGCGACAGCGGCTGCGCGTCCACGTCGCATTGTGGCGCGGAGCGCGGCCACGCCAACAGCAGCGGCACGCTGCGCGCCTCCGTCAGACGCCACAGCAGCTGCGCGCTGGTCTTCTCCAGCAGCTGGCTCAGCTGCGGCGCGCACCCACGGTCGTCACGACCAACGCAAAGCTACTGGCCATCGAAGCTACTGGCAACGGAAGCCATACCAGATATCTCCCTCTCTTACAGTTATTACTCAACAATTATTCATATTTTTTTTTAAAAAGTGCATGTCATGATTACAATTAAAGCGAAAATTCCATTGAGGAAGAAGTCTCTAGCTTTAATAATCTCTTAGCAAGTAATATTTCATATCAACTTGTAATAATTATCATGTAGTAATAAGTACGAGAAAGTAAAAAATTATAATATCTGCGCAACATTTTTTGACCGTTGGCGTGGAGAAAGCGGATAGAGCAGGAGTATTCGTAACGACATCAGCTACCAGATTTTATGAAGTAATGTCAATCTTTAGAATATCAGTCGTGCCTTCGCAACTTTTTCAATAAATTGGTATCTAACTTCCACAGGAGTTTGAGGTATCTCCTGTAATGAATCTCGACCTTCTTTGACCATTTCTTTAGATGTTTTGGATAAAATACGAATAGGAGTTCTCCTATTCAACAGCATATAGATTTGATTATGTAGGCTTCCGCGGCCGGAGTATGTCTCTTGGCTGTCCGGCACAATCCGCGTCGATTTTCTCGTAGCTGACGTTTCGGCCAACACATTGTGGCCATCCTCAGAGCGTACTGCTGTCAAATAGCTAGCGTGCCGTAATGACACGATAGTCATTTGACAGCAGTACGCTCTGAGGAAGGCTTGTCCCGGATAGCCAAGTAACAGCGTATATATTTTATTACGCGCGAACGAAGAGGTGTTTAGAATGTTGACGTAAGTGCTGGCGGCGAACGTTTACCTTCAACTGTTTATTGTGCCAGGTAGGCCGTCGGCCAAGAAAAGTTGCGCGGGTGCTGTAGATGCAGTAGTCGATTTGTGTGTGTGTGTGTGTGGACCTGGGAGTGGTGGGCGCGGAAGAGGCTGCGCACGGCCATGCTGGGCGGGGCGGGGCTGGTGGCGGCGTCGCGGGTGGGGCGGCCGCGGGGCAGCGCCGCCTGCAGCGCCCGCAGCGCCGCCTCCACGCGCGCCACGCGCTGCTCCAGCGACGCTGCCTGCGCACCACCCACCCACGCGCGCCTCACACGCTGCGTCGCCTCACGGGGGACAGCGCGGCCTTCCTCCTACGCTCCGTAGCTCACTGCATCAACTGATGTCACTGCAGCGCCTCTCACCCTGAGGTCCTCGGTTCCTACTCCCCACTAGCTTTTCAGCTAGGTCGAATTCAGTCGCTGTCTGGAGGAGAATTCTAGTGGCCGGCTGCTCTGATCGGTAGTTTTCCGTGGTTTCTCCGATCAACGCCAACCGAATGCCGGAGCAGTACCCTACTAAACGGGCCACGGACCGCGCGCTATCTTTCCTTTCTCTTCTTTGTCCTATCCTCTCCCCTTACACATACACTTACACTAACATGCACTACACTATCACATATTCCGGGAGACCGTTCGGGAGCTTAGAGCTTGTCCCGGCTGGGGGCGGTGCCCCGCTGGTGGGAGAGTCCTGGTTAGGGGGAAACCCAACAAGCCGACGGTAGGTCGGCGCCGGATCTCGCCATCCAGCGGGGGAATGTCACTGCCATCTGCCGAGAAAGAACATGCACTACACTAACGGGACTAATGACCAGAGCAGTTGACGCGCCCGGAAACACGAAAATATCAATCAATCAATCAATCCTATGCTCGAACTCACTCCGCGCACACCTACGCGTCCACTTGCTGGATTTTCTCCCTTCATGTATCTCCCCTCAGCGGGACCAGCGCTGTGCTCCTGGCTACTCTCCCGTCATGTGTGGTACGAGTAAGTGTAGTAAGAACAGAAGGGGAAAACAATGACGAACGATTGATCATGCGTCGTCCGTGGCCCGTTGTTTGGGGAACTGTTCCGCCACTCGCCTGCTGTGGATATGAGAAAACGCGGAAATGTACCGCACAGAGTAGCCGGCCTCTAGAACTCTCCTCCAAAAGGCTGCTGAACTTGACCTAGCCATGTAGCTAGAATCCAAAATCCTGCCACCATTGGGACTCGAATTCTAGGGCCTTCCGTTCAGAATCGGCAGTGATAATGGGAACGCTATCTCCATACTCCTTACTGTTAGATATCACGAGCTTTTATCTACTTGGTAATTCAAAAAATTTAGGTATTTAAAGAAGGTATATTTTGAAACATTGCAGTACTGCAATTTGAACATATTGCAAAATTACTTACAAATGTATAAAGTTTATCTTCAATGTTCAGCATGTCCACCGACGACGGACAATTTCACAACTGCACTCTAATTCGCCCCAGACCCAAGAACCATGTCCGTCCTTACTGGCACTGCAGTTCATTCAGGTGCTTTGGGAAGGGTGGTTCATAAACTAAATTTTTAACCTACACCCACAAGGAAAAGTCAAAGGGAGGTAAATCTCGTAACTGTGGTGACCAACTGGAAGGATCGCCAAACTCCTTCTGCACCTGGTTCGACATTTGGCGCGAACTGAACAAAAGGCATTCGAAGGCTAAAAGCACTGCACATGCAATCAAGCGACAATGGATTGAAACTAGAGTACGATTTCTTTCCGCTAGGCACCACCATCCTCATTCGTTTTTCATGCCTACTTGTTTGGAATACGTACATTTTTTTTGAAGCATCGTGTCTCATTCAATGAATAGCCCATGAAAAATATGATAAATTTAAACTTTTTCTTTAATAATGAATAAAATAACACATTTATATTTCTTAAAAAAAATCCACTGAGTGTTGTTTTTCTTACATATGAACATTTCGTTTATTATAAATTTTCTCCATAACATCCCACTGATAAAAAATCTTATTAAAAAACTTTTTTTATCTGGGGAAGACTAAGTGAAGTTCGCCATAAGCAAAAAGATATCTTCTAAAAGCACACCCACTTGTCGAAAAATTGGCTCTTTCATCGGCATTGATTACACATTTGAATGCTCTATTGCAATCTTGTAAAACCAGTTCTGAAACGTTTCGTCGGGACACTTCTCGAAATTCAAAGAAATTTCCCCTGCAAATACGGATTTGCGCGACGCTAAAACTACCGAACTGTACCAGAAGTCAGATGTCTCAGTAATAGCATGAAATTGTATCATAATTTATTAGCTATCCGATTGGTTTTTAATTCTTTTTCGTTTATGGTGTCATTCTATGGATGATGGATTTGGTTTATCCGGTGCGTCATCTGCCATCGTCATTGACGACCATGATAATGTAATTAAAACACAGATTTAATAAAAATGGTTAAATAAACGGTAATAAATCAATAAAAGTGATTTGAAAACTAAAACTGACTATTTAGAGGCCGAGTAACAAACAAGAGACGCGGTGATCTTAAAAGTATTAAAGCAATATTGTCCTTGCGTCTCAGATAAAGCTAGACATTCCTCTTTCCCGGAGAAAGTTTCGAGAGCGTCATTGGCGAGCACCTCCCGAACGATGTTTATGTCGGCTGCCAATACACTTTCAGAGTGCAGGGGGCGTGTTCCACGTAGAAGCCTTTACGAAAAATCCTTTTTTAGCAGCATTTTTGAACCAAAGGTAGCAATATCAAAATATCAGACAAACAAGTTCATATTCTGTTCTATTAGCTCGAACTTAACAATTGAATCGCGGAGACGCGGGAAACTGTGTTGTAAGCAGCCATGGAGTTGTAATCGAGGGCGAAGGGGGTGGGAGTGGGCGGACCTTGTAATCCACAGAGATGCCAAGGCCATTCATGGGCCAGCTGATCACCAGTCACCTCTTCCCGCAAAATTAAATATTTTACAGAACAACGCACGTTCATTATTTATGCTCCAGTAGATCTAGTACTTATGGTAATTTAGAAACCATCCACAGCCCATTTAGTATGACTTCGTGGATCTGCTAAGCAGGACTTGGACCTCTCAGAGATTTCTAATTATTTATTTCCACGTTCCCCGCCACGTCGCCTGTTGCTAGGCCGGAACCAAGCGCTGCCTGGTGAGCACCTGCGCGGCCGCCAGGGGGGGCTGTTGGGGCGGGGGCGGGGGCGGGGGCGGGCGCGCGGCCTGGCAGGTGGCGCTGGCGCTGGCGCTGGCCTGTAGCAGCGCCGCCGCGCGCGCGATCTGCGCCTGGGGCCTGCGCAGCTGCAGCTGCTGTCGCTCCGACGCCCGCATCGCCGCGCCTGCGCACCACTGCCTTTCTCTACGCCCGCTTGGGGGCGGCGACCAGTGGCATAATGCACACTTCATTATGATTCTTCTACAGGTTCTTCACTAATCACAGAGAACTTTACAAACCAAGAATTGACACTTAATTAAGATTAAATTAGAATCGTTCTAGCAAACATTACATTCGATTCTGTACATTAAAATTGCATTTAGTATTATATTATTCTTCTCAGTTTAATTTATTTTATTACCAGTAATTTTTTACATGAAATATTATTTAAAATAAACTGGATCGTAATTTCACTTGGATCCTATTTGACCAGCGCAGTGGTAGTTATTGGAGAGAAGGTTTGACTGACGTTAAGATCTGAACACAAGTCATTTTGTGTTATATGTTGCTGCCGTGTGGATGTCTTTAAAAACCGGCCAATTCTTTAGTGTAAAATGTCTAGTGAATCGAAGGTGAAGTTGTCACCTCCAGAAATAAGAGAAAAAGTGAAACTGGTGACGTCGGATTTATTGTCGCAACTTTTGTATTCCCTCGCAGGTGGTCCGGTAAAACAAAGCCACTTGCAGTGGGTAGGGTAGGAAACTGTCAGGTAGGTGGCCTTGGCTGAATCCTGCATGTCAACTGTCACAAAACGATTCAACGTAAAAGTTACCATAAGTCGTTGAAAAAGTACCTATGAAACTCGATGTAATGGGCATTAATACACTCGTGGCAAGTTTACGATACTCGCTCGTATCGCAATATCACACTCGTGTATTTATACCCATCATTACCTCATCGTTTCATAATGTACTATTAGGTCGTATCCACAATGCAAACGCATCGTTGCTGCAAAAGCTACAAATGAGTTGACATGCTTAAAGTAATAACGGCAGCACGAAGTTCGTTTTGAGAAAAACGACTTTTCCTGTTTTCGTTCACGTTCACTAACACTCCGGACAATTTTTTGAAAATGGAATTTGAGGTTTTCGCCTTATTCAAATCATTTGGTATTTCAGCATATAATGTGTACATGACAGAAGTTTACCGTCAAACTTGTAACTGAATATGCGTAGTCCATCACTGCACCAGCGTTATCGTGAGAAGAAAATAGTTGCCATTATAATGGTTATATCGATTGAAAAAATTATAATTGCGAATACAACCCTTCGCTACCAGCTTGTTAATGAATTTTAATTGCAAATTTAGAAGCGTGTTTTCCCTGTAGCATTCGGACGTTCATGTGTATGCTACCGCAGAGCGCTGTGGAGTATTGCCTCGAACTTCACGTACCTCAGACGTGAAGTGTCACGAAGATACCAAACACTCTGATGTCAGCACCACAGCAGTTAAGGGCATGTTCTAGCAACGTTTTCTGAAAAAAGAGATCAATTGTTGTAGCAAGTGGAAATTACAGTAAATGCAGTAGTATTTATAGAGAGAGACAGCAGAAAAAGCGGAATACATGTCTAAAACTTAACTAGTGACCGGGGGCGAGGAAGTGTCGTGTTGATGGCGACGTTAAACGTGCGAATGAAAGAGAGAGAGGAGGGGTAGTGACAGATGAGAGAGAGGAAAAGGGAGACAAGAGAGAGGAGATTGATTTAATGCAGACAGGAGAGAGCAAAGAGGAGGGAGAGGAGAGAGGAAGGAGAGGAGAGATGAGCAAGGATAAGAGAGAGAAGAGAGGATGGATGAGAGTAGAGATACAACTTATCAAAGAGAGGAGGGAAAGAGAAGACAGGAAGTTATGCGGATTTATGCGGGTGTCACGTCCTTGGGCCTGGTCGTGGGGGCATTTTGATTGTGGAGGTATGAGAACGAGAGAGAGAGAGAGAGAGAGAGAGAGAGAGAGAGAGAGAGAGAGAATCCTACTTGGATGTGGGGCTGGGATGGTAGGTGTGCGTGAGAGACATACGGACTCACTATGCCGACGAGAGGGACCTGTCTAGATGTGGGGCTGAGAGAGGTAGTGTCCCACATGGACGACGATGGCGTGCGCTGAGTGGATCCAAGAGAGGGCCCCACTGAAGTGTGGGGGTGAGGGTGCCGGTGTCACGAGAAACAGAGAAAGGGGGAGGGAGAGAGGTGTATATGGACCCCCCTGGGCGACGAGGGGCAGTGTGCTGCTGAGAGTGAGGGCCCACTTCATCGTGGTTGAATGGGCCCTTCGGGGCTGAGAGAATCAGTGAGAGAGAAAACTTCCAAGGAGGCGATGGTGAGGGCGTGTAGGGCTAAAGGGAGTGAGTGAGAAGTGGACCTAGCTCAGGGGTGAGGGCGCGAGGACCGTGTGGGGCTAAAAGGAGGACGAGGAGAGAGAGAGAGAGAGAGAGAGAGAGAGATGGACCTACCTATGGGGTGAGAGCAAGTGGACCGTGTGGGGCTAAAGGAAGTGAGTGAGAGATGGACCTACCTATGAGGCGAGGACCTTGTGAGGCTAAAAGGAGGAAGAGGAGAGAGAGAGAGAGAGAGAGAGAGAGAGAGA
This sequence comes from Teleogryllus occipitalis, assembly GCA_011170035.1. NCBI lineage: Eukaryota > Metazoa > Arthropoda > Insecta > Orthoptera > Gryllidae > Teleogryllus > Teleogryllus occipitalis. The sequence continues at coordinate 136,483 of BLKR01000166.1, read as the reverse complement.
GAGAGAGAGAGATGGACCTACCTATGGGGCGAGAGCACGTGGACCGTGTGGGGCTGAAGGAAGTGAGTGAGAGATGGACCTACCTACGAGGCGAGGACCGTGTGGGGCTAAAACGAGGACAGAGAGGGAGAGGGAGGTGGGCGTACCTGTGGGGCGAGTGCGAGGGCGCGTGGGCGGTGTGGGGCTAAAAGGAAGGGAGGGAGAGGAGGTGGGCGTACCTGTGGGGCGAGTGCGAGGGCGCGTGGGCAGTGTGGGGCTAAAAGGAAGGGAGAGGGAGAGGGAGGTGGGCGTACCTGTGGGGCGAAGGGCGCGTGGGCGGTGTGGGGCTAAAAGGAAGGGAGAGGGAGAGGGAGGTGGGCGTACCTGTGGGGCGAGTGCGAGGGCGCGTGGGCGGTGTGGGGCTAAAAAGGAAGGGAGAGGGAGATGGAGATGGGCGTACCTGTGGGGCGAGTGCGAGGGGCGCGTGGGCGGTGTGGGGCCAACGCTGCAGCTGCACAGGGCTGAGCGACCCGCACGCGTTGGCGAAGGAGGCGGGGGCGGCGGTGGCGGCGTGCATCGCTGCCTTCTCCTGCGCGCTCGCTGTTCGCAAGCCTTTCATCGGCAGCCTACACTTCAAACAAAGTCAACAAGCGATGGAATCAAGATGCACATAGCGCGCTTAAGATTCAAATATACGATTCGGAACTTCTACGTAAGCTATGTGGGCAACGTTATTTAATAATTCCTTAGTTAAGTTAATGCAATGACAACCTCCTTATAAGGGGAACTTGAGAAAAGAGCAATCAGTTTTATTCTACAATTCAGATTTTCAGCCCGATTAGAATCTTTTCTCTTCTACAAAGTTCTTCATTGAAGCAAAAAAGTAAAAAAATATTCTCAATCCAACAATTAGGTGATGGACGTTTTACTTGATTTATTCGCTCGTTATATCATTTGCTGTGTGGGGATGGTACAAGTCATATGTGTGTTTTGGTTTAAAGAGCTTTCGAAATGTTGCGCTGCAGAACACTCAAAAACTTTTGCTTTTATCCGTGAAGGCTGAAGTTCAGTTCACTCACCTGATTTGGTAATATTATAGTGAGTGAGTAGCCAAGAATTAGCGAATGCAAATAGGACTTTCTGTCTTATAATTTGACCTGAGCTCTTTACCATGTAGTGAAAATGTTGAATGACAGCTTTAGTCGCGAGCGATGAATTTCAGAGCAAACGTTGAGGAACACTTCTCCCGTAACGTCACACAGTTTAACATTTTTGACGAGTACGTAGCAGCTGAGACCCACAAAAGATTGATTGTCAGTGATTCCGATCGCGTCAATAGCTAAGTAACTAAGTAACTCATTAGTCTCATAAATTGTATTGCATGTTATTTCCTCGGGCAGTGGGGGTGATCTTCCCCTGGATGGCAGATCCGGCGCCGACCTACCGTCGACAGGGTTTTCTCCAACCTCCACCAGCGGGGCACCGTAAATTTTCGAAAATTACAGCATTTACAAATAAATCTAAGAAGAATATGCAATTATTGCACCATTTGTTTCAGTGACAGTTAAAGTCATGTGTGATTTATATGCCGAACGTTTTGCTGCCGAAACAAACTGTGAGTAATTAAAAAAATCACTAATATCAGGACTATTTCGCGTGAGAATCACTGATATATGAGACCAAACTGAGCTTATCTTGTCTGTCAGAAGAGCAGGTTGTACAAATGGCAGTATTAAACTCCTCGTACACTACTTCTGAGAAAACTACATTTTTTCACGTAGTTTTGACACTTCAAACTTCTATTCATTTATTTTTAAGTAACTCCCAGTTCGTTCTGGGTTTGGCAAAAACTATTATATTAAACTCTGCATTGGAACTGATTATTTCTGTTCGCGCAGTCACATCCATAAAATGTAAATATACGAGTACGTGTAGTTAGCACAAGTTTTCTATTCCTTTCTCAGTACATGTTTATTTTTGATTGATTTTTCACTTTTAAAATAGACTTACGTTTATCCTAAAACGACAATATACATTGGAATAACTAGCTCAGAGTTGCACTTTTATGAAGTCGTTTCGTGCGGCATGGTAGGAATTAGCTGGGGGAGGCCTAGGATCGACCCCTCCTAGAGAGATTAATGATTCTTGCCGGAGATGTACTAATTTACCTTTTCCATGAACACTATTAATCTTCAACACGTGCCTTGTTTACGATTTCCAGTCTTTGAAATGTTCAAATCAAGGCAACTGGAGAAGAGAAGATACCCGAGAGCATTCTCATGAATGTGCTACGCACACGAAGATGGTCTTCACGTATTACTACATCGATTCGTCCCTCCTCGGGTGTCTGGAAGTGCCCCTGCGGAGACAAAACGCCGATTCGCACCCAATCGTTTGGATTTGAATAGTTGCGGAACCGAGACCCTTGTAAGTGGTGGCGTAGGCGAAGCAGTGGCCGCGTTCTACTCACGTGACAACAGCAACTGCCACTCGCTCTTCAGGGCATTCGAGGAACCACTCGACTGCCACCTGCTCGCGATCCGCGACCACTGCAAAGCTCGGCAACATTCATTTGCTGCAGGCGACTTCGCGAGGGCGGGCCACGGCGGGAGAGGAAGGAAGAGGGCTGTTTAAACAGTGGGTGTTCACTTCATCTTTAGGCGTTTTTCATTTAGTTCGGAAATTTCTGAGAGAATTGTGAAACGTTTTGTTGCCATGTCCGTGATTTTTTTCCTTTCAAATGCAGCAGACCCGCCGTTTTCTCGGCATTTCGAAAACAAACAATTCTATTGTTTCAGCATTCACTTTTCATGTTTAGTTTTACGTGCTGAAACAATAGAATTGTAAGGTTTTGTTTGTTTGTGATCTCGTGGGTGTGGAAATGATCTCCAGCTATCTTTCATGATACTTTAATTTTATGAATGAGCAAAAGTCCTTTTCTCTGACAGACATTAAAATGTTATATTTTATTATTAATATAGATATTATGGTTATTATATTATAGTATATTATAGATATTTAAATTGGAAGCTTTAAAATAATGTGTTGCTTATTGTCTTAATAATATTATTAGTCAATTCACTCTATGCTTTTTACATTGAAAGATACAAGATAGCACGTGTGTGATATAAAGACTTGTTTTGCACGAGGGCCGGGGTGATTGGAAATTAGCAAGTTATAGCGAGTGTAAAAATAAAAAAAAAATTGTGAAAATAGCAAAGTCAAAGTAATGAACGATCTAGAGACGAACTACCACAGATGTACGAATCTCGTTGACAGATGAGAAAAGAATGCAAGCTCATTAGCTCGATGTTACGGGGCGGCAAGGTGCAGAATACTAGTGTGACAGAGAGAAAGAGAGAGGGAGAAAGAGGGAGAGAAAGAGAGAAAGAAAAAGAGAGAAAAAGAGAAAGAGAGAAAAAGGGAGAGGAGACAGAGAGGAAAGAGGAGAGAGGAGAGAGGAGAGAGAGAGAGGAGAGAGAGAGAGAGAGAGAGAGAGAGAGAGAGAGAGAGAGAGAGAGAGACCGGTGTAGGTGGCACAAGGCATACATTTAGGAAGTGACGCGGTGAAGCGCCTGCTAGATGCGTAAGATAGGGAAGTATCACGTGCGCCTGTAAATTAATTGCCAACTGACAAACCAGCTAAAACTTTGACCGAGTGGCGGTTTGATATTTCTTTAACGACAGACATCGAATAGTAACACGTTGAAAGAGGACAAGGCAGGGAATATCATCGCGGTGGCTGAAGAGAGAAGTCGCCGTGGAACGTTGAACTGTTCTTAGCCCTGACTTCATCCGATAAGGCCTTGAATGCGCGGGAAGATCCGAAGTAAGCAACGAAATATTTTAATTGATTTGTACAAAGAATGACTGTGATCAAGAGTAATATTGTAATGTAAGTTGAGCTCATTACGCAAATGTTACTAAATAAATACTCTATTTCTTATTTTGAAAAAAGGCTGATTAATTATAATTAATTGTAATCGATCTAAGAATTCCTTTAGTCAAACAGAAATTTCCAGAAACTGCTGATCCGTACGGACGGCCCGTCTGCATACAACCAGGTAAGAGATAGTCCGTTATATGTCAATGTCCACAGGTAAAAAATATTTAAAAGGTAAATGTTTTAGAGATCAATCAGCAATAGCATATTATTAATGATAAGAGGAAATTGTTAATTATAAAATAGATATGTGAGTGAGCAGTGCTGGGAAATTGAAACTCTAGTAGGAATGTATATCTTTCACGAAAAAGAATTAAATATAAATCTTAGTATTGGCATTAATTATGCGTAAATGTTAGCCGATTACATCAAATAATTGGGAATTTACAGGCAGATTAAGTTTAAAATATTCAACAGAAATTATAGAATAGTTTCAATGTTCTGAAAGCAAACGTTTTATTAAGTTATAAATAAATAACTAAATAAATAGGGTGTTTAAAATTAAACATTATACGATATATCCACGTTTCAATACAGCTAAAGCTTGCTTTTGCTGTAATTGCAATAAAGTTTGCTTTTGCCAAGTTTTGGTTATGCTAATAGGCCACATTTTTCTTTATCGCGAAGAAGATCTGAAATGTCGGTAGTAATTATAGAAAAAAATTGATTAGTAAAATATCATTAAAAACTATATTGGTCTGCATTGTACAACCTACTCTTTCTTATATACACTCGAAACAGTTTCCAGTTGTCTTCAGTGCCGAGGTTTTTATGTTCCCCCGTTACTCCCACTCCTGAGACTCGGTGACGCCATGCCGTCTCTCCACCCCACTCCACTCGCTGAAAGTTCTCTTTTACACCGGTAGATCACACACCTCGAGTACTAGGTGACAGACTGTTTCTGGCGTTTTAATATTTTTGCAACAATGCAGTACGAAGAGTTTGATATTATTTTTTGGTGTATTATAATTTAACTAAAATATATGAATAAATTGTATTCCAGTGACTATCTAAATATAATCATGTTGGAACTTCAAAACTGTAAGCCCCGTAGAGCTCGTATGGTGCTAGAAAACGGAGCTTGAAGTTTCTAAGCCCATGAAAATTTAGAATCATACTTCACAGGATCATTTCTGTAGTATGTATTCTCGCTTCTAGGCCCAAAACCCAGAAGAACGACAACCACGATGAGGATTTGAAGCACCTCTTCCTGAGCGTGAGGCTTATGAGAGCTCGGTGATTCACTGAGCTCTCATTAACGATGATCGTTCACCTGAAGTCTTCCGACTGAAGGGATGGAAGAGGAGCATTCTGAGTGGTCACTTTTAAAACTAATGTAAATTTAAAACTTTCATTTAGAATAGTTCAATAATTATGATGTAAAGATTATTTGTTGTAAATGCCGGGGGATCAGTTTAAAATGCATTTTTAAAATGCTGTTCGAGGCCTCTGGAGAAAAGTGAAAGCATAGCGACAGTGGGTCACTCCCTTCACTCACCACCCCCTTCCCGTGGGCTGGATCATTCCTGCTCAAAGCAAAACAGGCTGCGTCTTCCTCCTATTTTGAAGTTCACTTACAATGCGCCTCAGCACACACCATCAAAGATTTGGGGTGGCGGAGTGTTTCCGAACTTTCAAACAGTGCCAGGTAGAATTCAGAGAAAAAAAATCATCTGAGTCTATTCTGAACAAGAGTACCATACTGCGATTAGTGAAGTGCTATGGCAAGACAGCGTGTTTGGTCGGAAACGCAGTCGCCAAAATACAGTGCTAACGAAGCGAAAACTGGAGGAAGTTCGGGATATTCTTTCAACTTTCCCGAAAAAATAATTAAGAAAGTTTCAGCAGCAATGACATTTTTCGTACAGAAGTACGCACGGCCAAAAAAATAAATAAATGAAAATGTGCATTCAAACAGCGGAAATATCAAGAGATTAAGGTTCCTGTTCGGCTGCTGGCATGAATTTACTGTAATTGACTACGACGATTTGTTAGCAAAGGTCTTGAGGCACTTAATAAAGTGTTTTGTTTATTTTTGTAATTAAGCTTGGTTTCAGGTTGATGGATATTTTAATCGGCAACACTGTAGACTTAGGTTCTGAGAGACCACGATAAACAGTAGAGAGACCATTGCATTAAGAAAAAAAGATTCTTTTGGAGTGCCATTCCTCGTTGCAGAATAATTGGTTCCTTGTTTCTTAAAACAAAACAGCAAAAGTAACGGCGGATACGTATCAGAATATATTGATATTTTGTATCCCTTGTTGAAAAGGATTAGAGAAATTGCTGGTTTCAGCAGGATGGGGTGCCATCACATACTGCCATGTCGACAACGCAATTTCTGGAAGGGATTTTCGGGAACAGAATAATTTCACGAAATTTGTGTCCCCCTCATTCGCCTGATTTGTCTTCACCAGATTTTATGCGCATTTCATTCTCTAATCCATAATAGACATTTACACATGGAACAACGCATCCATCTATCTTACAGCTTAATTTTCTTACAAAAAGCCAAAACGCAGAAGGAGTGGCTTACGAGGTTTTAAAAAAACCGATTCATTTAAAGTTCATCACTGAATGTTGTACGAAACTAGACATCGTCATAAGGTATACCTAAAAAAGTTGAGCAAATAAAAAACACAAGGAAATGCCCGAGAAGTGTATTGGAGTTATTGTTTCTTCATACAAATATTGTTATATATAAAACGAATGTGAATGTTGACAGTGAAGGAGTGGCCTGGGGCGCCGCGTTGGCGCCTGCGCGCCGGGACTCGTGCTCTGGAGCGCTTGGCCTGGGCCGCCGGCGGCGCTCAGCCACGCCCTGGGGGACACCACACGCGCCCCGCCTTAGAGGCTTCCTTCTCCAATAAATACACTGTTCATTGGCTAATATACGCGCAATTCATTCTCTAATCAATGCCCAATTCATTCGCTAATAAATACGCAATTCATTCTCTAACCGACACCCAATTCATTCTCTAATCAATTCACAAATCATTCTCTAATAAGTACACAATTCATTCTCTAATAAATACGCAATTTATTCTCTAAACGATACCCAATTCATTCTCTAATCAATTCACAAATCATTCTCTAATAAGTACACAATTCATTCTCTAATAAGTATACAATTCATTCTCCAATAAATACACAATTCATTTGCTAATATATACGAAATTCATTCTCTAATCAATGCCCAATTCATTCGCTAATAAATACGCAATTCATTCTCTAATCGATACACAATTCACTCTCAAATCAACATACAATTCATTCTCTAATAAATACATACTAATTGATTCTCTAATCGAAACACAATACAAAATTCATTCTTTAATTGATAATTCATACTCTATTCAATATACAATTCATTTTGTAATCGATGCAAATTCGTATTCTTTCTAATCAACGCAAAGAATGCAACACCTAACTGCCTACGGAATACCTACGTTACACAAATCACTTGCACTGGTGCTGTCATGATACATAAAAGTACAGTACGTATTCTCTATATCTGTAGCCTAGAGTTCTCTCGATTGAGCCAGATTCCTCCTGATCACCCTCTCCGGGCGCGTGAGTGACCTGTCGGGGCCTCCACGATATACCACTTCTCTTATTCTTCCCCGTTCGCCATTCCTGCTGCCATATATCGTCGCCTTGAAGGGCGATTTGGGCCTCCGCAGAATCCCACCACCTCGTGGGTCTATCTGCCCAGTGGAGAGCTCGTATCACGCCAAAGTAGCCCATCGGAACATCCCAGTCTTCAACAGAGAGTATTGCCCAAGATAGCGCGTGCACCCTTATAAGATCTTGAATCATTTAGGGGACTATTTAAGTCGGTACTGTATATCCCCAACGTCATACATAATACTTTTTTTAAAAATAAACAATTGGTTGGGTAAATTTTATGTAATGGGCCGTACGTTCAACTACACAAACTCCAATGTGGGGAAGAGATTCTGGAACTGTAGACAACGAATACAGAGGCTGTACCCTAACAAACTAGTCACGGACCGCGCGGGATCTTTCCTTCCCCTTCCTTGTCCTCTCCACACCCTTTACTTACACACAATTACACCCCCACACACTAGACTACCACACATGTCGGCAGTCCAGTAGGGAGCTTAGAGCTTGTCCCAGAAGAAGCGGTGCTCTGTTAGTGGGAGATATCTGAAAGGTTAGGGAAAAACAGGCAATTCCACGTACAGGTAGGCGCGGTGTCTCGCCATCCGGCGGGGGAAGATGACCGCCAACTCACGCGATAAAAACGTTCACAACTCTGACGGGACTAAAGGCCTTAGTAGTTCATACGTCCGGAAACACTAATAAACCAATCAATGATTCTCCCCCATTCCATTGGTAATAGCACTGTACGCTTATCGAGTGGCATTAGCCGATGTGCTATGCGCACAAATTTTCTTGATATTCCATAGCAAGGGGAGGGGGAAGAAGAGCCCTGTCTACGTCACGGCTTGAAAGGACGTACCAACTATTGGTATGTACTTATCGCAACAAATCGTGGCACGAGAAACGTGATGATTTTGAAGCTATGAGATCGATGTTGGCAGCATTGTAAATTGGTACATGCCGTCCCGAGTCGTACCTAAGTATGTCAATGGGCCATGCTTTTCAGCGCTACGCAATGACTAAGGATCGTGTGTCAAGACACCATGGATGAACATTGAACAATACCTATTGATTCTTGGCTGTCCGGGATAAGCCGCGTTCTCAGTCGATCGAGCTGACGTTTCGGTCATCATGTTGTGGCCTTCTTATGAGCTATGTTGTGGCCTGCTTCAGCAGTGTAACTCTGAAGAAGGCCTCAACATGATGGCCGAAATGGCAGCTCGATCGACTGAGACGCGGCTTATCCCGGACAGACAAGAATCAAATGACTCCGGCCACGAAACCGAACAATTTCATTTGCGCGGAAGCCCACAAATTCGAAATATAAGTATTTCGCAGAAGACAACGAATTCGAACCAGACCTATTGCGAGTAAGCTTACAAATCCAAACAGTATCAATTGCGAGTAAGTTTACGAATCCGAACAGTACCTATCGCGAGTAAGCTTACGAATCCGAACAGTACCTATTGCGAGTAAGCTTACGAATCCGAACAGTACCTATTGCGAGTAAGCTTACGAATCCGAACAGTACCTATTGCTGGGAAGCCTACGAATCCGAACAATACGTATTGCGAGAAAGCTTACGAATCCGAACAGTACGTATTGCGAGAAAGCTTACGAATACGAACAGTACCTATTGCGCGGACGCCTACGGACCCGGACAGTACCTATTGCGAGTAAGCTTACGAATCCGAACAGTACCTATTGCGAGTAAGCTTACGAATCCGAACCGGACCTATTGCGAGTAAGCTTACGAATCCGAACAGTACCTATTGCGAGTAAGCTTACAAATCCAAACAGTATCAATTGCGAGTAAGTTTACGAATCCGAACAGTACCTATCGCGAGTAAGCTTACGAATCTGAACAGTACCTATTGCGAGTAAGCTTACGAATCCGAACCGGACCTATTGCGAGTAAGCTTACGAATCCGAACAGTACCTATTGCGAGTAAGCTTACGAATCCGAACAGTACCTATTGCGAGTAAGCTTACGAATCCGAACAGTACCCATTGCGAGTAAGCTTACAAATCCAAACAGTATCAATTGCGAGTAAGTTTACGAATCCGAACAGTACCTATCGCGAGTAAGCTTACGAATCCGAACAGTACCTATTGCGAGTAAGCTTACGAATCCGAACAGTACCTATTGCGAGTAAGCTTACGAATCCGAACAGTACCTATTGCTGGGAAGCCTACGAATCCGAACAATACGTATTGCGAGTGTTAAATTTCAAAACTAACTTTCCAAAAGTGCATCCTCTCATCGACATCTGAGAAGCCATCTATGCACCCGAGAAGAATATTTCATTGTACTGTAGTTAGTTTTGTAATTTAAGTTTATTCATTGCACTGGTATATGTCATATTTCTATGATAAAATGGGAAAAAACCCATCTAAAAGTGTATGTTTTTGTAGTCTATGGCCATAGACAGACTCAGGTTGGTGTATTTATTAATATGGTTTACATTTTAGACAAACCATTTGGGTCTAAAGGAAAATTGAAAAATTAGGATGTAAAAATTTCATATTATAAAACAGGTTTTCATTTATTATAAATAATACAGATGTTCTAGCCTTGCAGGCTAATAAAATATGCAATTTACATGAATTTTGTGATGTTTTAGATACCTTGTTTGGCCTCATAGCCTTAGAATCAAAAAATTATTAACAAAATAAAAATTTATTTGTATGCAGGTATATAGTTCGCCTGCCGCCCGCTAGATAGGGCTAGTACGTATCAATTTCTAAGAATGTTTATTATGAGTGCCTAACAAGTTGCTCGCCCTACAGTTTCTACTTGTTCTTTGTACTACGATCGATTTGTGACTCGTCACATCTCGATGCTTGTTGTTCCCTCTCCCCTCAGGGAGAATCTATTTAAGCGCCTGCGAGCGCTTTCTCTACGGCTTTTAGGCTTTACCTATTGACAGGTCTTGGGTCCATATTACTTCGGCGCGTCGACTCCGCCCGACCGCGCGTCGGTTTTATCGGCTTCGGCCGACAGGGTAACGTGGTAACGGGTGTCTTTAGGTGTAATCCTACATTATGTTGTTGTAAGAAATTTTTGTAGCGGCATTTATGCCGTATTTGAGATGGAATTGGATTGGTATATAATGTTTAGAATTGTGTATATTTTGTAAATTTCTGGTTTGATGTTGCGCTTGTGCTGATTTTTGCTTTTGGATTGTCGTGACTGTTTCGTGTCGAGCCATTATTTGTTGGCGGCGACTCAGTTCACTTAAATTGTTGTGTATCTGCACTTGCCATATTTGGGCAGTCAGAATGTTGTAAACGCATTCCGCGTCGAGCCTATTTGTTACAGGCGGCGGCATTGCGTATGATTGCGTGTCTAGGCACAATGCGGCGCAATCATTTGCTTGTTAAATAGTGTGTGCACATTATCTAATTTGTTTGTGTTGATATGTTGCAGCATCACTTAGCTTCACGTCCTTAGTAAGACGCTGGACGCGTGGGACCTCTGGAGCACCTTGTTTGTCGGCGGAGCTAGAGCCCGTACGGTCTATCCGTGGCTCATTTGTACGCTCCGTCCTTGGCCCCGTGAGCTCGCTTGTTGTATGCAGCTCGGGCAACAAGCTGCTGTCGGCATTTGGTCGGCCATTGGTTTAGCAGCTTTGTGTGGTAAAAGTCAGCACACACACATATGTGTGAGGTATAAGTGTCAGCGCAACAAAATCCAATCCAATTCCATCAAAGTGTCGAGTGTGACACCCAGAAAAGTTGCCATGTGTGGTTTGTTCCCTGTTTGTTATTTTACTAGTTTAATTGGGCATGTAATACAGTAGGCTTTTCATTGTTGTTTCTAGCTCAAGTGAGCTCTTAAAGTTTAAATTTAGTAGTTCAGTTTAATACCTTTTTGCTTGTATTCTGAAGGTATATTTTCATGTTTATTACAGTGTCTCATTCAATTTATGTAAGTTTTTGTAATTGAAAGGCTTTTATGTGAAGGCCTTTGTCATTTTTTGATAATGTGCGTAAGTCGTCGGCACTCCTAAAATGGATACTTTGTCCGACGCTGTTTGTAATTCTGTACTATTATTGTATTTCAGTGGGTCTTCGTGAACTGGTATTGTTACGTTCACTACCTTTTTGATGATATTTCTTGTTGTAAATTCTGTGTCATTCCTCGAGTACAGATATGTGTTTTCCTGTTCGAGGAATAGTATAACCTTGTTATTTATTGTAATAAAGTGTTGGTTAATGTACTTTGACTGTTTCCTCATAGTAATCATTAACCTTTCTTTCCTTGGCAATCTAAATGTTTGTTCAATAGCTCGAATCTGTATAGCGTACTCCCTATTGGAATATACGCACTTCATTTTGCGAGGTCATTGCCCTAGGAGTTTTTCTGTGTTAACTCCGCTGAACCTTAGGCTTATTAAACGTGGTCAGCCGGTATATTTAGTGTTAAATTGCTTTGAAAGTAAAGTAATTGTTTTGTTCCTGATTAAATCAGGTGGCGACCGTGAATTTGTTTGTATTCGCAGATTTTGCGATTTGTTTGTGTCCACAACTTCTGTTGTGTTTGATATGCCGGACCTGATGATGTGAGTAATATGTACTTACCTCATCAACAAAAGTAACAGCGAGAAAGCTTACGAATCCGAACAGTACGTATTGCGAGAAAGCTTACGAATACGAACAGTACCTATTGCGCGGACGCCTACGGACCCGGACAGTACCTATTGCGAGTAAGCTTACGAATCCGAACAGTACCTATTGCGAGTAAGGTTACGAATCCGAACCGGACCTATTGCGAGTAAGCTTACGAATCCGAACAGTACCTATTGCGAGTAAGCTTACGAATCCGAACAGTACCTATCGCGAGTAAGCTTACGAATCCGAACAGTACCTATTGCGAGTAAGCTTACGAATCCGAACAGTACCTATCGCGAGTAAGCTTACGAATCCGAACAGTACCTATTGCGAGTAAGCTTACGAATCCGAACAGTACCTATTGCGAGTAAGCTTACGAATCCGAACAGTACCCATTGCGAGTAAGCTTACAAATCCAAACAGTATCAATTGCGAGTAAGTTTACGAATCCGAACAGTACCTATCGCGAGTAAGCTTACGAATCCGAACAGTACCTATTGCGAGTAAGCTTACGAATCCGAACAGTACCTATTGCGAGTAAGCTTACGAATCCGAACAGTACCTATTGCGAGTAAGCTTACGAATCCGAACAGTACCTATTGCGAGTAAGCTTACGAATCCGAACAGTACCTATTGCTGGGAAGCCTACGAATCCGAACAATACGTATTGCGAGAAAGCTTACGAATCCGAACAGTACCTATTGCGAGTAAGCTTACGAATCCGAACAGTACCTATTGCGAGTAAGCTTACGAATCCGAACCGGACCTATTGCGAGTAAGCTTACGAATCCGAACAGTACCTATTGCAAGTAAGCTTACGAATCCGAACCGTACCTATTGCGAGTAAACTTACGAATCCGAACAGTACCTACTGCGCGGACGCCTACGCACCCGAACAGTACCTATTGCGGCGGTGCGTCGTTGCCTGGTTGTGGGGCGGGCCCCTGCGGGAGCAGCAGCGCCTGCAGGCTCTGCGTCTCGGCGAGGTCCTGCGGCGAGCGGCCGAGCGAGTCGCGCGCCGAGGCGTCGGCCCCGGCGCCCAGCAGCAGGCGCGCGGCGCCCGTGCTGTCGTTGTAGACGGCGCAGTGCAGCGCCGTGCGGCCCCACTCGCCGCGCGCCGCCACCGACGCGCCCGCCGCCAGCAGCCGCGCCGCGCACCCGTCGTACCCCCACGTGCTCGCCACGTGCAGCGGCGTCCACCCTGCCCCACACGCCATTCAATAATAGGCAGTTTTAGCGCCAGGCGTAAGGAGGCATCCTTAAACTCTATTGATCACGTGACTAACGACTTTATACGGTCGTAATGAACAACGTTCAGACGAGTTTTAACAATAGGCAGTTTTAGCGCCTGGCGTAAGGAGACGTCCTTAAACTCTATTGTTCACGTGACTAACAACTTTATACGGTCGTAATGAACAACGTTCAGAAGAGTTTTAACAATAGGGAGTTTTAGCGCCAGGCGTAAGGAGGCATCCTTAAACTCTATTGTTCACGTGACTAACGACTTTATACGGTCGTAATGAACAACGTTCAGAAGAGTTTTAACAATAGGGAGTTTTAGCGCCAGGCGTAAGGAGGCATCCTTAAACTCTATCGTTCACGTGATTAACGACTTTATACGGTCGTAATGAACAACGTTCAGAAGAGTTTTAACAATAGGGAGTTTTAGCGCCAGGCGTAAGGAGACGTCCTTAAACTCTATTGATCACGTGACTAACGACTTTATACGGTCGTAATGAACAACGTTCAGAAGAGTTTTAACAATAGGGAGTTTTAGCGCCAGGCGTAAGGAGGCATCCTTAAACTCTATCGTTCACGTGATTAACGACTTTATACGGTCGTAATGAACAACGTTCAGACGAGTTTTAACAATAGGCAGTTTTAGCGCCAGGCGTAACGAGACGTCCTTAAACTCTATTGTTCACGTGACTAACGACTTTATACGGTCGTAATGAACAACGTTCAGAAGAGTTTTAACAATAGGGAGTTTTAGCGCCAGGCGTAAGGAGGCATCCTTAAACTCTATCGTTCACGTGATTAACGACTTTATACGGTCGTAATGAACAACGTTCAGACGAGTTTTAACAATAGGGAGTTTTAGCGCCAGGCGTAAGGAGACGTCCTTAAACTCTATTGATCACGTGACTAACGACTTTATACGGTCGTAATGAACAACGTTCAGAAGAGTTTTAACAATAGGGAGTTTTAGCGCCAGGCGTAAGGAGACGTCCTTAAACTCTATTGTTCACGTGACTAACGGCTTTATACGGTCGTAATGAACAACGTTCAGACGAGTTTTAACAATAGGCAGTTTTAACGCCAGGCGTAAGGAGACGTCCTTACACTCTATTGTTCACGTGACTAACGACTTTATACGGTCGTAATAAACAACGTTCAGAAGAGTTTTAACAATAGGGAGTTTTAGCGCCAGGTGTAAGGAGGCATTCTTAAACTCTATCGTTCACGTGACTAACGATTTTATACGAATATAATGAAAAAAGTTCAGAAGAGTTTTAACAATAGGGAGTTTTAGCGCCAGGCGTAAGGAGACTTCCTTAAACTCTATTGATCACGTGACTAACGACTTTATACGGTCGTAATGAACAACGTTCAGACGAGTTTTAACAATAGGCAGTTTTAGCGCCAGGCGTAAGGAGACGTCCTTAAACTCTATTGTTCACGTGACTAACGACTTTATACGGTCGTAATGAACAACGTTCAGAAGAGTTTTAACAATAGGGAGTTTTAGCGCCAGGCGTAAGGAGGCATCCTTAAACTCTATCGTTCACGTGATTAACGACTTTATACGGTCGTAATGAACAACGTTCAGACGAGTTTTAACAATAGGCAGT
The DNA here is from genome assembly GCA_011170035.1 of Teleogryllus occipitalis. Taxonomy (NCBI): domain Eukaryota; kingdom Metazoa; phylum Arthropoda; class Insecta; order Orthoptera; family Gryllidae; genus Teleogryllus; species Teleogryllus occipitalis. The sequence goes on along the minus strand of BLKR01000166.1, from coordinate 121,468 downwards.
TTTAGCGCCAGGCGTAAGGAGACGTCCTTAAACTCTATTGATCACGTGACTAACGACTTTATACGGTCGTAATGAACAACGTTCACTAGAGTTTTAGCAATTGCGACATTGCGTTATGCATTATAGCAAAAGAAACATTTCAAGCGTTGAACAAAGAAGTTGCATAATATATCAGAGTCTAGGCTAGCGATGAGACTTCTAAACCACGATACGAGACAAGACTGTAATAAATGAACATTGTGTTCCGAGTTTTAGATTTTGTGGCCCTCTGCGATGAGTATGCACTCTGGAATTTTGAATCGACTGGCCTTGAGAACGTACGAAATATTTTCAAATAGCGTTCATAATGAGAGTAAGACATAACCTATCCCGAAGATATGATTTCAACTTCTTTTTCGCGAATTTCTTTCCTATCACTTCTCCAACATTTCCTGTTAATTATTGCCAGCGTTGTGGAGTTAGTAAGGAATAATTGTATCTGCCTCACATACGAGAATCGGTTTGTCAGAGATGGAAAAATCCCCAACGTTTCCTGTTTTTATGCGTCGATTTTTCCGCTTCTAACATGACTCCTATAGGCGTAGACTATTTATGAAGGTATAAGGTTGTACCTTAGGCCTAAGGTAAGACGTTATGACTTCAAGATCCGTCACGTGACTGTTGGTGCATAACGTCGCTACCTTACGCGTGGTGCTAAAAGGTGGTGCTAAAAGGTCATTAAAGAGGCATATTGGTCTAAAAAAAAACAGTTGGTAGGACAAGTTTGCTCCCTTTAGGACTTTATGTCGGCATCACTAAGAGGATCCCTGACCATCAGCTTTATTGAGTTCATAACCTGAAAATCAAGATCGACGATAGCGAGTCGACTAGAAAATCCCTCATTGGTCGAACAATGTTCTGTTATTGATTCGTGGTTTACTAGCTGAATGTGAAAAAAAACAGCTAATATACACCATAGAATAACTAAAGTGTGTGGTGAAAGTTGTATGAACCGCGAGAACTTTTAAAAGTGGGTAGAACAGTTCAAAAGTGGTGAGACTCAGTGAACTAGTTCTAGCCGCATCAGCAGGAAAAGTCACGTACGTACTTTGCTGTCCGAGAGACACCGCGTTCTAGGCACAGATGCCAACGTTCCGGCTGTCAGGTTGCCATCTCCCTCAGGGAGAAATGCAAGGCCATCTATGCCCAGTCTCCCGCACAGTCAAGTACTACTCGCACAACTTTTGTTCAACGATGACCTTCCTTACCCCTCTCTTGAGCAATAAACAGTTGAAAGCAAAATCCTGCAGCGAGCACTGGTGACAACATTCCAAGCATTAAAACTTCGTTGGCGCGAAACAGAAGCTAGTTGCTTTCATAGTCAAGGACTTCTGTTGAGCTTTATTACCGTTATCTAAAGAAATGGCTGAGGCAGGTCCAGGCCCTTCAAGGGAGACACCTAAAACTCCTATCTAGTGTCCCTGCTGTTGCCTACCGAGAGCGATGCCCTGGCCGCACAGGTAGCATGTTTGACTCTGATTTTTCAGAGGTTGGCATTACTGTAAATACTCTAGAAGCCAACTTTGTAACTATCACCCCCACTCCGCCCCCATTTCTTCAATCCATCGTTCAAGAAAAGTTGCGCGAGTAGTACATATGCCGGGCGAAATTTCCTTATCGAGTTACACACGGGACATTTGCCCCTGATTGGTAGGCAGCCCTCTGGGCACAGATGTTTAATGGGTCACGTTCTCACGCAGTCAAAGGGATTTCGTTTACCTCCAGAACATCCGCGTAAAGAACATCCTCCACACATTCGTTATTCGACGAACAGAGAGCAACCGCTCGCCGCATCCCGAGTATTGTGGATGTGTAACTGGCTATTTTCCGAGCGATGAACATTCGGTAGTCGCCCTACCCACCGCGTGTCGATATTGGACACACCAAAGGAAGTGAACATTCGCCGAACACGTCAGCTGTTCGGGATTGGGCAAGCAGTAGCTCGCTCATTGGCGAACGCAGAATGTGTGGAGTCGTCTGTGTGGAGATTTAACGAATGAGTGAACGATTGGGTGAGTGGGAGGATGAGTAGATGGTAAAGTAAGACGGTAAGTGTGGGTGGATGATTGTGTGTGACTTAACGGGTGAGTGAAAATGAGGGGTGAGTGAGTGGTTAGGAAAGGAGGATGACAGAGTGATAATGGGTGAGTGAGTAGGTGAATTAATGTGGGTGAGTGAGTGAGCGAGTGGGTGAGGTGAAGGTGGGGGAATGAATGGGAATGAATGAGTACGTGGGTGAGTGGTGTGAGTGGGTGAGTAGTGAATGAGTGTGAGTGGGCGGGTGAGTGAATGAACGAGTGAGTGAGGTGGGGGTGACTGAATGAACGTGGGTGAGTTATATGAATGAATGGGTGAGTGGAATGAGTGAGTGGGAGAGTGGAGCGTTGAGTCAGTGTGAGTGGGTGTCTGACTGACTGAATGAATGAGTACGTGGATGAGCGATATGAATGAAAGAATGAGTTGTATGAATGAATGGATGAGCGAGTGTTGAGTGAGTGGGTGGGCGTGGCTGACCGATGTCGTCGGCGACGTTGACGGCGGCGGCGTTGGCGATGAAGAGGTCGACGAGCGCCTCGTGTGTGAGCGAGTGTGTGAGGAGTGGGTGAGCGCGGGAGAGTGGGTGGGCGTGGCTGACCGATGTCGTCGGCGACGTTGACGGCGGCGCCGTTGGCGATGAAGAGGTCGACGAGCGCCTCGTGTGTGAGCGAGTGTGTGAGGAGTGGTGAGCGCGGGAGCGTGGGTGGGCGTGGCTGACCGATGTCGTCGGCGACGTTGACGGCGGCGCCGTTGGCGATGAAGAGGTCGACGAGCGCCTCGTGTGTGAGCGAGTGTGTGAGGAGTGGGTGAGCGCGGGTGAGTGGGTGGGCGTGGCTGACCGATGTCGTCGGCGACGTTGACGGCGGCGCCGTTGGCGATGAAGAGGTCGACGAGCGCCTCGTGTGTGAGCGAGTGTGTGAGGAGTGGGTGAGCGCGGGTGAGTGGGTGGGCGTGGCTGACCGATGTCGTCGGCGACGTTGACGGCGGCGCCGTTGGCGATGAAGAGGTCGACGAGCGCCTCGTGTGTGAGCGAGTGGGTGAGGAGTGGGTGAGCGCGGGTGAGTGGGTGGGCGTGGCTGACCGATGTCGTCGGCGACGTTGACGGCGTCGCCGTTGGCGATGAAGAGGTCGACGAGCGCCTCGTGTGTGAGCGAGTGGGTGAGGAGTGGGTGAGCGCGAGGTGAGAGTGTGTGCGGGGAGTGGCTGACCGATGTCGTCGGCGGCGACGTTGACGGCAATGACGCCGTTGGCGGTAGAAGAGGTCGACGAAGCGCCTCGTGTGTGAAGCAAGTGGGTGAGGAGTGGTGAAGGCGCGGGTGAGTGGGTGGGCGTGGCTGACCGATGTCGTCACGGCGACGTTGACGGCGCCGTTGGCGATGAAAGGGTCGACGAGCGCCTCGTGCGTGAGCGAGTGGGTGAGGGAGTGGGTGAGCGCGGGTGAGTGTGTGGGCGTGGCTGACCCATGTCGTCGGCGACGTTGACGGCGGCGCCGTTGGCGATGAAGAGGTCGACGAGCGCCTCGTGGCCGCCGCGCGCCGCCGCGTGGAGGGGCGTGCGCCCGAAGGCGTCGCGGCCGTTGACGTCCGCGCCCGACTTGAGCAGCGCCTGCACCTCCTCCACGCGCCCGTTCTCCGTCGCCTCCCCACAACACACACACATACACTTGGTATACGCACGTTCGGGGATTCAAACACGAGCCAAGCAATGCATTTTGGAATGCGAAAAAGTACTTTTGAGGGAAGTAAATCTGGCTGTCCCATGTTGTAGATTTATGGTATTTAAAAGACCCTCAACCTAAATGAAGCTTCTGAGAAAACTTGAAATCCCCTCTTTCGTCGCCCGAGTGATACCTTCTTTCTCTGCTGGATGGTGAAAAGAGCTCATGATATTTGCGTGGAGGAGCGGAAGAGCGCGCCTGATGGATTGCGCGTCTCCGCATAAATTAAGTTAACATTGAATGATTTGTTTGTTGGTTGATTGATCGATATATACTCCTCTCTTTACTACACTCTATGCAACTAGTGCCGGTGCATTTGGTTCTACGAGTTCCGTTATCCCTAGACTGTCTTCACTTGGAAGATCGTCTGACCGGTTTAGTTGACCACAGGCGGGAAGACAGACAGACATTTTGCCGTCGAATCAAGGCCTCAAAAAAGTTGAATTTTGGGTAGACAAAGCGTTATCAATAGGAGTCTTACAATAAATTTTACAGTCTTCTAGTGTACGTTAATGGTGGTTTTTTGTTTACTTTTTGTCAATGAACGTATTGTGATTGTCATATTTGGTTCCACGTTCATTGCTCAACAACAAACTGAAAAACAATTTCATTTTAATACTTCTGTCTTACGCAGTGTTCGCTCTTCCTGTTCTCGCGGCAGGAAATCGATTCCTTCACAAAAGGCACGATGAGGGATAATAGTCAAATTCTACAGCTTATATGCCTTTTCCTTATATTATTTATCACATCGGGGCGATTACATTTTTAACAATTCTTGCCAAAAAGGATCATTTCTTTCTTTAATCATAATTCAACTTGTATCAGGGCTAGGAGAGGGATCCCAGAAGTAAAGAAAACATACACAGAATACATTTCTCTCCAGCTGGTTTCTCGCTCTTATCGTAAACTTCACATGAGTGCATTTTTTAGCCATCACATTGAGTGTCACATGATACTGTTTCGACGTCTTTCATAAGTTAAACCTTTACATTGAATCGTTTCATAATGGTTGACATCCAGAATTCATCCAAGGCCACCTAGCGGACACCTCCCTAACCCTACCGTCGCATGCTGCCGCAAGTGGCTGTAGTACCAGTCCGATTGCGAAGGAGCACAGCGCTAGTCAAATAGGATCAAAGTACAATTACAATCCAATTTATATTAAATAATATTTCACGAAAAATTACTAACAATAAAAGAAAGGAAAACTTACAAGCATAATATAATATCAAGTGTACAACATTTTAATGTGCACAACCGAACGAAACATTAACTAGAACAATTCTCAATGATTAATGAAGTGTCAAAACTTGGTTTGTAAACTTCTCTGTGAGTGGTCAATAACCTGCATGGTAATGAGTATGATTACGCAAGTGGTTGCGTCGTGAGTAGAAGAAAGCCACCTCCATGAGCGCCTGCGTGAGGAGTTGGTCGGCGTGCGGCGGGGGCGCGGGCGCGGGCGCGGGCGCGGGCGCGGGCGCGGGCGCTGGGGTCGTCGCCGGGGCTGCCTTGCGCTTGCCGTGGCGCGGGGAGGCCTTGGCGGGCGCGGGCGAGGGCGAGGGCGAGGGCGAGGGCGTGCGGCTGCGGCGCGCCGGCTCCTGCTGCTGCTGCTGCTGCAGGGAGGGCGCCGACAGGGCGTCCTTCACCGCCTTCATCCCCGGCAGCTCCGCCCCCTCGGGGAAGTGGGACGTCAGCCGGCGCTCCACGTCCGTCACCACCTGCGCCCACACCGCCCTCTCGACGCCATGTTGCAGGAGAAGCAAAATAGTACGTTATGAAGCGATCATGCAATGATGGGTATTAATACACCAGTGTGATTTTACGATACGAGCGAGTAAACTATATACGAGTGTATTACATCCATTACATCGAGTTTCATACGGTACTTTTTCTACGACTTTTATAAGTTAAACTTTTACATTGAATCGTTTCGTGGCAGTTGACATGTAGGATTCAGCCGAGGCCGCCTAACCCTACCCTCGCATGCTGCCGCTGGTGGCTGTGGTTACCAGTCCGCCTGCGAGGAAGTACTGTGCTAGTCAAATAGGACCAAAGGGAAATTACGATTCAATGTATTTTAAATAGTATTCCACGTAAAATGATTAATAATAAAAGAAATTAAAACTGACCAACATAATATAACATTATATACAATCGAACGAAACGTTTACCAGAACGAATGATTCAAAGATTGCCAATATTTGATTGTCAACTTCTCTGTGATTGGTCAAGAACCTGTATCATAATGAATATTGTAACGTAATGACTATCATTATGCAACGGATTGCAGCCATCAAATGACAGCATTATACAATGGGAGTAGAAACAATATTTTTTTCAGCTGATTCTACCCGAAACGAAAACTTTAGCCAGATGCTTCACTCACAGTTCGCGGCGGATTTCAGGGATTTTTATACCAGTCGATGCGTCTATATTGTTTATTGCATTCAGAGACTCAGATATCTCAAAATCTTTTTAAAAATGTACATAAGGGGTTTTTGCTTAAAGTGGTTCAAATTGGTTAAAGATGTCGCCTCCCAACGGAATTACACGCACAAATTAATTGATAATTTTATTTGAGAATGCCGTAAACTGCTATAGTTATTAGTATTGAAAACAATGGCTGCTGGTGCGCCAACAGACTGCAGGTTGTACCTCCATCAAATGATGAAAATGTAATTTCCAAAATTCAGAAAACATATATAACAATTATAATAAATATTGGAACATTACTTACACAATTTTATGTGTAGTATCCGTGTCAGGTATATATACCTTTCGCGCACGTGGTTCAGGCTTTGATTTCTGGACCCTTAATTTTTTGTTTTAGTTCTGCACTGAGACAATTGACAGTAATAGAATTCATACAAAACAAAAACGAACTTGGTGTATACGGTGATCGCACTTCAGCAACTTGCAACAAGCACTACTGCTTGAACACATTTTTTACTACATTATTTTGTCTAAAAAATTTCACTACTCAAGTATATCTTCAAATAAAGACATTCCACGCATAGAACATATCTTGCAGACTAACTAACTGCAGCCGAAAACTCACACCCATCGCGAGAGACAGGAAGGAACTTTCTTCCAGAACCAGAAGTCAGAAAAAGCGCCGATTATGCGCTCTTCGGTTTCAAAATGATTTCACCGACATCGATATTGATGCAATATCTTAAATATTGAATGTTATTAAAACAAGAATGTATGTTCCTAACATATTATAAAATATTTTTAGATTTTCTGGGGGTTGTGCAACGGAGCAACCTAAGCACGAGCCGCCACTGTATGAAACTGTGGGGACTGTTACTCGCGTGGAAAGCTCAGAACGCACTTAGTTAAATGTTGCAATTGAAAGTATTCGGACGCCGCAATTCGGTAATTCATTTGTGCCCCGGCAGAGCCCCTGGCGGCGTCTCGTGGCAACTCGTATAGAGAACGTGCAGAAAATAGGCAGACGGCGTAAACACGACTTTCGGATTTTAGTATGGAATCTCGTACAGTTGCTGTATGAGAATCTGCTCGAAAACTGTACGGAGTAAAAAGGTCTTCAGTGGGTATGTGTGTGTATGTAAAAGTGTGTAAGGGGTGAGGGTAGAACAAGGAAGAGAAAGAAGAGAAGGCGCGCAATGGTCGTGGCCCCTCTTTTGTAGAACTGCGCTGGCATTCGCAAACGTATTCTGCCGCGGCTCGGCTCCATATCGTCTTCGCTGTCCGGATGACGCCGCGTCGGAGGCTGAGAGGTCGACGTTTCGTCCATCATGTTCGAGGCAAGGATGAAACACTCAAAAACGAAAGTTCTTGCCCTGAGGAAGCCTGGAATACGACAGGCGAAACGCCGGCCTTTGAGCCTGCGATGCGTCGTCACACGGACAGCGAAGAAGATTGGCATTGGCCAGATATTCATGTGAGAAATGCCGCTAGGGCTGCCCTCCGGCGTGCGCGTGGTTGGGCTGACCCGGTCGACGCGCGGCAGCAGCCACCCCATGGAGTGCCGCAGCGAGGCCTCCACCGCCGTCACGCGCGTCTCGAGGCGCCGCACCGCCTTGGCCCCGCCCCCGCCCTTGGGCCCCGCCCCCGCCGCCGCCCCCGCCGCCGTCAGCGCCTCCAGCGCCGCTATGCGCCGCTCCAGCGCGTCCAGGCGCGCGCAGCGCCGCAGCTCCGCGCGCGCCCCCGCCGCGCCCCCCTGCACCTGCGCACCCGAGCACCGCACAGTTCTACATGGCAGCCTTCACACCAAGCCTCTCCGACGCGCCAGTCAGTTTAGATCCCCTTCACACGGCGCCACTCAGCAGCAAAGCATTGCTTTAAATTGAGGTATTCACACGCCACCACTAGCGCACAAGCTCGTCAGAACCGCCATCAGCAGAACACAGTTCTAAATGGCAGCCTTCACACCAAGTCTCTCCGACGCGCCAGTCAGTTTAGATCCCCTTCACACGGCGCCACTCAGCAGCAAAGCATTGCTTGAAATTGAGGTATTCACACGCCACCGCCAGCTCGTCCGAGCCAACGCCAGCAGAACACAGTTCTAAATGGCTGCCTTTACACCAAGCCTCTCCGACGCGCCACTCAATTTAGAACCCCTTCACACGGCGCCACTCAGCAGCAAAGCATTGCTTTAAATTGAAATATTTACACTCCACCGCCTGCGCAGAAGCGCGACCGATCTACTGCCAGCAGATCAGAGTTCTAAACGGCAGCCCTCACACGAAGCATCTCCGACACGCCACTGAATTTTGAATCACTCCACACGGCGCCACTCAGCAGCGCTTCCGAGTGGCGCGTCTGTTGGAAAAGAATTGCTTTAAATTGAGAAATTCACGCGAGCGAGGAATGCCCGCCACCACCAGCACTGAAGCGCGTCCGAGCCACCGCCAGCAGAACTGAGTTCTGAATGGCAGCCTTTACACAAGGCCACTCCGAGGCGCCACTGAATTCAGAATCTCTTCTCGTGGAGCCACTGATACGTGCTTCCGAGCGCGGTGTGTGATGTCAGAACATTGGTTTAAATTAAGGTATTTTCACAGCGGCGCACTTCGGCCAACGGTAACGCAGACGTGCGTCCGTGCAACAGAACACAGCAGAACATGGCTTTACACTAGACGCGCCACTGTCAAGTTTTCCCCCTGATGGCTGCCTTTCGGTCGTCTGTGTTCACAGCGGAGTATTGCTCCAGCTGCTACTGTTCTAAGAAAACATGGAAAACTACCGATCAAAGCAACCGGACGTTAGACTTCTCCACCAAACTGCGGCTGAGTACGACCCAGCTATGTGGATACAGTTCAAAATCAGGCAACGTGTGTGCTGGAACCACCTCCGACCTTCCGTCACTGAAGAGACAAGTAACGATAGCTCTGAGCTCACTCGGACGCTCGCAAGTCCAAAGCAAGCATTGACTCACCCGCATTTTGCAGGCGTCCTGCACGTGCTCGGCCACCAACTTCTCCACGCGGTCTTGCATGGCCGCCTGCACGCGCTGCATCACCAGCATGTCCAGCCGCTCACCCGCCATCCTCTGCGCACGACGCCACACCTCCAACTTCACTGGCCATGAGCGGGAGTTTGTTCACAAAGTAATCGGTAATCGAACGCGGATCGCACTGAGTGGCGGAGCGTGTAGATAGGGATCCCTGATCCGCAGTGCTGTGAAAGTGAGAGGTGTGTGGGTATGAGAGGGGTGTAGCAGGGGGAGGAGTACGGGTATAGGAGATATGTGGACGTGAGAGAGGTTGGACCGTTGGAGGTAAATGAGCGAGGAGTCTGGGCGTGGGAGGAGTATGGGGATGACCGTGGGAGGTGAGAAGGGTATGGACATGGGAGTGTCTATGTGGGAACGGTGTGATCGCGTGAGGGTAGCGAGAGCGTGGGAGAGACATGGAGAGGGACTGGGCGTGAGGAGGGTCTAAGGTCGAGGAGGTATTGCGCTTGGGGAGGGTTATGCGTGACGAAGGTGTGAGGCGTCGTTGGCGAGTGGGCGTGGCCCACCTGGACGGTGAGCGAGAGGAGGGATGGGGCATGGGGCTGGCGTGGCCGTGGCAAAGGGTGTGAGTGGGCGAGTGGGCGTGGCCCACCTGGACGGTGAGCTGAGGAGGAGGATGGGGCAGGGGGCTGGCGGGCTGTGGCAGAGGGTGTGAGTGGAGAGTGGCGCCTGGACGGTGAGCGAGAGGAGGGATGGGGCATGGGGCTGGCGTGGCCGTGGCAGAGGTGTGAGGGCGAGGCGGGCCTAATCTGGACGGTGAGCGAGAGGAGGGATGGGGCATGGGGCCGGCGTGGTCGTGGCAAAGCGTGAGTGGCGAGTGGCGTATTCAATCTGGACGGTGAGCGAGAGGAGGGATGGGGCATGGGGCTGGCGTGGCCGTGGCAAAGGGTGTGAGTGGGCGTGTGGGCGTGGCCCACCTGGACGGTGAGCGAGAGGAGGGATGGGGCATGGGGCTGGCGTGGTCGTGGCAAAGGGTGTGAGTGGGCGAGTGGGCGTGGCCCACCTGGACGGTGAGCGAGAGGAGGGATGGGGCATGGGGCTGGCGTGGCCGTGGCAAAGGGTGTGAGTGGGCGAGTGGGCGTGGCCCACCTGGACGGTGAGCGAGAGGGACCGCTCGGCGCGCCGCATGCGCTGGTCCACCGCCTCCGCCCGGCGCTCCATGTCTTCCCACTTCTCCATCAGGGGCGCCATCTTCTCCTGCAGCGCGTGTGTGACGTTGGCGACCGCCTGCCGCATCTGCTCGTTGCCCATCGCCCTCACCTCCACCCCACACGCACTTCGGCTCCAGGTAACTTCTCACCTTTCGATTCGAAAAATTTAAAATCAGGTTGTAGGTACGGAAATCAGTTTGTAGGTAGGTAAGTGAAACAACGTTTAATTATTTTATTTTATTTGTATTTATATTTATCTGTTATGCAATTTATCATCAAAATTCTGGACGTTTCCCTGGTTTTCTTCAATATTTAATCTTTGTGAAAGAAGAAAATACCAATTTTATATAAAACACGGTGTTCACGGTTTTTATTTTTAATGTAATTGCTTCAAAAGATAATGAAATACTACATTATATTTCATTTTACACAAATTTAATTGACTGTCACGACAAAATACTATGAACGTTTAAGGGATGGTACATTTTTTTACTTTCTCGGATACGGACGTATATAAGGAGTTATATACGTAGTAAAGAGAAAGTTATTTAATGCAATGGAAATTAAATTTCCAGACTTAAACACAAATACACGTTTTGGAGTCCCCTCATCTCGAAAAGGTTGTTTTTTTTTTAAACATCCTTCCGTCCGTCTGTCTGCCCGTTTGTTCGTCTGTCTAGCGCCTAAACCATACATACGATCTTGAAGCTTTGAAATTTTGAAATACATTCTTTAAAATTTGGGTGTACTTTACATGAAAGCCCCCAGACATTTTCAAAATTTTCTGAAAAACGACTTCAAATTTTTCTTTAAATTTCTTGCAAGAATGGAGTAAAATACACTTATAAAGGTGGCATAGATCCTCTTTTCACGGTTAACTCTGAATTTTCGAAAATTGCACAAGTTAGAATTTTTTCGGCGTTTTCGTATAATTATACAATTGAAGAAGAGGTTATTCCTTCATATGAAATTTGTCCTCCATAATTAGTTCTTTCATTAAGGTCATGTGCATTTTTTCGAAAATTTTAGTAGTTTGTGCAGTATTTTAATAGTGCGTGCAATATTTGCAATTTTAAAAAAATACAAAAACAAGAATTTCTCAAAAACCGCTTCAAATGTTTTCTTTATTTTTTTGTTAGGAATAGTGCCAAAAGTACCCTATAAAATGACATAAACGCCATATTGCCCTTTTCTTTTGTTTTTGCAAAAATTACAAAAATGTATTTTCTACTTAACTTGTCTACCACGTCCGTAATATTTATATTAGAGACAATTTGTTCGCAATAGTGCACTTATGAGTATAAGTGCTTTAAATGATATCATATAAAGTTTCTCGAAAACTTTAGAGCTTTCTGTGAAAACAAGCTCAAAATTCCGCATTTTCAGAAACGCTCTAACGCCATTGTCTCAAAAATGGCTCCAAAATTTTTCTTCAAACTTTTCCAGAGGTTAGTGCTAATTGGGGCACTGTGTAATATGACGTAAAGTTCATTATGGTGTATTCTTTTTTATTTTTTCAAACATTACAGGAATGTATTTGTTTTAAATACTACTCACGCCGTTAACATGCACATTTGAATACATTATTGCATTTCTAGGAAGAAATTCTTCAAATAACTTCAAATGAAGTTTTTCAAAACTCAATTGATTCCTCTTAAAAAGAGCTTCAAATTTCGCATTTACAGTAATGCTTTAACGCCATTTTCTTAAAAACTGCTCTAAAGTTTTGAAATAAATTTGCTATTTAGGACGTGGTTTTATCTTCTAATATATTCATAAAGTAATACTTCGGTTCTACTATTAGAAAACCTAAAGTTCGAGGAAATTTCAAAAAAAATGTACTTTGGGCGGCGATAGATGACAGCTGGCAAGAGGATAGGACAACACCGTAAAGCCAGTCTACACATAGGAAATTAGAAAATATTACTACAAGAAAGTCTGCGCCATTCTGTAGCACCTCTAGTTCTAATTGTTTTACTTTTAGTACTAGTGCGTAATGTACTTTCAATACCTTTTCAGGTAGGTGTTGAAAAAAGTTGAACTTTCATATCCCAATACAGTGAGAGTATGAGTTACTTTCAAGACGGTCTCCAATATACAGATACTTTTATATTCCAGCATTACCAATGACCTTTTTCGTTGCAAGAAATCGTTCATAAAACGACATTTATGACTTACGTTGTGATATATTAGCAGTGAATGACACGAATAATTGCGTCATCACATATTCAGCGAATCGCAGTGAGAGAAGTTTAACTGGAACTGGTGATTTCTTTTGGGACACTAATTTAAGGGGTATTCTGGTGAAAAGGTGGAGAAATCGAGGGGGATTGGTGAGACCCGAATTGTTTCTCAAACAATATGCTACAAAATGAGATGTTTGAAATTCTATTACATTTTCGGTGTTTAATTCGTTTCGGTGCATCCACTTCATACCATGGGTTATCAAAACAGTGCATACGTCCAAATCTATGTAAAATTAAACTGAAGGAAAAAAGAGAGAAATATCGTTTCAAGATACACATTAAACTGACGCTGATTTTTTGTGAAATTTTATCCTGATCCTTAGCAATATTAGAATAAACTTCCATAGCCGAACCTAGAAAGCTGTAATGCTCAGTTTAGGGGCTTCCTATTTGAAGTTAAATTCTTCTATGAAGTAATTTTCACTTTTAAAGCAATTATTTACAAAGATCTGCATTTTCACATGAGTCCAGCTAGAGAGTTAATTCCTCTATTGGTTACTTTGAAGAACATACCTTCCTATTACCTTGCACTCTCTTCTGCTCGCTCTGGCCGCAACGTGGTTTGCAGGCTCTGCAGTCATACGCCTCAGGTCGCATGCACCCGCGCTGAGACTCGTGTGGAAGACAAGCGCGCGTGTAGAAGCTAGGCCAAGTGATGCTATGAACAGAGCAGGTGAGCGGATTGCTGGACATTTGTCTTCCTCAATATACTAAGACTACAACTCAAGAGTCAAACAATACTTTTTTTTATTTCCTCTAAATGCACTTGCATTCGGAGTAATATACGTAAAATAGGGAAATTTGTGTAATGTTGCAGAAAATCGATTTCGAGATTTCAACGAAAACACGTTTTGTGGGTCCCCTGATATTTATTTATTTATTTATTTATTTATTGAAAAAAGTGTTTGTTTTAAACGGCCGGCCGGCCGTCTGTGAACAATACTAGCGCCTAAAGTATTCGTAAGGTTCTTGTCAAAATGAATATTTGACCGGCCGATCTCGTCAAGAACGCCCTGTGATTTTGAAAAGGTTTCTTTGAATTTTAGACGTACTTTACATGAAAAATGGCTCCAAACTTTTTCCTTCGATTCCTTGTACGAATAGAGTGAAATAAACGTAAGATGGATAGGGTTCGATTTTCACAGTTAACTCTGAATTTTTAAAAACTCGAAAAGTTTGTAACGGATTATTAAAAATAGAGATTTTTTCTCCAAATATAATTTGTTCTCCCCAATTAGTTTTTAAATTAACGTCATGCACATATTTTGGAAAGTATTAGTAGTCTTCAAGCAATGTGGAGTGTAATATGGAAAATATTAAAAACAATATTTTCTCAAAAACTGATTCAATCTTTTACTGTAAACTTTTGATTGAGAGCTTGAGTTCTTGGTAGAGAAAAATGCCCTGAATAATAATATTCTTTTTTTACTCCCATTGTAAAATTCGGTCAGTTGATGGCTGCAACTCGTTGCATAATGATACTCATTACGATACAGATTTCATTATGATACAGGTTCTTGACCAATCACAGAGAAGTTTACAAACCAAGTTTTGACACTTCATTAATCATTGAGAATCTTTACAATAAATGTGTTGTTCAATTGTGTACTTTAAAATTGCATTTAATATTATATTATGATTGGCAGTTTTAATTTATTTTATTATCAGTAATTTTTACGTGGAATATTATTTAAAATAAATTGGATCGTAATTTCACTTTGATCCTATTTAACTAGTGCAGTGGTGGTGGTAGAGGGTACATTTGACTGACGTTAAAATCAGATCGCAAGTTATTTTGTGTTACACATTGCTTCCGTGTCCTTAAAAACCGCCCAATTCTTATTTTGAAGTGTCTAGTGAATCAGAGGATGAATTAGCACCTCGAGAAATGAGAAAAAGCGAAAATGGTGACCACGAAATTATTGACGCTACTTTTGTTCTCTCGCAGGCGGACTGGTGAACCAAAGCCACCTGTGGCAGGTATGGTAGCTGTCTGCTAGGTGGCCTTGGCTGAATCCTGCATGTCAACTGCCACGAAACGATTCAATGTAAAAGTATAATTTATAAAAGTTACCATAAGTCGTAGAAAAGTATCGTATAAAACTCGATGTAATGGGTATTAATACACTCGTGTGAAGTTTACGATACTCGCTCGTACCGTAATATCACACTCGTGTATTAATACCCATCATTACATCATCGTTTCATAATGTACTGTTTCATATTCTAAAAATTATACAATTTTTTTTATCGAAATACCTCTCACGTTGTTAGAATTCACACATTTTTTCCCTTAAACATCTGGTTCGAATAGCATAAAATGCCCAAAATAACTTGCCATAAATAACACTTTGATGTATTCTTTTGATTTTCCAAAAATTATACAAATGTATTTTTTTACATTTTCAGGTTAATATTTATATAATGGCGTCTTTATACTTTATTACATTTTTGGGCTTTACATTATTTCTAATAAAGTTTCTCGAAAACTCACAAATTTTCTGTGAATTTGATCTCAAATATCCTATGCACGTTTTCTCAATTTCCGGGTTCGTCTAAAATGAGACCTGTACCATTCTTTTAGGCGTCCCTAGTTCTCTCTGCGGAAAAAATTTAAGTGTTTTGAGAAAATGTTCTTCTTTTTTGTAAATTGCTTTAACTTCAAGTGGATACTAGGGGAAAACTATTCATTATTTAAAAAATCTACATAATCTTCCTTAAAGATCTGATTTTTAAAACGTTTAATTTTAGACAAAAATCTCTCTTCAATATTGTAATTTTTAAATGTTAAATTTTGCAATTTTCGAATACACAGAGAGTTCACCAGAAATAGGACTAGCACCTCTTTTTTACCGTCCTCTGACATACACGAGGAGAAAATGTAAAGAAAAAATTGGAGTTGTTTTTTAAAATATAATTTAAAAAAATGCCTAAATTGCAGGCAAATGTGCGCAAAAACTATTTGTATTTTCGAAAAATTGTACATGACGTTATTTCAAGCTATGTCTTTGAAGACCTCATTTTATTAAACACAGAATATCTAGCTTCAATATTGTAGTTGTAGGAAGACGCCGAAAAAATTTTGAACTTTGGCAATTTTAAAAAAAATCAGGTTTCAACGAAAATGAGGTCAGTATCATTTCTAAGCGTCTTTTACGCTATTCGAGGGAAAGTTTAATAACACATTTGGATCCATTTTTGAGAAAATTTTTATGGGGCTTCATGTAAAGTACCTCCAAAAATCAAAATATCCGCTTCAAACTCGTAAGGCCTCGATTTCCTTTAAATCGATCGGGGAATATCAGTTTTGGAGAAAATTGTTCTAACAGTTTAGACTCCAGCATTCACCACAGCCAGACGGACAAACAAAGGGTGTCGATGAACCACAAAATATGGATCCTGACTACGAAAGTGTGAGAGGAAGTACAATTCACTTTTCCCCATAGCACGTCATACGCAGTTTTTAACTGTTTTTTTGACGTAAAATAAATAAATAAATAAAGTAATTTACTACACATAAGAGCAAGTTTTATTCACTTCTTCGTTTCCAGAACCAGGCAATAAGTGTTTTTCTGTCGAAAGATCACCGTTTAATGATTACAAAACTTCCTCTTCAAAGTAAGAAGAGACAGTAAAATAAAGAAAAAACCGAGAATGCAAATGTATATCATTAATTTAACAATGATATTCGGTACTAATATTAGGTGGAATTTTATCTGATACACTAAGGATATTTGTTTTCTACGAAATTCTTTCCATTCTGTATTTTGTAAATATCCCAACACGCAGGAGTATTACAAAGATCTCAGTTGAAAAACGATGGATTACCTTCGCCCACATAGATTGTGCAGGGTACTTGGTCTACGCCTTGTTTACGTGCACGTCACTGGTACAAACCTGCCGCCGAGCCCCAGCGGGTCCGGAAGCGCAGCCGCATGACCCTCGCAGCGGCGGCAGCTCGCGTCCGCAGGCGGCGTCAGTTGAGGCGGGGAGTTGAACGCTGGGCCACAGCAGAAGCCCTGGGCGGCCGACGGTCGCCTCGCCCTGCCACGCCCCTACCTACGCCCCCTGCACAGCGCCAAGCCCCTCTGGATCCTGACTGCATGTAGAGGGCCTTGACAGCACGCGCGCTCTCCATCAAGGGGCTTTGCCTTGCTTGACGCCAGCCTACTTATCTTCACCCAACCAAACCATTTCGAATCGCTGTAAAATCCTTGTTTAATTCGTGTTACTAGAAAAGTACCTGCGTGCCTTTCATGATTTCAGACGTCTTTCTTCATGAACATATTTTGGTTTGTTGCTTAGTGACATCTCCAATCCTACCGTTCAACGTATTTTGTCACATTTTATAATCATAACGCTTATACTTTTCTTGAAAATTCGACGATAATCTTTCACACTTGTAAAGGACAGAGAATGTACGTGTTTTTTTAAATACTATATTGAGAGATAGATTTATAAATTTATTCTGCAAATAGTTACAAAAACTGGTGGCAGAATTTATTATTAGAATAGATTGATATCTGTAGGCTTATTTTATTAAAATGTCATATTTTATTCATAATTTGATTTATCACACTTAATGTATCCATTAATTCCTTAAGTGTAGTGAATGTCACATCGCAGGGGTGGGGGTGTTCCTCCCCTGCAGGAATTTCAGTTTTGGCATTGACCTATACGTCGGATAAGCCCCTCCAGGAACCTGCCCCAAGGGGCACCGCTCCTACTGGGTCAAGCTGTAAGGTCCTGACATGTGTAGCACTGTAGTATATGTCAGAGCAAGGGCAGAGGATAGCACAATGAAGAGGAAAGAAAGATTGCGTGTAGTCGATGGCCCGTTTGTTAGGGCACTGCTCCGGCATTCGCCTACTACTGATGGGAGAAACCACGAACAACTTCCGATCAGAGCAGCCAGCCAGTTGCATTCTCCTTCAGACAGCGACTGAATTCAACCCAACTACGTAGCTAGAGTCGAAAATCTGCCTCCGCCGGACTCTAACCAGGAGTTCTCAGCGACGCTGTAGAGACAACAGCAATGCTGTCAATGAATCAACGGTAATTGTGATGCGATTATAACTCACCAGAGTAATTATATAATTAAAACATTTTCACATTATCTTTAACTAAATTTACAGGATGTCCAGACTTACCCGCTCCAAGTCAGCACCGAATCCATTAATTGAAGACGAACAATATATATATATATATATATATATATATATATATATATATATATATATATAATAACGCATAGGATTAATCATAAGCAGGGCTGAGATTTGTTATTGAACGCATTATTTAAATGTTTGGGGAATTTATTTTCATTAGATGTTAGATTGGTTGATTCAAAATGTACGTTTGATGCATCCTTTGTGTAAAGTTGGCCGTTCTGGAAGGAAGTCCCTTTCTGTATGTGCAATGACTGTCACGGTGTATGCAATGACCTTCCCGGCAGCGAGCCTCCGAGCGTGTGGTTGTGAATACAAGTGAGCGTGAAATATTTTTCATCACTATTACAATATATACCAGGGTAGTGAACTTTTCGAAATAAAATAATTTTATTTCGTTATCACCACTACAGTAGCAGCAATAACAACTAAAATCAGGAAATGAACTAGTAATATCGTGTCCAAAAATGGTACTTGTTGCAAGGTGCTGAAGTGTGATCACCGAATTGTCAAAACCAAGTTCTTTTTTGGGAGGGTGAAAATTCTATAACCGTCAATAGTTTCAATCCAGAACTAATGCAAAAACCGGAGTGTCCACTGGAAATCAAACCCAAAACCATGCGCGGGAGGTGTACGTGCCTGAAACGGATACTGCGCCTAAAATTGTGTAAGTAATGTTTCAGTAATATTTATTTTTATAAAACTTAGTTTTAATTAATTTACATGAATTGCTTATTATTATTATTATTATTATTATTATTATTATTATTATTATTATTATTATTATTATTATTATTATTACATTGGTGTTCTGAATTTTGGAAATTACATTTTCGTCATTCGATGGAGCTACAACCCCCAGTTTGTTGGGGCAACAGTCGCAACTAAATTACCTTTGTTTATTAGTTTCACTTTTTCATACGTTAACGAATTACGCTTTTGTGTGTTTTGAAAATATTTGATAAATCCATATTTCCTGGAATACATATTTTTACACATATGTGCAATTTATATATTGAAATATTTATTTTTTATATTCTAATATCTTAATATCCGAATTTCAATATTTTATTTGCAATTAATTCCATATTAAATTCTTTCACAATTATTGACATATTATTGTAATTTTAAGTTTGGTAGAGGGTTAAACTCGGCAAGATTCTTTTGCCCATTACTTCTGATGGTGTGGAGTGTTAGTAGGTGCAAAACATTAAGAAAAAAAGGGGGCCATATCACTTTTGAAAAATTAAATGTCCAGGTATCTCCCCCACAGGGGCGAGTTTTAAGCCTCCAGCGCGTCGTAGTATAGTGCACGTTAGTGTGTGTGTAAAGGCGGCTCCACACATTCGTTATTTGGCGAACACCGAGCAACCGCTCGTTGAATCCCGAGTAGTGTGGATGAGTTGCTCGCTATTTGCCGAGTGACGACATTCGGGGTTCGCCCTATCCACCGCGTGTCGGTCTTTAGGACACATCAAAGTGAGCGAACATTCCCTGAACACATCGGGATTGGGCGAGCGCTAGCTCGCTGCTCGGCGAATGCCGCATGTGTGGAGCCGTCTTAAGAAGAGGAGACAAGGAAGAGGAACGGAAGATGCTACGCGGTCCATAGCCCGTTTGTTAGGCGTTCGCCTGGAATTGACCGGAGAAACCAATGGAAAGCTACCAATTAGAGCTCGAGCCCGCTCTGTAGCTAGACCCGCACCCTAGGAGGTCCCGGTCAGAGTCGCTGCTGCATGGTACGCGCGACAGCAGCCACAGAAACACCATACAGCACGGGGCACGCGACACGACGGATTCTCCTCTCCCAATGGCGTAATGGGCGGGGGACATCTTCCTCTTCGGAAATTTACGCGAGGTTTGCGTGGAAGGCTCATGTACACGGGCAATTGCAAAGATTCTGTTACTCCTAATCTCGCGTGTCGAATTACTAAATATTTGGTGACGTCATTGTTTGCAGTCGTGGTTTCAATCGAGAGGGGGTGGCGGGGAGTCTGAACATCGTATTTAAATCGTTCGACATGTTGCAACTGGCATGATACACAAGTAAGACACGCCCTACTCAGTTATGGAACAGATCAGTTGGTTGTAAACTCGATCGCGGATTTTTAGATTTTAAAATATGCCTTTTATACGTGCCTAAAATAGGCTTTTCAGCATCTCAGCTACGCTTTTTAAATGGTAGAAAACGCACAAATATAACAGGAAACAACACGTTTTTACAATTTATTGAATATATTTCTCAAAGATGAAAGCAAGAAGGCAAATTAGTCTCATTTTAGGTTTTTAATAGTAATAGGCACAAATAGGCATTAATATTGAATTAGGCTCCTTTAGGTTCTAAAAAATTGACAGGTTTCCTGTTCAAATAATCCTAAAATATACTATAATATCCTATATAAAACTTCATTTAGTACAAGGTACCCAGGAAAAAATAAGCTTTTACCTAAATATCCACTGTCTAGTTATAAATCTCCCCAATACTGGGAATAAATATCAGAAACTCAATATTTTCCTTTTTGTTAAACAATATTATATTTCGTCTCACAGTACATTACATCAATGATCATAACCATATTTTTTCTTATAAAACTTTTAGTTTACAAAATAAATGGTTTTTAAATGATGTGTCATGTAAATCTTTTTTCACATTCATGCACAAGAATAGGTTTCCCAAAAATTTCACAGAAAACAATGACAATATCAAGGTACACATGTATTACAAAACAGACAACTTTACAGTACTGGAAACTCCAGTACAGAAAATTACTCTGCTATCTACACTTAAATGCTTTCTCACTTGACTAGAGCTGCCATTTTGCACAATCAAAATTGAAACAAATGCATTATTGCTTTTGAATTTTACTAACAGAGGGCATTTTCAGAAAAACACTAATCATCACCTCAAACATCAATTGTATCGTCTATTTGAGTACCATAATAGAAACTTTTCATGAAAATATGAGAGAAGGGGAAAGGGCAGAATGGCCTGGCACCTTGTGGAGATTGACATTTACGATATGTTGCTGAGAGGTCTCGGAAGGATAAAGACAACCAGATAAAAATTAAATAAAATTAAAAATTAAAAAAACAAAAAAAAAACAACTACAATTCTTAAGTTCATTCCTATTTCCATAAATTAACAGATACATCATAGATTTTGCGCGTAACTTTCATAAATACTTCTTTCATTAACTAAATTAATGAATTAAATAATTATTTTCAATAAAGATTAAAGGATTCCAGACATTACGCTCCCATCTTCCCATTTTTTTGCCAATATAACTGAAAGACCTTTTGAGACTTACAAATATGATAATTACATGTTTATTTAACTAATTTTTTCTCCCAACCCTTTCCTTTGACTTTCAGAATAAATACTGGATTGTATGAAATGATGTTAGTATTAGAAGGAAAAAGGTGAGCAACTTTCATAATGGGAATAATGTTCTGTACATAGGTAAGACCATTCGTAAATTGATATTTACTCTGAATAAGTTTTTGTTGAAATTATTTTTTGCACACTGATGAAAAAAAAAAACACACACACACACACACACAACTAAAAAACCCATTAAAAATATATTCTAAAACTGGTTATTTATACATGCTGCATGTTTCTTTGAAACTAGCTTGACTGTTCAGTTTTAAGCAATTCCAGTTTGAAACAAATATTGCTAGTAATAGAAATGTATGATGCAGTAGGTCACAATGCAATACATTTTTTTAAACATTGTAAGTCTATTCAAATACAAAATTTACTGTCTTGACAGCAGTACATAAATTTATGAAACGAATGATTTAGAAGAGCATATCTGATCTTTCATACACACAAGAAAATTTACTGTTTGACAAGTTCAGAACGTTTGCAAAAGATAATGACTAGACAAATAAAATTTTCTAAAAATTAGCCTAATTCTAAGGAATGTGTCAACCTCAAAGTTTAGAGAAAATACCATGTCATATTGCTTTTGCCACAAAAATGAAAATAGTGCAAAGATATTCTCTATTTTGGATTTGAATGGTAAAGCAGCATATTTACATTCCATTTTCAAGATGATTTATAACAATTCATAGAAAAGAGCTTGAAATTGTACCAATGAAATTTCTTTCGAAAATATTTCAAAAAATTAATTTAGAAAACATTTTATGGATTTTGATTTAATTCACAATATTTCATCTGCCCAAATATGTTGTTCTGATTACTATACACCAATAATCTGAATACAAGAAAATGTGTTTTTCATTCTCAATAGGCAGCAGAGAAATGTTTTGCAGTGCATTTGTGCTTCAAACCACACTTTGTTTACCAAAAAATACATGTTTTTCTTAAGTGAATTTTATAATTTGTGTCATAAAATGTATGAAAACTTCAAGCATCAACATCTTAGAAGTTGTAAAGTAACATACAATTAATGGGGGTCAGAGTGAAATCATTAGCCATTTTGAGTTATTCTACATGGGCAGATCATGATGCCATCATGGTAGCCTTCTCTCCTTTTGGTATAATTTTAGTTTTTTCAACAATGTCTGGATAACATCCAAATGATTTCTTGGCCCTTGAATGATTTACGTGTACTGACATGTGTGATGCCAAATATGAGAGCTGTACTCACAACTGCATTAATGTAGCTAATATCTCCCACTGACCTCTTCAACAAACTTGGTTGTCTACAAGCCATGGCATCCTTGGCAGGTTAGCCAACTTTTCAGTTATACTGCAACCTTCTTCAGCTTTATTTGGGGAAATTTTCCCTTGAATTATTCATAGCTTAAGACTATGCCCACACAATACCTCTTTTCATTCAATTTTGCACAAGAGTGAAATGCACACAATAACACATGTGGAACATGCAGGAAGAATATATGCCAAAGCACAATGCTTTGCACAGAAGGTGGAAATTTCACATGTCCAAAACATGAAAACTATCATACAGTCTTCATGGTCTTGTCAGCACATTTTCTCCAAAATCCAAGTAGTGTGCCCTTCAAGGAAACGGACACAAATATATTTCTTAAAGATTTCCATTACTTGTTTTATATACCATCAAGTTATCATATTTATACATTTCCTTTGAAGTGTATAATGGAAATTTAAATAGTACATCTTGCTTGTTTTAACATTAGTATTGTACATACTAAATTAGATGTATTGCCAGTTGATATTAATAAATTACTAAATTTCTTTCTACTTTAGCAATACCGAAGTCTGATTTAAGTACTTTTCTTACCAAATTTGTCTTGGAGTAAGTGTTGGGGGTCTTGTGGAAAACAAAGCTACAAAGGCAATATTAGTACTTTTGCAGAGAAAAATTATATCTAGCAATTTTTTAATTACTAGAGAATTAGGTTATGTAATTTGAAGAATGCACAGTATTATATTGTTGCTTTTTCACAAAAAAGAATACATACAATAAAATTCAAAGCAAAACTATAATTCCTCCACCAGGTCTCATGTTTCTCCAAAGTTTCATTCTTAGAATTATTTTCATTAGAATTTTTGTATAATAAAAGCAATATAAACCTCATGCATGCCATGAGATCCAGTTGAAGCAAGGACGCACATTGCAGTAAGACAGCACACATGTATCAAGTTGTATGCAGGTGCAACTTTCAACTTTGCACATGAAATTATACTCGCATGGTATTCCAAAACAATGAATTACATGGGCACAGCCTTAAACTTTAGACTCAATATTATGCAAATCGTACTGTGGCATAGCAAACACAACTACACAAAAACATAACAGCTAATAAGTATCTATCAATTAATCATATTTTAGGACTCAAATTTAAAAATATTTTAGGATAAGCTCAAAACTTTTCATTTTGTCATGGCAGTGAGCAAATACATCAACATCTCATTTGATTAATTGAAAAATACTATTTCAGAAAATAGTAAAAGGAAATTATGGAGAAATAAATATCCAACTTATTTCAAGTGTTCAATAAAGTGGAATATTGCCAATACAAGCCATTAATAAAAATAAAAGTCAAATACAACCTAGACAGTTCAGGTAACTCTTTCATGAAGTTTATCTATCTCTTGATCAGTGGTAGAGCTAGACACGCTGAACGCTCGACCAGGGGTGAAGAGACGGGTCACGTCGATAAGTAGGATTAAGGACGCAATGAAAAAAAGAAAAAAGAAAATAAAGAAAAAAGAAGAGTAGGAGTTGCTTAAGGCAATATTGACAGGGTCACCCCCTCTTCCACATCAATCGAATACACAAAATTGTATATTGTATAATTTGATACTATTAAAAATGAAAATGTTTGTGAGGATTGTTAAAAGTTTCTTATAATAATTAGGTAGTTACAGAAATTGTTAACATGTAACAAAGTTTTAACACTAATCAAGTATATTTTTAAAAATCTATTTCTATTGAGGACGTTAGACCCATTCTCATCACAATAACTTCCAAAATTTTTAAAATTATTATTGTTATTATTATTATTATTATTATTATTATTATTAAAATGTAATTAAAACATGTCATTTTACAACAATTTTTAAAAAAAACATTAAAATTATAAAATTTTAAATGAAAATTTTCAATTTGTATTGCTTAGACTACCTTGAACTATATCACTGCTCAAGAGTTGTCATCTTGTCTGGTAACAAAAAAATACGATTAACAGCAAAAATTCACAGGATATATCTGAGACTGCAGATAAAAAAGCAATATCTCAAAATCAGCAAGAAAATTAGTTAATACAATTATTCTTGCAATCACACCACACCGTGCAGAAACCTTTATATAATATATAAAAAAATAGCAGCTTACAGACATCCCTTGTGAATTACAGTTGGATATTATACATCCCCCATAATTTACTTACAAAAAACTTTGTTTATTGTACAAGCAATATTTCACAACATTGCTTTAGGCACAGTTTTTTTTTTTTTTTTTTAGATGTTTCTATCACGGACACCTCTCAAAAATTCTTCCGTTGTTTGAATCTCAGCTATTCGCTTAAGGAGCAATAGCCCCACATTTACGTTGTTAAGACCAAATTCGTCCGTATCTGAAACAATTACAAGACAGAGATTGTAGATCCAAACATCATTATCTTATCAACACAGGTGAATAATATAGTGTGTACTGGTAATCATTAATTTAGTGAGATTGGAATTTCTTCAAATACACTTCTCATAATTTTAGAGTAAGAAACATGTGATGAACTTTCAGAGCAATGAGACAATTTTAACCCATGCCACCAAGCATTGCAGATTTTGAGAGTATTTTTGGATTTTTGCTTCACAGAAACAAGATATTGATGTGTATTGTGAGATACCTGTTCAAAAAACATAGCAGTGCACTCACAGCAGCAATGATTAAAACAATCTATGTGTGAATGTAGCACCAAAATTGAAATATGACTTATTATCATGCTACAATGGGACTGAAAAAGTTAATCACTTTGGTATGAATATTATTGTGTAAGGATGCCAATAATTAATTTTAGCTGTAAGAGCTGAAATTATTACAAGAAAACAGGATACATCAAAAATGTTTCATTTGTGTGATGAACGGCAATAAGAGCAAAAGATGAAACGAAATTGATGATATAAATCACGGCATCACAAAACGATCAAGTGAAAATTGTAAAAGAAACTAGCTTTTTAAAAATTTTAAATACAATGAGAGAAAATCAAATAAATTCCAACCTTACGAAAATAACAACCAGCTTAAAATTTCATGATTTTCACACTACTTTTACAGATGCAAGTCCATTCTAAAAAAGAAATAAGATGAACATGAAATTATGAAAACTGATAAGGATATTTTGGATAAATATTACACCTAATGCAATGTGGAATAATCAAAAGTATTCAGCTGATTTAATAACACGAATTGTATAAAATAAAGTTTTGAAATACCACCTTTTTTCACCCAAAATATTTTGGCAACATTGTCTCAGACACATGTCTCATCCGGAACAGAAATCAGTCTCTAACCTCCAAACCAACAGAGCAGTTGCACAATGAATGCTGGATGCAGATCCAGTTAAGTGGCATGTTATTGAATACATGTAATTAACCACTTATTATTTTTGGCAACAATTATATTGAGAGGACTTAAGGCTGAAGTGTTCATACAGTACTGCTAATACTCTCAGGGTTCCATCTTGAGACTGTTCAGTGCAAATTTAAAGACAGACTATTACAAATACTGGTCACACAAATTATTAGCTGTCCAGACAGTGAGCAAAAATACAAAGATAGCTATGGTGATACAGTTAATTTGAATGAGTACCCTGGGTCAGATATCTCGTGTCCTAAGTGCAATAATAATTAGTGTAGAATTGCAGCTATTTGTTGAAGGATCAACTTGGCTGGATTAGATGTAACAGAGACAGTGTCTGAAACAATGGAAATGTGTAATTTGTACAACCAAACATCACCTTCCCCACAATGATTAAACATCTGATACCAATAATTAATGCATAACATGTCCCAATGTTGCTTTCAAAATTGGCTTCACATTAAATTCATGGTCTCCCAATCTGATGGGGGTGACTACGTATCTTCTCCAAGACAAACATTCAGCAGCATTAAATAAGTCTATTTGCACAGCTCACTCATTCTAAGCCAACTGAATAAGGGCCTCCACAAGGGTGGATATGATTCGTTAATCAACTGTGTAAAGCAAAAATGGAAGGTTATGTTTTCAGAAATTTCAGTTATTCTTTATTCCACTCCACAGCCTGAAAAGTAAGGCAAATTTACCTTATGCAAGATATCTTTGCACTGGTCTTGACCAACATTACATACTAGGTTCATTACAAACTAATTCAATTTTATAATCTTTTCAAATTTAAGAAAATGGGTGCCTTCATTTTTAGGAACAAGTTTTCCCTGTCACCACTGGTAAAGATATTATCCCAGTGACTGGCAAAAATCACAGTTTATTCATCAAGAATGAAAGTGTTAAAGCGTATTTTAATAAAGTTTATAAAAGCATTAGCACAGGTGCACGAATAAAACTTCAGCTCACCGTCAGCACAGCAGACAGGTTATTTGTTTCATTCTCAGGCAATGATCTTGTTTACTTCTAACCAAAATGCCTCTTCCATTCAGAACACAAAAATGTCTTTTGATAATAACACTAATGCTCTTCATAGAAGAGAAACAATGAATAGATTGTTTTCAGATATTTCATGATGACTTTCTAACATTAACCTTTTAGTTACGCAAGGGAAGGTTTCCTGCTATATGTCAGTTCAGCGATGCAAATGAAAAAACTTCTTATCTGACTTCCAGAGGCATGAGATAGCTCTTATCTGTTGCTTCTTCAGCTGATTTGGTGTAACCTGTCGATTCTCACTTATTGAGGCCGGGACCCACACAACCAGATTCTCGACGATTATTGATAGAGAAGGGTCTCGAAATGGGAAGGGAGTGAACATGGGCTGCTAAGACAATTTGCAGTTTCAATGCGCCACAGCTTCAGAAACAAAGGAAGAGCATGTGGATTGCCAACTTCCGTTAGGCTTAGATGCCCTAACGTGAAGAAAAAAAGAAGAAAATAAAGAAGAAGAAGATGAAGAAAACAAAGAAAAATATTTCAATCCAATTCAATTATGGCTTATTTTCCATGGCATGGCTCAGGCCATCAGATCTGCTCTGCTGCCGGATCATGCAAATTCTGCTAAGCACCTTTCACTTTCTAGCAGAAAAAGGACGTATCTCTTGGACAAAGAAACAGGCAATTTAGATTTTGTTCAGAGACTTTATTTTAGGCTTGAGAATCTTTCATATGCAGTAAATCTACAATATGGTATAGATCGCTTTACTTCCGATCTGAAGGATTTTTTTGCTTTTAAAAATCCAAAGCTTCAATTGGGTTTGAACCCATAAACTCAGGTATAGCAGTCCGATGTGCTAACTGTTACACTGCCAAAGCTAGAAAAACCCCAAAATATGTATGAATGAAAACAATTTTTTTCCCCTGAGGTTAATTAGCGATACATTTTCAGACAGCTTGCAAACGGCACTTCTTTTATAGGCTACTCATTCTTGCTTTTGATGTATTATATTGAAGAAAAATTATATATTAGAAGATTATATACTGAAGAAAAATCAACTAGGGGGGAGTGAACTTTTGGGAAAAAGGATAAAATAGGTTATAACTAATGTTTATTTGTGTTTTTCAATTTGCAACAGAATTTGTGAGTTCACATAAACAAACAAACTTGTTGAAAACTTTAGTAATAAAATAATACTTTTGTAATAATTAAATTAAGCCAGTACATTTTAACTTTCTCGTTTCAACAACAGAGCATTGTTATAAGGGTATTTTATCTAGTAGGGTGAAATTAAATATATAGCATTCCAATTCATTAAACATGGTGTATTTTTATCTTAATCTTTCATTCACTGTATAATTTGATAAATCTAAATATTTTATTAAAATATTAACTACCGATGTGTTTCTGTACATACATCTCTCAACTCTATTTTAGTTTGTATTCACAGATGCAGCTTTTCTACAGGTCGTTGCCTGTCAGGTACCATTATCTTCCTCCATAAAATCATCCTGCCTTGGATGATAGTCATTAAATGCTGAAGTTAAAAATCCACTGGAGTCAAGCATTCTTTTAAAAAAAAGGTATGGACTATAGAAGGAAAAAAACTGCACATCTAAAAGGTTAAATGAGTAGAAAAAAAGAAAATTTGTCCTATTGCAATTGCATATTCCAGATTATAGTGAGCTGTATCACTGTAAATGATCAATATAGACACTGATTAATAATCTCAAATTCCAGATATCTAATGGAGAGATTCGAGTTCATTGTGACTCAATGAAAATAACAACAAATATATCTAATGAAGGAGAAGGAGAAGACTTTGAAGGAAAAGGGAAAGAAGGAGAAGAATTAGAAGGAAATGGAAAAAGAGAAGGATTAGAAGGAAAAGGAGGAGGAGAAGAAGTAAACGAAGAAGCACGAGGAGAAGAGAAAGAAGAGGAAGAAGGAGAAGAAGAAAAATAATTTAAAGAAAAGAAAATGCAGAAAGAAAAAATAAGAAAACAATAATAAATATCAAGAACTCTGAGAGAATAAGCTGCCAAATAGACTTTTCTAAAGTAAAAAAATGGACAAGCTAAGCACAAAGACTAAAAGAATTGAAGTTAAACTAATACATTAATGATTGTATACAACAAATGAAGAAAAAAGAAAGAAAGAAAGAGTAAAAGAAAGCACAAAACCAAATAAAAGAAAAGAAAAAAATCGTGGTTCACATTTCTCATTCTCTGATAAGAACTCTTCCCTTGCTTTAATTTCATTAATTTTTTGAAGAATTAACTTGCTCACACTGATGTTGCCGAGTCCAAATTCATCAGTACCTGAAACAATTACAAGAAAATCTCCAAATCCACGTTTCCAATGCAGTGGTCATTCTTCCATGAGAAAAAAAAATAACAAAATGTTTAATATACACCCAGTAAAGATGTAGTAATGAAAAACAAAAAGCGGTGAAGAAAAATATTATGAATACAAAAGAAACACAGAATTAAAGAAGAAAAGAAAAGAAATCCACAAGAATTAGTAGATTTTTGCTGAATTCCATTAATTGCATACTACAGAAAAGCAATTGACAATGCTCTACAATTACTACATATTGCTGAAATCTAATGAAAATTATGCTGCTTGTCTGTTTGGAGCATGGATGGCCATAGGAGGACTTGCACTCGCATTGAAAAACAATTGAATTCACTTCAGAAAGTCCAACAAGAGCACTTCTATGGTTTTTCATTTTCAGAGTCCTAGAACTTAGCATGGCCTACTGACAATAAAACACAATG
The DNA here is from genome assembly GCA_011170035.1 of Teleogryllus occipitalis. NCBI lineage: Eukaryota > Metazoa > Arthropoda > Insecta > Orthoptera > Gryllidae > Teleogryllus > Teleogryllus occipitalis. The sequence goes on along the minus strand of BLKR01000166.1, from coordinate 91,815 downwards.
GCAGACTGAGTGAACACGAATATGTAAATTGATAAATTGGTTGATAAAACTTTGTGGTGCTCTGATCGAGGTTAATATTAATATCCAACTTGAGAGTATTTCTATGAAATAAACCAGACTGAGTAAGCTCAAATGTAATTCAATACAATAGCTAGAGGTAAGAAGTGCAGAAACTGTTTGTTATGATATTTTGAGCACATAAACAACACATTTGTCTTTCCTTGAGGTAATGTAATTAATAAACAAGCTTGCCAAATAAATAAACAAATTAATTTAAAAATTTTAAATGGAATTATTAACAGACAAATAGGCATTTTTAAGCACGTCTACTAATAAGATATTTAATGATGACATGTCCTAATGATAATGATGACAATGCCCTAAATAAAGTACGGTTCAAATATGTGGTTTCAAAGTTAACAATATATAAAAAAACAATACTAAAATCTTTTTTGACAAATAAATTGTAGTACCATTTTTGTAGCACTGAAAAGCTATTCTATTAGACATAAAAAAATATATCACTTCATATTTTTTGATATTCAAATTAAGATTGTTGCAATTTACCAATTCCCAAAAGAGTTGTCATTTCCATGTTGTTGCGGCAGGAAGTATTATTCCTTGTCGAAAGACATTATAGATAAGAGCCCAAAATTTATTGCTGATTTATACTTGGAAATAGATTTTATTACATCGGAGTGTGTTTTTCTTTTCCTTCCTCTTTTTCTTTCTTTCTTTTTTTTTCTTTCTGTATTCAAAATTCAAGTAGTATATGGCTTAATGTAGGGATCACAGAATTTTGAAAATTTGCACAGTATTCACTTCTCCCCACAGCATGTCATACACGGTTTTTAACTGTTTTTTTGACATAAATAAGTTATTACATATTCTGAAGATTGATAGTCAGATACATCATTAATTGGTAGTCAGATGGCAAACAAATTTTTATATCATCCACAAAAAATTTGAATAGAGCGTGTAATAAGAACGAGGAACAAGGTCCAATATTTACACCTTCAGGAACCAAATGTTTACAATTTCCACATTTTTCATTGAATAGTAATGAAGAGTTCTCTCAAATTTTGCACACGCAGTCTTGAGGAGGTGAGAAAAACAAAGAGGTTTTGTGATCCTGAAAAGTTAGCTTAAATTTGGTTACACCCCAAAATCCTTGTAAGAGAGATCTATTTAGCATTACTTTTATTTTGTCAGAAAGTAGAAGCATGTGTTCTAGCGCTGGCTCACTTGTTGGAGAATCCACAAACACGCAAATTGTATATACTGATTGGCTAGGGGAAATCATGTCCCAGGTCCTGTACATTTTACCCTGTGCAAGATCACATAGGTTCTATTGACTATCTCAAGCAGTGGGGAAGCTGAAGGATAATCTGAGGACCTTCAAATACCCAAATTATTTTTCAATAAAACTTCTCATTAAGTGTGCCACTTTTCAATATTATTTTTCTGAATCGTGAAAGAAATTTAAATGTTTTCGACTCCTTTTCTTCGCTTACGCATGAGGGAATTAGCAGGACCGCAGAAATACATTCTTTGGGGTCGGTAGCTAAGCGAGTAGCTTGCCAGGGAATAGACACCAGCTGGCTCTGCTGTGCATCCACACAAAAGAGCACGTGCTATCACCCTCTCACTGGGCAGAGAGCTGCAGTGAGGCTAGGCTCTCGAGAAGCACAGGCTTGCACCACGAAGCACATCCACGTCTCGGCCAGACAAATTCATCACCTGACGTTGTGAGAAAGTTGAGTTGTTCGTGTGATATTTGTTCATGTTTTGTTCATAAAACAAATAATGAAACTAAAGATTTAGTGTTATAGAGAATGTCCCACTGACTATGCATCTGTCTCATAACTTCTGAATGGTTTACGATATCGAAATGCAGTTTTTGCTCAACAATGTGAAATCATGAGGCAAGTAATATGGTGTTGAGGTAGAAATAGTTTAGATATATAGTAATATACCGAGTTAGATATTAAGAGACTACTGAAATCTGCATCAAAGCAGACAAGACTATGAATGAACTTTCAGGGTCAGAACGTTTCAAAGATACAAAATTGTTTCTTTTAAAATTATTGATACAGTAGTGACTAAGGGGGTCAAGATTGTGAAAACTTTCATTTTTTTGAATTTCTTGACAAAAAGCTGTTTTCCACCTGCAAAGCGTCCTTTTGTTCAGAAAAGTATTTTTTCCTAATAAAACAATATCCATTCTTTAACAGTGAGCAGCTTCAAAATGAAATGACAAATGTATAACATTGATAAAGCAAAATACATGGCTGTAGATTTGTTTAAGTATTTTTTAGACAAATTGGTCTAGAAAAAATTATCAAGAGACAGTTCGGTTGCTACAACTCAATCTAACTTTCCCTTTCTACTGCATTATATGAAAGGAGTATGATTAAACTAAAGAGAGTAAAGACATTCCTGAGAAATTCCATGGGAAATATCAGAATTGGTAATTTCAGTACACTGACTTTCGAGAAGTGTCTGCTAAATTAACTGTGTAGAAATGACAGCTTTAAAGAACAAATTATCGATGTTTTTGCTGAAAGAGAAAACTGATGAATGAAGCTAATTTACAAAAATAATATATATAAGATTTTCAGAACACCCAACTGTAAGACTCTAGCTTCGCCACTGATCTCAAGCCCCTGTGAAGCATTCCTCCATGCTTCTTACCCTGCGCAAGGTTGCATAGGTTCTATTGACTATCTCTACCCCATCTGAAGCCCCCTCCACGCATTTTACCCTGTGCAAGATGACATTGGGTTCTATTGCCCATCTCTAACCCATATGCAACTCACATCCATTCATTTTACCCTGTGCAAGGTCGCATAGGTTCTATTGCCTGTATCTAACCCATGGGCAACACCACCTCCATACATTTTACCCTGTGCAAAATCAATAATTGTCTATCTCTAATCCATGTGCAGCCCACCTCTGTTCATTTTACTCTGCGCAAGGTCACATAGGTTTTATTGACTATCTCTATCCCATCTGAAGCCCTCGTCCATGCATTTTACTCTGAGCAAGGTCACGTAAGTTCTATTACCTATCTCTAACCCATGTGCAGTGCAAGTCTGTATTTTACCCTCAGGAAGGTCACATAGGTTCTATTGCTAATCTTTAACCAATGTGCAGCACACCTCAGTGAATTTTGGCCAGAGGAAGGTTGCAGTATGATGGCTGAAGTGTTGAGCATTTACACATAGGTCATGGTATCTCTCAAACAGCCAAGTATATATATTAACTCCAGCTGTGCAAGCCCAAGATTTCATGTGCAAATTGTTTTTCAATATTATATTTGGTATGTAGAAAGTTTTTTTGGACAATAAAAAAAAAAAAATTAATAGTAGGCAAGTCTCATGAAACATCACAAATCAATATTTTTTCCCCTGGTTAAGTAAGTTTTTTCTACTCCAATCCTAGAATTTCATACATCTAATTTATCACTTGATAAAAACATCCAAAAAGGATTGAAAATAGCCAGGATTCTGGAATTAACACAGTGTAAAAGTCTCAGGACTAAAAGTGTTAAAAAATAACTATACTTTGATGAGTAAGTGCATACAAAAAATAAAGGCTTTGACTATATTCCTCTTCTTCGAAAAATTACTCTTGTATGTTCACTCACGTTTGATAGTTTTGTTTGCGAATACTTTTCCTGAATACTAGAACTATTTAGGTAGATAAATATGACTTTGATTTGTAGGCTGGAATTTACTGAAATCAAAACCATTTTAGTTTAAAAAGCTACATCAACCTAGCACTGAGAAATTTACCAAATAGTAATTTTCTACAAACTTGAAAAATGGTATGCAGCTTAAAACAAAAATTACCATATTTTTTAAATCATGTACAATAAAATAGTTTAAATATGGTTGTGAACAACCAAAGAATTAAGGAATTTATGTACAAAACATGGATTTTTTATGAGATGGGGAGGCAATCAATTTACATTTAATCCAGAGCCAGTTAAAATAGAAAGACCCTTTTTCTTGGTTCCAAAATTATTTCACAATTGCAGTTGGTTGAAAATATTTGGGTGTGTATTTTACATTCTTATTTCACTGTAACCTTTGAACTGAAGACTAAGTTGCTTGTATCTATGCAGTAGTAAGTATAGAATGATGTGGTTGGCATTTGAACCTAATGTGAATACCTTAGAGCTGAAAACATATAAAAATTGTACAATAGCTTACACTAAATAACAGTTAATGTATTTAAATAATACAGAGAAGAGATGGTATAAAAACTAAGCTTACAAGATGTGTCCCAAAACTAATGTGTTGCATTGTTTATAAACAAAATTTATAAATCAGCTAGGCTCAGCAACTTAAAATTCTTCAAAGTATGTCCCTTGTGCAACAATACATTTTTGCCAGTGTGACTTCCATGCCTCATACACTCTCAGGAAGTCCTAAGCAAACAAGCCCTTTAGAGCCCTTGTCATCCTCGCTTTAATATTGTCTCAAGTCTTGAAATGCATTCCTTTCATGACACTTTTCAGGCAAGGGAACAAAAATAATTCACCAGAATAAGATCAGGGCTACAGGACAGTTGAGGAAGAATTGCCACAATGTGGGTCAGTTAGCCTGCAACAATGAAGATGTGGGCCAGTGCGTTGTTGTGGTGAAGCTTCCACGAAGGGCTGATCTCCTTTCAGATGCGGGTGACCCTAATGTTCTATCTCTGGAGCCCTTGTTTGCAGAATTAGGCATTTACAGTGTGTCCCAGAGGTGCGAACTCATTCTGCACTATCCCCTTTTTGTCAAAGAAGGCAATGACCATGACTTTCACATGCAATGTGTTCGTGCAAGCCTTCTAGAGAAGTGGAGACAACGAGGTGGGCCATTCCGCGCTCTGCCCTTTTGTTTCTAGGTTGTATTTGAAGATCCACATCTCATCCCCAGTCATAACACTGTCCAAACAATTAGGACGAAATATCTCAAAAGTGTCCAGTGACATCTTGTTCAGTTTCACGCAAAACTTGATTGTGAATCTCTGACCCCAAAATTTCTCCATGTGAATCTTTGATCCAAAGTTCTAACCTGCCCAGGGCATGGAGGCAACTGGGCTTGGAACCGTTGGAAAGCTAAAACTCCCCTTACCCTATTCAAACGAGTCTGGCTGCTCTCCAATTTATTACAATAAAAGATGCAACGCATTACATTTGGGACAGACAGACTATATTCCAACATTAAAATTTAGCAACACTGAAAAAGGCTAAATGTCAGTAATTTTAACATTTCATTCTACAAGCATGACCAAACCTCATGAAAAAATCCTCATAAAATATATTATATTATTATTGCAACTCTTAGAAATACCATATTGAGAGTATACTTGAAATTCAAAAAATCCTGCAATTGAATTTACCTCAGCTATCATTTAATAAATAGAATCAGAAAGAATTACATTTACTTGTTGTACAGACAGGCTAAATAAATAAGTTTCATGAAATAATGACTACATACAACACTCAATAATAGTAAAAGAATATCCAAAATGGAGTATAAAATTTGCTTTGCATATTTTGTAAATAACAACAGTAATGATTTTTAGACCCTTTTCAAAGCAAGCTGGGAAAAACTTTTAGTGTTTTTTGAAAACCATAATAGAAGCATTTATTTGTTGGATGTGATTTCTTCCAATAGTAAGAAAGGTAATGAACTCACCATCATAGTAAACAAATTCACAGAGATCTCTGCAGTCCCTGTCTTCTCGTAATGTTTCCCGCAATGTTTCGTAGAAACTGAAGATTATTTCTTTTTGGTGTTCTTTATAGAACTCTGGAACACAAAATCAAATTACACACTTGGAATAAACATTCCACTGGACATGTGTAAATTGAATGTACACCTTTATTTTACTGCTATGGAGCAATGTCTTAAATTCAATGAAAATCTACATGTAAGGCGTTAAGAAAAATTATCAAACACTTGAAAGCTTAAGCTTTTGTAGCTGCAGTCACCATCTACTTGGATTTCCAGGAGATGCATTGTCTTAGGCACAGATGCCAATATTTCAGCCATCATGCAGTGACCTTCCTCAGAGTGAAGTGCGTTTTGCCCTCCTGGCGTCGCTGGGTAACCAGGAGGCTAGACATCAAAATTGAACTTATAGGACCCTATGCATGCACTGAAAGATCTGCTTTAATGGCTGTCTAAAAAGGAATTCTTTGATCAGCATTATCACTAGTCAATGGGTTTTTAGCCAAATGACTATTTTACCCTTTTGATGTACATTCAAAATCAATGATGTACACACGTATTACATGTCATAACTTTACAATATTACAGTAACAACATATTGTATTTAGTGCCTAAAATACTAATTTTATCATCTGAGCCAAAAAATGTCTATTCATCTATTAATTACCTCATTTTTGGATTTGAACTATACTGGCTATTTACAAGCGTGTTTCATAGGAGAGTCAGGTTAGGGAAAGAGAATTTTGTTTTCCGAACATGATCAGGACTTTTGATCACTAGCAATTGTCTCAAATTGCAATCGAACATACTTTCAGAATTCTTCATAGCAAAACTCTCGAGTAAAGCATTTATTTTAACCTCAATGTGAGGTGCCACAAAATTCAGGGAACCATAAGACTAATTTACATCTCAAGAGGATTATTGTGGATTTGCTCTGCAAAACAAAAATTCTAACGACTGAAACATCAGATGACCAGCTGTTCAATGCCCAATTATCTCCAAAATGAAATTATGCACCAAACTTGTTGAAGTAGAAATATCATTTTTGCTTATTCAAAAATTTTCAGTGATAATAGACACATTTTCCAATTAAATTTATTCCAAAAAGTAATTTTCATCTGAATTCTTACTGCTCATGTATGAAAATGTTAAGTCCATTTTTACCTTTTAAGAACCGACTTCAGAGGCGTAAATGGGAGATTTTAGGATAAAAATCCGAAGTTAAGTGATGACCAATTCTTATCCAAATGATGCTTATGGTTAATGATGCCATTTCAATTCTGACACTTAAATGCAATGCATTATTCAGTGACACACTCTCAGTGGTGCAGCGGGATTTGCCAGAGCCCAGAGTTTAAATAACCACATGGTAGCATTACTTAGTCACTTCCTGTTCTGGGTACCTTTCATATTACTCTTGTAGTGGTGATTGTTGTGTTTCAAACATTTCAGATTTTTTAACTTCTGTGAGTAACAAAGGTGAAGAAATAAGTTTGTGCAGATGAGTTTGAAAGTCCACAAACTAAAATTCTCAGTTTTCCTATTTACGATTTTTCATTAACGAATCTTTTTGCATGTACAGACAGCAGTATCGCTGACAATACTTGAATCATAGGATATATTGCATGTTGTATAACATAATATTTGCAATATATTTCTCATTTTTCATTTTGTTGTGCAAATTTGTGGATTTATTTTATTTCAAACAATTTTTTATGAACACAATGATACATCAAAGCTGAACTTTATGTTCCACTTTTTTAGCTTTATTAACAAACTAAATATTCATCATGTTCATTTTCAACAGACGGATTTAAAATATTTTTTCTTAGTTGTTAATCATGTTCTCAGACAATTGTCCATAGATATTTGGGTATTTAATGAGAACCATGAGGGATATCAAACCTCACTGAACCACTGACTTTACATGTAGACACTGGCCGAATGCAAGATTATGTAAGAACAGTTAATAAAGAAGGGTCATCACTCCAGGGCTTTTTTCTAATAGGCCAACTTGTAAGATTTACTTTGAACAATACATACCCTTCCTTTCCCCACTATACTGCACTACCTCGTGCAATGTTTTGCATGGGGTAGCTCCTTCAGCAACAACATAAATTCCTTTATCATTGTCATCATCTGGATTTTTGATCCGATAGACAGAGTTCTTATAAGGTCTGCTCTTTACTCCTGCACGATCTCTAACCATCTTCTCTAATGTCTAAAAAAATAAATGATTTAATTACAAGGGGAGACAAGAATTAAATTTTCTTACATGCTCTGACAACTTCCAAAATATTTCTATCTTCCATATTCTTCCTCACAGTTCTTTTCCCAAATTTGAATTACAAAATAACTAATTTCCAGAAATTGATATTTTTTTAGCTAAATCCAAATGTAAACTATTCTTCCTTTGCTTTCCATTAGAAAAAAAGAATCTGATACTTACACCAGCACTTTTCATCCAGTCAAAAGAACAATCTTTGAGATCATTTGGCAAGTATGATGATGACGGAATCAGAATGAATAGCTTCTTAACAGGGAAACTGTCTTCAGAAAGCCTCTGTTGGGAGATGAAGTCATCAATCCTTTCTATTATTCCTGCAGTGCACACAATCCAACAAAAAAATTCAAGCATTTCTCTTCACTTTAAGTGTATAATAATAATTTTATTAAGTGCTTGACTTTTTATGTCAATGTCACCGGTGCCCCCTCCTGTGGGCACCAAACCTTGCAGAAGGCCCAACAACCATGTTATTGGCCCATAAGAAAAATACTTTACCTGGCTGACGTAGCACCACCATTGTAAAACATAGTATGCAAAAGTACAGTCTATTTTGTTACAACTGGTTAACATTTACTGATTGATTTACTAAATTTATTATTGATATAAATGAGACAAAAAATATTGGCATGGATATTGTTCATTTTCATGATGGACAAATGTGAAAAATGTAGGGTTTTGACATTGGCAAAGCACTCTAAACTTTAGTTGCACATGCTGCCCTTAAGTGTAGTCCTATTCTCAATTAGGGAATTGAGAATAGGTCTGTGTGTAGGACAGCATGCGCAACTAAACTAGTAGAATGGCGTTTTGTGAACTCCTAAATTAGTTCTCAGATTTGCTGTTGCTGACATGCCAATAGAGCAATACTCTTTGGGAACCACTAAGGATACAAAGAAGATGGTATAACTGAGTATGATGTCTGGAGATAAATGAACATTGTTAGTTTCAAAATGAGCCAGCGCAATTATTTTTTTGGCCTACCAAACACATTTAATTTATATTATTTATACCAGGGAATGCAAACCTTTCGCCTGCCTTGACCCCTTTTCAAATAAAGATTTCATTCATCATCCCCCTCCGTGACATTTTTCTACAATATACAGCGCACAAACTAATCATAACACAAATAACTGCACATAAACGAGTTGATAAAAATAACAAACCAAAAACAAATTGACAAAGAATATGAACAAAAGCTTTGCAGACACATAAAATATGTAATATAGAACAAAATATATTAAAATATGTCAAGAAAAATTTGGATATTGTGGTAGAATTCTCCTGATTCATCAAGATCAGAATTTTGAGAACTGAACATAGAAAGACAAAAAAATTCCTGACTTTCCTGATGTGTATATGAATTTTTTATGACCAGAATTTTCAAGATAAGTTGACTCTAAGTTTGAAGTTACAAGTCATTCATACGAATTGGAGAATATCAAAATTTAAAAGAAATTTATTTAAACTAAGTTGAAGGAAAATAAAGTTTAAAGGAATAAAACAAGTTTCTACAGAAAAATTCCAAATTCTCCAGGTACCACTTGAAATGTCTGGGTTAGGAAGGAATTCTATTGGCTGAAGTTAGTATTTAGATCTATGAGCTTGAACATTTCAACTGCCTACATTGTATTTTTTATGAGAGAAGAGGATTAACCAGCATTGCACCTAGTAGCATTTTGATTGCTTTTAACTAAGTTTTGTTAAAGGAAAGTAACATTTAATACATAAAAACATATAGTGACATGTGTAGAGGAGTGTAGCAATTCACAACTTTTTACTTACTTAAATTTATAAATAAAACATCCGCAGTCCTTTCCCTCCCCCCAAATGCACATACAACTAATATTTTTTTCTTGCACACTTGAAAGTATTTATGAAACATAATGCAAACATACATACAATAACTTTCATATACTAGTTAATTTTTTTATACGCATTAATATTTCACAGGTACTTGTTTGAGACAAGAGCAGTGCTTGGATCTACCAAATGTCTGGAGCTAGAATACACTCATACTGACCTTTCTCTTGATCTCCTGTGTTAGGAAGGACAATTCGAAGATAACCGTAGAAGAAATTTTGGGCCATTCCACTACCATAATCTAAACGTTTCAATTTTTCCAGATACACAGAGTCAGATACAGGATTCTTACTCTACAAACACAATCGATAACATTAAAATCCAGGGTGTTGAATTGAATGTGAGATAGATCTTTTAATCAGATCCTCAATTAAATATATGTTTAAATGAACAAAATTTGTTTAAAATTGAAAAGCAAAACACCAGGGTGGCCAGCGATCTGACTTTTTGGAATTCAAGGTTTTCTCCCGGTTTTCCAGATCTGAGAATACAAATTTTTCAGAATGCACATTTCAACACGTTCTTTCCTTCTACTGCTTAAGCACTACTAAACAGAAAGTTATCTAAGTGACGAATTTTTGGTCAAAAAACTCTTATTGCCGGGCCCTGGAAACGAAAAAGTGGATAAATCTAGTTGCTAAATTTAGGAAAAAATCTTCTAAAAACGTGGTGTAGAATCAATGTTTTGTGGGTCCTTGATATCTGAAACTTGGTTGACGGCAAAACGTCCGTCCGTCCGTCCGTCTGTCTGTCCAGTGAACAACACTAGCGGCTAAGCCATTCAGCCGATTTCTCCAAATTTTGTATTCCGTAATCGATTTGGCGATGTCACGGCCCCTTAAATTTGAAACCATTCTTTTAATTTGGAGGGGGGGGGACTTGTACCCGGCAGGACATTTTCAAAATTTTCAAAGAAATGGCTCCGACGTTTTTAATTAAATTTTGTTTTTGTACAGTGTGAAGACAGTTTGTGAGAATGGTGTAGATCTCATATTCGTTGAAGACTATGATTTTTCGAAAATTGCAAAAATTATTCTTTTTTTCTGTCTTCCAACAATTACAATTATGAAGATAAGAGATTTTTCCTTTAATGAAATCTGTTCCTTAAAGCTAGACTTTGAAATAAGATCACGTACAATCTTTCAAAAATTTGAGTAGTTTTGGTGTAATTTTGTGTAAATATAGGCAATTTTTTTAAACAATTTTTTCTCAAAAACAGCATTAACAATTTTTATTTAATTTTCACCTCGGATAGCGAATAGAACGTTGAAGAGTGCAGAGCTCATGTTCATTGAAAATTTTGACTTTTGAAAATTGGAAAAATTCAAAATTTTCTCGCCGCCTTTCCACACTTACAATTATGATGAATTTTTCTTTGTTGCGCTATTTTTCGAAAATGAGTATTTCATGTGAAATTTTGTGTCAAACATTGACATTTTTTAAACAATTTTTCTTAAAAACCAGTAATTTTTTTTGGATTAAATTTTGATCTTAAATAGCATAAAGGGCACTTGAGAGAATGATGCAGGTCTCATGTTTGTTGATATCTTCGATTTTTCGAAAAATGAAAAAAATTTAAACTTTTTCTGGCTCTTCTTATAACTTGAATTATGAAGATACAATTTTTTTCGTAATGAATAGGGAACGGATTTCCATGTAATTACATGTTTTTACAGGAACTAGATACCTGCATTCAATTATTTTTTTAGAGTTTACAAGACATTCTGAATGAATTAGAACTATATTTATTTTACATATTTTTACATAGTTTGGCATAATTACATATTTTTACTTATTTTACCTATTACATTTCTTACATATTTCACTACATTTAATATCTTTATATGTCAAAACAGAACATTTCAGTTGCACGTTTGCAATATTCATTATGGAATTATCTTTCTTACAAATCAAATGTAATGCTTTTATTACCACCATATCTCCGCCGTGATTTGTCAAACTTACCTCCTCCCGCCCCGCCCCGATTACTGCGTACTTGCAAGTCAAGGAGCGGATTTCTATGAACAAAATTATTTTCAACCACGTGATTACTCCTGTTTCAAATAGCAAATTCGTTACTCGATCGAAAATTAACAAATATTTTTACAGAAAATTGTTGCGTTGCTCAATTGGGATGCTGGGGTATACACAATTCACACACACACACACTCCCCGTGTAATCCATTACTCGCTACTCGGTACTACTATTCGCTTGTACACCAGCTCCTCTTAAACATTGTAATATATGCTATGAACGTATTTTATATTTCGAATAAAATTCTTGTATGTGGTGACGTGTAGTGTACAATTACTTCAGTACAGATAGAACCTACTTTCAGCCACTTCGAATACATGTTAAGAACTCATCTGCAATGTTCTGCAGTCGGAAAATGCTTGTAGAAAACAATTTTAAACACAATAATGAATTTTTATTTTACATATTTTCTATTTTTCCTTACATGTTTTGGAAAAAATAAATACATATTTTGCATTTTTTATTACAATAAATTCCGTTCCCTAGTAATGAAATATGTTCATCAAAAACAATTTTCAAATAAGGTCATGATGAATTTTTCGAAAATATGAGTATTTTTTGTGTAAGTTGGCATCAATCATAGTTGCACGTTTCGAATTTTCTGAGCTTCGTAAATAAAATGAGATTTTTGGAAACTATTATTATTTTTATAAAAGAAAGTAGATTGGTTGGAAGGTCATACAATTAACTTCAAACTAACAAATTACTGCTTTACTTCAAGAAATTTTGATCACTAATTATGGTATGTTTTATTTGTAAAAGTTTGAAATGACTACTGTTCCTGGTTATCAAAATGAAAGTTGGCATGCACCACAGGCGCTTCGTTTGAATTGATTGGGTTCGGATTAAATGGGCAGTATTTCTAAAACTTTACATGTAAGAAAAACTGAAAACATTGAGTACCATAAATTTGTAGCAACATTTTAACTTCAATTTCATATTACTATCTGCGCTGCCTTGAATGATGCAGCGAAGGAAATAGGTGCTCCTCATATTTCCTGATGCACAACCCGGTCAACATCACCGCATGTTCATTTTCTTCGTGCTCCCTGTCAATTCCGGCACTGTCCCTCTTAATCTCCTTGTAGGTAGGCTATAAGCAAAGATAGCTTTGACTGCGCTCTTCTAAAAAATATGTTAAAATTCCCTTTGAATATCATGGACAAGATAACATGGTTTTTTCGATCGGAAAAATAGCAATGTCATCAAAACATTGTGACACTAATCGAAACTCAGCGATTGAGTTTCCAGTGAGACGTTTTTACCGCAAATCTCTTGTCCACGCACGTGCAACTCACAGGCAACCATATAGGTGCTCTGAGGTGCTAGGTACTCTACCAATGTTGCACATACACAAGGGGCAGGGTTTGAGGTAGTATTATGTGTGAGTCAAGATCTTCGCGATCCTCCAGCAAACATGTGACACTTCTCACATATACTTTGATTTAAATACTCTCAGTTATCATGTACCGAGTTGAATTCTGCACTTTACTGAACATGATGACGTATGTGAATTTGTGCTAAATGTTGAAAAAAATCTGAAAATAACAAAAAATCCCGGTTTTCAAATCAAATTCCTGGCTTTTCCCGGTTCTTCCAGGCTCTTTCAAATACTCGTTTTTTTTATTCCGGTTTTCAAGGATTCCAGGTTTGCTGGCCACCCTGAACACTGTTCAAACTTCTATATTTCTTTTAAAATTCAAATTAATTGATAACTAATTGTACACAAACATATATTTAAACGAATGAATTAATAGATGAATGAATAAAGGGAAATAAAAATCAGAGTCATAATAATAATAATAATAATAATAATAATAATAATAATAGATGTATTGTGCTCTGATTATGAATATCTGTGCAATTCATTCAAATGTACCAATAAGATGAGAAAGTAAAAACAATAATAATAATAATAATAATAATAACAATAATAATAATAACAATAATAATAATAACAATAATAATAATAATAATAATAATAATAATAATAATAATTCTTTATTTGCCAATAGACTATACAGTGATAAGTTTCAAGTATTGTCAAAGTGTAATAACTTAAAAAAATAAAATAAAAATTAACACAATATACAATTTATAAGAAAATTCATGTAGTACTTAAGATACATAGTACATACAAAATAATTTATAAAACTAATACATTTTCTATTACATTAGTTCTTTTAATTTATATGGGCACATTCCTATTAAATACTTTTTCAAGAAGCCATTGAATTTCTTTTCTTCACAGGGCAGGGGATAATATTTTTAGGAAGTTTATTATATAATAAGATGGCTCTGTGTTGGGGGCTTTTATTGGTTGAGGCTCTAGCTGTAAACATCCTGTGGTAGTTCTCTTTGCTTCTAGTTCTAAAGTTATAAAATTCACTATTTAAAATGAAGTGCGAGCTGGATTTCTTTCTGAAGACAGTAATGATTTTAAAGGCATAAAGGGCTATTACAGTCAGTATGTTGTGTATGGTGTAGTAATTCTTACACAACTGTGTAGGATTTAGTCTGAAAATGCATTAAAGGGCTCTTTTTTGTATAATCGTAATGCTGTTCATGTTTAGAATGGTTGTGCTACCCCATATTTCTATTCCAAAAACTTGGGAGCCTTAAAAATCATAAAACAAAAACAACCAGTTTAGTATAAATAATTAATTACTTATATTTAATAATTTAAAATAAAGCAAGATACTCCAGTTGAAAGAAAGAAAGAAAGAAAGAAAGAAGGAAAGAAAGAAAGAAAGAAGGAAAGAAAGAAAGAAGAAGGAAAGAAAGAAAGAAGGAAAGAAAGAAAGAAGGAAAGAAAGAAGGAAAGAAAGAAAGAAGGAAAGAAAGAAAGAAGGAAAGAAAGAAAGAAGGAAAGAAAGAAAGAAGGAGAGAAAGAAAGAAGGAGAGAAAGAAAGAAGGAGAGAAAGAAAGGAGAGAAAGAAAGAAGGAAAGAAAGAAAAAGAAAGAAAAAGAAAGAAAGAAAAAGAAAGAAATAAAAAGAAAGAAAGAAATAAAAAGAAAGAAATAAAAAGAAAGAAATAAAAAGAAAGAAAGAAAGAAAGAAAGAAAGAAAAAGAAAGAAAAAGAAAGAAAGAAAAAGAAAGAAAGAAAAAGAAAGAAAGAAAGAAAAAAGAAAGAAAGAAAGAAAGAAAGAAAGAAAGAAAAAAGAAAGAAAGAAAAAAGAAAGAAAGAAAGAAAAAAGAAAAAGGAAAAGAAAGAAAAAGAAAGAAAAAGAAAGAAAAAGAAAGAAAAAAGAAAGAAAGAAAAAAAGAAAAAAGAAAGAAAAAAGAAAGAAAGAAAGAAAGAAAAAAGAAAAAAAGAAAGAAAAAAAGAAAGAAAGAAAAAAGAAAGAAAAAAAGAAAGAAAGAAAAAGAAAGAAAGAAAGAAAGAGAAAGAAAGAAAGAAAGAAAAAGAAAGAAGGACAGACAGACAGATAGATTTAAAAACAACTTTTGAACGACTTTTCTGATACGGTTGTAGGTGCTGGAAATTAATATCAGTAGTTTTCGAAGTAATTGTGAAACCACTGTATTCATCATTTTCCAATGCAAAAATACTAATAATTTAGTTAATTTGAAATGAAATAATTTAATATAAAATCAATATCCAAGGTACATTTCTTTTTTAAATTAAAATAAATTTCTATTTTACGCTCCATGATATTATTTTACTCTATACTATTACTACTTTATATTATATTACTCCTATGATACTATTTTACTACTTGTTATTTTACGATATTAGCAAAAAATCATTCTTACATATACTTTATAGTTAAACTATTAGGATTTATTTTAAATTCTAAGACTTACCAAGTTAGCAATACGTCTGAGGAAATCACTAATGCACAAAATTCCACAAACTTGAGACAAGGAAGAGGAAACCTTCCATAAATGATCCTGAATATCACAATTCAGCACAACAATTACCTAAAATAATAATTATTTATATATTTAAATGGATAGTTGCCTAATACATGTATAGATACAGTAGTACACAATTTTGGCATCACATTTTTAAAAGAGAAACAACAATGAACAAGAACATAATACAAAATCATAATAAGTAACAAAACAAGAAATTGAAACATACTAACGACAATAATAATAATAATAATAATAATAATAATAATATTATTATTATTATTATTATAAACTAGCTGACCCGGCGAACTTTGTTCCGCCTTAACAGCCGGTTCCATCTCTTTCTCGCGTCGCACTCACTGTGAGAAACGGTACAATCCTTGTTGCACCCGTGATAATAAAGCAATTGCAGATTTGTGTTTTTCTCTCAAACAAAGAAGAATTAAAAAACGCTCTGATATTAAATAGATAATTAAAAAATCTATTTCTTAGAAGAGGGTTTTTTTGGAAATTGATTTTTGTTTAAGAGAGAAATACAAAGCTGTAATCATAGGGACCGGCTGTTTAAGGCAATAAATAAGCAGATTTTGGAATTTATTAAGTTAAATTGTTTATTAGAAAATACAAATAAAAAAATTAAGTAGATTAATCATTCGTTATTGTTCCTGTATTTTGGTGCATAGGTTGCACTCTTCAGTTAAGTACCTTGTGATACACGACATTTTTTGTTTTATTATCAGGCGCAGGTTACAACAGGCAACAATGACCGCTAACATGCGAAATCACGCGAAAACGTGCAAAAACGTGCGTTCTCACACAGGAACGCTGTCGAATGGGATAAACAGTATCCTATGTCCGTCTCCTGGCTCTAAGCTTCCTGCTCACCAATTTTCAGCCAAATCGGTACAGCCGTTCTTGAGTTATAAATAGTGTAACTAACACGACTTTCTTTTATATATATAGATTAATGAGCAAATTTTGAGAAAAATTTGAGCAAGTTTTATATTTGCTTAAATGTTTTATTATTATTAAATCATAAAAAAATGAACTGAGTTACTGGTGTAACATACTGGATTAACCTTGTCAGTTATCTTCTCCTAGCAAATTTAAAATAATGCACGAGAATATGTACTGATGTAGCACAACAAATTATTTAACATAAGATGTATGAAGTTGAGAAGTGTGCTTACACTGGTAAATATGAGGCATCCGGCTATGTAGAGCCAAGTGGCCCAAAAGTTCATCAGGAGCAACTTGTTGAGCAAATGCCAATGGCTGCCCTTGTGTCGACTCTTGATGTGCTGCAACTCCTCCGCATAGTAGGTGGCCCTCCACAGAAGCTCCAAAACCACCTGTGCAGTGATGACACACCCCAGACACACAACTGCAACACACATTGCTTTCCATTGACAGCACGTCTTCATCTATTCTTCTTCAGTTACAAAAGAAGTGACGTTTTTTTCTTGGTGTGAACTGGCTTCATGTTCTTGCCCCATTCTCTTGCCAGTTGCCATCTATCACCACCTGAAGTACTTTTTTTTTGAAATTTTCTCAACTTATCAGTTTCCTGATAGGAGAACCGAAATATTTCTTTAAGCATATTAAGAAGAGTAAAATCTCATCCTACATGACAATTTTCATTGAAAAATTTAGGACCGTTTTTAAGAAAATTGCGTTAAACCATTACTGTAAATGCGAAATTTGAAGCTCTTTTTCACAGGAATCTTTTGAGTTTTCAAAAAGCTTCATTTGAAGTCATTTAAAGCACATTCCCTTACAAATGCAAAAATGTATACAAATTGATGGAAGTGTACATATTAACCGAGTAAGAAATATTTTTAAAAATTACATTTGTGTAATTTTTGAAAAAACAAAAGAATACATGAACTTTACATCATATTAAACAGTGCAATTAGCACTATCTGTTGAAAAAGTTTGAAGAAAAAATTTGGAACCATTTTTGAGAAAATGGCAATTGAGCGTTTTTCAAAATGCGGAAATTTTAGCACATTTTCATAGAAAATGATTGCATTTTCCATAAATTTTATATGACATTATTTAAAGAACACGTACACGTAAATATGATAATGTGAACAAATTGTAAGTAATGTAAATATTAACAACATGAGAGACAAGTCAAAACAATTACATTTATGTAATTTTAGAAAAATGAAAGAATAGAGCAATATGGCGTACATATCATGTTATAGAGTCCATTTAAGCACTATCCCTACCAATAATCCAATAATTGAAAGAAAAAATTCAGAGCGATTTTTATAAAATCTTGTTTTTGTATTTTTTTTTAAATTGCAAATATTTCACGCATGATTGCATTAAAACTTCTATAACCTTAAAAAAAATGCACATGACCCTATTAAAAGATCTCATTGTGGGCAACAAATTTCATTGAAAGAAAAGTCTCTATCTTTAATTTTGTTGTCGCAGGAAGAGGTCGGAAATAATTCAAACATTTGCAATTTTCGAAAATTCAGAGTTAACCGTGAAAATTGGACCTGTGTCATCTTTGTAAGGGTATTTTTCTCCATTCTTTCAGAAAATTTAAAGAAAAAAACTTGGAGCCGTTTTTGCGAAAATATTGAAAATATCCGGGGGGCTTCATGTTAACTACCTCCAAATAAAACCATCAACTTGTTGTTGATGAATTTCATTCATTTTAAAAATAATTCAAATATACCATTTTCAAGCACAAAAACCCCATCTAAGATGACCCAGAACACATTCAACTGAGATCGTTCAACCAGTGATAGCTACTCTTAACTCTCATATAGAAAAAGACTTAGGTTCATTTCTAAAAGTATGAATGGGATAAGAAGTGTTTGAAAAATGTTAACATATTAATGACAGATGTAGGAAATCTTAAATGCCCTAAAATTATAAATCAGGTATTTTTTAGACCATCATCATGTAGTCATGGGAAAATTTCACAGCTAATAAAGTTTCTTCGTGTTCATACAAATGGTCTTCTAGCTTTTATTTAATAACAAGACATCATCCTATAAAACTTTTAAAATCAAGTTAAACCATAAAGCAGTGATAATACTTCTAATAATCATTTTTATAGTAACTCATTAAAAGTTTTATTTTTCTCTATTTTAAGTTTTAATAAAGATCACAAAATTTACTGTAAAACAGAAATCTAAGAACTAATTTGACTTTGAATTACATTACATCACTAAAGTTTATGCTATGATAATAGTTATCACATAATATAGTAACAGGTTTGTGGCCAATTTTTAAAAATTGTGAGACTGAAGATTCTTCATCCAAAATTGTATCCATTCACCATATCAAGGCACAAATGTACTTTAGTTTTAGCATGAGATAGTATTAAAAATGTACATTTATGAAATGTAAAAGATGGGAAATAACACCACAGACTCAGATATCCTGACGTTTTAAAGATTTTTCACAAGTCTTCGGTGGTAAGTAGTTTCTGTTCCAGGATACGAAAAATTCACCTCCCCCCCCCCCTCAAATTGTTTCTTGTAGAACAGTACACGACAGTGAAGGAAAATTAAGAAAAAAATAACAAGAACAAACTGAAGATAAAATAGTAGAATTTCCACATTGATTTTTTTTTACATTCACAATAAAAATTAATAACAATGCACTCCTGCATTTTCATTCACAAGCAACAATTGACTGTTACTTACAAAATGATACAAACTCGTCGCTTTTCAGCTTCATTTCTGAAACATAAAATATATCATTCGGAGTTTTTATCATTTGCAAGCATCATTCCAAAATGAAAAATATTACTCAAAATTTGCAAAACTTCACTACTTTTGCAACGTACCTGCAAGGCATGCGGCAACTACTACACATATCACACTAAAAGCCCCATAGGTTGACCATTCGCCACGGCGACGTGGTAATTTATCTGGATAATGTACTTGACCATCTAGGGTCTCACGAGTGACCTGATAGGAAAAGGGACAAATGATTATAATTAACACTGTGACAGTTCCAACGAGTAATAAAGGTAAAACACAAAAATTAATTTCACTATGAGAATTTCAAACGGGTCCAATGCTCTTCAATGAAATACCGTCAGTAAGACAAAACTATCTGAAAAAAGCGAAATAACTTACTCTGCTTGGCATTGAAGAGTACGATATCGTATATAATATACAATACAATATTTACAGATGCGTGCATGTTCCAGCAAACTATCCAACATAAACTGATTTCTCTTATCAGCAAGTGTCAACGTCACAACTTTTTGGAATCACGACGAACCACTTCACCCATGTCTCGAGTCGCTACCCTATATGCGCAACATCCCTTCGACCTCGGACCAACACGTTGTAGTGTTGGTGGTACTGGTGGGCCTGCGAGCGGCCCATAGCAGTCTTGCGCCCCGCGCTGGCCAATTGCTCCAGGCGCGCACCGCGTTGCATAGCCGATTCCTCTGCCCATTGGATCGTTCGGCGCCCAAACGATTCAGCCGGCAATGCTTCAGACGGATGACAACAAAAGAGACAGGCTAAGTGTTCCGAATATCGAAGATAAGTTGAATTCTGCTGTGTTGAAGTGGTAAAGTAACGTTACATTAAGGTGGTGAAAGCTTCAAGGAATATGAAGAGAAGAAATGCCGAATGTGGCAAGCTCCGGAGGCCGTTAAAGCGAAACAAAATCACCGAAGGAATTTACGGAAGGTGAGAGCCGTCGCCATATGTTTATCAAAATGGCTGACTTAAAAATAAATTAAAAACAAGCGAATTAATATGCTCTGCTTAGTTTGTAAATAGCATGATTGCGAGTTTATTTTGTCTTGTGGATAACAGTAGGCTATTCCCAAGGTAAACGGGTTGCAACGAGATGGCCTACACCTTTGCCATGACTTTTGTAAATAAGTGTATTTTTTTCAATTTTTGACATTTTCAATGCATTTAACGTCGATTTATTTGCGTACTTTTCAATTCTGATGTTAAAGCTTTCTTCTAAACGGAAAACCACAGACGTAAAAGTCCCAAAATCCGTGTTTAATTTGTGTCAACATTGCTCTTAAATACATCTGTCAAAATTTTCCTGTATATGCCCTTAATTGTCTCCTTCATTTAATTGCTTTAATATTCAAAACCTTACTTTTTTTATGACAGCATTGATGTGTAGACTACATTTACTTGTGTGTATTGACACCTTTTCATGGAAGATAACAAATAATTTGTTTTTTTTACAGCACCTTACTCTACTTGAAATTTCTCATATTATGGGCGTTTGTGTTACTAGCTGACTTCATTCTGGAATTCCGTTTTGAATTCCTTTGGCCATTTTGGCTTCTTCTTCGAAGTGTTTACGATTCTTTTAAGTATCAAGGCTTGGTAAGTATCTTTTGCCAGTAGCTTTGCAGTTGATATTTTTTATATTAAGTGTCAAGGAAATCTTGATTACTTACAGATAATTCTTATAATTCATTTCCATTTTCATCATTTCTTACTGATTGCGATAAGAAAGTGAACTAGGTCTCTTAGATATTTTGAAATGTCTAAATATTTCTATTATTATTATATTGAATAATGTGACAAAGTTACCAAAATTTCTGGTTAACATATTTTTCTCGAGTAATACAAGAAGTATTAATTGGTGGTTGTTTTGTTTTTCAGGCCTTTTCTGTATTTTTTATTTGCATAGCATTAACATCCGATATGATCTGCTTCTTTTTTATTCCTGTACATTGGCTGTTTTTTGCAGCCAGTACATATGTATGGGTGCAGTATGTATGGCACACAGGTAAGCTGAAAGGACATTTATGATAATCTATAAAGACAGATACAGCTTTTACAATACAAGTTCTGAACCCTTCTGTTGTTTTGGAAAGCCTTAATGTAGAACTGAATGAGTATTCTCAACTGTTACCTTTACATTGAAACTATAGAAAATCAATTAATACAGATGGTATCAGTTTACAACTTGGGGAAAGTGGTTGCAAACAGTTTTGTTTGACATGATGTCGTTTATGATGTAATGGTATTTCTACGGGAGATCTTCCCCAATTCTAGCTGAAAGTGATGTGAATCATTCTTTTTCTGGATATTTAATCATCAGAATTTCGAGTCTTACATAGTTATCTAATATCTTAAGGTCAGACCTAGCTATTATTATTATTATAAATACTGTTTGGGCTGTTCAATGAATTTACTACCTCAACCAGGAATCTAGTAGTTTCTCCACTACTTAAACTACCAAAACTGTCAGTTCTCTGAAGGAGACATACCCTTGATAATTATGCATGTTTTTCTCCACTTTGTCATAGTTGTTGGCTTTGCAATTAACTGGCAATAAGCTTATACTTTGTAAAAGACTATAATTTTTGCAAATACAACTACTAAGCAGATGCAGATATTATAAGGGGATTGACATTTCTACTTGATTATTAATTAAATATGGCCAAGGTCTGATATCCGTTAAAATTTCAATATTTTTGCAAGTTTTTTTACTCCCTCCTATAAGTACGTTATTAATCGTAGAAATTTCTTTTTTAATGCAATCTATTCCTTAATATTAGATCTTTAAATAATTTCGTGTACTTCTTTTAAATATTAGTAGATTTCATACTATGTTCATTTCATGACCATATTTCTGAATAACTACAACAATAAGAAAGGTTTTTGTCAAAAAGTCACCATTTTCAGGCATACAATTACATTGCTTTCCCTTCTTATGTTAGTAAGTGTAAAAAAGTAAAACAATTCATAGTTTAATGAAATCTCTGTTTTGAAATACAGTAAATAACACTAATAATAAGTAGACATGAAAACATGTTTTCACACAGCAAAGCTTTCAGTTGAATGAAAAAGTAAATAAAATTGTTAGAATAATAAAAATATGACCTGAAACTTAGAAGAAATGAATACCAAATTCAGCTGGAAAAAGGAGAATGCAATTATACCAAGCATTCAGGTGGCAAACATAATCTCTGTTACTTAGTTCCACTTATTTTCTCTTCCAAATCACATTACTTGCATAGTGGCAGACTATAGAACTGTCTTACTTAAATTATGTACTATATATATCTTTGAGTACTGCCACACAAATAACATAAAGCCATATGTTTATGCGCTCAAATTTTCCCAAATGTTTACGTTGTGTAATATTTTTCTCACCCTGCGAAAATTGTCCAGTATCCCCTCCCCCCTCTCTGACATGCTTGAGCCCATTGGTCATTGCGTCTTGCCTTCCCAAAGAAACCATGCCCTGTGTGGTGAGGTTAGATGATTAAAAAGTTTACAGACCAAGAAATATGAATACAAAGAAATGTTAAAACCATGTGTTGTTAGGCATATCACTGGTTTGTGTTAATTATACCAGGAGGCCTGGAAGTTAATGCTCCTTCCTGTTCCTGGTTTATCCATTTTTGTGATCTCATAACATGTCATGGCCCTATTGGTTTGTATATTGGTTCTTGCTTTAGCTCTTTTTCTGATGTTTACTTCTTTGTCAGTCTTTCAAGATGATGTCAGCATTTCATCTGATGGCTTCTAGTCTTTGACGATCTCTGCTTTTCATTGTCCGTACTTGGAGTATTGGTTTTGATGTCATATTATGTAGTCTTAACTTGGTTTCTTGGGATGTCTCTTCCACAATGTGGTTAATAATTTCATTTGTAATACCACGTGCAAGACTATTCCGCATTTTTTAGGAAAGATTGTACCATGTTGCTTTGTCTACATTTAAGACATGAAAATAATAGAGAAGATGGTTAGAAAAAGTGAGACTCTGAAAAGAGGCATCAATGTATGTCATACTGTCCTAGTTAGTGTAATGTCAATGAAACAATAAAAAATGGGCAAATATTGGAGTTGATTGTCACCATAAAATGGGCAATACGTCTTGTCTATGAACCTGCTCAAAGCATCGGTTGTCTCAGAAGCTGAGTTATCAGTGCAACTGGGAGTAAATGCTTTGAACAATGTAAACAAATATTAGATTTTTATTTCATAAATAGAATATCTGTTTACATCTACATATACCATAAATATCTGATTACAGCTATTTCATTAATGTAATTAATTTAGTCAATAATGTCAGTTCTAAGAGGTGACTGCTACAATATATGATCTTTTTGTCAATTGGATCCTTAGAAATTTAGTTTCTAAGTTCATTCAGGTATTACATTGGAGGTCATTGCAGTAATTAAGAAATGTTACATGAACTTTGTGAATAATTGGACATGGTGTTTTTGTTATAAATGTTGATAGTCATTATAATCAATAACCAGTATAATTCTAAGTTAATAAGGTCAGAAATCTAAGCTGCACATAAATTTTTCACAGTTGGTTATCAATATTCAATACTTTAATAACAATGCAAATAACACCATTTTTATGCAAGTATTAGTATTAAAATGTATAATGAATAAAATAAAATGTGAATAAAAGTGCAGCTTATTTTGGAGCCAGTGCAATAAAATAATTTGGCAATGAATTTTGATTTGTTTCAGAAAAAGGCATTTGCCTTCCCACTGTCATCTTGTGGCTACTGTTTGTATACATAGAAGCTGCAGTTCGGCTAAGGGATCTTCGTCATATGCCCTTCCATTTGGACCTCTGCAGGCCATTCGCTGCGCACTGGTATGTTGCTTAACTTTGAACTAGTGTACCTCTTTATAAGGGGATATGATTGTCATTTTCTTCTCTGCCAAAAATAATTTCCCAAGGAATTGTAATATATATTACTATTATGATAATTTTAAAATATATAAAAAATATTTTTTTCAAAATGGAGAATTAAAATTCTAATATTAATAATAAATTATAATAATTATTATTATTGTTGTTATCAACAAGTTGCTTGTATGAAAATAGTTTTTTGTACTTTGGATTGGGGTAAGACTTACAGTAAACAATGTTGTACATAAAAAACAAACAACAAAAACCAGCAGCTATGAGTAGGATAATAGAAGGGAGGGATAAAGAATTAAATGGGCATTAAGTGTTTGAGAAAATCTTAGAATCAAGATTCAGTTAAGTCTACAAGTTTATATTTGGTCCCAGATTGTTTTAAAGAAGGAAGAAAATGAAAAAGATAATTACAAGATTTTGTCTCTGAAATGAGATGTTGGCTCAAAGAGGAGAGAAAGTGCAGGTTATGCAAAACAGAGGTAGAAACTTGGATTTATTTCTTACACAATTGTGGAAAAGAGGAAGGTAGGCATTTAGAGAGTTGTAATCCTGCAGATAAGGTGAAAAGAATTCCGGATAAGAAAGGGAGGAATAACTTGGATATGTACTAGGCTGTCCATGGGATGCTGCATTCTAGGCCCAGGCCTAAGGTAGGCATGCACTTATGCCTAGGATGCAGGGTCTCCCGGACAGCCAAGTAGATACCGACTCCAGCCACGGAAACCTACGCTCTCAATAAGGTGAATGTTTGCATAGAGGAAAGATCACCATCTTTTCTCTATGATGTTAAATTATGTAGAATAAAGTAGAGGAAATAATGAAGAATAAAAGGTTGAGGAAAATGATGCAAAGGGAGGGAGGCTGAGATGGGGACAAAGAAGTGGGAAGAAAACGCAAAAGGGTTGAAATTTTTCTCACAATTAAGAAGTTGAAAAGTAGATTGTGAGAAATTAGTTAGGGGTGATAGTAGAAGAAGGAATAATATGCAAATATAGTATAATATAAGTGGATGTTACCAGTAGGTAAGTAAATGTGAAAAAAGAAATATTGGTTAAAGAGAGAGAGATGTAAGGTGTAATTACGACGACATGGCGTAGGCATCTAAGAAATTGAATTAGTAAAGCTGAATAAATTACTATTCAATAAATTCTATTAGAAAAATAGAAATAATCAGGGCTGACTTTTCTGAGGTGTGGAATGAAAATAATTGTCAGTAATAAAAATTGCCCCAGTAGCATAATTAACTTTATCCATGTTGAAAGTCAAAGTTCACGAATTTGCAATTATTTCCCAAATAAGTATCATTAGAACACTAGAACTAGTCTTCTGTAGTGTTGAATTTATTGCAATTGATATTGTCCACATTTTTTCTGATGAAGCATCAGATGTAATGTATTTTAAGAGAAATTATATTTTTGGTGTTTTTGAAGTGGATAAAACGTTCTACAATATTCAATTAACTGAATGCAAGGTTCCAGGGCATTAGGATGAGGTCAACAGGGCGATGATCAGTTAACACAATGTTCACAGCAAGCATCCACTGCATAATGTTCACACTATAATGTCCATAAACAAAATGCTGAATAATATCTACAAATATTGTGGTAAAATATGTACAAATCAGAATGTTAAACCAGCAGGAATGTACAAAATGAGTAATGCCAAGATCTGTTCTATTAAAATATATTATCTTCATCAATAATAAAATTTATATTCCATTTTTAGCATTCTTATTAATAATAAAATATGTGGCAGTAGAAATTAAAATCAATTTTTTAGGTAATTCACAATGTCAACATATATTTTTTCACAGAAGAGGATGAAAATTCTTGAGTAATGGATGCACATACCACTTGCATTCCTGAAGAAAAAATGAAAATAAAATGCATTGGAGGTGTTCCAAAAGGGGTGCCTTAATGAACTGTTATTATCCATATTCCTCTGAACATAAATTACGATAGTCACTGTATGCTACCGGACATATTTGCAATGGACATATAAATAACCTGGATGAAACAATTTTGGACCTTTAATGAAGTGGACATTTACGCTAATGGACATTTCCATGTGTGGACTAATGGACATTTCCATGTATGTTAACCTGTGGACAAATTGACTGATAACCGAACACAACTTGACTTGTCAATCTTGTTCATTTTTCAATCTATTGTAATAAAATGTCTTACAACACTTGTTTTGTAAATAGGTAATTAAACTTGTACAGAAAAGATAAATGTACTTTTGTAAAGATTACATATATTTTCTTCTGGTAAATTAATGTATAGGCAAAATATCTAAAACAACTACTTCATAATCTAACACTGCTGAATCTCAACAGAGCAAGCAAGCAAGTCACGTGGATAGATGTAGATCTTGTGTTTGATGTCCTACATTTGTAATGATAGATTCATGACTATATTTGAGTTCTATGTAATGTGTTTCAGCATTGGTTATCCAGTAGTAACACTGGGATTTGGCTTCAAAAGCTACATAGGATACAGAATGCGTCAGGTAGGTGAAAGTCGTTAGCAATAAAGACAAGAGATGACTGTTTATACCACTTATATAGATTAAATATTTTGAAGGTTCCATACATGCAACTAAACTGTAGTAAATAACGGTGAAAATCATTTGAGAAAATGATGTGTAATAGGCAGTAGAAATAAAGCAAAACTCCTCAGAAAGACACTCCCTTCTACCCCCAGCCCCCACTAACAACCAAAATATTTTAGAACACTTTTTTTTTTTATTTGTGTGGAAAGTATTTTAAACCCCTCTAGCAGAGAGAGTAGTTGTAAATCGTGAAGTATTTAAAACATTTATGACAGATAATATTGTTTAAAATATTTCAATAGATTAAATGCTTTCATTTAAATCACTGCTAAAAAAGGGGGGCTTGTTCTGCACCAACTGTATTTATTTTATGAATCGAACATACAAGATGAGGGAAATATGAATTTTAATTATCTTATAGATCAGTACTGTAGTGGCCATCATTATTTATGACCATCTTGGCATTTATGGTAGAAAGGGCTCAAGAGAACTTCTTTGACCAATTTGAGGTCTATAAATATTAATTGAAATGTGATCAAACTGTGCCAGTTTATCTCTCTATCTTGTGATGTAGCTATGAACAAGCTGATGTCAGTGTACAATTAAATTACGGGATTATAATGAATTCATGATTGTTAATGTAACTTAAACGGGGTATAAATAGAGTAATGTTATCTGCAACGTCTTCTTCCTTTGACCACTGCCTCTCGCACTGTATTCCTCCTTTCTGCTGTGACTTCCACTCTTCCTCTCTATCTTCTTGCACCAATTTCTCTCTCCTCAACATCCTCTTGCCATCTCACTCATAGTCTTCCCACATTACACCTGGTTTTCTTTGAAATACCCATTTGTCTTCTTCTTTAGCATCCTTTCTCTCAATTTGTTCTAACCATCTTAATCTCTTCATTTTTTACATCGTAATTTTGTACTTATAAAGGTCTTCTATATCCATATTATTTCTGATTTTCTTATCACCACCTTCCTTTTTAGGATCAAAAATCCTTCTTAGTATCTGTCTTTCCCATATCCTCAACATATGGCTATTATATTACTGTTATTTTAGATTTTTTATTAACTTAATAACTGCTTTTGCTGCCATTTCTATGGGTTCTTCTATACTTTTATCTTGCACATTTAAGCTTCTAAGTATCTTTACTTTCTTTTCCGAGTCTCCTATCACTCACTACTAATTTATCATCTTTCTTTACCTCTTAAAAGATTTCCCTTTTTGTTCCTTATGTACTCTACTCTTGGTTGAAATCCCTTCTTATACGTCTCGATTTTTTTAAAGCAATTTCTGATTTCACTTGTATTACCAAATTCTTCCAATTTTTCCATCAGAGTTTTCTCAAATTCTCTTTCCTTCTTTGTATACTTTCTTTGCCTCATTTCTTTTATTCTTAAATTCCCAGAGAGCTGTTCTAGTGCCCCTCTCAGGATAGTTCATCCTTGCTTTCTGTTTTTTCAATTTTTTTCAAAATTTTCCTTTACCAATTTTCATTTTGCCTAGTACATTTTGTGCAGTTTTAATCTTTGCATGCTGAATTGTTTTTCAAACGTTTTTTATATTATTGCTCTGTCTTTTATCTTGCAGGCTCAACTCCAACTCAGATCTGAATTTTTTTCCGTCAGTTTTTCTACATCGAACTTTATTCTCTTATTACCCTTGCCATCTTTATTCACTTGTGTTTTCTGTCGATATTTGAATATTATCATAAGATGGTTGGAGACTGCTCCTCTGTCTGATGCTTGGTGTCTATTGTATCTATTAATAAATGGTCAATTGGACCCCTCCACCCAACTTCCATTGTCATTTGTCATCAAACATGTTGCTTTATTTATATCTTTGGAAAGAAGATCTTCACACCTGTACATCCTATTGCCCATTATAATTACTTTTGCTATGAAGACTTTCCTTTTCTATTGCTGACTGATATTCTTCTTTGCCTATTTGTGCATTATAGTCACTAATTAATAGTTTTACATCATTTTTCAGACTTCATTGCCTCACAGGGTACTTTTATACACAAAAATTATATGGCTCGTATATTTATTAATGTATATGTATGTATATGTATATATTTTATTGTATCAGTAATGAAAACTACCTGAATAAATTATTTCTATTGCTATATTTAGATGCTTCATCATATATTCTTTCTAATTTAGTATAGAATCTTTTCTGCCCTTCATTATCTTTCACTTCAGTCGGTTCATTCACATTTATGATAGTAATATTAAAACTGGTTCCTCTCATTCATGTTATACATCCTCTGCTTTAAAGTCAATTATAGCACATGGTAGGCTTTCCACATCAAAGAAACTTGCCTAACTCAGCTTTTGTACTTGCATTGTGCAACGTGGTATGTTCTTTCATTCTTCTAACTCACTGTCCTTGCCCTCTCTTGCAGTGCAAGAATTGGGTCATTATATGTCTTAAGGGTCCAAGTAATGTCAGCATCCTTGCATCCCAAGTTCCTATTTGTAAAACTTTGATTCATGCATCGTTTCGAGTTTCTTACCCGAGGCTCCACTGTGAGATTCTCGGTAACTTTTGTTTTCCAGTATGAGGTTGTCCCGCCCAACCGCCTTACTATGAGGACCAGGTTTTGTGTAAAGTTTGGTCCTCTGGCCTTCGGGGATCCCTCCCCTCTTGAAAGACAGTAGGTTGATTTTTGTTTCTTTTACTCCCCTAGAGAGATTGGCATTCCTGCCTTACTGAGCTCCCTCTGCCAATTGTTTTTCTTCTCTTGGCTTAGGGATTCCTGCTCAAGGTGCTGGAGACTTGTCTACCACCCTTCTCTCATAAGCTACTCAGACCTCTCACTTCATCGAGCATTGCCCAGAGGTCACCGTCTGGAGGGTAGAGATAGGCCTTATTGCCGTACCCTGTTCTTGATTGTTCTTCTCCTTGCTCTTCTTTCAGCATACCTCATTAAATGGCAGGCAATGCCTGATATACCCATGAGCATTGATTTACCCTGTCAGAACTCTAGCCAATCATTGGGCCCCCTATTATCTGCAAAGCAAATGAATTTTCTAATTGATTATTTCATATTACTAACCATTTTAAATGAACATCTAATTAAGAATCTCTTGTTAAAACAATTAAAAAATAGAAAACTAAAATAATTTCTAAGTTTTTAAACAAAAAACAATTAACTGCAAAAGTGTACTAAAAATATTAATGGATATCAATTATATTTTACTTGTACTGTACACTCCCTCTTAACCGGCTGCTACTGGTTTCAGATGAGTCACAACACCTGTCGTAACATGTCTTTAGCCGTGAAGAAACAAAAGAAAATTCCAAAATTACTTGTAGAGCTTATTTTTTCTTTTTATAAGTTCAGTAAGATTAATGGCTGGCGTAGTAAGACCTATTACAGGGGACTCGAATTATAATGAACTCGGATACAGTGAACACTCATTTATAAGTGAACTTAAGTCAATGATCCCATTTCACTTACATTACAAGTAAGCAAAAGAAGATTCAGTTATAGTGAACTTAGGAAATACAATGTCCTGGAAATTAATTCCCTCCTGGAAAAAAATCACCTCTGTGCCACAAATTCCAACTCTGGGCAGCTGGGAAAAAATATAGTCAGCCACAGTTATAATCAAAGATGTCTCCCCTGAGGTAGCAGACCTGGAGTGGGGACCTTACTTTTGACCTTGTGTCACTCAGTTTCACAGCAGAATTAAAGACTGTCCTGCACAAGCTACAACTTGCAGTGGCAACGCATGACTGCTAACTTCAGTTTCAAACTTGATGTTACTTGAGATTCTGTGGGAAAAAACATGTGCTGTTGTATGTGGGTAACTGGAAGCATGCGACTGCCACAGCCCCACAGCCCGGCAGCACCTGCCATGCCGCGTGGAAAAGCAAAGAGCAAGAGGCATGTGAAGACTGCATTACAATACTTAGAGACTGTGGACAATACAGAAACGAGAGCATGAATTCTGGAGAAGAGTCAAGAGAAATTACTAATGAAAAATGTTCGAAGCAAACAATTAAAAATTTATTTAAAGTATTTGTAGACAACACTGCAACTGGTGTAGCCTGAATTATCACTAACACGATTCACAATATATTGTGTGTGATATACATAAAGATATATCTTGATTTTTTAAGGTCAAATATAGCTATTGAAATTTTCAGTTTGTGCTGTTGCTGTATTTGCTGTATCTCCACATTAATAAATTCATTGTGGAAAAATTCTATTTAATTTTGACTCCATCAAATACAGTAAGTAGTCCCAGAAGTTCACTATAACTGGAGTTGATAGTACTTGCGAATGTAAACATACTGCAATTAGGTTTGTAAAAGCGTACATAGTGCCATGTTATGCCTTTGCTTTAAGAACAAAACAAGTTCTTTAAGAACAAAGTTTTTCTTTTTTTTTTTTTTTCCCTTAATTATACAAATCTTAACAAAAATTAGGCTCTTTCTTTTCTTTTTCTGAGAGTGGGACCTGAGGTGGCCTGTTAAGATGGAGTTGTGGAGTTGCATATTGTATTTTTCTTACCTTTCCTGTTGTATTAAGCAAGATAACTTGGCTGTCCAGTTCGTGGTTGGAAGATTTGAGATGTTTTCACATGTATTCCTTTAAAAACACCTCTCAATGAAGCAGTGTGCAGTTGCCATTACATTGTTTGTAGAGTGTTAGTTGGATGTGGTACGTCATGCTGTTCCAGCGCAAGCAGAAGGATGTAGCAAAAGAGAACGAGTTTTACATGCAGTTACTGCAACAAGCGCTACCTTTGGAGCAGCAACAGCCACAGCAGCAGCAGCCACAGTCCTGCCACAACACAAGCCCAGAAAAAAGTAGAGGTAAGTTGTTATGCCCTTGATAACACTGTAACAATATAATAATAATGCTATTTTATGACGATGTGGTTGTAAAAGTCATAACATCAATTGTGATGTACTGAACAACCACCACATCAACAATTTCAAACAGGAGGAAAAGTATTTATGGCGAGTAAATTGACAGAATATTCCTACAGGCTCTAATAGGGGTATGATCTTAAGAGAGATTGCACAACCAAGTATAATTATATATGTATTAGACATTTATCACAACTCTGTAATTTACCAGAAGGTGTACCTTCTATATCAGAGGTGTCCAAATTGCAAGGCCTCAATTAAAATCCTAATATGGTTGCCATTACACGGACGATCCGCACCTTACTTCCCCATATAGTTGAGCTCAGCACTTTGCACTTCGCCCAGCTGCTCTGAAACCAGAGGAGGGTGGGGAATAGAACAATACATGATAGCAAGCGATAACACAGTGAAACACAATGGGATGATTTTCAATATCTGAATATACAAAAAAAAAAATCTTCAAATGCAAACTAAACCTATTATAATGTTAGTGGGTGTTGACTCTGGCAGGGCGTGGACATACAATATTCTCTCTCATCGTGGAGGAAGGGACATTTCCCTTTAGGCTCTTCCCATTGAAGTGTTTCCAAGTACGTCTTCACTGGTTTTGCAACATGTGGTCAACAAGTTCAACAAGAATTCTGTCTGCTTCAGCTGCAGATTTTTTCTGAATAAAATAGTGCAATGAAATTCCCTGCAAATACTCTTGTCATGACACAAAACTCAACATGCGTAGCACTCGGAAACAAAATGTTTACACTGTGGCGAACAAGTACCCACTAATGTTCAAACTCTTCAACAGCACTACCTTGTAAATGCATTCATGTGGGAAGTTTTTGCATGTAATCCCGGAAACACCATCTGTTAGGAAACGGAGAGAACTTATTCAAGCGCCTTATAGATGAAGCCTCCTTTTTGGCACAGTCCTCTGAGAGAATTTCACTGGTTCATAATTCTGTTAGTGAAATGCATTTTTGGTTTAGTTTTAGTTTATTCTTTTTTTTAACTTCATTGAATGACCTTGGGGTCTAATCAGTGGCTGTTATATTCTATTCAGAAGTTATATCCTGCTTTAAGGTGTTACAAAAAAGATGAATTCGTTGGAAAACTTGAATCATATTATTTGCGAAGCAATATATCCGTATAATGCAGCCGTATTATCATCTCTTAAATTTTACTTTATGATTTTATGTAAACAAACTGGTTCATTCAATAGCTATTGTTTCTAATATGGTCCTACTTCATCATTTGTCCTTTCTCACATATCGAGTACCAATCAAGTGATGCAATAGTATTAAGCAAAATTTTTTGAAATATTAATTTCATAATTAATAATGCTCAATGGTTTTAATAAATATTTATTACGTTTCAATATTCGATTACTATTTTTCATTAATTATAATTTCAGTTCAGATGAACCTGCATCTCTTGTAATACCTTAATGAAACCCCCTTTTGTTTGTTCCAGGAGGTGTTTCAACAAACGACTCTGCAACATCCAACGGTGCTGCAGTGCATAGTGGTACAACCACACAGCAGTCATCAGTGACTAAAAATAACCACAGAAAGTCTCTCGACAAAGGGGAACGTGAAAAATGTACCCCAGCAGAGACAGACTCAAAGAGTTCCTCAGAGAAAGCTGCCAAATATGCGCACAGCAATGGCAGCATCCACACAGAGTTGGAGTTTATTGAGAGGGTTGGGTGAGTGCAGATTCCCTGTTGGTGTGTTTTTTCCATTTGTTATCCAACTGAGTTATCTCTCTCCCTGTTTTTGCTCCTTTCTTTTTTTCCTGTCTATTTCATCCTTTGTCTTCCTTTTTCTTCTTTTTCTTTTGTTCCCTCATTATCTCTCTCTCTTTTCTTTCTTTCTCTTGTTTTCTCTCTGTCTCTTTGTTTCTCTTTTTTTTTATTTCCCCCTCTCTCTTTCTCTTCCTCTCCACTTTCAATACAGTGGAACCTTGTTTTCATTTTAAAAATGTTTGTTTGCAAAAGTCTGTCAAAAACTGAACGTAGAAAAAACTGAGCAATATTGCCCCATCAGAAATACTGTGAATCCAGTTAATCTATTCACCTCCCTCCCTGGAAACATACATTTTACCTGCCGACTTTGTTCATTGCTAGATGATGTTCCTTGAATTATATTTTGGATTTCTCATTTTTTATCAAGGGGCTGGTCCTCAATCTATCCTTGCCCCCATGGACACATGTTTAGCATTCACACTCAATAAACCTCTTTTGACTAGCTAATGAAATCTGGTAAGGAATTTGTAGTTCTACTAAAAATATTTCATGTTTCACTGCAGTGAAGCATTTTATTACTAGCTTTAAATAAAAGCATAGGAGTTCATAGAATGGACTTCCTGCTCAGCGGACTGCTCATTGCTCAATATCACTTTTGTCTTCCTTGTTGCGGAACTTGGGAATCTTTCACTCCCCCCTTTCCTTTTTTCCCTTCCCTCCTTCTTCAGTTTGCTCTGAAATATTTGACCTGTCTGATTCACAAATTAATAATGTTAGTGTATATCAAATATAGCCTGTTTCTTATCCTTGTGGTTCCAATTGAGAATTGGCCACTGGTGTGTGAATGGTGAATTTGAGAAATAACATAGATGCAACAGAAAAATGAACAGTAATAGGGCTTCTGTACAATTTTTTATCAAAAACTATCATTATGTACGTAGCTAACATTAACCAGTATGACCAACAACAGACTTCACACTGTCTGTTTTGCAACAGATCTGCTTGACCAGCCAAGTCAATTATGTTTATCAGCTTTAGGATGGACCATATTTATTGTTATCTGCGATTTGTTAATTAAATTAATAGAAAACTAATGGTGCTTCAACAGCATATACTTCCCAGCATTATTTATAACAGTTATATAATATTGGGACTTTTATTGAATCATGCCCATACTCTAAGGAAACTAACATAAATGAACTAGTGCTGTTGATTTCATGTAGTACAAACCATGCTGAATCGACAACCCTCCGTTATGTGACGCTCTTTTAAGGGAGAAGAGATGAAGTGAGAGGCACAGCAAGAAATAGAAAGGATATTGAAGGATGCTATGGAATGCGCAATCATGGACAAATATCGAAAAGTTGATGGGTCTTCCGAAACTTCCAAGTATTTAGGGGTATTAAATTAAACTAGAATAATGTGTAAAACAGTTTCAGTAATATAGTTTATCATAGTTACATGTTGGTAGAACAAAACTGTAAAATCTGAAAACTACTCCCATGGCCAAAAATGCATTATGTTTGCGGCAGCATTAGTGTAAGTAGAACCTCCAAGGCAAACCTTTTTTTTATTTGCTATTTAAGAAATGCAGTTGCTCAACAGTTCAGAGATATATACCGAAAGAAAATGAGGTTGAAAGGAAAATATTGTCTTGCTAAGATTTAGTAACTCGCCATAAGATAGTAAATTTAAGAAATCTTTAGATTCTGTTTATATGTAAACATTCCAAGCACCAATGAGTACTCAGTGCATTGGGTGTGTTCAGGGAATTATATAAACCTTCCTTGAACAATAATCTGAATTGAATTGAATTGAATTGAATTGAATTGAATTTGCCTTATTTTACGTGGCGAGACTCAGGCCATGAGGCCTGCTCTACCGTCTGACCACGCAAATTCCGCTACGCTCCTTTCACCAACCATGGGAGAAAGAAGGTATTACTTGGGCGACGAAACAGGCGATTTGAATTTAGCTCAGAGGCGTCATTTAGGCTTGAGGATCTTTTACATGCAGTAAATCTACTAACATGGGACAGCCGGTTTTGCTTCCCCTCCGAAGGAAGGCGTACGAAGGATTTTTTTGCCCTTAAAAATCCACGGCTTCGATCGGGTTCGAACCCGCAAACTTGGGTATAACAGTCCGATACGCTAACCGTTACACCATCGCCGCCGCAAATCTGCAGAATGATTAAACAAGAAATACTGTCCTTTTGTTTACTTCTTTGACAGCTTTTACTTGATGAATGAAATTTTTCTATACTAATTCTTGGAGATACTACATGCTGTTACCTACTTTTTGGAACATAATACTATACAAGAAATTTTGAAAACCTTGAATCCAAAGGTAACATAACTAAACAATAGCAACTACTTACACAAATAAATATATTAAAAATTGCTAAAATGGAGGAAATAGTGAACAAAACTCCTAAATACTTAAGTTTTGATAATGGATAATGATACTTCTAAAAATTCTGCACACAATTTCCACCATTGAACACAATTTCTAATCACAGCTTTATTTAACATTGAATTCATTAGTGTCCATATCTATGATTACATATTTTTCTTAAAATTTACTGGGGTTTCACAAAATGTTCACTCAAAAGACCCAATCTTTTGAGAATATTTTAATTAATGTGATGCCTTACTTTGATTACTGCAAAATTGATATATTGCAGAAGATCAGTATTAGCTCAAAAATGCATATATTTTTCATGTTTCAGACCCATAATATTTTATTGGAATATGGCTTTCAGAGTATCGTAAAGGAGTGAACCCTTTTTTAATTTGCTTATTTTTGAGCAAAAGATATGCAGCAGTTTTGGGGAAAATTTAAGTTTGAATGTTTTGGAAAATTGCCATTTTTTACTCCCTTATGTGATAATATTAATGTTTCTTGTATTCTGATCTTTTTTGTTCCAGGCGGAAGGTGCAAGATGCCCTGCTGGCGGTGGTGGTGAAGCCCAAGGCTTCGAGTGGCCACGCGCATAGTGGAGGTGGGGCCAACCACACAAACGTCCCTGCCGGACCAACAGTCACGGCGAATGGGCGCGCCACTCCAGCTCCAAATTCAGCTCCCACCAGCGGTCGGCGTGGTGGGGGTTCCGTTAACGACTTCGACATCAATGAGGTCGAGAAGGTGAGTAAGAAAAGGTGGAATGCTTCTGAGGAATTTCTGTTCAATTACTTTAATGTGTATGCACTCCAATGTTCCCATTTATGAGAACTAGAACGCACTAGTTCCCGTGCAAGAGTTTGCACTTGGAAACCTGACATTTTATTTGTACGGAAAAAAAAGATGTTAGCATGATTTTTATTTGGATACAAATTATAACATACAAATTTGTTCGTAAGAAAACAGACTTTATTTAAATGAAAAAGGAACCTGGCTTCATTGAAAGCGATCAGGGTTTCTAAAAGGAACAAAAGAAACTCGAAGCAGAAGCTATGAGACATTTTTTTTATTAATTAATCTCAGAAACAGTTTAAAAAACTGTGTGGAAGGCATGGGCAGAAGTGTATTCTGTGCAGGTTTTCTTAAATTCAGCAGCATAATTGATATAAGATGCTACAATTAGTAGTCGAGTTGAAGTGGTCAATTTCATTACTTTAAAAACAAATCGCAGAAAACAATAAAAAACAACAATTGAAGGAAAAACATAAGGTATACAAGATGATTTGGATTATAAAATAAAAGTGTTGAAAGTAGATTCTGATGATATATCAAATGAAATTGAGGAACAAAATCAAAGAGCCAGAAATGTTCATGTACATGTACTATTCATGTAGGGTATTTGCAGAGAGCATATTCACAGTAAATCATTTTAACTATGGAGCTTAAAGGAGCCCATTTATTCACAAAAACAAAGTACAGTCTCATGAAGCAATGGAACTCAAGTAAAACAAAACACAAGCAATTGGCGTAGACTACAATTCAGAGAAGAAGAATCAGAACAGACAGGAGCTTCTAATTTGCAAAGACAGGATGTGGAAGTAATTAGAGATGCCTTTAAATCATTGAAAGTGCCAACAGAAATTGTAAAAGTTAAAAGACTTGGGAAACAATAGGAAAATACAAACAGACCAAGTACTCCCAACTGAAGAAGACACTTTCATTATATTGCTAAAAGCCAAGGAATTCCCAATACAATTTGAAGTCAAAAGTGATCTAACAAGTAGAGAACACTCAAAATTAAAAACAACTAGCTGAAGAATTACAGATTTAATACCAGTTTTAAATAAACTAACCAACTTGCATAATTCAGTTAATCACTACAAGTAATGATAATTGTTATAAAAACGTTGTGTATACTCCAAATTCTAGTCAGTTTTGTAGAAATTACAGCTACACATTAATTCTTTGACTGATACGCAGTTGTGTCTGCGTCCCCACATGGTACTGAGTCAGTATGGATGGTGCACAGCACTGATGCTTGACACCATCTGGATGCAGAGAGGCAAGCTTTCCATCTTTCGTGGTCTGGGCTTTGGCCCATTACTGGCCAAGATAAAGTGTTTGCTTTATAATGTTTTTGTTATTTAGGATGTTTATTCATTTTGATTAGTCACGTGTAAAAGAACCAAAAGCCAAATCAAAATCAAGGAGCGTAGCCAAAAATAAAATGCACAGGTTTAATATATAAAAACTCCACATATCAGAATGTACGAAAACCAGGAAAGCAACACAAGGAGTGAGGCTATTTACAGAAGGTTCCAGAGAGGGGGCGAAATAGTACAGAAGTCATAAACCACATGGCTCTCAGCTGACACAGAGAAAATTAACGTTTTTGAACAAACTAGGCTTTTCATGCCATCTAGTGGCAATCAAAGAAATCCCCCAGACATCGACAGATGTGCTGAAAAATCAATGGAATCTAGTAGCACGTAAATAATGTTGAATGATTCACAAGGTGATTATAGTCACCCATAGCACCTGGGACACAGCAGTGTGCCAGTGACTTAAGTCAACATTAGCAGTCATTGCATAGACTAAAGAGGAATAGACAGCTCACTGTGGGCAAAGAAGAGGGTACCCAGAAATGGTGTCCCATTCAGAGATGGCCCCACCGTCAAATTTTTAGTTCCACGAAAAGTGGTATCCGAGTAGAGTGCGCACAGGTCGTAACTCCGCCCATTTGCCCCCACTACCGATTTCACCCCTCCAGTACCCTGTGGCGGCATTTTCAAATTATTGAAACTGTTACTGCCACAAGCTCTTCCTATGGCATTTACAGCTAGGGAGCACATGATGGAGTGTTGCCCTACGCATATGCACGTGGGACCTGCCGCCTTCACTGAACCAATTAACTGCATCCCAACATTACGTAATCTTGTGACCATATTTATTATAATCATGCGAGCACTTCTCTAATTCATTCATTGCAACATTTGTAAAAAAAATTATTTATTATATAGTGGTGAAGAGTTCTGCATTGCTCAAGTATTTATTAATCCAATTCTTCTATTAGATAGGAAAAAGGGTGAATTCGTCTATAGCGTATAATTCTAGAAATATAATTGAGGCACTGTTTTGTTGTAGCTGTTTATTTTGGCAGAAAGCTTTTTCGGTCATATTGCAGCCATCTTCAGTGCTACAAAAATAATAACAATATATCTTCATTGGAAAATAAAAGTTTATCTACTACAGAATATTATTATGCATTCAATAAAATTAGAATTTAAGCAAAATAGAAAAATTGGAATATAAAATGTGAAAATAGAAACATAATTTTGAATAAAAATAATGCATGAAATAACAAATGTACAATGTAACATAATTGTTAAAGAAGCTATAAAGTGAGATAACTCGTAAAATAAGAAAATTTTTTTGAATGACATCAATATTATTCTAATGTGAAGTGAAAATGAAACAAATACTGTAGAAAATAAATAAATTCAGATGAGCAAACTGACATATGGATTCTGACGCAACTAGGAGCCTCAGATCAGGCAACACATCGAAGGTCAAGGGCATTGCACACTATTAAAAAGAAAGCTCTCAATGGAGAGGGGAGAACACAGGGTTTTTCTAAGAAACGGCCATTAGGGGATGCGTGGCCAGGTGGTGGAAAAGAGGTATATTGTGCAGCCGACTTGATGTTTTCTTACAAAAACTGAATTTTAAAATTCCCTTAAACTGAATTTTAAAATTATTTTTATTTGGTTATTTATTTTTATTTACCAGTTTTCAATTGGAATATTTAACGACTTTCGTTTCTATAGAAAATGATTAAAAACTGTTTTTATGATGAATGGCATCTCATAGCCGACGTACCTTTGGTGAAACCTTGGAGGCTGCCCCCACCCTGCGGCAGCTGAGATTTCCCCTCTTGGCGATAAGTAGACACATAGGTGACAAGGAGAGGCGATTGCGAGACGCAGAGATCGCACTGACCGTCACTAGTCATCTCTGCCCCTGTCCTCAGAAGAACAACTTGCACTGCCAGGAGTATCCAAAGAAATGACGAATTCATCAATGTGTTGGTCCATCACATTGAATTATTATATGTCGCTTCTATTCCCTGCACATGCTCGCAGCATTTCTTTCATTGTTCAGCACTGTATTGTGGAAACGCTTCTCTGCAAAACATTTCCTTTTCTTTTAAGGATGCACCAATTGTTTCTGCTGCCACGCGCCCTTTTATAAATTCCCAAACAAGTTCTATTAGATTTAGATCTGGATGGTATGGTGGAAGACTGAGAGGAATGTGGCCATGTTCAATGATTGTTTGATCAACAACGTATCGTTTTTCAGTGGGTATACTTTGCATTATTTGTAATAACTGGGCTTTTGTGCGTAATGGATCGAAAGCAACTCCATGATTATTGAGCCATTCTACTATATTTGTTTTTGATATGTGATAATCTCCTGTTTTTTGTTCCGAAGAGAATATCAACAAGGCATCATCGACAAACCTGTCTTCAATAATCAATCTTTGTCCTTTCCCTATGCTTGTTATAACTGTGAATCTGTGAAAGAATCCACTTCGATCACATTTGTTCTCTCCATAATCTTTCCTTTCAGAGTTGAAAATGTGAGCTGACCCTTTGCTACACTTTCAAGCCCTTCCCTAATTACAGTGTTCACTATGGATTCCGAAATCCCTTTCGCATCACTCGCCATCTGCACTACAATTCCATCATGCAAATTTAATGTAATTTTGAGCTGGCGAAAGCACTGAACCACTCGATAAAAGATTTCACACGCTTGTCCTCTCAAGGTCCTACCCGACACACTGGTGGATGATGAAGATGCTATTATAAAAAGCACAATCGCGAACAAAATTTGGCAATAACAGCAGCTACTGTGTAAAACACACTGTCACTGCTCACTAGGCATGGTAAAACTGGGACTGGAGACCGAAACTCTTCTTCAAGACACTATTTTCTGTTGATCATTTTGACAACCCCTACTGTAGAAACATGTTAGCTGCCTTTCATCTGTTCCTTTTCACTCATCAGTTTGTTATCGCCAAACTTGCAGTGTTGAATTACCGCGAGACGCACAAGAGAAAGACAGAGAGCTATGTTGTGACAGAGAGCGCAGGGAAGCGGGGAAATATTAGGAACTTTGGAGGGAGAGGCCACGTTCGGGCATGTGCAGTGGAAGGGTTTTTGGAGAGTGGTAGAGCAATAGTTGAATATGCCTGGATGTTATTACAGAAACAGCACTCCACTTAACCTCCCTCTCTCACTAACTCCTATGTGTAATGAATTTATATAAAAATAAATCTGGCGCCTTGTGAATCTGATTATATTTTATTTGGAAAAAGAAAAGTGGGTAATTAATAATGTGAAAAAGAAAATTAATATTTTGGAAGATGATAGACTGCATCTTCCCCGACGGTCAGGATTCAAAAGCCCTGGTTTTTATGGACATCTGCTAAGTACAAAATAACGGAATTAGTGGGTCTTTTAATGCTATAACTAGTATATTATATTGTTTCTAATAATTGGCATTATTTAATATGTTGAAGAATATACAAGATATTAAATACATAATTCCATTGGTTCGTGAAGTTCTATGGCTTCATCTTGTGGTCGTCATTCCAGCTCATAACTCGCCTTTCAGGTCATTTTCAGAAACGATTGTCATATTGTCGCAACACTTTGAGACACAAGTTAATCCCTGTCTTCTTGCAGTAACATTTTTTGACAGTTTTTGAAGCTCTTGCAGAAACCAAATTTCAATAAAACTGGTAAAGGAGATGGTGCTAACAGGTTGTGATCAAAGGTGCATGGCCATTTTTATTACTTTTTCCTCTCCATTCTTCTGGATTGTTTTCTAAATCTAGTTGTTGCTGAACTTGAGAATAAACTCTTAAAAACGTGTTGCTGTGTTGCTGCTGCAGGTGGTGGTAGTGCAAAAATGTTTGCCTTGCATCTGAAGGCAGTTTTTATAGACATATCTCAACTGGCTGTTCTTTGCATTTCAACTGAATAATGAAACTGGAATGAGTTCACCACCATCAGCGACCATCTCATTAATTGCGTTGGAGAGTTTGAATAATTTTATAATCAGCAATTCATTGAAGTTTGGTCTGTCAGAAATTCATTATTCCGAGCTTGGTCAATACCAAGGTTTCGTAATCACTCATTGCTTGTGAGAAACGAAGTTATCGGTAATTGTTTCACTTTCAGCAACAAACAGGTGAAGAAACTTTGTCATTCTTCTGTTTCAAAAAGGACCCATTTTGCATTCTTGCAGAGACCTCTCCATATTACCAACAGATCTCTTACATCCTCACCAACTTTAATCAGTCTCATTAGTTGGATCTAAGCACAAAACTGTGTTCATTATAGGAGTGTCTGCATCTTCCTTCGCTTGTTTGGATGCCATTTCTGCTAATAAAATCTTTGTAATCAACATTGCTATTAACCGACTTTTATTATTTATGTTAGCAACAAAATTTTCTTTGCACATGATATGAATCATTGTGTTGTCTCACACTATGTACGTAAATTTTTTAGACATTTTAATTCGATTGACACTTCAGTGTAGCCATAAAAACATCTAAGGAGATACGCTTGTGATAGACATTTTTGACACGTATTCAACGTAATTGTCACGGATAGACTAATGTTTCTTGTAAGAGATAAAAACCTGTCATTGATGACGTATTGAACTTGGACTCTGAATTGCTTGTATGTTAGTAGTTAGAATGCTTTAACCAATGTTCAGATTTGTCATCAATAACTTCGCGCAGAAACACGTTTTTAAAGCCAAAAATGTGTTAAAACCATTACTTTTGTTTAAGATTTTTCAAAATAACTTAAAACTTACCCAGTAAAAAACGCTAATGCCATTTATATATAGATGTCTATAAAAACTAGGGCCTTACAAACCTACGCATCCCTGAAGGCACGTTGGGCTTCCGAAGTATTAATTTTCTCTCTCTCGTTATTAATTACCTACTTTCCTTTATCCAATTAAAATGTAAACAGATTCACACGGCGCTGTATTTATTTGCATACAACTTCACTGGATGTAAATGTAGTGGGAGAAATTAAGTGGAGTTCCAATTTCACAGGAATATTTTGCACACAAACGACAATACCATTGATCATAGAAGAAAACTTTGTAGGTAATACAAAATGTAGGTCATTTTATCCTCCTTTATTTCATATCAGGTTAATACCTATGAAAAATTGATAGTTTTTAAATTATAGAACGATTTTCCTAAGGATGAACCAAAGTGACAGTTCATGAAAGAAAGTTAACATCACATGTATTGCAGGGAAGCATCCTTCCGCCAGGACAGCTGTTCAGTCATGCCCCTTCGTAAAGTGCTAATGGCTCCTGTGAAAACGTCCCTATGCAGAAGTCTTAGCAGTTTCGCTGATGTATATGCATGTCCGTGAGTCCGGGAAATATTTAAATTTAATTACATGTCTGGAAAATCTCTTAACATGCTCTCACAATCCATAAAAGAAAACTGCCACGAATGTGAATAGAAAGGAAAATGATTTTAAGCCGGAAACACGTGAACCGGTACGCATCTCGCATTCAAGTCTCTGTTTTAAAATAAACATAATATGTATCACACAAAAAGTAAATTCAATGTAATATATAAAGAAAAAAAGAATTTTTACAGAAGAGCACATAAAACTGCACTTCCTAATTTCAGTTATTTCTTGCGGCACACTATATTTTTGTCGGGCGAGAACATCACTAAAGGAAGCGACAATGCCATTTACAAGTTAGCCAACTGCAAACAAACAAATGCAGGAAGGGAGTGTAATGGGCTCGAGGGCACAACGACCACAGAACCTTCAGTTATGTTGCCAGCACTAGCTGTCACTTTGGCTTATCCTTAGCAAAATCGCTCTATATATGGGGATAAAATAGGATAATTCCCGTTTTTCATGTGTGTTCGCTTACATGACCCAATTTCACGGTGTTCTCACGGCTTAATCGTAAATCGGAGAGAAAAAATCTTATTGACAATAAATGTAGGTAATTTTATCTTCTTTCATATCGTATAGCACCATTAATTGCAAAAACGAATGGCTTTTGAGTTATTTAGAGAAAACTGACAAGAGGCGTAGTATTTAGGCATTTTTTGTTTAAAAGATGTATTTCCAAACAAAACTTTTGTTCGTAAACTTTATATTCGTGTTCAGCGACCCAAAAAACATGTAGGAACCAAATATCAAAACTACAGCAAAACTTTCTCTTATTTTCTACCATTTGACTGGAATGGAGGCCAATGTTGGTCTTCGTTCGTCAGGGAGACGCCACAGTCGCCGGGAAGATTGGTGGCTAGAGGGAGGAGGGCAGGTAGCGGGACCAGCTGCCCCCCCGTCAGAGCCTGCCGTTGGCATGGAAACAACACCCCCTTTTCATATCCTTCTGCACCGCGCGATATTTCCTACAAATACCCCCCACAAACAGCCAGTTCTGTTCTTCCCTTCACACTTCGCGACGTTGGCGCTTTCTACCAGCGGACGGGAAACTATTCAAAGGAGGTAGCTCGAAACAAGCCTGATGAGCCCTCTCTAGAATTCTTTACTCTATGGTCATGGCACTAACTGCATGCAGTG
The DNA here is from genome assembly GCA_011170035.1 of Teleogryllus occipitalis. Taxonomy (NCBI): domain Eukaryota; kingdom Metazoa; phylum Arthropoda; class Insecta; order Orthoptera; family Gryllidae; genus Teleogryllus; species Teleogryllus occipitalis. The sequence goes on along the minus strand of BLKR01000166.1, from coordinate 47,166 downwards.
ACAGTAATGAGAGTTAGCAGTGAGAGAGTTAAACAGGAAAGAAGGAGTATCTATGAGATCGAGGGTTTAACACACAGACTTACATTGCCTGTCAACCTGAACCCTCCTTTGGACGAGCTATGGCTCCTTGACAAGTGATCATGTTGTAATAATACTTCCTTGCTGAAACTGTTGCCAAACCAACTCTCCTAATCACTAACTAAAAAATCTGTGAGGCCACCTTCATCATATAATGAATGGAAAATTATTGGCTGTGATACACAGTAAATACAAGTGATGGAGGCCTCTAGATTGAAGTTTGATGTGACTATGTGACGTATGGTCTTGGAATGGAAAATACTGTCAACCGTATGGTGGAACATGGGGCATGATGAACGATATTACCACATATGACTGCTCTGGCAGTCAATGTGTTAATGATAAAAAGCAAGTTATATGATATTGAGAATGTGCAATCAATAAAACATATGAAGTTCAATGTGTTGGATAAAATGGGTGTTATCAGAGGTACATTCCATCACCTCTTTCTGAAATTATCTGTTTTGACACCTCGGTTCTTAACATCGGTTGGGTGTGAGAGCCCAATACTTTGTGATAAGTGTTAAGTTAGTGATAAGTTGCATTGTGTGTGTCTTGCAGGACAAGAGCTCAAAGGGCAGTGTGACTCCTTTGGGCCACTCCAAGGCCAGCGCTGGTGCAGGAGCCCCCGGCGGCAAGTGGGGCAATGGCAACCAGGCGCGCAATAGCTCTGAAAGCAGCAACAGCAGTAGCAACAACAACAACAACAACAACAACAACAACAATAATAATAATAATAATAACAACAACAGTAACAGCAACAATAACCACAACAACCATAATCACAACAACAACAACAACAACAACAGTTCCAGTACTAACAATAATAGTAATAACAATAGCAACAGCAGTAATGCTCAGAGGGAGCGCAAAAACAAAGCGAATCGTGAGAACACAGCAGATAACCATGCTGCTGCTGCTGCCACATCTCACAACCACAAGGACGAATACTCTATTAGGTAAGTTGCAAAGCACTTTAATATTAGTGATAAGAGTTGTGACATGTGTTGTTCTGCATTTTGATTTCAGATTTTATTGTTTCATAAAGAATGCTTATATATTGACCATTTTGTGTCTTGTTCAAAATTTTCAATGCAATTAATGAAGTGTAATTTGGTGGTCAGACAATAAATGGGTTTTCCTGATTAATGATGATGGGTGTTGTATAATGAATAAATACATTTTGTAATTTTTGTGATGGCTGAAAATCATTTGTGAGTTGACAATAACACAAAGATCGGAACTGCAATCAATGATTTCTGATGATTATGTGAAATAGAGTATTTATTTATTTATTTAAACAAATTAACGGGTGATACCCTTTACATAAAAATACAAATACATAGAATAACAGGAAGATCTCGTACATGGAATGTAGTATAAAGAATAAAAATAAAGTACATACAAACTTGCAAATTTAGAAAAAGAAAGAAAAGAATGAACAATGAAAAACATGAAAAAGATGCAAAGAAAGAAAATAAAAGTACTTACAAACTTACAATTATCAAATATAGTCAATTAAAATGTCTATTCAAAAAAACCTTGAAAGGAATTATTACTAGTTGTCAATGTGTCATAATCAGCGCCCAAGCTAATCGCCAAACAACAAATACGATTCATAGTCTCATTAGCGCAATAGTTACTCACATTTGTGTCAACTGAAAAGGAAGTTGTTCTCCTAAAGATTTGCTTTGGGATCCTAAACGGTATGCAATAAAGAATGTCTGGGCAGTCTATTCTATCCAACAAAATATCACGTAGGAAATGTATATCCGCACGCTTTCTTCTACAATGAAGATTCTTTAATTTAGATTTTAATAGAATGACATCATAGTCATGATTGTCGGGAGCCATTGTCAGGCCAATTTTATGGGCAAAAACTCATAGGAACTTATTTTGAACTCTTTCAATGGCAGATATACTCGATTTTGTATGTGGGTCCAAACAGGCGATGCATACTCAAGAATTGGCCTAACAAGTGCTCGATAAAGAACCAAAAGGGTCATAGCAGATCGAAAGTGCATAGAGTTCCGTAAGACCATACCATTGTATGTAATTTATAATTCGTTAAGTTTTTCATCTTAGTGTATCTCACAATTTTACATTTTTTTTATATTCAGCCTGGTTTCACTCATTACATTAATTTTAATTCATGAGCAACACAAGATAATCTTTTCTAAAGAAATTTTTAAATGTTTGTGTTGGTCCTTATTGCTGTACCCAAGTGAATCTTCAGGGAAGAAAGAATAAATGCCTGGATGTTGTATAAAATGTCGTTTAATCACATTATCCAATTAAACAAGAAAAGTCACTCTCATGTTTTTCAGTTCTCACATCTCTTTCATTGTTGATGGCAGATCTTTACCCAAACAAAATTTACAATCAACATTCTCCCACTTGATCTTAATAAATATTAGAGATCATAATACCATAAGCAAATTTATTATAACCACAATTAAGTTAGGGGCACATAAAAAATATCTTTGCGTAAGTTGTGAAAGTGAGAGGCTTTATTCAAATATCTGCTGAACCCACTTTTTAAGTACAAAACGTATGTTGAATAGTTTTTATTCTAGAAGGTTGTACGTAAAATGGAAGCTGAATGGAAAATACTTGGATTTTTCTTTTTCATAGCAAGTTTTAGCAAATTAAATCATGGATTCTTTGTCTCAATAAATTATCAGATTGCTATCAGAAAATCCAAATGCACAGTATCCTTCTAGAAGATTTTCTAACTACACATCCACTTTTACAACTTCTGATAATGCTGCATACTCGCCCACCATGGAAGAAAAAGCAATACATGTTTGCTTTGTAGTCTTTCAAAAGATTGCTCCATCCTAGGAAACACTATAAATCTGCATAAAATTCCCCCAGTTATGAGAGCTGTTTGATAAATGCGGTAAAAATGGATCAAAGAAATGGGGGGGGGGGATTGTCTTTATTTTTCAACATAGTGTCGTATTTGGTCTATGCATTTGGACCAACATGTTTCCAATTTTTGCATCCCATTGGAAAAGAAAGTTTTGTCAAACTCTGCGAAATACACGGTTACACCAACAATCACCTCTTTCATTTGATGAAAATTTCAGCCCACCAATCCAAATTTTCAACTTCGGGAACAGAAAGAAGTCACATAGGGCTAAATCCTATGAATATACTTAATGAGAAACGAATTTGACCCCCAAGTGATGCACTTTTGCCGTTGTGATTGTTGCAGACTGGGCTGGAGCATTGTCTTGATGGAACAGCACTTTCCTGTGTGCCAATCGTGGCATGCTCAATTCCTGCTTTAATCAATTCAGTAATGAAGTATAGTAGGGCCCAGTTATGGTCCTGCCTTTTCCCAAATAATCTCTGAGTAGTATACCTTGAGAAACCCGATAAACATTAGCCATCACCTTTCCTGCCGAAAAACAGTCTTCTCCTTCTCAGTGCTCTCTCACCAGCGTTGTTCACCGTTTTGAATCTCTCTTGGTGGTCAGGTATGTAGTGGTGGTAGGTTTCACCCACGCTCAAGAATCTGCACCAAACATCTTACTTATTTCACCTCATCATTGCCAGATTCTGCCTTGAAATGTTCTTCCTAGTCAGCTTTTGGTCCGAATAGAGCAATCGTGGCGCCCATCTCACGCACAGCTTTTTCATGTTGAGTTATTCGTACAAGATAAATGCACTCATTCAGTTGAGGTGCCAACAGGATCAGCTATCTCGTGCACTTTCACTCTGCAATCTTCCATTACCAGATGTAAATGATTTTTGGTGGGGTGACTTCCACTGGCCTGCCAAAGTGTGTGTCGTCTTCTGTTCTTCAGTGACCATGTTTGAACTCATTAATGTAGGTGTAAATTGTCTTTAATACTGGGTGCAGAGTCCAAATGTTCTTCATCTAATTTGGCTTTCATTTCTGCTGCAGTCCTTCTGTAAATGTGTTTAATCACAGGATGAAACTAGTTTTCTCCATTGCCTACGCTGCACGTCAGACTCGCTCATTTAGCTGGTTGCCAGCAAGTAACCCTGTGTTGCATTTGTTTGAAAATTCAAACAATTGCCAAACAAGAATTATGTTTTCTAACAAAGCTGATGTTTAATAATAATTTTTGCACTTTCATAGAAATTGAGCAGACTTGTCAAACCACCTTTGTATCTTCAACAAATGCTACTATGCCACCTTTGTATCTTCAACAAATGCTACTATGCCATCTTGAGTTGCAGAAAGATTAATCTCGTATGTGTTGGATGTAGTGCAAATAATTCAGCACTTTCAGAAGGTGATGTCAAATAAATACACAATTCAAATGATGTCGAGTAGGACAGGACGAAAATTGTGACAGTAAAATTGTAAAATACAAAATATCAGGCATGCTGAAAGATGCCAGGAATAATGTGTTTGTGATATGTTTGTGATCAATGATTTTTAGTAATTTTATCCTGTACGCAATTAGTTCCAGTGCTTGAAAGTTGTATGATTAATGTTGTGGACTTCGAAAATTTTAAATTCTCTCAATAGTGATGTAATCCTTCATTTGTGTAGCAAAATAATTTTACTTTCTTGCCTTGCTATGTGTTATATAAGAAAGTTCTGTAAAGCTGCAGTGAAAAGGTGGGATTTTTTGACAGAAAAGATCGAATTGTAGGTTCTTGTTTCTGAAAAAGTGGGTAATTCTTGTTTCTGTAAATAGACACTCTGACATGTTGTGTAAACAGAATCCACATTTTGTGGGTCTTTGACACTGAAAAATTGGTTTATGGCAAAACGTTTGTTAGTTATGTTTGTGAACAATGGTGGTGGGTTGCTGAATTTTCACCAAAATTTATATTCCGTGTACGATCTGGATGATTTCAAAGCTTATTCAATTTGAAATGAATATTTTAATTTTTGGGGTTACTTTATGTGATGCCTCAACATTTTCAAATTTTTCTCAGAAATAGCACCAAATTTTTTTATTCCCTTTTTTGGAGCAGATAGAGGAAAGTATACTTATAAAAATGGCACCGCTTCAATTTTCATTGAATTTTCTGAATTTTTGAAAATTGCAAGTTTTAAATTGTTTTTGTTGCCTCTTCCTACAATTATAATATTGAGAAAAAGAGAGATTTCTTCTAAATGAAATCTGATAAAGTCTTTAGGCCTTGAAACGTGATCCTGCATGGTTTTTTCAAAATGTGCACTTTTCACGTAATATTGCAGAAAACAAAGGCAATTTTAAAAACAAGATTTTCTCAAAAATTGCTCAAAATGTTTTCTTTAAACATTTTTTTACTTTTTTATGATAGTGCTGAATGGACTGAATAACATGGCATCATCGTTTTCAGTTTTTCAAAGATTACACTTTTTTTTTTAAATATCTCTCTCATTAATATTTATATTACAGGCCTTTTTTGGAACATTATTAGAATTGTACAAATGCTTCAAATGATTTCTTTTGAAGTTTCTTGAAAACTCAAAAGTTTTCTCAGAAAATAGGCTTAAAATTCTGCATTTTTAGAAACACTCAAACAATACACTCAAAAGCAGCTCTATATTGTTGAGTGAAAATAAGCTTATAGAACTAGGTATTTCTCTTTTATAATATTCTTAAAGTCATATTTCAATTTGCCTAATAGGGTTCCAAAAAATTAAAACATCTTTTAGGTGCCCATAAGTAGGAATTGGGGCAATGGTAGGGGAATATAAAAGCCAACCTAGACTAAAAAGATTTGAAAATTTTCTAGTGCAAGAAAGTCTGTGCCCTTCTGTAGCACCACGAATTTATTTTGATTTAGATTTTAAAAAAAACATTTCACAGCACTCCCTCACCCCCTTTTGAAAACAGTATTGCAGTTTTGTTGTTTTCCCCCCCTGAGAATAAGCCTCAGGCAAGTTGTGTATCATCATATATTCAGTGTAACATCATCTGACATCCAGTTAAATGTTATATTCTGACAAAAAATTAATAAAATGAAGTGCTCCTTCAAATTTCAAAAACTTTAAAATGTAAAACTTTTTACTTTCCTTGTCCTTTGGTGAACTGAAGAATGTTTTGTCTTGCTGCAGGCTAGAGGCTGACGTGAAGCGCCTGAAGGTGGATCTGCAGGCGTCACGACAAGTGGAGCAGGACCTGCGCTCGCAGATCAGCTCTCTGCTCTCTGGGGAGAAGAGCGTCAAGTGTGAACTCTCCCAGCTGCAGCAGGACAACGATGAGCTGCAGTCCAAGTACAAGCTCTCTCTCCGTCACAACTTTTTTCATTTTATTTTATACTTATCTCGGGCTCAATTTCCATAATTTATTATTATTATTATTATTATTATTATTATTATTATTATTATTATTATTATTATTATTATTATTATTATTATTATTATTATTATTATTACTAAACAAGTATTGACCTGGCACAGCAAAAATGCTGCTTTACAAAACCACACAAAGTACCATATTTACCCCAATGTAAGTCAATGCTGAATATAAGATGACCCCCTGAATATGAAGAGACCTCCTGAGAATTTTTTTGTTTGTAACTAACCCGTTCTATTTAGTCGAAATAAAGTTGAAAAATTCTGAAGAAAATGGTCTTGCTGATGAGAATGTTAAAATTTATTATTTGAGCTATCACAATTTGAAATTCATATTGTTTCAAGATTGCATGATCTAGGTGTAGAATGCATCTCACAGGAGAGTGTGAGAGAGGGAGGCAAGTTTCAAAATTTGAGAAGGTTTTGCTAAGAAAATATTTTAGTAGATTGTCTCTGTGGTTGGATGTAGAATATATACTTAAAAAAATGTGGAATTGTTTCATTTCCATCTCTTGCAAAATGCAGTTTTGCACTAGCCGAGTATTAAATCTAGTCTTTGGGGCTTCATTGATCAGCACATTGTGTAACAAACATTCGCTAGTGGGCATTGGATGCAGTAAGCTCGCCTTCTAATCAATGTAATATTTTCCTACCTTACATGATTTTATTTGGGTAATATTTACTGACAAAACTATCTTATGGGGATTTTCAGAGAGTTGGAGAAAACAGGAAAGTAATACGATTACTCCGTGTCAACACTTCTCTCTAGTGTAGAAATGCATTTTTTCACATAAATTTACAATTGCTTTATACCTACTTTGAGCTCAGCTTCAAAGTTGAAATTTATAATCTATCATAGTGATCTTTTACACGTGCAAATTTCAAATCTTTATCTGGAGATCACAGATGAAAATTTGGGGGAGGAAATCCAAAATTTCAGTTTTAAAAGATAGTGTAATTTTTAAGTGATATGCTACTTATCATTGATATTTTACATCAAATAACTACATTGTTATGAGTAAGAGCACAGAAAAAATATGGCTGGGACTTCATTTCTTTTTAAAAAATTACTCTTTGAAAATGGAAATGTGTTCATTTGCATTCCATAGTTTTGGTTGCAAGTACAGTGAAACCCCTATTTTATGCCACTCTTAAGGACTGGTCAAAAGAAGTGTAAAATCGAGGATAATGTAAAATCAAGGAAATTAATATTTTTGCATAGATTTTGTTCCAAAACACATTGTAATTGTAAAAATAATAAATAACACATTAAAACTTCAATTGAAATTAAATTAATAGAAACCAGTGGTGATAAAATAGCATGTACTTTCACACAAAATTAGGTGAAAAATTACTCAAATTTTCAAACAATTGTGTTTGACCTAATATCAAAATTTATCTTTAAGAAACAGATTCCATTTAGGGAAAAATCTCTATCTTCATAATTGTAGTTGTAGGAAGACGCCAAAAAAAGTTTGAACTTTTGCAATTTTCGAAAAATCTGTTTTCAATGAAGATGAGACCTGCACCATTCTCATAAACTAAATCCTAACTCTAATCCATCACACTATCCAACCACAAAATTTAGTAAAAAATGATGGAGTCTTTTGAAAATGTCCCAGGGGCGTCATGTAAAGCACCCGCAAAAATTACAAGATCGGTTTCAAATACAAGGGTCCGCAACATCAGCCAGATTGATAGAGAAATATCAATTTTGTCTGAACAATGCTAGCAGCTCAATGGTTCAGCCGATTTTCTCCAGACTTTTGGCGTCAAATGACTTTTCGCTATCAAGGACCCTCAAAACACAGATTCTGGCTACACCACGCATTTTTGTTACCAGGACTCAACAATAAGAGTTTTTCTGCCAAAAATTTGTCGCTTTTTTCCACAGCATTACATAACTTTCTACTATGTAAGCAATAGCGAGAAAGTAAAAACGAGCAACTTGCTTATAACTGGCGGCAAACTAACTTAACACACACACTCGAAACGAAACATGTGGGCTTAGTCTTGGAAAATTACTCAACTAACCAATTCAGAACATTCACCAAGATATACTCAGATTTGTAAATAGTAAAACACACAACATTTATATCCCCACCACCCTTCCCGAAACTGACACTGTCATTGCCACTTTTTCTTTCAGATTGTCTGTCTAAATTAAGAGTCCTGCCATGCGAAAATCTTAATATCGGGGTTTTAATACACGGTAGGACTTCACAAGTCTGAGACAAAATCGAGGAAAACATAAAATTGAGGAAAATGATACATTACTTTTAAGGATGTTTTGCCGGGGCTACTCATTTATGACGTAAATTCCGGGAAAATGTAAAATCAAAGTTTCACTGTATTATCGTAATAAAAACATATTAGGTAGGTAAATTTTACTTTGATTTGTTGGCTAAAGTTTACTGAATTGAATGTGTTTTAAGCGCCACCCAGCCCAGAGTAATTTAGAAACCTGTAAAATCTACAAATGCGAAAAATGGTGTGCATCGTAAAACAAAAATTGGCTGTTATTTGTGAACCATGTTCAGTAAAATTTTTTCAAAAGGGTTTGGAACAATCAAAACATATGAAAATTTATATACAAAGTCTGAATTTTTTCTGAGACTATGATGCAACCAATTGATTTAATTCTGGTCCGCTTAAAATGAAATGAGCCATGTGATATTTATCGCCTGTGCAACGTATTGTTATGTCAGTATTCAAGTTTTTTGCATAAAGGCAATGTAAAACAAATCCTAACTGACTAGGCTTTATCGGCGAATACAAGACAACCTCCTGTTTTTTGAATGAGATGTTTAAGGAAGACCTCATGTTATGTTCGGGTAAACATTTAAGTTTTCTTGAAAGTAGCTGTTCAAGAACAACAAATAAAATTCTCTCGTATAACACTGCAATAAATTACATATTTTAGCAATGAAACCTTGTCATATGTTCGGCTAAATATAGTGAATTTTCTAGAAAGTAGCTGTTCAAGAACAAGTAAAATTATCTTGTATAACACAGCAGTACAAGGTGTATCCAAATAAGGCGGGGAAGAGTGCCCCGAAACCTAATCAATATTTACGATGCTCATATGAAAGAGAATGCAAAATCACATAGATTCACAAAAAAATCAGCTTCCTAAGGCAATTGCTGCAGAAATACAATAAGAAACAGGTTCACATTTTATTTTTTTCCCAGCATCTATTGCATGTATCAGGCTGAAAAAACAATTCCAGAGATAGGGAAACATAGTTCAGTTTGAAGGTATTTTTGTCAATGAATTTTGCCGCCAAATTCATGTAGAAAAAAAAATTAATACATTTTTGAAATTCATTTTCGACGTGATTACATTGGAGTACTGTCTCAATTTTCCTGCCTAAAATGAATCTTATAACATTCTACTTAAAATGCTCCTCTTAGTAATTGAAGCTTTGGAGAGAATAGTTAAATGCATTACATAAACCCGTGTTACAGACAAGTAAATAGAAAATCTAATGCTGGTTGTGCTTGCTTTTTTGTCCTCATGTGGTTACTTACTCTGCCTGCTCTCAGTAGGTATTCACTGAATTATTGCACTCGTGTGTGTCGTGGTCTGAAAAGAAATGCGTAGAAGTACTCATATTGAGTAATTTTTCATTGTTATATGAAAAAAGTAATAAAATGATTTTATATACCATGTGTTAATTGTTTTTGTGTTGTTATAAAACATACAATATTAAACTCATAATAGTTTGTTTCATTTCATTCAAATTTATGAGATCTAACTGTGATACAATTGGCAGTGCCCTACAACTTGATTTTCCCTTTGCACTTACAGGCTGCACGGCCTGGTGACGGCTCGACAGCTGGACAAACAAGCCATCACACAGTTGGAGCGACGCCTTCAAGATGAGCGACGCATCCGCAGCAGCTGTGAAGCGCAGCTTGCAGCTGAGCGCAAAGCGAAGAAGGCCGAGGAGGCTGCTGCGGCACGTGCTGTTGCCATGGCGCAAGCAGCAACGAAGTAAGTTGTTGTTTGTGGGTTTTTTCCCTTATCAACTGGCAATTGCCCTTATGTAGTTATTTACAAAACTAGTTCAGAATGTGAGTTCTTCAGTTCAATGGATTGTTGTTTAACTAGGTGATAATAATAGGAGCTGATGCCATCATTTTGTAATGAGTATCACAAAGATTCACTACTACATACAAATTACTCAGTACTTGAAAATACTCAGTATAAATTGCTTACATTATTTTTTATTTCGAAATATACAGTTATATACTGTAGGGATCATTGTCAGAGTGCAAGATGGCAGCCATGATGATGCATGTCACTTCAAGTTCTGGTTTATCTTGTGGTGAATTCAGTTCTAAGTTCACTCAAGTATTTATGGACATGACTTTGCAGTATACTTATGGCATAAATCAATTTTGCCATATGTGAACAGCAAAGTAACTCTTTCCAATTAATAAACAGTGACGATAAGTACTAGTTTCCATGCATGTGTGCTGGAAAAGCAAAATGAAATAATACAAAGATCATAATACACCGATTATAATCAGGATAATAAATTGTAGATTAAGATTAGTGATAAAATATTGTGAACAGTCTCACAGGAATAAATCTTTGGTCATCTTAATATTCTCTTGTATGAAAATTAAGGGCCGTTTCAAATCATTCAAAGACCTGTACATTCTCCTCAAGAGATACCGTACGTTAAATTAGGGGTGTCCAACTTGCAAGGCCTCAAGAGTCACAACTAAAACATTTAATATGATGCGGGCGGTATTCACAGTACTCAGGTGATCCACCCCTGACTTCACTGTATTGTTAATCTTGGCTGCTCTGAAACAGGGGAGCAGGAATGGAACCATGCATATCTGGCTGCACCATCTATAACACTGGGAAACTCATTGGGATGATTTTGAATTTCTGAATTTACTAGAAAAAAAATTCTTAAATCTAACCTAACCAATTTTTACATTAAGGGACTGTTAACCCTGACGAGGTGCATGCACTAGGCATGCAATATTCTTACCTGACATGGGAGTGTCTTTCATTTTTTGTCTAATAACTTCGCATGGGCTGCAATAAATGGCACCGCAGGCCACCAGTTGGACAGTCCTGCATTAATTATTAAGAAGAATAAAAGAACACTACTTCTTGCATGAAAAATATGATTTGAAAATTTTCAAACTAATTTTTCTTACCAAAAAACGTACAATTTATACATAGAAACTGGTATAGTAGATAAGTATGTACAGTTTGTTTAGAAATACGAAATCCTGAAAAATCAAATTTCATCTATATTTGTGCTGCTTGAAAATTTATGGCTTTTGCTTCCTTGTTTATTTATTTTATTGCTTGCTGTATTTAATTATGGTAGCAACAACTAGTTGAAACACTCATCTCGATAAGCTTTTAAGGATTACACCTAGCGAACTGTTCTATTGAATCTAATTGCAAAGGTATTCATAGTCCTCCTATGTTTTCCTTTGCTGCTTGGTTCTCTCCTTCGATTCATGTGTGTATTTTCAGTATCCGTTCAGGAAATCTGTCTGGTTTCATGATCTTGCCATGTCCTTTGGTGACTTTCTATTTCATTTACTATGTTTTTAATTTTCAGACTTTTTCATACATCTTCATTTCTTATTCTTTCTTTTCTTAACACTTCTATTAGTGACATCTGGGCTACTGCTAATATACATCTCTTAGTTTTAAGATCCACATTTCACTTCCATAAAAGAGGACTGCTGTGTCATGAAATCTAATATTTCTTTCTTTGTCATGTTTCAAAACTTTTTTGTCTGTTGTTCTGTTGATTCTGTTGTAAACGGCCAACTTTACAACTATGTCTTTTTCCCATTAAGTTATCTTCTTTCGTATGTAAGTGAAGGTTGAAACTTATTCAATTATTTTATCTTCTATTACTATTTTGGTTTTTCAGTAGGTTTTTTCGTTTGGATCGCATTTCTTTTGTTTTTGTTATGGAAATTTTTGTCATTCTTTGCTAATTTTATTTAGTTTGAAGGTTGCTATTCGTAAGTCATCTTCAGATGTTGCTAAAATTACTTGATTACCTGCATAGGTACTCTTAGGTAGGCATTTTACTTTCTCACTTGAGAAAGGTATGTAAAGCTTCAGTGAAAGACCAATTTTTTGGCAGAAAAATTTATTATGAAGATCCCTGATCCTATGAAAAAGAGGATAATTCTTGTAACATATTACTTCCTCTAACATGTGTAATCAGAATCCACGTTTTGTGGGTCCTTGATATGAAAAAATTGGTTCAGGGCAAAACATTTGTCCGTCTGTCTGTGACAAATGCTAACAACTAAACTGTAAGTAGGATTTTCAACAAAATTGACATTTCCCAGTCGATTTGACTGCTATCACAACCCCTGAAATTTAATTTTGGGGGATACTTGACATGATACCTCCAGAACATCTTCAAACTTTTCTCAAAAATGGCTCAAAATTTTTTGATTTAACTCTGACCTCAGATAGCATAAAGGATGCTTAAGAAGTGGCGCATATAAATTATGTGCATTAAAATATCTGAATTTTCAAAAATGGCAAAAGTCCAAAATTTGAAATTTCATCAAATGTTCAGAATTTGGAATCACTACCTTTAATTTTAAACAACCAATCTTCACACTGTAATGCGAGTTTCTTTTAAGCTCATTCATTCTGCAGGTCTCCAATAGTTTCACTATTTGTACATATATTATGTGGTCCATCATTAAATGGAAACTACTTATTTTTGTTTGGGGGCAGCTTTGTTTATCCTTCTCGTTTGAAGTAACTCCTTTCATGTAATGTAAATTTACACGTATTTCAGACACTTGCATCTCAATTTGTACTGCCTGTTGCAAGCATTTACTAGAATTTTACAGTACTATTTTATTACGTGTGTACTTCCAAGTCAATGAAAGAATGTCTATTGCAGACTTAAAGTTAATCAGTGACTGGCCATCCACATGGCAATGTTTACATCCTCTTTGTTCCCTCTTTGGATAAAGAATAGAGTTCTTGACAGTTAATCTTCAGTTGTCTTTGTCAATTATGTTGAACTTCTTGTCTACCGTGTAAATTTATGTTCCCTCTTGCATTTTATCCAAGTATTTGTTATAATCAGCTCTGATTATGTTCATCAGAAGAAAGAATTTTACCTACTTTTGTTCTCATTCTGGGCAATTATATTTCTTTATTTCCAATTTGAGCTCTAAGGATCCCTGCAAGTATTGAAATAATTTTTTGTTTTAGCTTGTGTAATGTATCCTCATGTTTTTCATAAAATTGGTCTATTTCTTCTTTGTTATCTCGTAACAAGTGCATATACCCCTACTTTTGCTGAATCGCATGTCTTATAGCGTTTTCCATTCGCCGCACTGGTGCGCACTTAGGGCAGTTTTCATGTTCCATTCGCACATCGACACGGAACCGGGGCACCCTAAACTGCACTGACAATTGCGCCAGTGCAGTCCAGTGCACCGGGCCATTGTGAAGTTAGGTACGGAATCCATGATGCTTCAGATTCGTGCTGAAATTGTGAAGACAATTGAGGATCTTCTGTCACGTAGGGATACTTCGAATGATGGAGTATATTATGTTTTGCAAGAAATGTCTTAAAATAATTTGTGTGATTTACATGAAGTTCAGAAAATCAGATTGTGTTTTCTGAAAATTTAACCTTGAATAACTTCATGTTAACAAATCAAGTGCTATTTAGAAACTAAAGTGTTTTAGGTACGTCTCAATTTCAAAACGCTAATAAAGTGGAAATAAAAATAGTGACCCTTTCAAAATCATTCAAATATATATGCAATGTTTCTCGCACGCCCATACGTATACCAGCGGAAATGTTCATGTTAATATTTTTATTGTTTTCAGTAATCAAACAATTCTGCAGAAGCCTTTTGGTTCAAAATCTTGTGTACTATATTGATCACTGGCAAATCTCGAAAAATTAAATTTCGATTCGTATGCATTTGAAGTTTTCGTAGTTTTTAAAAGAAAGAAATCACCTGTTAATAATTTATGAATTAAGAAGTAAGAATTACCAAAAGACTTCATAAAAATTATAACAACGATCATAATTCAAAATTATTATTTTTTGAGTTCCATCAGTGTGACTGACCAAGAACAGCTGTGTATAATTTCACTGCATAGCGCACAAGCACTGACTCAGTTCTGGAATCCGTTTCATTCGTAGCTGCCCTTCACATGTGTGGGGCAGCACTGTTGCGGAGCGATGATGTTTTTGCCCTGCACTAGGGTGGGTTTCAGTGCAACGAATGGAAAAAACTATTAGTTTTCAGTCTTGCACTTCTTCTTCCACTCCTAAATATATCATTATATATTGTTCCATTTCTTGGGTGCGTTTCATTTTCTACTTTGTTTCAGTAATGACTACTCTTTGAATTATCCTTTGAGTTCCCATTCCATTTTCTTTAGATTCAAACCTCTAATGTTCCAGTTCCTATGCTCGACTGGCTCTTTTCTTTGTTATTGGAGTTCTGCCCCTCCTTCTTTCCTGTCATCTTTGAAAATAAGACACTCCTTGTGGACAGATTTCTTCTTCTCCCTGATGGGCTTCCTTGAAGTAGAATTCCTACTTTGAAGGATGTTATGGTTGGCAAGGATATTACATGATGTGGAAGCCTACGATATCAAAGATATTACATTTAACTGTTGTCAATTTTTGACATGTTATGTTGTTAATTTCATTTTTATTCAGATCTGTATTTTATTCTCCCTCGTAAGATCTGTCCACCTAAGTGTGTTGCTATTCTTATTTCTTTGTTTCGTGTTCTTTGTTGTATTTCCACTTGTCACTTTGATTTGCTGTTACTGAAGAGATTGAGTAGCCTCTGGTTTTCTTGTTCTGTTTTCTTCCAATTCTGATTTGTGTATTGCACATATTGATGTTTTAATCACAGCAACTCTAGATTTATTGATTTCTTTGTCTGTCTGTTGTTGTTGTTGTTGTTGTTGTTGTTGTTGTCATCATCAGCGCTTTCAGTGTGCTTTTAAGTTTTCCAGGATTTCCACAGTGATTTAGTGATAAATTGGCATTGTTTGTTGAACTGATTTCTTCTTACCAGTCTCAATGTTTCTTCTATTACTACATTGCCATTGACTGACATTTCAATTTCTGATTCCTTGGTTTCTCATCATATTCTTTGTCTTGATTCTCCCTCCTCAGAAGTCTGCATCTCTTGAGAAAATTCTTTTTAATTTCTTTCATTTCTCAGAACTCTAGATCTAGTGAAAGTAAACGCTTTACATTTATTGGTATTAAGATGAAGATAAATATTTGAACACCATTTAGCCAAAGTACTCAAGGCGTTCTGCAAGTGAACTCTATCTGAATAAGATTTAATATTCACAGAACTCTTTAAGTCACCTACAAAGATTATAAATCCCACGTCTTTAAAAATTAATATAATATTGTCAGTAAATAAAATAAGCAAAAGGGAACCTAGATGTGATCCATGTGGGACACCAGAAGTGACTTTAATGCAGTTAGAGATAATGTGTACAAATGAAACTGCACACAGTTCTGAAGGTATGAAATCATTTCAATAACAGACAGCAAATACCAAAATGTTCTAGATTTTAAATGAATATCTCATGATTGACAGAGTCAAAAGTTTACTAAAATTAATGTAAACTAGTGAAAACCCGTCAAAATTTGACGGTGAGATCTGAGATAAATGTAAAATACTGTGACCAGACTAATGTTCACAATACGTTGCATTGTTTGGATCTTAAGGGTATAACGAAGATGTTCTGTGATGTGAGTTCCCAAAATTTTGAACACGTATGGCCCATGGGCAGGTGGCAATGCAATATCGGTGCCAAATTGCACAAAAGAAAGAGCACTATTATACTGACGAATATTATTTCTAAAGTTTTTTGATGTGTCATCATGTCCTATATACAATTTTTATTTCTTCTGGCATATCGCCTGAAGGTAAACTTATTTTCCCATTTAAGCAACACAGAGTAAATCGTTTGCAGAATTTTTCTCACATGCGAAGGGCAAAGCAGAACAAAACTGACATTTCATAGGCAACGACCCAGCAGAAAACGAAATGACCTCACTATCACGACACTTACGCTGACTTTCTCTTTCCCTGCGTCCAGTTAATGTACGTTTGCGTCTTTTGGGACGCGTGGGCAACGATTCGGAATTCGACATAACCTGTGAACAACTTCACTACTTCAGTACAACCGAGCAAAACACACTGTCCTAATGTTCTCTACAAAATTCACCACAAAAGCAAATACATGCAAACTGTCAACGCCACAATGCAATAATTACACTGAAACAAAACCTTGATGAATTGTAAACAAATCTCAACAATCAAAACAAAACATCAAACAGCGCCACCATGAAGTGGCGCTGTCGACTCATATATCGACTCATATATATCGATTTTGAAACAGCCACCCTTTGGAAGAAAACAATTGACTATTAATAAGCGTACTATTAAAGAAATATTTAATTAATTAATTTACACACTAAATGTTGGTGAATCAACACAAACAATATCTGATAACACATCTAGGGATCACATTCTTTCATTTAAAGGAAAAAATACTACAATCGGTTCAGTAGAAGCTCTAAATGAAGCCATGGCAAAATACCTTATTTTTTTAAATATATAGATACCAACAACTAAATATTTGTTTCGATAATGTAAGTTGAATAATAGAGAATGTAAATAGAATAATAGATGGATTGATGAAATTTGATTGAATTGATGGAATACATTGTATTCCTTATTTAATTGGGTCCTGATTATTGGGATGATTATTATACATGATATGAGCATGCTGTCTCTAGCGAGATGGAAAATAACTCGCGAAACCATCAACAATAGATTTAGTATCAGGAGAGGTATGATAAAGTTTAAAAAATTAGTATCAAAATGAGCAATATCTTGTTTGGCTAAAATTTTGCACTTTGACCTCAATTTAGAATATAGTGAAAACTTGATGGATGATTTACAAAATTATATTCAATGTGTGCTCTTTTTTTTCAAAACAATAACATTTTGGCAGCGGCGATGGTGTAACAGTTAGCGTGTCGGGCTGTTATACCCAAGTTAGCAGGTTCAAACCCGATCGAAGCTGTGGATTTTTAAGGGCGAAAAAAATCCTTCGTACGCCTTCCTTCAGAGGGGAAGTGAAGCCGGCTGTCCCATGTTAGTAGATTTACTACATGTAAAAGATCCTCAAGCCTAAATGAAGCCTCTGAGCTAAATTCAAATTGCCTGTTTCGTTGCCTAAGTAAAACCTTCCTTCTCCCCTAGTAGGTGAAAGGAGCGTAACGAAATTTGCGTGGTCAGACGGAAGAGCAGGCCTCATGGCCTGAGTCTTGCCACGTAAAATATGACATTCATTTATTTTTCAATTCTCTACCGTACCACAATGGAAACTTAGATTTAACAATTTTCTTCTTGGGTACATAGAGCTCATATGAATAGAACAAAAACACAGCCTCTTGTAGACTACTATGTAGTTATAATATTTGCCCATAAAATTGGCATTCAAACTAAAGCCAGCCACTTAAATATCATATTGTAACTCATTAACCATTGCTATTACTAAAAGACCTTTATTGTATATCACACACAATATGTCAATCATGAATCGTGTAGCGATGATTCAGGCTACACCAGTGGTCCTGTTGCCTGTACCCTAAATAAATAAATAAATATTCTCACCTATCACATTTGTTACAATCTATCATTTAGCATCGAGAGAATGTGGGTGATAAGAAACTGCAGGCACAACAGATTCCACTGTAAATGAGTCTAAAAAGTCGTCAAAATATGAAAAAATCAGATCAAGCATCACATTTTACTCGTTTACAAACAAGTTAACTTAAAATAAATTAAGGAAGCCTATCATATCTTACCATTGAACAGTTTCTCTTGCACAATGTAGCATTATTAGCAATTACAAAATAACTATACAGTGAACCACCCTCCCAAGTAACTCAAGGGAGAACAAAGTTGCCAAAAATCAACAATTTGGAATACTAATAAATAAAATTTCTTTGATCTGTTTGAATGTGAGAGAGAATTGATCATAAACTTTGATTTTGATAATGATAAAGATTGCTTTGAGTATAAACCCCTGAATTGCAATAAAAGAAATATAGTTGGCTTTTTGATGAAATTAGTTATCTAAGCCATGTGTGAATGAAGATAAAGGATCACCTCCTAGTCTTGGGCACATCCAATTAGCATGAAATTAATTACAGATTTGAACAAAAACAAGTAACCCGTCAACATGGAGTGACATTCTCTGCACCCAGATTGTTTCCATCTGTGCGAGTGGAATGAGTGTCTGGTCTTTGTTAAAGTTCTGCCTTGTTATTCTCTCTTAGACAAATTAGGGAATTTTTGAAATCTGCTTACATAGACTTCTAGACAATGAATCAGACTTTACTTTCATATGCATAATCATTATGGCAGTTGATTTATATGATGTTCTGTAGTTATTTAAATCAAAACATACTCAGCTTGAAAATGACATTGTGTAACTAGTAGGATCTGGCTGTGAAATTGCACGTCTTTTGGAAGAAAATGTGATTCTTCAGACAGTGAGGTGTATGATTTTTTCGTGCAATTCATGCTTGATTATCATGATTTATAATACTTCAGGAATAAAAATTTTGATTCTTGCTGCTTTGTGGTAAATAATAAATGTTCTAAGAATTCATGTAATGATTCTCGCAGAAGATCAACAATCAACAATGTACAACAACATTGACACAAAAACACCATTTGAGATGGAATTCATTGTTGAAAACCATGGCAGAGTATGTTAGTAACAATGTATAGAGAACAAAGTGCATCACGTATAGTCTTATTAACATTTCGTCACTCGCATGGCCATTCGTAACACATGTTGCTCATGTGTTGGGGTCCGTCCAATACACCCATTATGAAGTTTATTTTCTTGATTAACATCATTAATACATTTTATTATTTATCTATGCTTATATTATTATCAAATACATCATGGAGAAAAAACGTAAATACTTAATTACAAACCTAATTGAAGCTTTTATTATATTTCAGTTACTCGCATGACTATTCGTAGCATGTTGGACTATGACAACGCCCATGCTATTTTGTTTTCTACATCTTCTAATATTTACATTTTTGCACAGTAACAAAGAGAAACAAACAAACACAACATTTGAAATGTTAAATACTCTCATATTACAGAAAAAATATCCTTTTGATCAAGTATGCAAAAATACAGTTCTATATGTTAGTATTCGTGTATTGGATTCTATTAAACAGGCATAGCAATTTTACTTTATTATATGGCGACACGGTATATAAAGGGCTAAGAAATTTACCGACACCCTTCTCAGCTACCGTTAGAGGAATAGAAGCATTGTTTTTATACGTGGAGGGCTAACATTCCTTTCTTAACTAGAAAAGAAAATTCTGTTTGACTGTATCCAACAGCGAGAATGTCGGAGAGTTAAAAATCGTCCCACATCAGCAAGCAGAGTTACAGTAAAGTGCTCCTGCGCTAAAATGTCAACATGTGACCATTTGCAGTTCTTTTTCATAACAGCAGGTTGGTGACATGGCACCCTGTGCTCCAGGAATTACCAATCCCGCAGCTCAATCAAAATGTTTTGAATACTGTTACATTATTCACGTTAATAGTCTGAAATTACTTTATAAGACGTTCTGCTCTGTTGTTGTATGTAGAAAATAAATTTCAGCTAGTGGGTTGATTAAATTGCCTTATGCCTATAGGCAGGAGTGTACAGAGAGCTGCAGAGCACGACGGCGCGAGCTGGAGGCTGAAGGCAAGCAGCTGCGACGTGAGCTAAAGATGAAGGATGAGCGAGTCCTTGCAGCGGAGCGTGAAATACAGGTTAGTAAATACTTTTTAAATTAAAAAATTTAACAAGTAGTATTCTGACTTGAGACTGAAGCCTGTAAAACAATTTCTCTTTTAAATAATAATTACAAAATATTTGTGTTTGTTGACGTCATAATGATCACCCTATATCTTAGTCTTAGTGGTTTGATTTTAGAGTAACCTTTGAGAATCTTCTTTCACTCATTCTTTTAATATGTAACAGATATTTCTTCTGATTCTTTTAGATTTCTTCAGTTTAGTTTTTGTTGCCTTGAGTCTTTTCCATCCTTGTTTTGTTTCTTTGTCGATCCAGTCTTGTAATCTTGAGGAGATGTCTAAGGAACTTATCTTACTCTGTATATACATATGTATACAAGAAAGTGGAAATTAATGTTTGTATTTATTTCTTTGTAAATGAAAAAAAAACTAAATCACTAATTTGAAGGGAAGTTCTAACAAATGACAGTACAAACAATTTGAAGTTTTAAGAAATATGCTGCTAATTGAAGAAAAAATATACATTCTAGAGTATCATTGATATCTAAAATACAATAAATAGGTATCCTTTATAGAAAGAATTTCAGTATCACATTAGTATTGAAAAATAACGTATAAAAACATTGCATTTTAAGTCAGGTTGTGATATAACATGTACGAAACAAGGCACAAATGTGCCTGTCTTTCCAGGGATCTAGTTTAAGAATTCAGCGTTCTGATCTATTTAAGAGCACTGGTTTGGCTGTCAAATTGTGAATTCCTTATTTGATTTCCTGTGTAACATCTCTGCCAATATCTCTTTTAATTATTCCAGTCAGTGTATTATATTTCAAATTTTTGTACTGCAGATCTTGAGAATTTTGTCCATTCTTATTCCCTAATTATTGAAACATTGATACTTGCTTTATTTCTTCCTCGATAACTACTGGCTTAGTGGGCTCAGGGCATCAATTGATGATCCTTTAAAATAAATTCCCTTGATTTGAAGAAGGTTACAAAACAGTGTGAGCACCAAAGCAAGAGAAGTGGAGGGGGGGGAATCATTTAATGTCAAAAATGTCTAATGTTTTGACAGCATCAGAAGGATTAGCAATGAAAAAATCTTGTGTTTTTCAGACTCTGCGACAGTACAAAGAGAGCCACAATGACTCTGAGATACTTATGTCTGCACTGTCAGCTATGCAAGATAAGAATGCCCATCTGGAGAACAGCCTCAGTGCCGAGACCCGCATTAAGTTGGATCTCTTCTCTGCTCTGGGAGAAGCAAAGCGACAGCTTGAAATCCGAGAGAGTGAGTGCGATTATTTTTAATGGTTTGGAAGTGAATTGCTTATTTCATAAGGCCTTTTTACATGCTACAGTTTTCATGCAGATTCTCATATAGAAACTGCAGAAACGTTAAGGGCCGTATTCATAGTCGTCACTTATAGGATAAGAAAATACTTAAGCTATAAGAAGTTACTTTTGATAAGGAAATACTTATACACATTTGGTATTCATAGACGATACTTATAATAAGTACGATGCTAGCAGTGCCTCGTATGGCAACAGCGTATTGGCTGTTTCACAGCCACTTGAATCTTGCCAGAAGCGCTCCATCAAACTGGCCGTGAACTATCATGTGCTTGTGTCCGTGAGGATACCTAACCTACACAGTTCCTTAAATAGTGCCAGTATCTTAAACAAAGGTTTAAATGGTGGTGAAATCAGTAAATATCTATTAGTTAGAGGTGGTTTTAGCCACCAATGTTACCAAAAAGTGTATAAAAAAAAGGCTTAGTAAAACAATATTTTTTCTTAAATTCTTGATCACTGTGCATTTTCAACAGGTTTGGCATGTGACGTAAATATCACTTGTTGTTACAAAGAAAGATGCCACTGTAAAAATCCTTATAATCTTTGAAATAGTGGTCCATTTCCATTTCTTTCAAATTACGACAATTTTCAACGCATCAAGAGAGGGTTCACTTATAGCTATAAGTGAAGGCTGGACCTTCCTTATAGCTATAAGTATTTTCTTATGTGGATGAATAAGTTGCTACTATGAATTGGAAATCGTTATAAGGAACTCCTTAAGGTTTTCCTTATTATAAGTCATGACTATGAATACGGCCCTAAGATCCCAAACTGGAAGTATAAATCCAAAAGTTGTGTTTACACAGTCTGCACGTTTTCTACATATTTTCTTTATGAGTTGACACGAGATACCTCCAGGGGCTCGGCCGGCCCACAAAAGAATTGCCGAATTGTGCCATTAATGTAAATTCATTCAGGACTCTTGTGTACAAGCATTCTGAGCTACTTTTTTTTAAAATTATTATTAATAATATTAATAAAATATAGGGAGAAAAATAGAAAGGCTGCCTGCTGGTAGACTGAAACTGTACCTTTTCTGAATGGACAAAATGAACATGCTCAAAAGTTTTCAAGCAGAAATCAGGCTGTCTGGACTGCAATCATTCAGCATTGTTCGTTTTTGTTGGAAGTGAACTTGCAATGAAGAGAATGCAAATGTGTGCTATTGATATAAGATAGGATGCAACTATTTATAATGTTATACTATTTCGTACTGTCTTGAAGAACAGATTTTACTTCCATTTAAAGTATTTTTTTAAGTCACTTCATCATGGTTGTTAGAATGAACATACTGCATTAAGAAAAAGAATTATATTATTTCTTACCATCTTGAACAGATTTTACTTTCATTTAAAGTAGTTTTGGAGGGCACTTCACCATGGTCATTAGAATAAACATACGACATTAAGGAAAATAATTATAAGATTATCACTGATACCTAACATATAATAAATAAAGAAAGTAAAGTATTAATTTGTGACAGAATCCCTATCCATTGTTGTTAATTGACACTACTTTTATTATGAGTTTTTCCCACTACACCTTGACCAGCCAAACTGGATTCCTTGTAAACATGCTTCCAACAGCCTGAGAATCTCTTCTGGTTAAATTTTGGAGCATTTCTAATGTTATGTTATAGTTTGATGGATCCCACAAACTTGTTTTCTTTGTCTCTAGGCATCATCCGTGCACAAGAGAAGGAGATAGAAGAACTGAAATCTAAGATCGCGCAGGTTCTGGCAGTGATGCCAACAGATGTTGCGTTTGGTCCGTCGCCCACAGGGGGCTCTGGGATGTCCAAGCTGCGGCTGGCAGACACGTCCGTGCAGTGTCTGCCCTGTCCTGGCTGCACCGTCTCCACCCTCGACCCCAACGCCACCGCGTACACCCCCAAGGGCAGCCTTGTCGCCTCAACTGAGGCCTGAGCTGGCCACCCAGGTGCGACATGTCGCACACCCGGAGTCCGAAAACAATTTTTTTTTATTGATGCCGTTACTTTACCACACTGCTGCTGCCAAAAAAATTGAGTTTGTTTGTGACTTAGAAAAAGCTTTTCACCAGAAAGGAGATAATTCCTGAACTTGTGTAGTATATAATTTGAAAATGTCACCAAATTACTTTTGTTTTTCCTGTCTTCTGATATCTGTTTCAATAACAGAAGGAATATGTTTTTAGTTGGAATGTATATTATTCCAAAATTTGTCCCTAAGAGCAGAGAGTGATCCTTTTCATTATGTTTTTTAGTACTTGGCTATTTTGTTCCTTTTTCATAAAATAGTGTTCATGTTCACGGTTTCATAAAACAGTTTTGGAAACACTAAGTAAGTGATCCCTTTGATAAGATATTTTAAAGGTAGAGATTAATTATCAATTTCATATTTTCTTTTATAAGTTCCTATGTTTTTTATTTACGCATATTTAAAAGTGTTTGCAAACTAGGCATTTGCGTTTAAAACTTTATTTTGATCGTTTATCTTTCATATCATGTAGCTTTCTTTTGTGGTTGTGTAGAACAGTAATGAGGTCATAATTCTACATCAATTATTCAGATTTTATTATGGTTCAATCAGTCTTTTTTGAATTTTTCTTCTTTCTATTTTGTTCCTGTTAATTTGTTATTGGTTCTTCTTCAGAATTTTTTTATCCATGCTTTGATTTCTTTGTTCCATTCTCATTATGACTCACTTTTCATCATTTACATTAGGTCATTTAAATATAATTAATTTTACATATTTTTTCCACGATTGCAGATTACTTTTCTCATTTGAATTTATGAATTAGTATTCTTACTATTCAACTTTTTTCCCACATAATATTTATTTGATTTACAAAAGTTAAGCAAATAAGCAGAAGACTGATGGTATTTATGTTACAGGAATAGAATATTACGTTAGAAAAAAACTTTAATTTGTAATGCTTTAGGTAATAAGATATTCAAATTTAATCTCTGAGGTGTTCATTTATGTATTTATTAGTTTCTGTCTCTTAATGGAACATTCTTGAATTTCTTCCTTTCTCCTGACATTGCATTCAGCATATGAATTTCATTTGTTTTATTATTGTACTTTTTTTCATTTTGAAGAGGAACCAATATGATCACTCATTAGGGTGTGCTTCAAATGAATAATGGGTGACATTTTCAGGTATTGATGAGAAGATTTTTATATTGACAGGCTTGTTAACTGTTAACATAGCTTTTAATTTATTGAGATTGACTGGAGATAAATAAGCATCTCCGTTTATAATGTGTTCATTACAAACAAATTGTACCCCTATTAAATGCATCTGATGGCACGCAAAGAGCTGATTAATTGACTTGTCCCTGCCTGTTGACATGTGACAAGCAGGTAAGCTCTGGTAGAGACTATGAACAATGGCTCCTCATAGCCTCCACATTTGTTGGGAATTGTAAAAACTTGCTGTGTCAAAAGATTATTTTTTTTTCCCTGCACAGCTTTAGAGAATACATTTTTCAGTTAACTCCTTTACTTATCTCGACATTCTTTTTGTTTTGACATGGTAGCAGCAGTGTGCTGATAACGTGCAGCAATTTCCGACCGATTCGTAATTCACTGCAAGTATTTTGCTGACATACTAGTCGAAGATGATTTATGTGTTTTTTGCGTGTAGGCATTTTTACTAGTGTTCCAGATCTTTGTCTTTATTATGTTTATTTTTATTTTTAGTTACTTTTAATTCGCATGTGCCGGAATTAGATCTGTTTGTGAAATCAAGTACAAAAGCAAGATATGCTAGATGAAAGAGGGAAGATTTGGAAGTACCTTCTTGTGATAAAACACTGGCAAATGGTTATCAGTAAATGAATAATTATTTGCCATTGTATCATAAAAAGAATATTCCAGTGATATGAGTGGCAACAGAGGCAAATTGACTGATTCAAGCAAATATTTATTTACTAAGTAGTTTACTGTTTAGGCATGGACACAAGACTCATAAATTTCTACTTGTACTAGTTGTAGTACACATACTGTTTATACTTAACCACCTCTAGTACTCTCAGTACTGATCGTACTGATCTACTACCATTTCTTCCAACTACTGTTACTGACACTACACAACTACTGCAACAGCTACTACTACCATCACTACTACTGCAACAACTACTACCACTTCTACTTCTACTACTTTTTCTACTGCTACTATGACTTCATTCTGCTGCTGCATGTTAATTATTTTTGTAAAATGATGGTGTACCTCGTAAGATCTTGTATTGGACAGTTACAGATGTCCACAAAAGATAATTTATTTTTTTATATCTTTAGTTGCTTTTAGCTACACAGAATTCCAAGAATAGATTTTGTTTAAAAAGGAGTAGAGGTGATACGGAGTTAGAACAATTCTGGCCTAGTCATGTCATGTATTTTTCCCTTCCAGCAAACCCTCTTTTTTGGAGGCTTTGACTATCCTGTTTTATCCAGTACTGCAAAGAAAATTATGCAAAAATAGGTTTGAAGCTTGATCATCTCTTCATATTATGTTTTCATTCAGCTTTTCTTTTGTGAACTTGAAGTTGCTTTGTGCTGAATATTACAGTGTATGTTGGCAGTAGTGAATTGTTTATTTGGAGAAGTGTCATTATTATATATATATAATTTTTTTTTTACTTCATTACTCATTTATGAAATGTGATGGAAAAGCAAGAAAGGAGACATATTAGTGATTTTATAAAATAATTTCCTTAAAGAATCTCACCTCTCATTTCTGAACTTTGCAAACCTATTTTTGGATGAAGCTACAATTTTGGAAAGTGTATTTCCCACCCTTATTTATTCCATGGCCCCAGTAAGAGGCTGTTGTTCTTCAGTTTATGTGATCATGTCAGAAATGAAGAAAATCAATGTAGTGATGTTCTTTTAGACCTTTTTATTGCATTCATTTGTATTTTGTCAAAATGTTGACAATGTACAGAAATTTTTTGTAAAATGTGTATGTTTGTTTAGTTATAGTTTGTATGTAGATATTAAGTATTTGAAATGTCTTTTAAGTTCAGCAAAGAGCACAAAGGTACTGTTTAAAACTTGAGTTACTTGAGTATTTATTTTGTCTGATGTTCCCACCCACCCCTTAAAACAAGATATGCATTTAGGCCAAGGAGCTTTTCTCCTTGGCCCTTATGGAAAATGTACTTAATATGAGTTTTTTGACTGTTAAGTTGTAGGCCATGTCTGTGATGCGAGGAAGCACAAGGATGTTACTGTGTAGAAACTTGTGTGTCTAGCATGTGTTACTTTATTTCATTTTGTTAACTTCAGTGTTTGAAATTTTGTACTAGAAATGTGAACTAGAGGTTAGTAGCGAGTGTTAAAAAACAGAAATTCATATTGTATTTTAATTTCATGGGTATAAAAGTCTATTCTCCATCTGTTACTTTTTGGTTTGTTTACACATTAATTGTATTTGTTGCCATTGAAAACAGTATATGTATTCTAAATTCAGAGACTACTATTACATCATGACCAGAATTTTCTAAAGACCTGAGAAAACTTGCACACAATTTTCTACACAATTGTTTAGGTCATAGACTTCCAGGAAAGGATGTTTCAAAGAATGTGTTGGTTTTTGATTGCTATGTATCTGTGGTGACTTTTGATCTCAAAGCAGATGCACGATTTGCTGATCAACTTGTGCTTTGTGCCTCTACTGGGCCATGTGAGGTATTGTTGAAACTCGTAAGACTGTTTGAAACTTAAGTTGTGACAAGCCAGATTGATAGAGAAGAAAACGTGTAGTCATTTAGTTTGAAATTAAGAAACAGCTCATTGGATTGTTCAGCATATGGTTTAGTTTTGGCTACCGTTTGCAAGTTCAGTTGTGCGAGTGACAATGTATTTGGCTTAGTGCTTCGAGTTCAACTGCAAATTCACTTTACAAAGTGAGACCTTTATATTTATGTATATTTGGACATTTAAAAGCCATGAATGGTGTATTGTTTCTTAGTACAAATGTATTTTTCCTTTGCATTGCCTATCCTTTTGGAGTGGTTCAATCATTGAAACAGTATGGTCGAATGCAAGAGGTACATTTATTGTGAGAGAGAGCCCAGTTTTTGTGGGATGTCTTTCAGTCTTAATTTCATTCAAACAGATTTTATCTGGAATCTTAACGCAGTTAGTAGTTCATTGTGTTATTTTTTTTTTTTATATATTTTTTTATCTGACTGCTTTCTTAAATTCTGTAGTTGATGTTAGTATATTCTTGTGTTCTTTGCCTATTGTTTCCAAATGTTCAGATGTTTGGCAACGTTTTTAACAGAAATGAACTCAAGATAGGGCATTGTCCTGAATGTAACTATCTTGTGATATCAAATTTGATACTGACAGGATAAAACAATTGCGCAATATTGGGCATGCCATGGTCACGAAAGTTTCTTTACACGATTACGGCCGCATTTTATACTCTGCATTTGGCCCACTACGCAGTTGGTGCCATATAGGGTTAATTGTGTTGGAAACTCTCGTGATGATGGCTGTGATTTGAACAATCTGTGAAATATACTTATTTTGATGTTTGGAGATATTCTGCTCTCTATGTGTCAAGTAAAAGTGAAAATAAAACAAAAAAATGGGACCACGAGTACCCAAAAATTGCAACAATAAATAGTAGTTTTATTTTATATGCACCATTTATGCTTTTGTTTTTAAGCAGATATGGAGGTAAGCTCAAATCATCGCTATTTGAAATAGCATTAATATTGAATGAAAAATTCTGATGCGATAACTCGCACAGCAGATCCAAAGCAAAAAGATACGTTTACCGCCAAATCCCAAATTTATTTCGATAATCGAACTAACATCGACTATCATAAGAGTACGTTCAGTAAGAGTATGTAGCACTCGACAAAATGTACGAATGAAATTCTGCTAAAAGAAATCATTCAACTGAGAATTTTTAACTATACCGCTTTGAAAAGACAAAATTCTTGAGATTTGAGCACGGATTTGTCGTAGTCCACCTTTTCTAGGGTGTGTGCTTTTTTTTTAGTAACCACTTCAAAATCGTTGCTGGTTTTGTTAGTGTGCACACACTGAACGCACTGTATCAGGTTTGGCGCGAGGAACTACTGTCGAGGTGCTTGTTGGTTAATTTGGGTGGAATTACGTTCAGCCAAAATATACAATGGGCGATAAGGATGGAGGTAATAATTCAAATTTAATAGCGAGCAAATTAATGTAACGTTTGATATAACACAAACGTTCAGCGGAAAATGTGTGAAAATGAAGTTGCACGACAGTTACATTCACTGTACTATTCGTTTTAATGTTTTGTTCTATGGTTTCTTCGGCATTAGTTTTTGTACATCGAATATAATTTTCGAATGATAAGTTATGATAGATAGAATAGTTTCTTTCGTAGTATTTTGTAAATGCAAATTGCCCTGTAAATGAAGCCATGTTACGTACCCGAATTGCGATGAATCCGTGCCGGTCGTAAACTTAAGAAGCTTATTTTCTTAATTAGTTGGCATTTTCGTTTTGCGATTTATAATTATAATCAGATTTCATATTTTATGTATGTTCTTGATGTATAAGAAGACCCGCACATCTTCCGTTGCCAAGTAAATTGACATTTCTCAAAATATCATTTTTGAGGTAGAGAAGAAATAATTTAGAAAATAGTTTATTTATGCTAGTAAATATTACATAGATCACAAAACAGCCGAGATATAGAGTAGATAACTTCATGTTTTTTTTAGTAAAGTCAACAGCTCTGCTCAGATATAAACTTCCACAAAATGAGAATTTTGGAGTTGAGTCTCTTGTGTACCAATGATATGTTGTAATATGGAGTGAAATGTGCTACTTTATTTTCTTCACCATTCAGTCTTTAGTGTACTTTAATGTTTTGAGAATTCAATTTTTTAACTTTATTAGAAACATTTGATGATGCTGTGGAGGAAAGAGTCATCAATGAGGAGTACAAGATATGGAAAAAGAACACCCCATTCTTATATGACTTGGTTATGACCCATGCTCTTGAGTGGCCATCTTTAACAGCACAATGGTTACCTGATGTTACAAGGTAAATATTATTTATCATCTAAGACATGGCTAACAAACATCAGTGTATAAATACAATGAGAAGTCCTGAAGTTTTTGTTTTTCAAATATGACATCGGGTAAGTTTGTGGGTTTATTGGTTCTGCTATTCCACGGAAATCTAAGGCAACTGGTACGTTGTTTCATTTCAAACACGTGCTAAAATATAATTGAGAAGTATTGGAAATATAAAAAAAAAAGTGTGAAATTAATGCAAATTTAATTCTTTTTTTGTTCTACATGTAAGGAACATGACTTGTTATTATCCATCAGAATTGTTTTTGTTTGAGGAAATTCCTGAGTCAACAGTGGGAATTTAAAAATAGTTCTTTGCTGTTACACTAAGGGATAATTTGGCCAATTATCGGAATCCTAATTAAAAAAGTGTTTCATACTGCAGGTAGTGTTTCGTATAGAAAAATAGTATTCTCTACCTCTTGATTTTTTTTACTTTCACCTTAAGCAAAACATTGAATATTGACATCAGAGGAAGCATTATTTCTTCTTGCCCTGTTTCATTTGATATATATTCTAATCTCTGGGGATAGAAAAAACTGAAAATAGAGTTAATCGGAATATTTGAAGGTGATTTAACACTATTGTCTTTGTTATAATTATATTGTTGTTTATAGTATTAGTGGTAGAAATTAAATAGTGAATTTTTATAATCTGTCCATTGTAACGAGTAGACATTGGATATTTAGGCACTGAAAATTCGTCTGTTAAGATGTGAATTGAAGGTTTCGTAATGAATGGTCACATTGGACCTTGGCTGATTTTCTGATATCTTAGCATTGTTTGTATATAGAAAAATAAATAAAAGGCAAAAATTTCCAATAATTCTAAAAAAAAGAAGTTATTTGTACATAAAAGGTAGCATTATAAGCATAAGCATTATAAAACTTTGTCTTGTCATAATTTGTCATGATTCATGCACATATATTATCAGCCTTTAAATAAGTTTGCTAGGATAAAATAGGTACTTCCTTAAACATACAATGTCTAGTGATGAGGAATATGAACATTTTCATTATATTATGTCCCAGTTTATTTGTTTGTTTAAATGTCAAATGGATATACTATAGTTATCAAGTGATTCTAGTATATCATACGTTTTTATTTAACCATATTTTTACACAATTACATTGAATTTACTTAGGTTCTTTACTAATTCTTTAGGTATTTTAATAAAATCATTAAAATCAAAACTTGATCTTTTATGCCCTACTATTTTGGTACTGACTTTGTCAGCGAGTGTTTAAATCCTGTTATTTATAATGTCTCTACTTCATATGTTCATATTCAGTGAATTAGTTCATTTTATACCTTCTGCTGCATGACAACTCCCTACTATTATAAGCAGCTCTATAAAAATATAACTTTAATGTGGGTTTTGCAACATTTAATTTTTGTCATTTTCTAAGTCGGTGTTAAGTGAGAAAAAAGATTTATGTTATTTAAAATTATTTCCATCAGGTGCACTACTTATACTGAACATTCTTGATGATACATACTAATTGAATTACTTACTGTACTGATTGAAATAATATAAAATACACTATCTAGTTTCATAGCTGCTTAATATGAAACACAAGTTTCAGCAATTTACTTTAAAAGGCTGGGGCTACTTCAGGAAGGTGTTCCAACCTGCATTTCAAGCTGCTGTTATTGACTGAATGAGCTCAGTGACAGCATTCCCACTGTCTGCAGGGACTGTAACTTAAGGATTCCAGTCCTAACTTGCTGTATGGTTAGGTTGAAATAAGCTGAATCAGCTGAATTGCTGAATTGTCCGCATACCAAGTTCTAAATATAACGAAGAATTCAAAGCGAAGTACTTGTGTACCCCACACAAATATTTTGCAAGATTGCTTTGAAATAGGAAATAACTAGCTTGCGTGTGAATATTTTTTACCAGTCAATATGTAAAAAAGACAATTAATAGAATTAATCTACTTTCATTACTATGTTTCTCTAAGTAGACTGGGACACTTCACCAGAATACCTATTTAAGATCATTTCTTTGGGGTATTGATGCAAACTTTTGTTGTTTTAGTGTCAGAATGTGTCTTACACATACATGACGAATACTTAAAGCATCTTGTCTTACCTAATCAATTTCTCACATATAGCACGCCTCTTCCAACTTAGGCTAAAGACGAATATTCAAGAAGTGCAGAGCATGCCACTTCCTTTCCAAGCAAATATTTCATTGCAGTCTGTATTGCATTTTTAGTCAATTCATAGCTTTTTTTCAGTTTCACTTCAAGATTTGATAGTTCTTGCTGCAGGTCCAATATAAATTTTCTCTTTTTACATTTTATCTGTTATAAGTTGCTTCGACATTGTCCTTTGGGATGCAAAATACGTAACTATGAACATTAATTTACCAGTACATGTACAGATGGACTGAAGTGATGAGTTTTTAGATTGATAGGTTTATTCTGGCAGAATTTTACTGAATATTACTGAGATTTTCAAATACCCAAGCACATATTAGGGGGATATTTTTTTGTAGTTTTACAATCAGAGATACCTACTGTCGCATCATCCCCCTCCCCCTCCACTATAACTCTTGATTACACCAGACTTTTCTTATTGGAGTTTTGTGTTCTGTTGCTTTTACTGAAGTATGAGGATAATTTGGAGATTTTTCTTTGGTAGAGAGAGCTAGTGAGTAAGTGGTGCAGTGTTGTCAAATGCACACATTTGCATATCTGCATGTCTCCTGTCCAATAATTGTTTATGGTATATCAACCACCTCTTTCATTTGAATCCAAGACACTGAATACAGCAACTTATACACTAATGTTTATACAAGGTGTCTGGGGAGGAAACGCCGAAAAATTGAAAAATAAGTTCTTAAGACAATTTTATGCATATTTTTTGTAATACATTACACGGATATTCTGAATGGCTGAGCCACAATAAGCCCTCAAAAGTTGATTGAAAATATACTTTCTAGGCAAAGATTTGCATTGCAGAAGCATAGAAAACCCTCCAGAAACATGTAAATTGTTTATTGTTTACAAAAGAAATTAATACATTTGTTCTGAAAGAAAAATGTTTCTATGCTTCAGCAATGAAAGTTTGGCCTAGAAAGCATTTTTTCAAACCAGTTTTTGAGTGCTTATTGCGGCTCAGCCGTTCAGAATATCCAATCAGTTTATTGGACAAAATATGCTTAAAATTGTCTGAAGAGCTTATTCTTCAATTTTGGAAGTTTCCTCCCCAGACGTTTTGTATACCATGAGTAATGGGGCCTATTGCCTTGCCATGGAAACATTGAGACACTGACAAGTGAATCCCAAAGTTCCACCTCTCTAAGTATTAAGGCACCATCCATGATCATGTCTTCAAAGATGACTTGTATGTAGGCATGTTAAATTAGGAATTAAGCAAGACCATAATTTCAGTGTTGATGTTTTTGTAATTTTTATTTTAATTATTTCATAAAACAGACAATTGCCCTCTATAGAAATAATTAAAAGTATAATAATAACATATAATTTTGTAAGAATCGATGTATAAAATCTCTCGAGTTACACAAATTGTGATTGTTGTATAATAGAAAAATCCACCATCAATTCATTTAAATATGTACTCATTGGCAATAAACAGTGCAAATAAATTATTTTTTGTTAATGGAATATTAAATGGACTAAAGATATTTCTAAAATTCCAATTTTGAATCCTCCAGGATACTCTAACAAGAAGTTCTAGGCTGTTGGTAATTTCACTTACAAGGTTATAAAAAATAGAAATCTTTTATTTTGTCATTCGATCCACATACTGTCATATAAACAGGGAAAGTTGATCTCAAGTGCTGTCTGGACCTCTCTCTCTGTTTCTTTTTTCTCTCTTTCTCTCTCTCTCTCTCTCTCTCTCTCTCTCTCTCTCTCTCTCTCTCTTCTTTCTTTCTCTCCTTCTTTCTCTCTTTTTAATAAGTTTTCTATTTCACTCTACATTTTCACTTCGTTACAGGATATATTATTGTCACCATATGATTTTTGGTATCCACTCCTACTTTTGAAAAACCCAACAAAGGCTTGCAGATTTTTGCATGTGTTTTCCCCGTCCCTGACATGTCAGCTTGTGGTAATTTATTACCTTCTTGTGCCGCCAATCCTCTAGCATGACTGTCTCCTAATATCCATTTTAATTAATATCCTCAATTGTTCGTGTCTCCCTTGAAATTTTTGCTTTTTCTTTCTTTATTTCTTCTGAGTCCTTGCACTAATGTTCAGTATTATCACACAGTGCTGTTAAAGAATTTCAAAGCAATAGTAAATATTCCTTCTTGTTAGTGTTAATCATTATATTCTTAGAAACGGTCAATCTACAGTCCCTCTGACACGTTTTGTGTAGTTACAATGCTGCATGCACTTGAGCGAAGTTGTACTTTATTTCTTGTTATTGAGAATTTAAATCCTTTTTGAGGGCTGTAATTATCTACAGCAAACTTTCAATAGTTACATTTAGCTTAATTATTGGCACTCATTTTTGCTAATGTAGACCCTTTTGACTATTCACGGGGAAGACATGTTGGCTTGGTACACCATCATAAAGGTAATATATTTATAGTAAAATGTGTACTTTGTTATAGACATTGTGATTGTGGAAGTTGGAACATATTTTTGTAAGTAATAATAATGCGGGTTTAACTTCTTCCTGTTGTTGGGGGTAATTGGGTTACCAGTACTTTATCCAACAGGAAGATTGCAAATCAATTAGCATCAATTTATGGATTAAAATATTAATTATAGACTTAAAATTTTGAGTAAAAACATACTGGGATAAATTCTTGCTTATCGTTCTGATTTATTGTAAATGGTGAAATTCCTATGTTTCTGTGTGCAGGCCAGAGGGCAAGGATTATTCTGTGCATCGCCTAATTCTTGGAACGCACACATCTGACGAGCAAAATCATCTACTAATCGCCAGTGTCCAGCTGCCCAATGAAGATGCTCAGTTTGATGCATCGCATTATGACAATGAGAAGGGGGAATTTGGTGGTTTTGGTTCTGTTAGTGGCAAGATAGAGATTGAAATCAAGATCAACCACGAAGGGGAAGTGAACAGGGCGCGCTACATGCCTCAGAACCCATGTGTCATTGCCACCAAGACTCCATCAAGTGATGTGCTGGTGTTCGACTATACCAAGCACCCTTCAAAGCCAGATCCCAGTGGAGAGTGTCATCCAGACCTGAGGTAGGGACAAATCAATTGTTCATTGCTTACAGTCTTTCACCTCCCTCACTTGTTATTTCTCTCTTGATCTTGTGCATATTTAGGAACATAGCAATAAGGTTCATTCATAAATGAATGCAAGGGGAGGGGGTTTGACGGAGTCTTACACTGTGTTATATAGTGGTAGAGAGGTGTTAGTTCAGTGTTATGTAACGCTGATTCCCCCCTTTTTGTTCTTATTTTTCCTTCAACATTTGCTGAAATAATTATTTTTATTCAGTCTTAGGCTAAAACATAAAAATATTAAAAAATAAATTAAAAATATGTATAAATATTTACAATATTACAGTAATACAAAAGTTATTTTTACTTACTGTAAATAGAGGGGGGCTGTTGTCACAAGCATTATGTAATTGTTTTCGCAGGGGTAAGTGCTTGTTCCAGGGGGAGGGGGTATTGAGAATAGCTGCAAATGAGCATTAAGTAATTTATAAATGGCCCTGGTTTGCAGTTAAAATGTGGTTTCTAGCGTCTTTGTTCCCAAAGGCTGAACTACTATTGGTTCTACTTTTTGTTTTCCATACACTACTAAGTAATATAGAGAAAAGATTGTATTGCTGTAGGAAAAATGCCAGTTTTTTCAACTCAGAAAACCTCGTTTTATTAGTTGTTCACAAAAAATTTGGCCAGTGGTATGGCCTGCTGTGCTAAGCACTTCTTTCAGTTCCGGAGTGCAGTCAGTGGCTGGCATTGTCCAGACCTGACAAAATGACCCTAGCTCCATCTATTTGCAATGAAAGTAAGTCTTAGAACAACCTCAGATGTTGTTTCAGTTGCAGAAGCTAATACGCAATGTTGTTGAATTGAAAGAAACTGAAAGCAGTGAGAATGTATGTGTGCCTCCATAGCAGAGGGGTCACTAAAAGTCCTCAGAGGGATGCACGTTTATGGCACATGTATGGTGCCTGTGTACTGGGCACGCACCTAGCAGGCAAAAGGTTAACATTTTTAAATGAACAGGAATATGGAAAAAAGTTGTCTGTGAATGTTGGCATTCCTCTATCTCAAGCATATTAATTAAATCTTCTCTTAATTTGGTATGCAAAAATATTCAGGAACTCAAACCCTTGCTCTGCTCAGTTATGGATTTGGAGACTGCTTTAGTTCTACAGGAACAGTGATGTCATACTTTCTTGTTTCAGATTGAGGGGCCATCAAAAGGAAGGCTATGGCCTTTCGTGGAACCCTAACCTGAATGGCTATTTACTGAGTGCTTCTGATGATCACACAATTTGCTTGTGGGACATCAACGCCACACCCAAGGAAAATCGCATAATAGATGCCAAGACCATTTTCACAGGGCACACTGCTGTGGTAGAGGTATGTAGTTGCAGGAGGCTGAATATTCTTTATTCTTTAAATGGTGATTGCAACAAGCTTTTGTACACACATCTTACAACAGTGTATCACGGTTATAAGTGTTTGTCAGTGTACAAGTGTGTTGTGCAAATACACTTGTACAATAATTCAGTTTGGTGGAAAAACAATTTTATCATTTGAATCGCAATTAAATATCAGACTGTATGACTACGTACACACATACACCTGTTTATTTAGTATTTAGTTAATCACAAAATGACAATCCAGACCATTCTTGAAGGCATACAGTGTTTTCTTTTGAGTACAGTGAGCTGGACATGCATTGTACGCATTTACAACCCAGTTAACAATAAAGTGAGGATATTGTCCTATCCTTGTTCGTTCTTTCAACTTTGTCTCTCCCCTAAACATAGGTTCTGTGGCTTTTGTGTAAATAAATTTCAAAAAAAAAAAGTTAAATTCAGGAATGTTATAATATCCATTCAAAATTTTAAAATTTTCTACAATGTCACTCATTTCTTTTGCTCTAATGTCAAATGTGACATTTTGCGACATTTTCCTTCTTACTAAATCGACATAGTTGCGTAGGAATATTGGTTATCTGCTTGGCACTTTTTCAAAATATTTGTCTTTTAGTAGGGAGACCTAACCACAAAAAAGCATACTCAAGTATGGACCTTATGTATGCTAAACAGATCAGTTTTACCACAAAGGATGCAAGTTTTAGGAAACTGAGATCCTTTTGTTCTATTTTAGAATCGAGGATATGATTTACAACAGTATATTCTTGATTTAGGTTTTTATTTCCAATATTATTCCTACTTGTATTATAACATTACTGTATCATTACATACCTTTTTGTATTGTTTTATTTAATAACTTTCATTCTTGAGTTTGAAACATTGCTCATCATTGATAGTGAAATGGTGCCTCAGTAGTACATTAATTTAGCCTTGAAATAGCTGTAGGAGAGCATTGAGCATTGCAAAAGAAATTGAAAAGAGGAAATTGCAACCAAGTGATGCAAGTGGACATCACCTGAAAGGGGTTAAACTCTGCACAAGGCAGGGCAGAAGCTGAGTGTCCAATTAGCAACTTTAAAGAAATTCTGCTTTCTAGAATGTTACAAAATGAATTAAATTTATTTTTCAATGAGTGAGCATATTGCATTTTGTGTTTTATACTGTGTTCTTTAATAGTAATAATTATTTTACTTGTTTAATCTCACCTTTTGAGAAATGAATTGTAGGTATAGTTTGGTTGTTCATTCGTGTATTTGATGATTGTAGGATGTTGCCTGGCATCTCCTTCATGAATCTCTCTTTGGGTCTGTTGCTGATGACCAAAAACTAATGATTTGGGACACTCGTTGTAACAACACCAGTAAGCCTTCACACACTGTGGATGCCCACACAGCAGAAGTCAACTGTTTGTCATTCAACCCATACTCTGAATTCATTTTGGCTACTGGAAGTGCAGATAAGGTAAGTTCTTAGTTTGTCCTACTTTATGAATAATTTTTTTTAAATAATTGGACTTCTTGATTTTAGAAGATTGAGACAACAGTAATGAGCTTTGTTTAAAAGGAACATAGAACAGAAGGTTGCAATGTGAATTATTCTAAATTGAGGGAACATTGGAACAGTAACGGCATTAAAGAAACTTAATTGTTTATGGTAGCAACAATAACCTGATACACATATACTATTATTTACAGTTTTCATGTGTTTGTAATCATTGTACGTAAAAATAGAAAATTGTCAAATCACTATTCATACACATTACAAGAGTTTGGCCACAGAGTTCATGTTGATAGACACCGGTTTATACAAACAAAAAAAAGGAAGTTTGGAATAAAAATGCAGCATTACATTATATAAAGTTTTATTTTTCATCAACCATAGTTAGCCGAGACATTTCGGGTAAATAAATTTTTCCACATCTTCAGGCTACAATGAATATAAGAGAAAACTATTATTATTATTTAGTATATATAGAAGAAAAGTCACTGGTAAGATTTTCAGCACTGAACATTGAGCCTCCCACTCATGGGTCAAATTATCCACTTGCTTCCTTTAGAAGTATATACAGTAGCAAAGCCTGTTAGCCAAACTTACTACAGGCATATGGTGTATGAATGTTTTCAAGCTGACTGAGATTGTGCAATTGATTCCGTTTGTTTTGCATCCATTTTCTTTCCAAATCCCAATTAATCAGCATTATATGTAGATAAAAGTGTTTCCTTGCAAGATCTTCCCTGATAAGTTAAAAAAAAGTAGAGTTTTGGTAAAGGCCAGGCTCGTCAAAATGAAACGTGAACCCACCCACTCAGCGTTTCTAAACGTACATTGTGTCCTTCAAATATGCAAGTTGTCTCAAATCATTTTACTTCTAATGTTTTTGTTTTATGTTGCATAAATCACACAGGCATATGGTAATATAATTTATGTGAAAATTTAAATTTCACATTTGATAATGTTACCTGTTATGATTATAATTCTCAATTAATGTAGTGACAAAATTATTATTTACTGAACTCCAAATGCTGTGTAGTTAAATTTTGACATTTCTTGTTGCTTTCACTGGTCAATTCGTAGTGAATATTTTCATTAGGGCTGATACATTAATAGTGGATAAGTCTGAGAGTATTGACTGTTTCCACTGTAAGTCTCCCTTGAATGTTTATCAAAAATATTTACAATGGATTTGCACACTAGGTAACCTTCACATCTAGTTGATGAAGCAGCCAGTTTCCTATCATCAAAAGCTTGCAAGGAAAGGTACAAAATGTTTAAAGGAATTCATCACCTCCAATATTATTTCAGTAGTATACATACCTTTTGCTGCTCTCGCTTGCAACCAATGAGGTCTCAAAAGAGATAATTTCATGGAGACGTGACAAATTGCACTTTGACTTCAAAAAATTGAAGTATTTGTTTTAAAAAAAACTCATCTAAATATTCAAGTCAAATGCAACCTGCAACACTCAGTGGCATTTCTGAATGTATATTGTTAAAGAACTTGTAAACAAGGCATTTTAGGGCCTTAAAAACTAAAATTTTGAGGCCCAAGGCCTTAAAGAAATGTTCCTCATACTGTATTTAATAGGATGAGTTCTTGTTGATCATTGTTACATATTTGCTGGTTCAACCCTTCTCAATTGTACTCCACCAGTTCAGTGCCTGTAGAATCTGGAAAACTATGTGAAATTAAACTAATTACTTGATGTTCTATGTGATTGAATTACAAGGTGTACCTCTCGGCCAGATAACGTTAAATAAGAAAATTTGTATTGATAACGGTGTATTGTAGTGTTATCAATTACAAGGAGACATTGAACAAGTGACGGAGGATAACAGGGTCTTGAAGTAAAAGGTATATTGCAGGCTTAATATGGAAATGGAAAAATTGGGAAGAGGGTGGGGTTTAACATGCTAGAGTTCTCGCACGGGTCCGCTAGTTGTACTAAAGTTTGTTAAATAGATGCTGTGGTCAGTCCTAAGAAGAGGTCCAGTCCCATGTTTTATCTAAATTGGGTATTTCGTTGGACTATCAATCACATTCAGTTGTCGGCAAAGGTGAGAGGGATCAAGCTCCTGTGGGCCGCAGAGGCGAGGCACTGTGCTGTTGCTTCACATTGCGGCGGATGCATTCACACCTAGAGATGCCTGGTGTATTGACTGGTGTGCCAAGCAAAAAATAGTTAATTAAAAAAAAAAAATGTAAATGCCTCCACTGGCGACCTTCAATCCTGTGCTTTTATATTCTTTCCAGTTTTCAAGCTCAATTTCTTTTATGTGTTTTTACTTTTGAGAATATTAGTACATTATCTCTCCTGATACTTCAATATATTTATTGGCTAATTCATGGAATGCATTTGAGCCAAGAGTGAGTTTAATTTTAGTTTTTGTATGATCCTGTAATTGGGCTATTCTGAAAAATTTCATAATTCCAAGTGAATTGGCAAGATAAGCATATGTAAAATATTGAGATAGATTTCTTTAGAATACAGCATTTTTACTGAAGAATATAGCTGGTTTTCTTGAATTTTGTGTGTATGTTTCTTTCATTTGTGTGAAATAAGTTAAAAGTACACATGATGAATTCTAATTTCTTGTTGCAGACTGTAGCATTGTGGGATTTGCGGAATTTAAAATTAAAACTTCATTCCTTTGAATCGCACAAAGATGAAATCTTCCAGGTAAGGAATGTTTTGCTTGTTTTTAAGTTTATTATTCGTATATATCCAGTATGTAAACAGTGTGTCAAAACTTTTATTTTTGTACTTCTAATCTTCTTTGGGTGTTGATTCCAGTGTTGTTTTCATCCATGCCATTTTTAAATTGATAATTTTAATTTGAGAGCGTAAAGAATCACTTCCTGAAAGTGTGGTTAATTGTGCACAGGTTCAGTGGTCACCACACAATGAGACAATTCTGGCATCAAGTGGTACTGACCGCCGGTTGCATGTGTGGGATCTCAGCAAGATTGGTGAGGAGCAGTCCGGAGAGGATGCAGAAGACGGACCTCCAGAGCTGCTTGTGAGTTTTTACAGAGAGTGTTGAAAGAAGTAGTAGTAGTAATACTAATAATAATAATAATAATAATAATAATAATAATAACAACAATAATAATAATAAAATAATAAATCTGCAAACTTCTTTGGCTTACCTGCAAACTGGCAACCTGTTTGCAGAAACGGAAGGCTTCATAATTCCGATTCAAGATCAGGTAATCCCAATGAGAGCTTACTGCAATTACATCATGCGTGAAAACATACAAAATGCCAATTGCAGAATGTGTGACCAAAAAGAGGAAGGGATCGATCACATTATTTCTGGATGCTCAGTTTTAGCTTACAATATCTTGACAGGCATAATCGTGTGGCCAAGATAATACACCAGGCTCCCAGGCTAAAGTATTTTGGAGATAAGAAGCAAGCGCCATACTACTCTTATGAACCACCACCCATAAGAGAGGATGAGAACTGCAAACTTTACTGGAACCGCCCAATACTCACAAATAAACAAATTCTGAACAACATCCCGGATATTGTACTTGCTTTAAAGACTGAAAGGAAAACCTTTATCATTGATATTGCAGTCCCTCTACCAGCCAATCTGAAGAAAACACACTCGGAAAAAATTAACAAATACCTGCCATTGGCAGATGAAATCAAATCTATGTGGGGTATGGCAAAGTCATAGTGGTACCAGTTGTTATTGGCACTACAGGTGAAATCCCCAACACACTAAACAACAGTATTGACATCTTAGATTTCCACCGTGATGTGTACATTTCCATTCAGAAGTCTGTGATCTTGGACACCTGCAGTAATGTCCGAAGAATACTGGGAGAGTAGATGGGCAAGATGTCAAACAGAAATCTTATGTCCTTTGGCTACACAGTCCCGGAGTAAGACGTTGGCCTCCATTGGAGTGAAATAAGAGAAATAACAATAACAATAATAATAATATTATTATTATTTCTGCTTTAGTTACAAACTTTGTTTACTTTGACTTACGACAATATTTTATTCAAGTTGAAATAATAAGTTAGATAGCAAAATCAAATTTAAATGTGGGAAGGATTAGCATTGCGGTGCTTCTTTTTTAAACTGAGTCATAATGAAACTCCTGATTAGATAGCAGCATACTTGTTGGTCAGTCATCGATTCACCCTATGTTTGAATCCATATTTAATATTGTTACTCGCTTCTCGATCAATTAGCTAACTGTAGGGTCTTAGTCTCACTGTCTTTCCATGGTGTTTCGAAAATTCTTGTACCTGAAGGATGGATATAACAAGTTTCAAGATTTGTAAGAATTTTTTTTATACATCAGTTTGTTTTCAAGTATATGGTTATGGCTTTTAAAAATTCCATTGACTTAAGGTAAAGATCCTTATTATTATGTCTTGTAAAAACATGTTGTTTGTTTTATTGCTAAAAATTTGTGGGCCTGAAGATGTGGCCACATCAGTCAATGAAATGTTCTATTTTGCATCTGACAATTGTTCTTAAAAAAAGCAGCTCTCAGTAAGTCAAGTAGCTATCAGTAAAAAAGTCTATCAGTAAGCTACCAATAGCCAATAGTAATTTTTTAATGCAAACGTTGTAACTTTTCTACAATTTGTTTTGGCCAAAATGTTTTTTATTAAATTAATTTATTTATTTACACTCACACACACACACACACATATACATATATGTATATATATATATATATATATATATATGTAAGGGAGGTATCCCTCACCTAATTGAGTTTAGCACTTCAATCGAATGATGAGCGGATCGATAGCGTAGATCTCGAACGAGACGCACGCGTGGATGTTGAAAAAAGTGACTGATTCAGGGACGACATAAGGTCGTAAATATTTCGCTTTATCAAGAAGCTGCAAATTGAATAATAACATCGAATGTTGTTTCTTTGTTATTGCAGAGCAACAAATTCGTGTTACTATTTGAATCTAATAGAAAAACAGATATATTACAAAACAACATTCTCGTTGGAATTCACAAAAGCTCACAATGGACAAACTCCGCTTCAACTTCATAGTTGGCAGCAAAGAAGATGGAAAAACAAATCTAATATGCATAACCTCAATTGGCACACCGGATGGCCGTGAGTACTCTATTCCAGAAAATTATCAAGCAATAGGTAACCACACAGCGATTATGAAAACCTCAGCATATGCTAAAGTATCAAAAACACTTGTAAAAAGACATCAAATAAGAAAGGTATGGATTAATTTAAATGAAGAGTTGTCTGAAACATACTTGGACGAAGGAGAAAATATACAATTCGCTGATATCTACTTAGAGGAAATAATTGACACATCACAAAGTACTAAGGTTCAGTCTGACGTCTCAGAACAACCACTAATAAAAATAATAGAAAAATTACTTCAAAATAATCAACAACAATCCGTGGTAAAAAATCTTGGTAAAATTGCCAAAGAATTTACAATCGAAAAATTTAATGGAAAAAATTCAAATGCCAATCAATGGATCACTAGTTTTGAAAAAGAATGTGAACGATTTAATATAACTGAAGATGAAAAGATAATTGAAATTCT
The DNA here is from genome assembly GCA_011170035.1 of Teleogryllus occipitalis. Classification (NCBI taxonomy): domain Eukaryota; kingdom Metazoa; phylum Arthropoda; class Insecta; order Orthoptera; family Gryllidae; genus Teleogryllus; species Teleogryllus occipitalis. The sequence continues at coordinate 3,866 of BLKR01000166.1, read as the reverse complement.
AAAATCATTTATGGATAAAGGTGCCATAGATTGGTATGGTTGTACATTATTAAAACTCACTATTGAAGCAGAATGGACAGAATGGAAAAAAAAATTTTGCGATACATTCGCCTGTAAAGGTTGGTCTCCAATAAGATATGCGCTGTCATTTAAATATCAAACAGGTTCATTACTAGATTATGCACTAAAAAAAGAAAAACTCTTACTGGAAGTGAGAAGATCCATTGATAATGAACACTAATAGACCTAATTGCTACTGGCTTACCAAATTTTGTAGCCGATAGAATTGATAGAGAAATATTGGAAGGAACCGAAGACCTATATAATGAAATAGGTAAATTAGAACACTTAGTTTACAAAAAAAATCAGAAACAAAAAAAAAATATATCAGCTAACAAAAACAAAATTGAAAAGACACCTTGCGAAATTTGCAAAGTTAAAGGCAAAGGCACACGCTTCCATCCTGAAGCCGAATGCTGGTTTAAAGATACAGACAACAAAATAAAACATGTCAACAATTCAATATTGGAGGTGGAATTGAACAACAATGATCCAAAAAAACTGGTAGTTCCACCATTAATTAGACTCAAGGTAACATTAAATGACACTTTAGATGTCTCTGCCATTTATGACCCAGGCTCAAATGTTACATTAATAAATTCAAAATTAATACATGTGAAGTCGAAAAGAGATATTATTATGCAAAAAGCTGACTTGAGAACAATTAATGGTGTATATAAAACAGATGGATTGATAACTCTCAAAGTAAGAATATTAAATGCAGAGGAATATATTAATGTTTTCATAATTGATAATGAAAATTTTAAATATGACTTTCTGGTGGGATTAGATTGCATAAAAACATTCAAATTAATACAAAATGAAAAATTAGAGATAGAGAGAAGAAACTCTAATTTTCCAGAGAAACAAGAATATCGAATTAATTTTAATGAACATGTTAACTTAAACGATTTTGAAATCTTAACAAATCACTTAAATCATCATGAAGAAACTATTATAAACAATCTCATAGATAAATATAAAATGATATTTGCAAAAGATAAATATGACATAGGCACAGTAAAAGATTATGAAGCTAGAATAGATCTTAAAATAGATAAATACTGTTGTAAAAGACCTTACAGATGCACAATTGAAGACAAAAAAGAAATAGAGGAACAAATTTCACAATTACTTGATAGAAAGTTAATCGAAGAATCATATAGTCCCTTTGCTGCTCCGGTGACACTAGCAAACAAAAGAGATGAACACAAAAAATCAAGACTATGCATAGACTTTAGAGATTTAAATGACATCATAGTTCCTCAATCACAACCATTTCCACTAATCGAAGACTTAGTAATTAAAACAAGAAATTGCAAATATTTTTCAAAACTTGATATAAACTCAGCATTTTGGTCCATTCCCCTACGAATCGAAGATAGAAGTAAAACAGGATTTGTAACACAAGAAGGTCATTTTCAATGGACATGTCTGCCATTTGGATTAAAAACAGCACCAGCTATCTTTCAAAGAACCCTCACCAATATAATAAGAAAACATAAATTATCAACTTTTACAGTGAACTACATTGATGACATATTAATTTTTTCTAAAACCTTCGAAGAACATATTGGCCATCTATCACAATTACTGGAAGCAATAATGAAAGAAGGATTCAGATTAAAACTTTCTAAATGCACATTTGCATTGGATTCAGTGCAATATTTAGGACACATAATAAAACACAACTCAATCTCTCCAATAAAAGATAACTTGATATCAATACAAAATTTTCCTGTACCAAAAAATCAGAAAAATGTGAGACAATTCTTGGGAAAAATCAATTTCTACAATGAATACATACCCAAGATTTCATTAATTCTAGAACCACTACATAATCTATTAAGAAAAGGACAAAAATTCATATGGTCTGAGGAATGTCAAAAAGCCTTCGAATATATGAAAAATTTCCTCTGCACCCAACCAGTCTTAGCTATTTTTGATCCAGACCTACCCATACATATATACACAGATGCAAGTCTACAGGGCATGGGAGCCATATTAAAACAACCACAAATACATGATGATCCAAAAAGTGAAAAACCAGTAGCATATTTTTCAAAGAAACTGAACGAATCACAAAAAAGAAAAAAAGCCATTTACTTGGAAGCCCTAGCAATAAAAGAATCACTAAAGTATTGGCAACACTGGCGTATAGGCAGACATTTCAAAGTATTTTCAGATCATAAACCATTAAACAAAATGAATATCAAATCTAGAACAGATGAAGAATTAGGTGATCTCACCTACTATTTATCACAATATGACTTCGAAATCATATACCATCCAGGTAAAAATAACTTAGAAGCAGACTGTTTGAGTAGAAACCCAGTACTAGAACCACATGAAGATGAAGATGATAATTTAAAAACTGTGAATTTAATAACAATAGAAGAGATTATTGAGGATCAAAACAAAAACGAAGATATAAAAACTAGCAAACACAGACTAACTTTTAAAGACAACCTGTATTACAAAAATATGAGAAAAAAAGAAAAAATCATATTATCAGAAGAATTTTGTAAGAAGTTTATAGGAAACATACACAAACATTTTTGCCACATAGGGATGAAACAAATGCAAAGCAAAATACTACCTCATTATACATCAAAAATATTTCAGAAAACATAAAAAAATGTTGTAAAAACTGTGAAGTGTGTATAAAAAACAAATCAAGAGGACAAGACAAAATTGGTTTGATGTCACATCTTGGTCCTGCACGAAAACCGTTTGATGTAGTTTCCATTGACACGATTGGTGGATTCGGTGGTTCACGATCCTCTAAAAAATATTTACATCTTCTTGTGGATCACTTCACAAGATTTGCCTACATATTAACATCAAAAACACAAAACTCATCTGATTTCATCAAACTAACGGAAATGGCACTTAAAGATCATAATATCAAAATACTTCTGACTGATCAATACCCAGGCATAAACTCCAAAGATTTCAAAGATTTTCTAGTAAAGAAGAATATCACTATGATTTTTACAGCGGTTAACGCACCATTCTCCAATGGTTTAAATGAAAGACTTAATCAAACCTTAGTGAATAAAATTAGATGTACAATAAATGAAGAAAAAAAGTATGCATGGACAAATGTAGCACATAATTGTGTAAAAAAATACAATGAAACTGAACACACTGTAACTGGATTCAGCCCAAAATACTTGCTAATCGGTGAAGATACCTCAATATTACCAAAAGAACTGATACAAAATAAAAATGCTAATAATCTAGAGAATGATAGAACAATTGCCCTACAGAACAGTATTAAACACCATGAATACAATAAAAAATTATTTGACAAAAACAGGAAAGACTATGACTTCAATGCTGGAGACCTGGTATTCATCGAAAATGGCAACCGAATGAACCAAAAAAAATTGGATGAATTGAGAATTGGACCCTACAAGATTCAGAAGAAAATATCAAAATCAATTTGTGAAATTGACACAGGACACAAAAAATCAGAATCAAATTTATTTCACATCTCTAAACTCATTCCAACCCCTGCACCAGATGAATAAAAAATCTTTACACAATTTCGCACCAAAGATTTTGTACCAAAACCTTTATTTTGGGGGGGAAGATGTAAGGGAGGTATCCCTCACCTAATTGAGTTCAGCACTTCAATCGAATGATGAGCGAATCGATAGCGTAGATCTCGAACGAGACGCACGCGTGGTTGTTGAAAAAAGTGACTGATTCAGGGACGACATAAGGTCGTAAATATTTCGCTTTATCAAGAAGCTGCAAATTGAATAATAACATCGAATGTTGTTTCTTTGTTATTGCAG